>JAZKLR010000329.1:0-707262 GCA_037103525.1 Ganaspis brasiliensis | reverse complement strand
TGGCGGACAAAGTTACCTCCCCCAGAGGTCACAAACTTGGATTTAAGCTCAGCAAACATCCCCCTATCGAATCCAAAAAAAATTGGCCATATCGGAATTATTGTTTTATTGAGGCTTTTTGAACGACAATTTGACTGGACTATTCCGCTAATGTCAAAAGACATCTAAAGGATCCCCCCACTCCGAAGCTACTTGCCCTAAGCGATATGGGCTCGCAACCACTGCCACCACGAATCCAACCCAATTGACCGGACGAGGACGAATCCTCGGGCCAACCCGGTCTCCCGTGGTACCTTTTATACGCGTAACGTATTTTTAAACAAATTATTTTTCTGTGGAATTCTGTGGAACTGGGATTTTGCGTTCCATGTATTTGTATGTATTAAATTTAAAAAAAAACTACTGCGCAAAGCAGGGAGCCATAGAAACTTAGTGCGCAACCAGTAAAATTTTTAAGAATGTTTGGCGAAAAAAGTATTGGAGTTTCCAATACTTAAACCAATACTTATTCCAATACTTCAATACTTATTCCAATACCTAATCCAATACTTAATCCAATACTTAATCCAAAACTTAATCCAATACTTATTTTTCATAAGGGTATGTTGCTATAATTTTCAATAGTTTTCAATATACAATTATTCTCTTTATATGTTATAATTGTTCTTTAATTTTTGTAGATATTTTGTTCTTTTATCTATTATTCTCGACAGATTTAAAATTTTTCATTCAATTGTCATTTATTCTCCTCATTTATAAATTCTTTTTTTTAATATTTAAAAATTTTAGTCATTTTGTAAATTTTCTTTCAATTATCAATTATTTTATTGAAATTTCAATACAATTCTTCAATTTTCATTTCTTTTCTACAATTTTATGCATAATTTTCATCAGTTTTTAACTGACAATTTATTATTCTCCTTCAATTTTATGATTATTCATTAATTTAAAAAAAAAAATTTCTAATCCCGATTATTCTCACCATTCTTCGATTTTTTTTTTCAATTGTTAATTGTTTTTTTTTAATAGTTAATTATTTTTTGTCACATTGTAATTTTATTTTTTAATTATCAATTCTTTTCTTGATATTTTCATTTAATTCTTTAATTTTCAATTTATTTCTTCAATTTTTAATTATTTTCTTCAATTCTCAACTATTTTATTTAATTTTCAATTATTTTTATCGATTTTCCATTAATTCCTCAATATTCAATAATTCTCTCATTTTTTTAATTAATTTTTTCACTCATCAAAATTGTTTTATAATTTCAATTCAATTGTTATTATTACTATTATTATTATCGCCTTTTACTATTAAACTTTCGATTATCATCAAAGTTTCTTCAATTTTAAATTTAATTGTTTAATTATTGTCTTACATTTTTAACTCCATTCTTCAATTTTTAAGAATATTACTTAAATTTAAATTCAATTCTTCAATTTTTAATTGCTTACTTCAATTTTTAATTATTTTTTTAAATATTAATTATTTTTTTCCATTTTTAATCCAGTTGTTAAATGTCCAATTAATTCCAACAATTGTTCCTTCAATTTTCTTAATTTTTCAATTTGCAATTCTTTTCTTTAAATTTAATATTTCTTTTTTAATTTTTTCAATTATTTTCTTCAATTGTTTATTAATCTAGTCATTTTTTGAATTTTGTTTTCAATTGACAGTTATTTTCGTTTATTTTCACATATTTTTATCAATTTTTTAATTATTCTCGTCATTTTTCAATTATTTCTTTATTTTCTAATATTAATTATTTTCCGCAATTTTCATATATTTTCTACAATTTCTTCAATGTTCAATTATCTTAAAATTTTATAATTATTCTTTGATTTTTTAAATGATTTTGTTCGGTTGTGTATTAATCTAGACATTTTTTAAATTTTGTTTTCAATTGTCCAATATTTTCGTCATTTTGTAATTTTTGTTCCAGTTACCAACTATTTTTTCCATATTTAATTTAATTCTTAAATTGTCAATTTATTTACTTAACTTTTTATTATTTTTTTCAATTTAAATTTTCTTTTCGATTTCCAATCGAAAGTTGTTAAATAATTTTTTCAACGTAATGAGAAGATACGTGTCGTCTACAATTGTCTGAAAAATAACATATTTCAATGAGAAATGATGCCCTGACATCAACATATATATACCCCCACAGCACCGAAAAATTACTGAAAATTTATTAAAGATTTATTTGCAAACTTCGGAATATTTAGGTGCAAAGCTTAGCGAAAATTGTGTAAAAATTAAAATGTCTCAATTAAATAAATGTTTAGCGTAAAACTTGACTGAACATTTAAATTTACATTTTCCTAAATTTTCGTCGCGAAAGTTTCCTGAACATTTAAATTTACATTTTCGTGAAATGTTTGTCGCAAAAGTTGATTCAACATTTAAATTAAATTTTCGTGAAATGTTTGTCGCAAAAGTTGATTCAACATTTAAATTAAATTTTCGTGAAATTTTCGTAGTGAAATTTGACTGAACATTTAAACTGAATATTTGTGAAATGTTTGTCGCAAAAGTGGATTGAACATTTCAGTGAATATTTGCTAAATGTTGAGCGGAAAGTTAACCAAATAAAAAAAATTATTTTAAATAGAACACACATGAAATTGTAAGTTGAAAGATTGTATTAGATTAAGGATTTGTAAAACGTTACAGAATCTTCAAAATTTTATTCAATAAATGTGTTTATATTAATTTAATTACTGTTTAATTTACTTGTTCCCCTTCTATTTAATATAATTTTTTTATTCGGTCAACTTTCCGCTCGACATTTAGCAAATATTCACTTAAATGTTTAATTCACTTTTGCGACAAACATTTCACAAATATTCAGTTTAAATGTTCAGTCAAATTTCACTACGAAAATTTCACGAAAATTTAATTTAAATCTTCAGTCAACTTTCACGACGAACATTTCACGAAAATGTAAATTTAAATGTTCAGGAAACTTTCGCGACGAAAATTTCACGAAAATGGAAATTTAAATGTTCAGGAAACTTTCGCGACGAAAATTTTACGAAAATGTAAATTTAAATGTTCAGTCAACTTTTACGCTAAACATTTATTTAATCGGGACATTTAAATCTTTACACAATTTTCGCTAAGCTTTGCACCTAAATATTCCGAAGTTTGCAAATAAATCTTTAATAAATTTTCAGGAAATTTTCGGTGCTGTGGGGGTAGCCTGTCTGAATTCCAACGGAAACGACCTGTAAAAAAACTTTTAGTGATAAGATTTTTGGGTTAAACTTTTTCGAGTCTCACCATGTATAATGAATTGAATTGATCATCCATAAAAAGTGTCCACCATATTTAACCCGCTATTTTGATTTTCGAAAATCTGACATCGTATTCGTAATCATCGACCCCGAAATCCCCCAAGTAACAAATTTTAAGCGAATTTGAGCAATTTCGAAAAAATCTCAGGCATTTTGAATTTTGAAATTTTTTCAAACCGCTAGGTTTCCCGGGGGCACGAAAGGGCTAATGTTAGGAAAGGTAAAAGTTAATAATTGCAATGTTAATAGCAGTTTTATTAAAAATTGAGTAAAGTGTTATTTACATTTTTTAAAACTTTGAAAGAATTTAATTTCAACTGTTGAAACTTTTAATAATTTTAATTTAGGCTCACTTATAAGTTGAGTATTTTGCAATTGAGATTAATTTTTTTGATAAAAACCCATTTTCTTAATGGGTTTTTATCACCCGTTTAAACTAAACTAAATGAATAAATAAATAAATTTTTTTTAAACAAATATTACTCTCTTTTGAAAATAAAAAATTCTTAATTGCCGCATTTTTGCCAATATTGCATATTTATTATAAATTGTCATTTACTAATTTATTATATTTTTTAAGAGCGATATACGACCACGCTCTAATCAGGCTAAGTTTGTAAATAGCTCATTCGACGTTTTCTTAAGTACATACAAGAAGTTAAAAATATATTGAAACAAGAAACACAATATCCAATTATAAAATTATTAAAAACAGGATTTTCAAAATTTTAGAATTTAGAAATGTTAATGACTTTGAATAAAATTGCATTACAGAGTTCGTTAATAGGTCAATCGATGTGTTTTCAAAAAATAAATAAATACACAAAGTAAAAAAAAAGGAACCATTTTATTACCATTTACAAACAAAAAAGATATTTAAGATTGATCGTTCGGGTTTAAACTATTATGGTTCTCGATGCATAGAGCCAAACATAATGTTAATATACAGACGCATATTTTTTAAAAATATCATTTTCTACATCCTGGGCCCCAAATATTTTGAAATATGTCAAAAATTTTGGAATTGATAATTTGAGGGTAAAACAATACTTTCTCTATGAGGAAGCAATAATGTAAGTATTAATTATATATAACTGAAACTTACGAGATACGAACTTCATCATATATTTGTCGAAGGTTTAAGAAAGTCGTCGTGACCATTTCAAATAATTCTCTCTTGAATGCTCTATCCTGCAATTCAGGAATATTTGGCCCATGGTTGTGTTGCTGCGTTACATTAAAAATCCCATCAACCAATGTACCACGTCCACGGCACTGTCCTTTTTTATATTTACAGCATATAAAATACCTGCAGATATCATCAGTGCATTAATAAAATGTTGAATCAAGAGAAAAATGCATTAAATTATTTTTATTAACAAAATTATTAAAAGAAGTTTTTCTAAATTTAATAATAATAATAAAATGAATGAATGAATGAATAAGCAGAACGCTTTCCGTACCGGCGGAAATAAATTAAAATAAAATTATCTCTGCAATTTTTCTGATGTTCATTTACAATATTCTGAATATCAACAATTCAGAAAACATTAGCAATATTAAAAAAATGTTATTTTATGTTAGTTATTTTACTTGATGAAGTTTAAAATCAGCATTATAATTTAAAATATTTTTTTAGTTACAGTATGGATAATGTCATTATTAACAAACCAAACCATTCAAAATTGTATTGGAATTTATTTTAAAAAAATAATATGTTTACAGTTTACTCACGTTCCATTTTTATTGTAGCGGTAATTGTCCCAAACATAATCTTCATACATGGTCACGAGTTGCAAGAGGTCCCAGGAGCCTGAAGACTTACTGTTTAGATTGAAAAATTGAAAAAGTTTTCTTATATTCAATTCTTACATGCGACTGTATGTCCGGCTAGCCGGATAAAATAATTGGTCCATCTATCTGGACCAAGAAGACTAGAAACAGGAGACCCAACATGGAGTGAGACTGATGGTCCAAATTGTGGCAGGACGCTTGGGCGTACTACCCCGAGGCGCGGTAGTTTTCTGCGCATCCCCACACTGAAAAGAGGTTAGGAAATCTGTCAAACTTAGTTCCTTACAGCCAGGCCCCTGAAACTCTCGAGTTGAAAAAGACACAAGTGTTGACTAAGCGAAACTATGGCGCTGCATGTCAGTTGGGCTGACTCGAGCTGACAATGGCTGGCAAACAGTAAACAAATCGTGAAAAATACTGTTTTTTTTAAATTGTATTTATTTTAACTGATTTTTTCTGAAGAATATTAAAAATATTGAGTATTTTTAAACAAATGTAATAAGAGCTTTTATTTAAAATGGGTGCGAAATGCAAAGTTTTTGGATGCAATTCCGGCTGTGATATAGTTGCGGGAAAAAGTGAATTTCGTTTTAGTTCCAAAAGATCCAGAAGTAATTAAAAAGTCATCACATTTTATTTAGGAACACGAATGCGACAGTTTTCTAAAATTCGAAATATCAAAGGACACAATCAAATGCGCAAAAGAAAAAAACCTGTCTAACTTATGTCAGATTGAAGTTTATATATTTTAAAAATTATAATTGTTAAAAATTTTATTTAAAATATTATATTAAAGAAAAGTCTAACATTAAATATTTAAATTATATTCAAAAACAGTATTATTTAAAAATATTAATTATTTATAAGCATTAAACTGTACAAACTTTAAATCTGTTTAAAAATAATATTATTTTTAAATATTAATTAATTCTAAGCTTTACACTGAAAATATCAATCTAATGAGACTGATAAAGAGATATATGAACTAAATATTTGATACTATGTAGTTTTACTCAGGGCTGAAAAAAATCATGATTTTTTTAAAAAATCAACAAAATTGGTTTTTTTTAATTTAAATCGAATTTATTTGATTTAAATCAAAAATTGATTTTTTTTAAATACAATCAGTATATAAAATCTCCAAATGTTTATTTGTAAGTAGTTTATTTTTCAAACTAAAAACATTTATAAGAAATAATAAATAATAAAACATTTAATCAAAATCATATATACCATGTCGAATAAATGAGAAAATTCCCAAAAAATATTTTCTAATTCATACAAAAAAGCAACGAAAAAATAATTAATTGTAAAAAAAAACGTAAAAAAATAAGAAAACAGTCTAATAAAAAAATGAGAAAATTCTTATAAATAAAAAATGTTATGGACATTATTAAAGAAATGAAGAAAAAATTAAAAAACAACACATCAATGAAACAGGGACATAGAAATATATAAAAAAGTAGAAACTCTTTTAAAAAAATTGAACTATTTACGGACATATTTTTTTAAGTTAAAAAAATAAATATGTAGATAATTAAAAAACCGTTAAAAAATATTACTAAAAAGAATCAAATTTTAAAATTAGGAAAAGTAGAGAATTATTTCACAAATTGAAGAAAAAAAAATTAATAACAATTTTAAAAGAAAAACAATTCTATGAAATAGAAGAACGATGTTAAAATGAGAATATTTAGTTCTAAGAAAATGGTAAAATGATGACAAAAATTAAAAAATTAATTAAAACGCAAGGAAGAACTACAAAAATAGAGAAATGTCAAGAAAATTAAATAAATAGGAAGAAAATGGAGTAATATGATAATGATGGTGATATAATAATAATAAATTCATCAAACCAAATAAAATATAGTAATGTTCTTTTTCTTAATCTAACTAACTGCAAAAAAAGTAAAAAGTAGAAAAAATAATAAAATTTGGTTAGAATCTACTAAAAAATTATAATTAATAAAAATAAAATAAAAGAATGTATATACAAAAAGAAATTAAAAAATCCTTTAAGAATAAAAAAGTTTAGGTAAATTAAACCAAAAATATGTTTATAATATTACACTTAAAACAAGCCAGCAATAAATTTAGAAAAATAAAGAAAATCCGAAAATTTTATGAAGGAATAAGTAAGTTTGCAAAAAATCTCGCAAAAATAGGCTAGATGAGAAAACCAATTGAATAAATTTACAAAAAAATGAGCGTACTTATTTTTTACAAATATGAAAATACATAATTATGAAGGTCTGGGTACGAAATAAAAAAATTTAGTGAATGTTATAATAACAAAATTGTGTAAAATAATATTAAATAATTTTCATAAGATTAAGAAAATTAAAGAAAATCCTAAAATAAAAAGACAAATACAAAAAAAAAATATGAAAAGCAAAAAGAGAAAAAATCTTAAAATTTTCTAAAAATAAGAAATCAGAAGATAAAAATTAAACAGCTTAATAAAGAAAAATTTCTTTAAAAAATTGTAAGAATTAAAAAAAAAAGATTATTGTGAATATGAAAAATAATTAATAGTATTTTCAGGTCTGTTCTAGTATTAAATCACTTTGATTTAAATCACGATTTAAATCATTGGAAAATGTGCATTAAAATCATGATTTAAATAAAAAAACTTAACAATTCTCCAGATGCCTAATACTACATGTGAAAAATCGCAAACATTAAAAAAAAGGACAGAAATTTGTGGATAAATCCTGGAAATTTCAATTTTAATATTTTAATCTCTGTAAAATTTAAAAAATTGTGCTAATACAGATGGTCAAAATGTCTACGATTTACAAATTTTTTGTATTATAGCAAAAAATAGTATTACATTTTTATATCTTTAAGTCATTATAATTATATAAATTCCAAACGTCAATTAAGTCATATTCCAATTGGGTCCAACTTTTAAATTTTAATTAATTGAAATTTAAGTGCATAGGTACTATTAATTACTGCTAAATATTTAAATAATATTAATTATTTTTCATATTCACAATCACCTTTTTTTTTAATATTCTTACAAGATTTCGAAGAGATTTCATTTTTTCGAAACTGTTTAATTTTTATCTTAATAAATTCTTATTTTTACAACATTTAAAAGTTTTTTCTTCTTTTACTTTTAATTTTTTTTTTGTAAGTTATTCAATTTTTTTTCACATCTTGTCTATATTTTGCGAGATTTTTTGCAAACTTACTTATTCTTCCATAAAGTTTTCAGATTTTATTTACTTTTCTTAATTTTATTATTGAACTTATTTTAAGTGTAATATTATAAAAATGTATTTGGTTTAATTTGCTTAAACTTTTTTATTTTAAAAGGATTCAAAAGTTTCTTTTGTGGACTTTCTTTTTATTTATCTTGATATATTTATTTTTTGTACTTTTTACATTTTTTTAGTTTGTTAGATTAAGAAAAAAAAACATTTCTCTATTTTCTTTCTATTTATTTAATTTACTTGATGTTTCACTATTTTTAGTTCTTTTACTATAAAAAGAAACATCTTAAAATGCATTGTAGTCACTTTTAAAACGTTTAAAGTATCTTATATTTCAGCTTCCATATTAGAAAACTAATGAATTTTAAGATACTTTTGCTAACTTTTCGGAAACATCTTAAAGTGACTACAAATGTATCTTCAACTAAAATACCTACTTTTTGCAGTGTTCTTGCTTTTTAATTAATTCTTTACTTTTTGTCATCATTTTTCCATTTCTAAGAAGCATTTTTCCTTCTTTTCAATTGTTTAGTTTTTATCTTATAATTACGAATTTTTGAAAACATTTATTTGGTGCTTTTATCTACATTTTTTAAATTTCCCAATTTTCTACTTTTTTGAAAGCTTTTATTCTTTTATTTTATATTATATGAATTTACTCATTGTACTAAATATTTTCATTTGAACATCGTTCTTGTATTTCATAGAATTTCTTTTCTTTTAAATTTTTTTTTAAATTTTATTTAATTGATTCTTTTTTCATTCAATATGTCAAATAATTCTCTAATTTCCCTAACTTTAAAATTTTGTTCTCTTCATTTTAACGTTTTTTTAATTATCTTCTTATTTGTTATTATAATTTAAAAAATGTTCGTAAATGGTTTAATTTTTTGAAAAGAGTTTCTACTTTTTTATATAATAATTATGTCACTGTTTCATTTTTCTGTTGTGTTTTTAATTTTTTCTTTATTTCTTTAATAAACTACTTGCAAATAAACATTTAGAGATTTTAAATACTGATTATATTTTGAAAAAAATGAATTTTTGATTTTTTAATAAAAATCATGATTTTTATCGGCACTGATTATTTTATTATTATGCATTTAAATTTAATTTTATTGAATTTTAAAAGTTTGAAGAAATTGGAATATGAGTTAATTGACGTTTGGAATTTATTTAATGATAATGACTTAAAGATATATAAATTTGATACTATTCTGTGCCATATCTTCATACTAAAAATTTTTAGATCGCAGGTATTTTGATTATCAGTATTAGCACAATTTCTTCAATTTTATAAAAAATAAAATATAAAAATTAAAATTTTTAAGATTTATCCACAAATTTATGGGCTTTTTTAATGTTTGTGAACTTTTACATGCAGTATTAGACGTCCGGAAAATTGTAATTTTTTTTTATTTAAATCATGATTTTAAATGCAAATGTCCCTATGACTTAAATCATGATTTAATTCAATATTT
Organism: Ganaspis brasiliensis; assembly: GCA_037103525.1. Lineage (NCBI taxonomy): Eukaryota > Metazoa > Arthropoda > Insecta > Hymenoptera > Figitidae > Ganaspis > Ganaspis brasiliensis. Next base: position 697,466 of record JAZKLR010000329.1, on the reverse strand, counting down.
AAATCAAAATAATTTAAATCAATAACAGCCCTGGTTTTAATGTTTTAGAACAAATGTTAATTATATTATAATGGAAGTGAATATTAAAATTACTGCTGTATTATTAAATAAATTGTATTTATAACAGAATAACTGTCAAAGAAGAGATTTTATTAAAAATACCTGATTGATTGATTACTTTCATTTTATTCATTGTTATTCCCGCGCGTATAATAGTTAAAAATTAATTGTGTAGTCAAGAATATTGTTTTATTATTGCTGATATATTGAATATTTTAATCTTTTGTCAGGTTTTTTTTTCTTTGCTTATATCTTTAATAATTTTATTTTGTCATTCAACAAAAATAAATGAAATAAAATAGTTCTTAATAAGATAAAATTAATTTTTTGTGTGTTACGCAAGGCAATAATTTAAATCTCAGCCCAACTGACAGGCAGCGCCGCGGTGGCCTTAGTCAACTCTCAGTACCACTTAAGCCCATGCAAAATAGACCGACTTTCAGGGGCCTGGTTTGGACCATTGCTCCCGATTTTAAGGTGATTCCAGAATGCGAGTGTTTCGAACGTCGACGCGTTGATAGAACAATGAAAAACAATGGACCGACGCGTCGCTATAAACGCGTCGACGTTGCAAACACTCGCATTCTGGAATCACCTTTAAGCAGCCGAGTTTGTACTCCTGTTTCTAGTCTTCTTGATCTGGACGTTCAGGCTCAGGAAGCAAATATCACTAAATGTAAGCCTAAACGGACGTCTAGATACTTCGTAAATTCTTTTAAAAATTGATTTTCATTAGATAAATAAATTCTGAATAAATATAAATATATCAATTTTCCACGATATAAGAGTTTCTTTCTCACACAGAATAACGTCTTACTACAACTTAACGAAAATTCTATTAATGTTGTTAATTATTTAAGTTTGTAGACAATTAAAATATATTTGGGCGATTCTCCTGAATAGCACCTGTTTTTGTTTGAAAAAGAAAAAAAATTTTTTTTAATTTTCTAGATTATTTTTTGTTAAATAGGTTCCAAAAAGGTTCAAAAACAAGAAAATAAGTTGCGCAAAATTAATTTGCAAATTTACGACCTACAGAAGCATTTTATTGTCACGAACCTTAAAGGTTAGAAATATTATAAAATTGATTTTGGTAAACAAACAATATTTTTAATTTTCAGACTTAAATTTTTTATATTAATTTTCTGGAATTATAAACGATATGTTTTACCTTTTTTTTTTAATAAAATAAAACGAAAACTATTTGATCAAAAGTTAGACTAAAAAATTTTTTAGAGTATTTTCACAAGTTTTAATGGTGAGTAAAAATTGATAGAATTTTCATTTTTTGACAAGTTGAAAGTAACGCGCAGTTCTTTAATTTTTGTTCAATTCGGTTCGTTAATAGATTAAAAATTTTGAAATTAGATCTAGAAAAATGGAAAATAATTGATATTGATAATTAATTAAAAACTGGAGAAAATAATTGCAAAATGATAAAAAGAAATGAATATTAAAAGAAATAATTAAAAAGTAAGTGACTGAGAAACCTACTCTATAAAAGAGTGAGAATTTACTCTTATAGAGTGAAATTTTATTATATTATATTATTATAAATATTTATTTAAATTTTATTTCAGTTCGAGTGAAAATTCACTCCAAAGTTAGTGTCAGTGTTCACTTTTTGCTTTGAATGAATTTCCGTTTGAATTTAAGTGAAAATTCACCCTGTAAGTGTGACATGTTACTCTTTTATTAGAGTGGGTTTCTCACTCTGATTGTAGTGGCTTAATTTTCACTCTTTGTGGAGTGAAAACTTACTCCTAGAAATTCAAAGAGACTATATTTGTAAATGACGAAATTTTAAAATTGTAAAACTTTAAAAAATCGTAAAATAATTTTAAAAAATGGTTTTTAAAGCTTAAGAGTAGTACTATACTATAATATTTAGGAAAATTAAAATACAATTTTGGTAAGCCACAAAAAATTAACAAAATAGAGCAAAACGAATATTTTTGTTCATTTAAGTTATAATTGTAGAACATCCTGACGTGATGAGCCATTTTTAAGGTCATTTTCTAATACTGCATCAAATCATGTACAAGAATCACCTCCTATTTTTTTCGTAACAGAAATGAACGAAATTTTACAGGACTGTGTAATAATAATAAATTTAAAAATTAAATTCAATTTGCCATAAAGAATATAAAATTCAGCAATAAATAATTAAACTGTTTTACTTTCGAAGGAAAAATAATTAAAATTGAAAAAGTGATTGAAAAAATTGAAGAAAATAATTCGATGGCTCCTAAATCAAAACACGTTATTCGTGAGAGCAGATACAAAACATGTTATTCAGATAAACAAATAGAAAATGTCTTATTTAAAATGACTTTTTTGAAAGGCTATGTTACAATTTTAATTAATGGTTGTTTTAAAAGCCTAACAATATTATGAAAATTTAGATCAATTAAATTGATTACATTATGTTAAATTAACTTTGTGCAATTAAAATACTTTATTTTTACATCTTATATTCACTTGAAAGTAATTCTAAAATTTTAGAAAATTAGGTTACAAAATTTGTCACAATGAGCTACGTGTTTTCTATTTGTTTTTTTGAATAAAGTGTTTTCTATCTGCTCTCACGAATAACGTATTTTGATTTAGGAGCCATCAAATTGAAATTTGCTGAAGGTAGATTGATCAATAATTTTTTTTAGTTTTTTCAATGGCTTTTGCAATTTTAATTATTTTCTATTCTACAATAAACAATTTCATTATTTATTGCTAAATTTAATATTATTTATCTCAAATTGAATTCATTTTTTTTTTAATTTACTGCTGTTATTTTCATTTTGCAATTATTATCTTCAATTTTTAATCATTTCCATTAATTCTGAATTAATATCCCAAACATTCAAATATGTATCTGAATTTTCTATTATTTTTTTCAATATTCACTTATTTTTATCATTTTGCAATTATTTTCTTCATTTTTTAATAATTTTAATTATTTTTTAATTACTTTCCTAAAGATTCAGTTATTATCTGAAATGTAGATTATTGTCTTCAAGATTCAATTTTTTAAACGATTTTTTAATTATTTCCTCTACTTTCTAATTATTTTCATCTATTTGGTAGATATATTTTTTAAAAATTATAAATAATTTATCGGAAATTTTAATTATATTTTTCATCTTATGTAATTTATATTTTTGAATGAATTTTGTTAATTATTTGTCAATCAATTTTCCTACATTTTCTGTTATTATCTCAAATTTACATTATTGTCTTCAATTTTCAATTTTTTAAACGATTTTTCAATCATTTTCTCCAGTTTCAAATTATTGTCATTCATTTGGTATAATTTTAAAAAGTTACAATTATTTATTAGAAATTTTAATTATTTTCATAATATGTAATTTATTTTTTAAAATAATTATTTATTTTTAAAAATTACTGATTTTGATGTTCTTTGTTCAATTATTAAAAATATCAGTGAAAAATTTGATAAAGAAGAAAGAATGACAATATCATTTTGAATCTGTCCATTTTGAATTTTCTGTTCCCAACGTGAACTGCGAATCAGAGAAAGGGGCGTCGTCTTCCATTGGTCTTTTGTCTCACGTTACGATTTCAGAAATAGCAGGGGCGGTTGAACTTTTGGACATTAGGTGCACAATATATGTATATTTATTTTTTTTATAAGAGTCTACTGTGTAAAGTATAATATTTATTCACAGTACTTTACATTTTATTGTTACATAATCAATAATTATATAATTTTTTAAAAGAAAATACGTGAAAAACCCTGACAAAAGTATTGGATCGAATTTCAATCAGTTTGAATACGTTTTAATCAGTATTCTTCCGGGTCATTCCGAAATTTGTTTCCGAGCCAATCAGTTTTTATCCGAATCTAAAAATGGATGTAACTTAACGAAAAATTCTTTTCAAATCATTCCGAATTAATCCATTTTATTCCGAAGCTAAATTTTAATCTGTTTGAATCCCGTTATTTAATTCCGAATCAATCCGTTTTATATTTGAATAAACCCAACCAAAAAAGTATCGGATTGATTCAGAATGATTCGGAATGAAATAACGGGATTCAAGCGGATGAAAATTTAGCTTCGGAATAAAATGGATTTTCGGAATGATTTGAAAAGAATTTTTCGTTAAGTTACATCCATTTTTAGATTCGGATAAAAAAAACTGATTGGCTCGGAAACAAATTTTGGAATGACCCGGAAGAATACTGATTGAAACTTATTCAAACCGTTTGGAATTCAATCCGATATTTTCGCCAGGGAAGGGAATGCGGAATGGAGCGGTCACAGCTCTTGGCTGTTTCCACGTTGCCATGGTAACGCTAATAACTGTGACCGTTCCTTAATAACGTACTTTAATGCTTGCTAATGGAAGAAAATTAATGTTAATTAATTAAGAAGGGACTGTTCTGTCAGATAAAAAGGAGAAATGGATGACGAAAAGTGAGTTGTTAAGTTTAATACGGAGTCGCGACATTACAAAAATGAGTATAAAATAAAAAATTTCTATTAAAGTATTTTGGTATTTTTTCTTCTTTCTTTTCAATTTTAACGAATATTATTTTATTTTATGCTTTTCTGTCGTAAAAAAGAAAGTTAATAGATTTCGTCTTGTAAATTTTGTTCGTTTGTATTTTCAATTCTTAATTTTTTCTTATTAGAAACAAATTTCTTATTTTTTTTATTTTTATTTATTTATAATTTAAGGTTAATTAATTTTTTTTAATACTTCTCCTTTTTTATTCAGTATGTATATACTGAAATAAATAAATTGTTATTAAAAATTCTATTTTTAAAAAAGCGAGAGCTCAAAATTAATTATTTTTTCAGTTTGCAGCCAATTGACGGAGTATATGTTTTTGGAGACTACTCTTACGTAAAAGATAAAAATAAAGAAGGTGGAGGGAGGTAAATGATATTTTATTTAAAATTTCATATTTTATTAACTTTTTTTTGCAGGACTGTCACTGATTTAAATCATTTTGATTTCAATGAAAAAAAATTTTCTATTCTCTGGAACTCTAATACTGAGTTTAAAATATCGCAAACCATAAACAAAACCAACAAATTTTTGGATAAATATGAAAAATTTCAATTTAATATTTTAATATTTATAAAATTAAAAAAATTGTACTAATACGGTTGATCAAAATATCCACAATCTACAAATTTTTGGTATGAAGATAGCATAAAAATAGTATTACACTTTTTTATCTTTTGGGTCATTATAATTTAAATATAAATTCCAAACATCAATTAACTCATATTCCAATTTCTTTAAATTTTTGAATTTCAATTAATTCAAATTTACATGCACATTAATTAGTGAAAAATAATTCAAATAATATTAATCATTTTCCATATTCACAATAATCCTTTTTTTAATTCTTACAATATTTCTAAGAGATTTCACTTTTTCGAAACTATTTAAATTTTATCTTCTAATTTCTTATTTTTACAAAATTTTAAATTTGTTCTCTTTTTACTTTTGACACTTGTCATTTTATTTTATGATTTTCTTTACTTTTCTTCTTTTAATGCAAATTGTTTAATATTATTTTTTACACAATTTTGTTATTATATCATTCACTAAATTTTTATTTCGTTGACTTTCATAATTATTTTCATATTTTTAAAAATAAATATGCTCAATTTTTTGTACATTTATTCAATTTGTTTTCAGTTCTTGTCTATTTTTTTGTAAACTTATTAATTTTTTTCATAAAATTTTCAAATTTTTTAAAATTTATTGTTGCACTTGTTCGAGGACTTGTTTGAAGTGTAATATTATAAAAATGTTTTTGGTTCAATTTGCCAAAACTTTTTTATTTTTAAATGATTTTAAAATTTTATTTTTATTAATTCTAATTTTCTAGTAGATTGTAACCGAATTTGATTTTTTTTTGTACTTTTTACATTTGTTTACAGTTTGATAGATTAAGGAAAAGAAAATTTCTCCATTTGCTTCCTATTTATTTAATTTTCTTCATGTTTCACTATTTTTCTAGTCCTTCGTTGCGTTTTAGTTAATTTTTTAATTTTTTCATCATTTTTTCATTTCTCAGAAACGTTTTTCCTTTTAAATTGTTTAGTTTTTATGTTATATTTACAAATTTGTGAAAACATTTATTTATTTGATGCTTTTATCTACATTCTTTCATTTCTCAATTTTCTTATTTTTTGATGACTTTTATTCTTTCATTTTATTTTATGTCAATTTAATATTCTACTAAATATTCTGATTTTAACATCGTTCTTCTATTTTTCATAGAATTTCTTTTCTTTTAAAATTTTGTTCTCTTTAGTAATATATTTTAAAGTTTTTTTTAATTATCTCCTTATTTTTTATTTTAATTTTAAAAAAATGTCCGTTATCGGAAGTCAGTGGTTTGACCCAGAAGTAAAATCGAATAAAGAAATGTTTTTTAAAATTTTGTTAAATGAAACTATTGATAATATTTTTATATGAATGAATAAATCCTAAAGTGTCCTAAAGTATTAACTTTTTAATTTTTATGTTGATTTACATTATTTAGATATTTAAAATGTCAAGACATGAAGAGCAAAAAGTGTCCAGGACGGGGAGTACTTGCGGTTGACGGATCTTTTAAAGTTACAACACAACACATTGTTCATCCGAAAAGAACAAAGAAGTTAAACGTAGCTTCAATGAAAAACGAACTAATTAGAAGTGCGCAAACTCAGCAGATCCCACTGAGCCAGGTTTACACCAATATTAGTTCTATGTAAGATTATTATTATACCAGCAGCAACTTTCTTGACCACAGCGTAAGTTAATTATTTCTTTTTTTCAGGCATGGCAATACTTCACTTGATTTACCTTTCGAGAGTTTCAAAAAAACTATGTCAAGGAAGCGAAAAGCAGCAGTGCCTCCCGAAGTCAATAACTTACGGAGTTTTTGCGAACATATCAATTTAGAAAATTACAGGCGACTGCTCGGGCCGAACGATGCAGCTCTGTCTTATGATTTACTTAGGGCATTTGAGTTCCAATCTGCACTAATCATTGATAAACCTTTTTTTCAAGGAATATCACCGGATGGTGATTTCTATATCCATATTTCAAAAAAATCAATTCCATCTGCAAATTGGTCGCACCAAATGATGACCCTTTTGAAAATTAAAGAAAATCACGTAAGTTTTTGATTCTTTTTAACAACTAATGTTTATAAAAAAAATTAATTCAATGGTTCATATTTTATCACGGAACTTTGTACAATATAATATTAATTAATATTGTCAGGTCAAAAAAAAAATTAAATTTTTTATTATTTTTAGTCGATTGCCTAAGGCTTTTAAATAAATTTCTAAAATTTTCATTTTTTGAAAGACCCTAATTTGCACTGGGAGGCATGATAATCCCCCAGAACCCATTATTTCGAATTTTCAAGGAATCCAATTTTACAATCTAGAAAATCCATTTACCAAACAAAAAAAAAACTGAATCTTTTAAAATATAAATGTTAATTTAATAGACATTTTTGCTAACTGAAATTCCACTTGGACAAATTTTTGTTAAATAGACTGATCTTTTAATAAAAATTTTAAATCTAATTTTTGTACAGCAGCACTTTTACATAACCTTATTTTCTAATCTCAGAATTTTTATGTAAATGAATTACAGTCTGACAGATTTTATTTACCACCGAAATCTCATTTAACAGAATTTATATTTACATAGTTGAATTTACATATACCAGTATAACAATTTAATAGAAACACCATTTATCAGAATTTTTGTTAAGTAAACTATCTATTTAATAGAATGTTTATTTAATCAAATAATAGTTTTTTATAATTGTAATATGACATAATTGTTATTTAACAGAATTTATATTTTTTAGACTTCATATATTGCAGAATCTATATTTAACCGAATTTATATTTTTCAGAACTTCTTTGTAAGATACAGGGTGTCTACTCACCGGGAATTCCGGGAAAACCGGGAATTTGCCGAGATTTTAGTTCGACCGGGAAAACCTGGGAATTAATTATTAGTTTTAACATTTAAAAATTATTGTTATCAAATTTCAATAATTACTTTTAATCTTTTTTTTTTATGGTTATCAATTTCTCAATTTATTACACAGATTTATTTTTTTCTTCAAATTTCAGCAATTTTCTTCAATAATTTTATTATTATGTATCAATAATTTTTAAATACTTTACACTAATTAACAATTATTTTTTTTTCAAATTTCAATTTGTTTCTCAATTTTACATTCTTTTAATTATTTACACCAGTTATCAATCATTAATGTCATTATTCAATTATTTATCTCAAATTTTTATCATTTTTCTTATTTTTCATGTATTATCTTCAAATTTAAATTTTTTGTAATTTCTCAATTTATTTTCTTCAAATTTCAATTATTTTTGTCATTTCTCGACTAGTTTTTCCTATTTTCAATTAAATTGGTCATTTTTTAATTGTTTTTTAAAAATTTTCAATTAATTTAGTAATTTCTTAATTATTATCAATATTTTCGACGTTGTTTTATTACTTTCTGCAAATTTTGTATTTATTTTATTTATTTATTTATTTATTTAAATCAATAAAATTATTTTCTTATATCTTTAAATTACTATCATGAATTTTTTAATTTCTTACTTCATTTTTCATTTATTTTTGTCAATTCTCAATTTCTTTTCAAATTTTAATTATTTTTATCATTTTTCAAGTCTTTTCTTCAAATTTTTTTTTTTTACTTAATTTTTAATTAGTTTTGTCACTTTTCAATTATTTGTCTCAAATTTTTATTATGTTTGTTATTTTTCACATATTACCTTCAAATTTAAATTTTTTGCGATTTCTCAATTATTTTCTTCAAATTTCTGTTCTTTTTGTTATTTCTCGATTATTTTTCCTAGTATAATTATTTTTCTCATTTTTTAATTGCTTTTAAAATTTTCAAATAATTTAGTAATTTCTCAAGTATTATCAATATTTTCAACATTTTTTTTATTACTTTCTCCAAATTTAACTTATTTTCTTATATCTTTAAATTATTGTCATGGATTCTTTAATTTCTTACTTTAATTTACATTTAATTTTTTTATTTTTCAATTATTTTTGTCATTTATCAATTGCTTTATATTTTTAATTTTAATTATTTTTATCATTTTTCAAGTATTTTCTTCAAATTTCAAATTTTTTGGGATTTTGCAATTATTTTGTCATTATTTAATTATTTTCTTTAAACGTCAATTTATTTTTATCTCCAATTTTTCAATTATTGATTTCTAATTTTTTTTTTGTTTCTCCATTTTTCAATTATTTATGTCATTTTTTACGTCTTTTTTCTCAAATCATAAATTTTTTACATAATTTTAAATTAGTTTTCTCATCTTTCATTTTTTTTAAGGTTCAATTATTTTTGTCGTTTCTGGACTATTTGTTCCATTTTTTGATTATTTTTGTAATTTTCAATTATTTTTTTTTTAATTTTAATTATATTTATCATTTTTCAAGTATTTGTTTTAAATTTCTATCAATTTTATGATTTTTCAATTATTTAATTATTTTCTTTCATGGTCAATTTTTTTCTCCAATTTTTTAATTATGTATTGACATTAAATTTTTATTTTGTTTTCAATTTTTCAATTATTTTTGTCATTTGAAGTATTTTCTTCAAATTTTTAATTATTTACTTCATTTTTAATTAGTTTAGTCATCTTTCATTTTGTTTCTTCAAATTTCTATTATTTTTGCCATTTTGGAATTATTTTCTTCAAAGATCAATTTTACCTTAAAAACTTATATATTACGCAATTAATTTTTTTACTATTTTAATATTATTGCTATTAATCATACATAAAAGAAATCCGGGAAAAATGTGATTTTAGATCCGGGAAAACCGGAAATTTGCCGGGAATTTGAAAATCATGTTTCGGTAGACACCCTGAAGATAATAATTATTTGTCATCAATTTTATTTAATAGAATTTTAATATAAACGAATGTCCATGCAACCGAAATTTCGTTTGATAGACTGCTCACGAAATCGAATTTGAAATTAATAGAACCTTCACAAGACATTCAACTTACCGACAAGGCACATGGCCGACCTTTCATTTAGCCGAACTTTTCTCCGCCATCTTTATCTCTTTCTTTTTCTTCCTTGTTTAACGCTTTGAGTTGGAAAAGAAAAGAGATAAAGATAGCGAAGAAAAGTTCGGCTACATGAAAGTTCGGCCATGTGACTTGACGGTAAGTTGAATGTTCTGTCATGTGAAGGTTCTATTAATTTAAAATTCGATTTCGTGAGCAGTCTATCAAACGAAATTTCGGTTGCATGGACATTCGTTAAATTAAAATTCTATTTAATAAAATTGATGACAAATAATTATTATCTTATCTTATCTAAATTATATTCGGTTAAATATAATTTCTGCAATATATGAAGTCTAAAAAATATAAATTCTGTTAAATAACAATTATGTCATATTAAAATTATAAAAAACTATTATTTGATTAAATAAACATTCTATTAAATAGATAGTTTGCTTAACAAAAATTCTGATAAATGGTGTTTCTGTTGAATTGTTATTCTGGTATATGTAAATTCAATAAAATATAAATTCTGTTAAATAAAATCTTTCAAACTGTAATTCATACGCATAAAAATTCTGAGATTAGAAAATAAGGTTATGTAAAAGTGCTGCTGTACAAAATTAGATTATTTAAAATTTTTATTAAAAGATTAAAAGTTTAACAAAGATTTGTTCAAGTTAAATTTCAGTTAGCAAAAATGTCTATTAAATTAACATTCATATTTTAAAAGATTCAGTTTACAATACAATATCTGTGGAGTAAAAATTCTTGTTTTCAAAAATTCTCACAAATTATAATTCGGCTAAAAATAGAAATACAAAATAAATTTTAAGTAGTTATTCTATATAAACTATAATTTATTATAAATTAAAATTCTGTCTCTTTCTAAAAAAAATTTCTATTCTGCCCCGGCATGAAGCCCGAAATTGAAGAAAATTAAATTGAATTATTTTCAATTATACTTTACAGCTTTTAACAGAAAAAAATCCATCGGCAGGGCCGGCGGAACAAATTTTTTCGGGGTGTGGAATTGTCAAAAAGATTGGGGAGGGGGGAGGTGAGACCAAAATATTAACAAATACTTGTAAGTACTTTGGACGATTCGGGGTGTGGAATTCCACACCCCGAATATTTTGGGGTGTGGAGTACTCCACACCATCCACACAGTTCGCGCCGGCCCTGTCCATCGGTGCGAAGGTTCGAACTCGAATTTTCAACGCACGAGACGGACACTCTGTCCACCCAACTACCTTTTTTTTTCATTTATTTTATATTAACATGGTACAGATATATATATGATGATAACAAATGAAACAACATCGTTAACAGTAGTGAGCAGTATCTCACCGGTGATAAGAAAAATAATTTATGCCAAAACGTGCCATTTTAGGCCACTCGTCAGCTCTACATCGTTTTTGAGAATGATCTCAAGATTAAAATACAAAGTGTCACCTATTTGTCTAATCTATTTCAGGAATTACACTTTTCCACTATAGTTTCTTTTTCTTATTAAAACGTTTTTTTGAGGCAAAAAGCAACCGGGGGCATCGATCGAAAAACTACCTGTAGACTTAGTTAACTATTTCTTCCCTGGTATTATTTTGGGAAGATGGGAAAGGTTACTTTGGAGGGATCCATTAAAGTTTCGAGATATTTAAGTTGTGACTCCTTTATTTTAAATGGAATTGAGAATAATTAAAAAGTTTGGTATACTAAAACACTAAAAGGGAATTGAAAATAATTAACAAATTATCGAAATATTAAAAGGGAATTGAAAGTTATTTTTTTTTCATAAAATTCTATTACAGCAGAGAATACAAAATAATAGGCAAGAAATAAAATTTAAAAAAATTGAATAATTCTTACTGTACTATTGACGCGATCCAAGTTTTCAAATTTTTTCAATTTTGGCCTTCTTGCCGGGTGCAGAAATCGTGTCAAATGAAAATTGAATTAAATAAATATTCTTCAGCATATTAATTTTGTTAAATACAAATTCTCTATAATGATAATTACTTTTAACAACTATTTGTTTCTAAAAGAATTCTTTCATGCAACTTGTACATTAATTAAAAATTCTTACTATTAAAAAATCAATTAACTAGCTACCATTTCTGTACTTTTCGATTCCTTATAGAGAAATAGTCTCACAAATAATCATTTGATTAAGCAAAAATTCGCTTTACTAAATATAGTATAAAGAAATAATTTGAAATAATGGAAATTCGGTTATACGAAAATTCTAATTTTTACATTTTTGGTAAATGGATTTTCTAGATTGTGAAATTGGATTCCTTGAAAATTCAAAATAATGGGTTTTGGAAGATTATCATGCGTCCCATATGCACTGCTTATAATTTACGAACATTTCTCTATTAATATTAAATTTTATTAGGTGATACCCTGTGTATTTGCTATAATGGAAGGGGAATCTGTGGAAGAATATAAAAATGTACTGGAAGGGGTAAAAGATATGATTCCACAGTTTAACATAACTTCAGTCATCGTTGGGAGAAATCTCAATTTAACAGGAGCTGTCCTTACGGTATTCCCAGAAGCCGAACTCCAGATGGATTTACATAGTTTTCAAGAGGTATTCATTCTAAAAAATAATAATTGTACAATTATCTGTTGGGATAAGTGGTTAAAATTAAATTAACACCAGATTTAAATTGGATAGTTAGGTTTTATTTTACTTCTTCTTATCTAACTAAGTCTCAATCTATCTTCTTCTTTTGTTTTGCCTATGTTATTTTTAAGTTTATTAAGGTTTATTTAAATTAAAATGTCGCGGTATATTAAGGTACTTCTCTTCTGGATGACAGGGTCAAATCGATCCTATTATGAAAACACGTTTTACGTAATAAGTATGCAATATTTATTTCTTATGCATATTATTTAGTGTTCTTTAGTGTTTTCTCTAAACAATAAGCTTACTTTTGATTATTATTGTCTGATTTAAGGGGTAAATATAGTAACATTTAACTTTCCTTATTTTTTCAAAAACTCTTTTTCTAGGCGATTTTTTAAAAATGTTTCAATTTTAATTACTAATGGCTTATTTTATTAAGAAAAAGGTTTAATACAAATTGACCGTTTAAAATCTTTAGAAGAGTTTATAGTTTTTAAAATATAAATAATTGTTTATATAAAAAGAACTTTTTTTTACATATTTTTTTGTAAACAGATATTTATATTGAAGAAAGTTTAAACTTTTTTAAACATTTTAAACAGTGAATTTGTAGAGAATCTTTTTCTTAATAAAATAAGCCATTAATAATTAAAATTGAAACATTTTTAAAAAATCGCCTAGAAAAAGAGTTTTTGAAAAAATAAGGAAAGTTAAATGTTACTATATTTACCCCTTAAGGGAGTCTTCTACTCTCCAGGCCCGAAATTCAGTGGTTTTTTTGGGAATTAATTGTGAAGAAACTACTGAATATTTTTTGACAATTTTTTTTTTATTTTCAAGATACATCCTTTAACTTTGAAATTTTCTTATTCATGATTAAAAATAAAAATGGTGGTGATCTTGAAACGCCCTTGAGTAAACGCATTTCAGAAATGCAGAGGTCCCGCTTGAGTCACGGTTTTGGCATTGGGACAATCCAAAATCAAAAAACTAATTTTTTTCATGTGTATAGTTGCGTTGACTATTTTTTTCCGTGGCAGATTTTTTTTATTTTTTGATTTGTCAAAATTATGCGAAAATTCGCAAAAAATTTCATTTTTTTTCTTTTTTTTTGACTTTAAAGGGCTATAAAAAGAAAACGAAAAAAAATTTCAAAAATCGTACACGGAGAAAAATAGCTGCATCATTTCTGAATAATTAAAAAAAAAAATAAAAATCGGACCATTTTTACTATAAAAAGCGTGACTCAGCAGCTTAAAAAACACTACTTTCGGGGAAACGAGTTTAAAGTTAACACATGGAGTATAACTTGATTGTAGTAACTTATGAGTTAATCTGATAATATCGGGTCCGAACAAGGTTTTTTGTTTTTATAGGGGTCTTTGGACATCAGCAAAGATAAAAAAATTATAAATTGGTAATTTGTTGATAATTGAATCATTATAAATAAACAAATCTTACAAATGAAAAAAAATTTGTGGGTTTTTTCGGTTCCCAGAAACATGCAAAAGAACGTGATTCTCACGAAATCCTTTCTGTAGCGTATTCTCAGATACATATAGATTGAAATAAAAAAGAAAAAAAAAATTTTTTTATTTGAAACCCCGAGAGTAGAAGACCCCCTTAAATCAGACAATAATAATCAAAAGTAAGTTTATTGTTTAGAGAAAACACTTAAGAACACTAAATAATATGCATAAGAAATAAATATTGCATACTTATTACGTAAAACGTGTTTTCATAATAGTATCAATTTGACCCTGTCATCCAGAAGAGAAGTACCTTAAAAATAAATAAAATTTATAACATATCATTACCACAATTTTTATTTTCTTACAGGATGTGTATAAATTAATGATCAAGCACAATGCTGAGGAATACGTGAATAGAGATGACGAGAATGACGAATTGAAAAACTTTTTGTTACTTCTAATGGCTTTGCCGCTTCTTCCATCAAATAAAATTAAAATCTGCTTTGAAAACTTAAAAACAGAAGCAACGGATGATGTTCTTAATGCACTGAATCCCTTTTTGGCAGAATTTGAGGAATTTTGGTTAGATGAGATTAACCGGGGTAAACTATCCGTTTATGAAAAAACTAACAGTTTAACTAACGTTTTAACAATTTATGGAAACTTATTACAAGTGAAAGTAAAAGATTTCCCATCTACTTGGGAATTCGCAGGTACGTTATATTAATAAATTGTGGTTTATGAAAGAATAACTTTCGGTTTCCCATTTCTTTTTTCTTCAGGGGAAAATAAAATTATTCCCACAAATTCTTAATAAAAATAAATTTTTAAATTACTATACGTAGCTTTTTCATATCAATTATAATATACAGTGCAACCTGGATAAGTGACAGCTTATAGATCGCTTATAGTAATTGTAGATGAATTTTTATCATACAGAATTTTCATTTAAGTGGGGGGGGGGGGGTATGGTTTAAATAGCAAAAAAACCCTTTTTAAACATTTTTTTTTTTTTTTTGACGAAACTACTAAATATTTTTTAAAAAAATAAATTTTTAAATTACTATACGTAGCTTTTTCATACCAATTATAATATTCAGTGCAACCTGGATAAGTGATAGCTTATAGATCACTTATAGATCACTTATAGAAATACATTAATTCGAACTAAATTGTAGATGAATTTTTATCATACAGAATTTTCATTTAAGGGGGGGGGGGTATGGTTTAAATAGCAAAAAAAACCTTTTTAAACATTTCTTTTTTAACGAAACTACTAAATATTTATTAATCCTTTTATTACTACATTATTTAGTAACTTTTAAAGTAACTTTTTGAATTTTTTAAGAAAAAATGTCCAGAAACAACGGAGTTGCAGCCACTTCCAGTAGGCCATGTCGAATTTTACGGTGTCCCGGATTTAACATCGTAGAATCATCTGAAACACATGAGATTAAGAAAAATTAGTTATTTGGAAGTATACCTCTCAGTCAACGTTGCCCTTTTATTTTTTTTTTTTTGCTTCTGATCGATTGTGCAGCCTTTTTTTAAAAAAAATGGCGTCTTTTTTAGGCTAAAAAACGTACTTTGACATTAAACGACCGTAAAAAAATAGAAAAAAATTTTTTTTTAATAAAAGCGCAACGTTGAGTGGGAGGTATACTTCCAAATAACTAATTTTTCTTAATCCCATGAGTTTCAGATGATTCTACGATTTTAAATCCGGGACACCGTAAAATGAAAAATTTTCGACATGGCCTACAGGAATAGCTGCAACTCCCTTGCTTCTGGACATTTTTTTCTTAAAAAATTCAAAAAGCTACTTTAAAAGTTACTAAATGTGTACGTCCATATGAAAAGGGACCAGGTTGTCGATTTTATTTATCGAGATATTCGCATTTTTCTAAAGAAGATTCAGATTTTCGAAATTTTTTTTATTGCTGAAAAACAAACTACGTAATGTCCTTTGTCGAATCATGCATTTACAATAACTTTATAGTAATTAAAAATACAAAGAAATCTTATTTTTAATTTTAAAAATGCATGGGCGCTAATGGAAATCTTGAACTTTAAACTCGTTTTTCTCAAAACTAGGATTTTAATATGGACGTACACAAATAATGTAGTAATAAAATGTGTTTAAAAAGGTTTTTTTTTGCTATTTAAACCATACCCCCCCCCCCTTAATCGAATATTCATATAATTAAATTTTAATTCGTTCGTATTTTTATTTATAAAAATAATTATTTGAGTGAATTCCATTTTTTCGACTCTTCTGTTAAAAGAACAGCAAATGCAAAAACATCTTATTTTGCAGACATTCAATATGTAAGATGTTTATTTAAAGATAATTCAGAATTATAGAGGAATATTTAATTCTTAAAAATTTAAGGTTATGTAATTTTTATGTGATAGAAATTCAATTTAATGAATTTGAAGTAAGTAGGATTGATAATTAAGAGAAATTTTGAAAGGCTAAATTTAAACTTGACGTAACTTTTATTTGACACACTGATTAAAATGTAGAATTTATTTATGGCATAAATCTGACGAAATTTAATTTAAACTTGACAGAATTTCAATTTAGTCGAATATTCATTTAGTCTAATTTTTATCTCATAGAAGATTTATGTAACCGAACTGACACGGGTGCAGGAAATTTCCCAAAAACCCAAAAGGTCGAATATCCAAATGGTCGAATTTCAAAAAGTCGAATATCCAAATGGTCGAATTTCCAAATGATCGAATATCTAAATTGTCGAATTTCCAAAATGTCGAACATCCATTTGGTCGAATATCTATTTTGTCGAATTTCCAAATTGTCGAATATCTACTTTTTCGAATTTCTAAATTGTCGAATATTCAAATTTTCGAATTTCCAAATTGTCGAATATCCAAATTGTCGAACGTCCATTTTGTCGAATGTTCAAATTGTCGAATATCCATTTTGTCGAATCTCTAAATTGTCGAATATCCACTTTGTCGAATTTCCAAATTGTCGAATTTCCAAATGATCGAATATCCAAATAGTCGAATTTCCAAATTGTCGAATCTCCAAATTTTCAAATACCCATTCTGTCGAATCTCTAAATTGTCGAAAGTCCATTTTGTCGAATCTCTAAATTGTCGAATCTCTAAATTGTCGAATCTCTAAATTGTCGAAAGTCCATTTTGTCGAATCTCTAAATTGTCGAATCTCTAAATTGTCGAATATCCACTTTGTCGAATTTCCAAATTGTCGAATCTCCAAATTGTCAAATACCCATTTTGTCGAATGTCTAAATTGTCGAAAGTCCATTTTGTCGAATCTCTAAATTGTCGAATCTCTAAATTGTCGAATATCCACTTTGTCGAATTTCCAAATTGTCGAATCTCTAAATTGTCGAATATCCACTTTGTCGAATTTCCAAATTGTCGAATCTCCAAATTGTCAAATACCCATTTTGTCGAATCTCTAAATTGTCGAAAGTCCAATTTGTCGAATATCCATTTTGTCGAATCTCTAAATTGTCGAATATCCACTTTGTCGAATTTCCAAATGATCGAATATCCAAATAGTCGAATTTCCAAATTGTCGAATCTCCAAATTTTCAAATACCCATTTTGTCGAATCTCTAAATTGTCGAAAGTCCATTTTGTCGAGTCTCTAAATTGTCGAATCTCTAAATTGTCGAATATCCACTTTGTCGAATTTCCAAATTGTCGAATTTCCAAATGATCGAATATCCAAATAGGTCGAATTTTCAAATTGTAGAATTTCCAAATTGTCAAATCTCCAAATGTTCGAATCTCCAAATGTTCGAGTGTCCAAATAGTCGAATATACAAATTGTCGAATATCTATTTTGTCGAATTTCCAAATGATCGAATATCCAAATAGTCGAATTTCCAAATTGTCGAATTTCCAAATTGTCGAATCTCCAAATGTTCGAATCTCCAAATGTTCGAGTGTCCAACAGGCTTGTGTCCGTAAATAGTCTGATTCACTATAAAAGTAAATTCTATAGTGAAGTAGACTATTTACGGACCCAAGCCTGGTGTCCAAATAGTCAAATATCCAAATTGTCGAATATCTATTTTGTCGAATTTCCAAATGATCGAATATCCATATAGTCGAATTTCCAAAGTGTCGAATTTCCAAATTGTCGAATCGCCAAATGTTCGAATCTCCAAATGTTCGAATGTCCAAATGTTCGAACTTTTTTTTATGTGAGTTTCCTATCTATGAAATGCGTTGGTATAGTAGATTGGACAAGTGCGCGAAATTTAAAATCGTTATGGAAATTTTAAATTTTGCGCATTTGTCCAATCTACTATACCAACGATACCAACGCATTTCGTAGATAGGAAACTCACATAAAAAAAAGTTCGAACATTTGGACCAGCCCTATCTGACTGCTGTACAAACCACTGCGCCGTTCGTGATGCCTGGAAACTCGAAATTTTAGATGTCGCCACTTTCCTGTCCCCCTCAGAAATGCGTTGTTTCTAAGTAAATAAATTCTTTTTCAACAATTTAAAGTTATAAAATATTATTTTTTTATGAAAATATGTAATACAAAGGAGAGTAAATTTAAATATAGACTGATTTTCATAAGTGTAAAAGTGTGATTTCAGTGATAAATGGCAAAAATCAGGTGTTTTGTGTCAAATTGCAAGTCAGGTTATGTCACAATCCAGGAAAAAATTGCGGTTTTTCTGTGTCATGATGGCACAACCATTTTACCATGCTTTTAACCATAAAATTTATTCTGGCCATAGCATTTTGATACTTTTTAATTAATTCCTCATCCTTCCGACAAGAAAAACCGTAATTTTTTTCCTGGATTGTGAGATAACCTGACTTGCAATTGGACACAAAACATTTGATTTTTGCCATTTATCACTGAAATCACACTTTTACACTTATGAAAATCAGTCTATATTTAAATTTACTCTCCTTTGTATTACATATTTTCATAAAAAAATAATATTTTATAACTTTAAATTGTTGAAAAAGAATTTATTTACTTAGAAACAACGCATTTCTGAGGGGGACAGGAAAGTGGCGACATCTAAAATTTCGAGTTTCCAGGCATCACGAACGGCGCACTGATTTCAATGGGAATGACCAGTAGTCGGATAGGGCTGATTTGGACTTTCGAACATTTGGAGATTCGAACATTTGGAGATTCGACAATTTGGAAATTCGACAATTTGGAAATTCGACTATTTGGATATTCGATCATTTGGAAATTCGACAAAATAGATATTCGACAATTTGTATATTCGACTATTTGGACACTCGAACATTTGGAGATTCGAACATTTGGAGATTTGACAATTTGGAAATTCTACAATTTGGAAATTCGACCTATTTGGATATTCGATCATTTGGAAATTCGACAATTTGGAAATTCGACAAAGTGGATATTCGACAATTTAGAGATTCGACAATTTAGAGACTCGACAAAATGGACTTTCGACAATTTAGAGATTCGACAAAATGGGTATTTGAAAATTTGGAGATTCGACAATTTGGAAATTCGACTATTTGGATATTCGATCATTTGGAAATTCGACAAAGTGGATATTCGACAATTTAGAGATTCGACAAAATGGATATTCGACAATTTGAACATTCGACAATTTGGATATTCGACAATTTGGAAATTCGAAAATTTGAATATTCGACAATTTAGAAATTCGAAAAAGTAGATATTCGACAATTTGGAAATTCGAAAAAATAGATATTCGACCAAATGGATGTTCGACATTTTGGAAATTCGACAATTTAGATATTCGATCATTTGGAAATTCGACAAAATGGATATTCGACCATTTGGATATTCGACTATTTGGACACTCGAACATTTGGAGATTCGAACATTTGGTGATTCGACAATTTGGAAATTCTACAATTTGGAAATTCGACTATTTGGATATTCGATCATTTGGAAATTCGACAATTTGGAAATTCGACAAAGTGGATATTCGACAATTTAGAGATTCGACAATTTAGAGATTCGACAATTTAGAGATTCGACAAAATGGACTTTCGACAATTTAGAGATTCGACAAAATGGATATTCGACAATTTGAACATTCGACAAAATGGACGTTCGACAATTTGGATATTCCACAATTTGGAAATTCGAAAATTTGAATATTCGAAAATTTAGAAATTCGAAAAAGTAGATATTCGACAATTTGGAAATTCGACAAAATAGATATTCGACCAAATGGATGTTCGACATTTTGGAAATTCGACAATTTAGATATTCGATCATTTGGAAATTCGACAAAATGGATATTCGACCATTTGGATATTCGACCGTTTGAAGATTCGACTTTTTGAAATTCGACCATTTGGATATTCGACCTTTTGGGTTTTTGGGAAATTTCCTGCACCCGACCACGGGCTCCATTAGTAATAGATTTATGCCATAAATAAATTCGACATTTTAATCAATCTGTCAAATGAAAGTTACACCAAGTTTATTAAATTTAGCTCTTCAAAATGTCTTGTAATTATCAATCCTACTTACTTCAAATTCATTAAACTGAATTTCTATAAAATGAAAATTACATAACCTTAAATTTTTAAGAATTAAATATTCTTCTATAATTCTAAATTATCTTTAAATAAATATCTGAAATGTTGAATGTCTGCAAAATAAGATGTTATTGCATTTGCTGTTCTTTTAACAGAGGAGTCGACAAAATGGAATTCATTCAAATAATTATTTTTGTAATTTTTATAAATAAAAATAAGAATGAATTAAAATTTAATTATATGAATATTTTATTAAATGAAAATTCTGTATGATAAAAAATCATCTACAATTTAGTTGGAATTAACGAATTTCTATAAAATAGAAATGCTGAGCTATGGATTTCGAAATATTGAAATTTCTAAAAAAAAAAAACCGTTAATGGTATAATTATGCACTCCACAAAATTTACTGAAAGCATTTATTTTTTATTACAGAAAATCTAATGAAGTTTCATGGAACAATTGTGAAAGATTTTTTTGTAATGTATCACCCAAAAAAAAAATACCACGTAACAATTCCAACTTTATTCAATCAAGAATTAAGAAAAAAAGCCAAAGCCCTCTGGATTGATATTGAAAATAACAAGTATAACATTGCTGAAATTCTAAATCATGCAGCTTACTGCTTTTCATTGCCAGCAGTTGAGCAATTATCTTTCAATATTGCGCTGCCAGATTTGGCACAAGGAATTGATGTTAATAATGCTGACGAGAATAATGAAAATTTATTATTTATGCCGGTGCATTTCATGGAAAGCGAGAATGACAACATTAGCGAAAGTGATCCACTTCAAAATAATTTCATGGTAGCAGATCGTGCAGAAACAACAATTACAGTGGGAGGTAATAATATTATTTTAAAAATTTCAAAAATTCTTTAGAAGAATCTGTTTTTTATAATTCAACAATATTTAAAGCTTTGCTCAAAAACATTCTAAAATTTGTCATCCAGGGTGGCCACAAGCTCCAGTTTATCAATTTCCCTGTCATTTCCCTGACCTTTTACTGATATTACAACGAAATTCCCTAACAAAAAATTTTTTTATTTAGAGCAAAGACAAAAATCTGCCAACAACTCAAAAATGAACCAATTTGAATGTTATTTTTTTTAAAATACTCATAAATGTTTGTACTATAACACTTAAGTTGGTACTAAAAAATCAAGACTTTTAATATTAACTAAAAGAAATGTTAATAACTTTCACTAATATAAATAATCATTTTTTTAGAGTGATTTCAAGGTATTTCGATATAATCACTTCAAAAGTAAAATTAATTCGTCACTATTGGCCTAGAGTCCTAATACAATTTAGAATGTTTACAAAAAATTTTTAGATTGTCTAAACAATCTTAATTAATAAATGAATAACTTCGAAAATTTTTATTACTTAGATTTTTTTTCTTTTGTAAAATTATTTGATTATTATTGGCATAAGGTTTCATGGTAGTTTTGAATACTTACCAACGATTTTTAAATCGTTTAAACAGTTTTAGTTAACAATTAAATAACCTCAAAAGATTTCTTACTTATTACAGTAATTAATTAATTAATTAATTAATTTAAGGGGCACACCTAGTGTGAGTGACTGAAAAAAACGTCGATTTTGTAGGAATTTTTTTCAGGGAAATTATTGCATCTAATTTTTTTTAAAGTTTTGTACATGTATATTTGTATAAATAGTGAACATTTTGTAATTTTTGCAAAGAAAAATATCTTTTTTTTTAAAGAGTTATTCGCTATATCCAAAAAAAAAACCAGTTTCTCCACTGCTGCAGTTATTGCGGCCTTCTGAGTGACTGAAATCAAAAAAACCAAAAAGATTATTAAACTAGAAGAAATTTGCCGTACTATGACCCTCGGATGGAAAAAAATATTGAATTTCAAAAAAATGGCGGAGTTTTGAAAAAAATTATAAATTTCGACTAAAAAATTCGATAGTTTTTGGCATCCCAAAATTTTATTTTTCATCCAAAAAAAAACTGGAGCCTCATAGTACGGCAAATATCTTCTAGTTTAATAATCTTTTTGGTTTTTTTGATTTCAGTCACTCAGAAGGCCGCAATAACTGCAGCAGTGGAGAAACTTGTTTTTTTTTGGATATAGCGAATAACTCTTTAAAAAAAAGATATTTTTCTTTGCAAAAATTACAAAATGTTCACTATTTATACAAATATACATGTACAAAACTTTAAAAAAAATTAGATGCAATAATTTCCCTGAAAAAAATTCCTAAAAATCGACGTTTTTTTCAGTCACTCACACTAGGTGTGCCCCTTAAAAAAAGAAACGAAATCTAAGTAAAGAAAGCTTTTGGAGTTATGAATTTGTTTAACTTAGATTGTTTAAACAAATCAAAATTGTTGGTTAGTAACTAGAACTATTTAAAAATAGTTTAGATAAGTTTTGTGTACAAAATATATAATTTACTTTGGTGTAATTAGTTTCTAATATCAAAAAATCTTAAAATTACTTTCTCAAAAAATAATTTTTTACATTTTTAAAAGTTATTAATGTTTTTTTAGTTACTAACAAAAGTCTTGACTTTTTAGTAGTTAAGCATTATTGTACAAACATTTATGAGTATTTTCAAAAGGAGAGAATTGATGCATTTTTGAGTTGTCTAAAGATTTTTGTCAACAAAAAAGTAACTTTGACCGCACGATGGTTCGTCTTAATTTCTTTAATTTAGCTGACAAAAAACTTTTTTCCCTGTCATATCCCTGACTTTATTGACAAAATTTTTTTTTCCTGTCATTTCCCTGACTTTTCTGACTTTACTGACACGTGGCCACCCTGTCATCAATAACTCCGGCACACAAAAAAAATTGATGCTCTGAGCTCGAGATCTGATCATATGACCACTTTATTCTTGGGTCGCTAAAATCAAATCTGAAGTCCATTTAACCCAACCACGTCAGAATTTTAACATAACCTCAAAAACCCCTAATTTTGACTCAACAATTTTGAAATATTCAGAAAAATTCTGATCTCTTTAAGTCTTACTGTGACATGCTTTATGTTTTTGTGGTTGCTGAAGCCGAATCTAAAGTTTATTAATCCCTATCACGTCATACTTTTGACATAACCTAAAAAATAAACACAAAATTTGACGCAAAAATTTCAAAATCAAGAAAAATTCAGATTTTTAAGTCTGACTTTGTCTGTTTTATGTTTTCGGGGTCACTGAAGGTGAATCTGATGCCCATTTAACACCACCACGTCATACTTTTGACATAACCTCAAAAAAACATCAAAATTTGACCTAAAAAATTTTAAATCAAGTAAAAACTAAAGCTGAATTTAAAGTCTATTTAACCCAGGGTGTCCACAAAACTCAATTTACAAATTTCACTGACACTTCCCTGACTTTATCCTGACATAAAATTTTTATTATAAATAATAAAGAAACAGCTAAATTAAAATAAAATTTTGCTTTAATCTTCAAAGTAGGGCTGATAACAATCGTGATCTTTTTATAAAAATTTAAAAAATTTGATTTTTTTTATATAAATCAAAAATAGATTTTTTTAAAATATAATCATGAAAATCTCCAAATGTTTATTTGTAATGAGTTTATTAAAGAAATGAAAAAAAAATTAAAAAAACAACACAAGAATGAAACAGTGACATAAAAATATATAAAAAAAAAGTAGAAACTCTTTTAAAAAATTTAATTACTTACGGACATTTTTTTAAAATTAATATAATAAATAAAAAGTTAATTAAAAAAACGGTAAAATATACTACTAAAAAGAACAAAATTTTCAAATTAAAAAAATGTAGAAAGGAAAGAAAATTTTTCGAAATAGAAGAACAAAGTTAACATGAGAATATTTAGTACAAGATTAAATTTACATAATATAAAATAAAAGAATAAAAGCTTTTAAAAAAGTAGAAAATTGAGAAATTTAAAAAATAAAGATAAAAGCATCAAATAAATTTTTTCAAAAATTAGTAATTATAAAATAAAAACTAAACAATTTAAGGAGGTTTATCCCAAAAATCGATTTTCTACAGATTCTTATAAAATTTTAATGACATATTAAATACATTATTCTACATGTAGGGGAGACCGGGGCTATTTGGGTCATTGCAATTTACTAAAATGTTATTAGTCGAATTATTTCCTTTCTACACAACAATTATTTAACATAGTGAGATGCAAGTTTATGTCAAGTTTCATTAATATATCATCATTAATGTGGAGTAAATGTAAGAAAAACTAATTTTGATTCTCCAAAGTTACTTTTTACCCACTTGGTTTTTTTGTTATATCTTCTTGAGTAATAGTTTTAGGAAAAGTTTAATTATCAAATTTTGATCTTTGAATAGTTCGTTTTAAAGAGCAATGAAGAGAATTTAATTTATATTTACAGTATCGATAGAAAAAAATCAAATATTTGAAACAAAAACCCTGCAAGTTTCATGCAAGCTTGCCATGCAAGTTTTCTGCAAGCTTGCCCGAAATCACATTTAAAATGATTGTGCATATCAAGCTGGTGTGGTGTGTGTATAATAGGGTGGCCGTTAATAATGACATTTTGGAATTTTGTCCATTTCCGGGTCTAAATTTATCAGAAATTGAAAAAAAATAGATACGTATTTTTTCATTTTTTTTTAAATTAACATTTAGTGGTGCCTGTAGGCTATTGAAAATTTGCATGTATTTTGCATGTGAAAAAAACTTTTTTTCGTCGATTTCCTGTAAAATCGTTGAAAATTAATATTTTTTGACCGGACTACTCTGTTTCTCTTCATAAATGTTCAAAGAATAATATGCAATTTTTAACTTATGAAATTTGTTAAGTTTACTATTTTTTACAGGACCCAAAAGTTGACCGAAAAAAAACTAAAATAGGTTATTTTTGGAAAAAAAATATTAATTCTAAAAAAAAACGAGAAATTTAAACTGCTAATTATGGTTCCTATTGTTTTTCAGGTCCCTAATTACAAATCGAAAGTCATATTTCAAAAATTCAAAATGGCAGATCCAATATGGCGGCCATGAAAATTTTAAAATTAATCAATTTCTAGAAAATTTCGTATCAGGGTGTTTTGGGGGTCTCTGATTACAAATTTGAAGTCAGATTTTAAAAATTAAAAATGGCGGATCCAATATGTCGGACATAAAAATTTTTAAATTAATCAATTTTTATGAAACTTGGTATCATAGGATTTTGGAGGTTTTTTAAAAATTGCAAACTCAAGGAAATATCAATTAAAAACTATTGTAAATGTTGAAACTCACGTTGGAGACACGTGAATTAATTCCTTTCAGGAGAATCACCCATCTATAAAATCGTGTCATCTAATTTGTAAACGAACCTTCTCTAGCTAATAAATACTAACCTTCTCATTTCTAATTAACAGTAATTAGCAGTCTAACTAGCCGATTTATTAGAAATATTAATTTTTGAATCAGTGATCGACGTTTTGTTTTTAAAATAGTTATTTCTAACTAATTTAAATTTAGATAGCACATTCAGAAAAATGTTGTTGGCTACTGGGATAAGATATTACATAATTAAGTTTATACAAAATTATTAAATTTTTAAACATTATGCCCGCCATATTGCATGCGGCAGTTTGAATTTATCAAATCTGACTTCAGATTTGTAACTAGGTGCCTCAAAAACCCTATGATACCAAGTATCATAAAAATTGTAATTTAACAATTTTTATGTCTGCCATATTGGATCCGACATTTTTAATTTTTGAAATCTGACTTCAAATTTGTAATCAGAGACCCCCAAAACACCCTGATACGTAATTTTCTAGAAATTGATTAATTTTAAAATTTTCCTGGCTGCCATATTGGATCCGCCATTTTGAATTTTTGAAATATGACTTCAGATTTGTACTCAGGGACCTCAAAAATAATAGAAACCATAATTAGCAGTTTAAATTTCTCGTTTTTTTTTTAGAATTAATATTTTTTGCCAATGATAACCTATTTTAGTTTTTCTTGGTCAAATTTTGGGTCCTGTAAAAAATAGTAGACTTAACAAATTTCATAGGTTAAAAATTGCATATTATTCTTTGAACATTTATGAAGAGAAACAGAGAAGTTCGGTCAAAAAATATTAATTTTCAACGATTTTACAGGAAATCTACGAAAAAACTTTTTTTTCCCATGCAAAATACATGCAAATTTTCAATAACCTACAGGCACCACTAAATATTAATTTAAAAAAAAAAATGAAAAAATACGTATCTATTTTTTTCAATTTGTGACAAAATGAGACCCAGAAATGGACAAAATTCCAAAATGTCATTATTAACGGCCACCCTAGTGTATAAAGAATTTATAATCTGTTACACTTTTTTTTACTTTATTCTCACGTGACAAGTTTGTAGAAAATTTTGCGCCAAGCTCACAGATAACTTACAAATTTTGTTTGCAAAAATC
Source organism: Ganaspis brasiliensis (assembly GCA_037103525.1). Lineage (NCBI taxonomy): Eukaryota > Metazoa > Arthropoda > Insecta > Hymenoptera > Figitidae > Ganaspis > Ganaspis brasiliensis. The sequence goes on along the minus strand of JAZKLR010000329.1, from coordinate 670,291 downwards.
TTTCACAGAAAGCTTGCGATGCAAGTTTCACTACTTACAGCAAGCTTGCGTGCAAATTGGCTTATACAATTTGAATAAAAAACAAAGGTAGTATCCTGAAGGCGATACGTCAGTAAACTGGCTCTACCTGGGAGTGGTTTTAAGGTCCCAAATAAGGGTGTGTTTTTAGCGGGTCGGCAGAACATCGCCACCCCCGCATAACCCTGTAGTACGGGCTACAGGGTACCTGAAGGCAGGTTTTCACATCCTACGCAAAAAAAAAAAAAAAAAAAAAGATGAGAATATTTAGTACAAGATTAAATTTACATAATATAAAATAAAAGAATAAAAGCTTTCAATAAAGTAGAAAATTGAGAAATTTAAAAAATGTAGATATAAGATTCAAATAAATTTTTTGAAAAATTCGTAAGTATGCAATAAAATCTAAACAGTTTAAAAAAAATAAAAAATGTTTTTAAGAAATGGAAAAATGATAACAAAAATTAAAGAATTAATTAAAATGCAAGGAAGGATTAAAAAATAGTGAAACATCAAGAAAATTAAATAAATAGGAAGAAAAGGGAGAAATGTTTCTTCCTTAATCTAACAAACTGAAAAAAATGTCAAAAGTACAAAAAATAATCAAATTTGGTTAGAATCTACAGGCAAACCTGTCATGAGAGAACCTGTCATGAGACAATTTTCCCCTATCGCGACCCCCTTCCACGAGTCATATATTTAAACTTGCGCCATGCGCAGTCGTGCCATAATGGCTGATGGTGTACCAATTTCTCCTCACGTGAAAAACCTGTAATGAGAGAAACCCCCACTACATTTCTCTCATGACAGGTTTGCATGTACTAAAAAATTAGAATTAATAAAAATAAAATTAAAAAATGTATTTCAAGATAAACAAAAGGTTCACAAAAAGTTCACCTTAAAAAATAAAAAAGTTTAAGAAAATTGAACCAAAAATATTTTTATAATATTACACTTAATAGCAGTTCAATAATAAATTTAGAAAAATATAGAAAATCTAAAAATTTTATGAAAGAATAAGTATGTTTGCAAAAAATCTCGGAAATCACCGAAAAAATAGTTTTAGAATGAAAGGATCATCTCACTTTGATGCGGATTCCTCTAAAAAAATAAGCGGAATCCTCTCAAACTGAGAGGATCCTCCTCATTCCAAAACTATTTTTTTTTGTGTATTTTTCGATATATCTTCATACCAAAAATTTGTAAATCGTAGGTGTTTTGATCATCTGTATTAGCACGATTTTTTAATTTTATAAAGAACAAAATAATAATATTTAAATTTTCAAGATTTACCCATAAATTTGCTGGTTGATTTGCGATGTTTTACATGCAGTATTAGACATCCGGAGAATAATATAAAGTTGTTTTGATTTAAATCAATAACAGCCCTCACAAACGTTTATTTTCCCTGACATTTCCCTGATTTCCCTAACACTGTGGCAGGCCCGTAGCCAGAAAATTTTTTTCGGGGAGGGGCCTAAAATTCCATACCCGTAGCGCCCGTAGAAAATTTTTTTTTTCAACGAGTAAAAAAAATTTCGGGGGGGGGGCTGGGCCCCCTGACAACGTGCCTGCACTGTGGCCACCCTGATTTAACCCAGCCACGTCATGCTTTTGACGTAACTTAAAAAAAGCCCAAAATTTGACCTCAAAGATTTTAAATATAAAAATTTCAGATTTGTAGGTATGACTATTACTACTTTATGTTTTTGTGCTCTCTAAAGCTGAATGTGATGTATATTTAACCCTGCCACGTCATACTTTTAACATAACTTTAAAAAAACCCAAAACTTGACCTTAAAATTTTAAAATAAAAAAAAAATTCAGATTTTTAATTCTTACTATAACTGCTTTATGTTTCTGAGGTCAAATTTTGGGGTTTTTATGAGGTTATGTCAAAAGTATTACGTATTGAGTTAAATAGACTTCATACTTGGCTTAAGCGACTCCAAAAACATAAATTAGTCATAGTCAGACTTAAAATCTGAATTTTTATTGATTTAAAAAATTTTGGGTCAAATTTTGGGTTTTTTTTAGGTTATGTCAAAAGTATGACGTGATGGGGTTAAATGAACTTTAGACTCGGCTTCAGCGACCACAAAAACATCAAGCAGTCATAGTAAGATTTAAAGATCAGAATTTTTGTGTATTTTAAATTTTTGGAGTCAAAATTTGGGGGTTTTTTGAGGTTATGTTAAAATCCTGACGTGATGGGCACTGAGAAAAATGCTAAAATGAAATTTATAAGTGGATTGTAAATTAGTAACAGTGCTTAACTCAATTTTTGTAACTTTACAACATTAGACGTAGTGAAAAACTGAAAGTTTAGTAACGTGTTAACAAATTTGTAAATATACCAGAAATTCGTAACTTTACTACGTCAGACGTGGGACATATTTCGAGTCATATTGACATGTTGAAGGATGTAAAGTTACAAATTTTAATATTTTTACAACGTGCAGCGTTGTTAAAATACAGATTAAATGTAAAATTACAATCCATTTGTAATTTTCATTTCAGCATTTTTCTCACTGGGGTTAAATGGACTTCAGATTCGGTTTCAGAGACCCAAAAAACATAAAGTAGTTATGTTCTGATCTCAAGCTCAGAGCATCAATTTCCGCTTCAGTTCTTGAAAAAAATTTTAATTATATTATATAAAAATAAGGAGATATGAAAATGTACACTCCCTTAATCTGAATTTCTAAAAAATCTGTAATTAATATTAAAAATTAGAGAAAATGCCTAATAATTTGTAGTCACTTTTCACTATTTCCTTTAGTAAATTAAACATTTTTAAAAAAAAGTAACTTAAAATATTAGAAACTGAAAATATATTAATTTTGAATAAGTAAGTAAAATATTAAAGAAAAAAGAAAAAAAAATAAATTTCTTATACGAAACGAAGTTATTTGGTTTATTAATAAACAGAGAGTTCCAATCTGGTACACATACGTATTTTCACGTGTAAATTACAGCAAAATTATGGAGAATATAATTGGAGAAATGGGTCATAAAGTTGCTAAGGAAATAAAATTGTTTTTAGCAAAACTAAATTAAAAACAGACTAAACACCCACCTAGTAGGCAAACTATTTAATCTAGGGTATTGAAATTTGATGTACAGTCCTGGCAAGGTTTGCTTTAACATTTTTGTATACAAATTGACAACCAAAATGTTAAAACTTACTTTGCCAGGGCTGTAGTAATGTATTTTTACGTGAAGATAACAGGAAAATTATAGTAAAAAAATAAATGAATACAACGAATTTTAATATCCTAGGTCGAAAAATTTAAATGATAAGAAGGGGGGAAGGGGTGAGCATGGACCCTTATTTTTAATACATTTCTGCTAAAAAAAATCGTGTTATTTCCTTGACAACCCTATAATCTTCCAATGAAATCATGCTCTCTATGATTTTCGTGTAATCGACACGCAAAAATACATATGTATACCAAATTTGAACACTCGTCAAATATTTTGTCGGCTAGGGGAGGGTGGATACGAAATTCAACAAAGGCTTTCCAATATAGGGTTTTATGCGTACACTTATAGAGTACGGAACCCTAAAAGTGACACCATATTTAACTAGCAATCAACATTTAATTTATATTTAGTAATTTTCTCTTTATTCTATTTTCTTTTTTGTTTTCTCTAACAGGAAGAAAACTAGAATGTTGTACTTGCAAGTGTGACACACCAGTCTATTTATTGAAAAATTGTGGTCACATACCTCTTTGCGAAGACTGCTGGTCAGACTTTTATAATGTAAGAGAGCAAAGGCTGTGCCCCATTTGCAGACAAACATTTGACGAAAATGAGTGGTCAATGGTTAACTTTCCTCAAGGTAATGCTCAAAATTCCAAATAGAAAATATAATTCAATTATTGTGTTCCTTTTTTTTCGTATTGAACTGCCCTCTGATATCAGCACGAAGTGGATAAAAAAAGTAAACTTAATTCAAATCACGATATATTGGTCAAACAATGTAAAATATATACTTAAAACTGAAAAGTTTTAAAAACTTATAAAATTTTGCGTTTGATTATTTTTTATCGATGACTTTTATTTTATTTTTGACATTTCAAAATAATTATTACCGTTTATAAGTTGGAAACTGAAATTCTTGAATTATTAAATTACCGTTCAATATGTTAAGTTCGTTGCCTGATCAGAAAAAATTTAATAAAACAACTTGTAATCAACGCTACTTTATTTGCTAAAATGTCAGTGTTAATTTACGCCAAAAAAGTTTGAAAAAAATCGTATTTTTTAAAATTGTTTTCCTAAAACTGATACTGCTTTTTTAGGAAAACATGTTTCTACATTTTTAGTCATATCGCAGAAACTACTTATAATGTTTTTTTAAGTTTTCTTGTTTTAAATGTTAATAATTTTTTCAAATACAATGACGTTAGTTAAAAAATTGTTGGTATAATTTTTGCACAATAGGCAACGAGACTGAAGATATTTATCGATAACTTAAAAATTAAAGAATTTTTATTTGAAACTTATACAACAAAATAATATACATTTGAAAATGTGAATAAATGTTAATTTTTTTAGTTTAAGAGGGTTCTCTCCATTTACATAACCTTCAACTAGAAAGTCGTTTTTCACCCCAAATGAAAATATTATTGAAATCAATTTCAACAAATTTTAAAAGACCCAGTTGTACATTTTTCAGAAAAAATTAGGTTGAGCCAAACTTTGTTGTTAAATAATTAATTATTTAACTTTTTATATATATATTTTATTAAATTTTTAACATATTTTATTCTTTATCTTTAAATCAGATTGAAATTTGTGATTTTCATGGAATTTTAACAAATAATAGGTCATTTTTCTCTACAATTTTGTTTGTTGGGTTTAGCTAAAGAACAGTTTGTTGATAAGTTATTAGACAAATAAACTTTGTTCTTTACTTATTATTTAAACAAAATAATATTTAACAGAATATATAAAATTGCAGTGAATGTTTCAACGAGAAAAATGAGCTATTATTTGTCAAAATTGGATAAAAATAACCGATTTCAACTGACTTGAAAGGAAAAACATAAAATGTAAAATAATTACACTAGTTCACAGCCAAAATGTACATTTAATGCCACTATTTTTTTTCTTGTATTATGGTTCTCTAAACTTAAAAATGACATTAAGAAATTTTTCTATGGATAGGTTTCCGAAATATTAATTTTTAAAATTTTTTTACGTTTTTTTCGGAGGTGACTTCACGTTTTAGGCCGTATCTCGAGTTACAGACGTCCGATTAAGTTTTTCTGGGTGTCAAATTAAAGGTAATCAAATTCCAAACAATCGCTTTTAACATTATTTTTCAATCGGTTAAATATTTTAAGTGATATAGTCCCAAAAAAAATAGAAAATTTGAGTTTTTGGCCAAAAATCTGAAAAACAAATTCATTCTACCGCCATGCAAAAATAGAAAACGTCAAATTATGTCCAGTTTTAAATTTTTTACATATATGGCTCACTTTTAGGAAGAAAAAAATGTATGGATGAAAACAATCTATGGGTAATTATTGAAGTTATAAGCCAGGGTACTGAAATTCTCGTTTTACGCCATTTCGGTATTTTACCTCCTTTTATAGTGTTTATGTTGATTAATTTAATGAATACAATATCTAATTAGAAAATGGACTTTTTTCACAGATTTCAAATAATTTTCATTGCTTTACTAATTCAAATTTGACTGAAAATTTTTTTGGAGTTTTTGACAAAAATTTCTGAAAAGCATAAATTGTATTATATTACACAAAGTAGTTAAGAATATTTATCTTTAATGGGAAATCAAAGAAAATTGATTCTTTTTTAATTTATAAGGAGAAAAACCATTGAGTTTCATCTGAGGGCTGATGCGGACATATTTTTTAAAAAAAAAAAATTAATTTCATATTTCTATATCTAATTTCAAACTTTTTCATCTATTAACGAACAAAATTCAACAAATCTGTTTCAACTTGTCAAAAAAGCAGATTTTAATCAATTTATGCCTCTTCAGAAATTGTTGTCAAAAACTCCAAAACATTTTTCAGTCAAATATCATTTATTTTTCATATTTCTATATCTTATTTCAAATTTTTTCATCTATTAACGAACAAAATTCAACAAAAATTGAACCTCTGCGCATGTGATTCAACTTGTCCAAAAATGAGATTTTAATCAATTTATGCCTCTTCAGAAATTTTTGTCAAAAACTCTAAAAAAATTTTAAGTCAAATTTGAATTAGTAAAGCACTGAAAATTATTTGAAATCTGTGAAAAAAGTCCATTTTCTAATTAGATATTGTATTCATTAAATTAATCAACATAAACACTATAAAAGGAGGTAAAATACCGAAATGGCGTAAAACGAGAATTTCAGTACCCTGGCTTATAACTTCAATAATTACCCATAGATTGTTTTCATCCATACATTTTTTTCTTCTTAAAAGTGAGCCATATATGTAAAAAATTTAAAACTGGACATAATTTGACGTTTTCTATTTTTGCATGGCAGTAGAATGAATTTGTTTTTCAGATTTTGGGCCAAAAACTCAAATTTTCTATTTTTTTTGGGACTATATCACTTAAAATATTTAACCGATTGAAAAATAATGTTAAAAGCGATTGTTACTTCTGTAACTCGAAATACGGTCTAAAACGTGAAGTCACCTCCGAAAAAAACGTAAAAAAAATTTAAAAATTCATATTTCGAAAACCTATTCATAGAAAAATTTCTTAATGTCATTTTTAAGTAACGAGAAGCTTAGTACATAAGAAAAAAATAGTGATATTGAATGTTCATAAAATTTTTTTTTTTTTTTGTAAACTAGTGTTATTATTTGACAACAAAATTAACCTCAACCTAGTTTTTTCTGAAAAATGTAGAACCGGATCTTTCAAAATTTGATGAAATTGGTTTCAATAATATGTGACTTGGAAAGTTGAAAGGGACCTTACGTCAAAAAAATCGATTTTTTGGTGTTTAGTTAATTCCAAAGAGTAAACTTTTCTCTTTCAGAATCACCTATATCAGTAAAAAAAATCGATTTTTTGACGTAAAATCCCTTTAAACTTTCCAAGTCACATATTTTGATTTAAAACATTTAACAAGCTAGTGTTAGGTAAAGCAAAAAATTTTTTACTCCATCTCATGCCTTCCAGTTTCTAAACTTGAAAATTTAAAATAATAATATTTAATAATATTCTGCAATTTTGTGCAACAGGAGGAAATCTTCAATGCTGTTCGTGCAGAAATTGTATACCAGTGTACTGTTTGCATAAATGTGGTCATATAACCCACTGCGAATTATGTTGGGAGAATTATTTTATAACAGGAATGCAAAGAACATGCCCACTATGCGAGAGAGAATTTGATTCAAGTGACTGGACAAAAGTATTCTTTCAATAAGAGCAACGATTTGCGACTTTCAATGTAATGAGTTTGAATGTTTAAAAAATGTATGAATTACAGTTAAAAGCTTTCATTAATTATTAAAAAATATTATTTCTTATGAAAATTCAACAAAATTAAAAAAAAAATTTTCTTAATAAATTACTTTCACTTTAATCCGGTTCTAATATTACCTTATTTTAAAGAAATATCTCAAAAGAAAGAAAATGTACTAGATTGTGCTGTTTTTTACAAATGTACTTTTTCAGATGTACAATCAAAAAAAAAGATCTGGTTAAAGTTACCATATCCATCTGGTTAAAAAATTTCTAGTTATTTTAACCAGAAAAAATTATTAATAAGACTAGAAAGATTTGGTTAAATCATTCTGGTTGAATTTTCTGGTAAACAAAATTTCTGGTTCAAAATTTTGGTTAATAGTTTAAAAATTACACGGTATCAGAAAAAATCGAGATCTTAGCATATGGCATAGATGTTGTTTAAAGTTTTTCTTTTTTTATTTTCTGGGTAAAGATTTAAGTGTCAGTGACAGTGTTTTGTGAATTTTAAATAAAGAGTTAAAATAGAAACTGATAATAGCCTTTAAAGAAATACGTTTCTATTGGAATTAAAGGAGATTTTAACAGGTATTTACAAGTTTGCAGAAATTGTTGTATAAGTGTAAAAAGTGTATCCAAGACCAATTCCTCTTTTTTCTTATATTTTACTTTTCTGCTTTAAAGCTATTTATGACAATAGCCTCACAAGAAGTGGAATAATTATATAATAATTAATAACTACTAGAATATATATAATTGTCACAAATAACCTGAAATACTGCTAAGAAGAAAATTCTAGTATATATTTTGTAATACATCAGGGTGTCTGCTTAGTCCTGGAATTTCATGAAATGTCCTGAAATTTTAATTTGTGTCCTTGATTTTTTAAATTTTTTTGCGTTCAACTCAAAATTTTTGCTTCCATTCATAGGACATAATTATAATAAAAAATTGATATAAAATCTGTACAAATTCATATTATTTAATCCGCCAATCATATGTATTTCTCTTCAGAAATGTCAAAAAAATGAAACCCGATGCTTTATTTTTTAATAAATTATTTTAACTATTTTCATAACATCCTAAAAAGAATTGTAATTAACAATTATTAACAATTTTTAGTTCTTCCTTAGAGAATTGTAGTTTTTCTCCTTAGTTTGAGACTTTATATATTTATTAAAATAAAAAAAATGTATTAATATATTATTATATTATACTGTTTATATACAAATTATTGCTATTATTTCATAATGTTTTTTTTCTTAATTTGTAATTTTGTGTATTATTAAACAAAACAAAATAATGTATTAGTAGGTACATACATTACAAATTGTTTAAACAAATTATTGTTATTATTATTTAATTTTTTCTCAACTTTAAATTTAATTTTTTTTAGTATTTCTCTGGGACGCTGTACAAAAATTCAGAAAAATATAATTGTTTTGATACACATGTACAAAAATTAAAAAATAATAACAATAATTTATTTCACCATTTTTTAATGTAACTACTAATACATATTTTTTCCTTGTAGAATAAAATACTAAATTATAACTTACTGAAAAAAGTACAACTGTCAATATAAGATTAAAGAAATACCTATTATTAATTAACAAACAGAAATTATTTACACAATTTTTAAATTGTAAATTATTAAAAATAATTAAAATAATTTGTTGCCAAATAAAGCATCAAGCTTCATTTTCTAGACATTTTTGAAAAGAAATATGATTTGCAGGTTAAATGTAATCAATTTTTATATTTTTTATATCAAATTGACGATAAAATGGACTTTTTCCACAAGAATTCAATTAATTTTCAAGGCCTCAGTGACCCTGGTAAGTATTAAATAAAAAAAAATATAAAAATACATGTCTCATTTTTTATTAAGAACAAAATTTGAGGGTAGTATCAGAAAAAAACAAATTTTTTTTACACCTCAATGAATATAATTTTTAGCTTTTTTTTAGTTTTATTGTAAAGGAAATGTGCTTTCTATATAAAAATCATTGAATTTAATGTGCTAGAGAAATAAAAAAAAATTGCCCTGAAAAAGTCCTGGTAATGTCCTGGAACTTTAAATCAGGTTTCCAGTAGACACCCTGTACATTTTTATGCATTCATCAAATATTTAAAATAATTTTAAAAAAGTCAAGGTTAAATTTTTATTATAGTCCAAATAGGTGATTCTCCTGAAAGGGATCACTTCACGTGTCTCCAACGAGAGTTTCAACAACATTTACAATAGTTTTTTATTGTAATTCCTTGAATTTACAAATTAAAAAAAAAATTTATTAATCTGTGTAGATTTTTGTATCTTTACATGTTGTTGTAAAAATTCCAGTTCAAGTTTTTCTTATTAAAAAAAATTTTTGTATTTTATTTTCTGGTTATGGTTACAACTACCAATCATTTTACGATTCTATTTTAACCTTATTTGAAAAACGGTAATTCAGTATTATTATATGGAAAAATTAAAGAACAGAATCTAACGTTTATTTTTCAATTATATTTGTTCCATATAAGAATGAAAATGACGTTTAAATTATTAATTAAAGTTGTATTAAGGGCCATCCATAAATTACGTGGCTCCAATTTTCGAACTTTTCGACCCCTCCCTCCCCCCATGTAGCTTAACGTAGCATTTGATAGACCCCCTCCCCCCCCCTCATAAGGGAACGTAGCTTATTTTTAAACGTCTTATAATGCCTAAATATATAATTTCTCGCGTAAAAATAATTGCTGTAATATTTAATTGTGAATTAAGTTTATTATTTTTTATTTTACTATTTATTAAATCATTGGTTTCAATAGAATTTTACCAATTACATTAGAATGCACTCTTCCATTAAAATATAACCTAATTAGAAAATACGTTATATAATAAACATTTTGTTATATTTTATCGCTTGACAGGGAGATCTTTGTTATATTGGTTTTGAGGGGAGACTGCATCAATATTTTCAGCTATGTAAAAGAATTAACTTAACTAATTGTCGCTACAATTTTTAAAATAATTTTTAATTTTAATCAGCCAAAAATTTTTTTGACAATCTTTGAATTTTTGTCTTTTGTCAAAATTAAAAGATTTTAAAATCCATGCTTAATTTTTTTAGATAAACATGTTTCTTTAATAGAAAAAAAATTTGCGACCCAAAATTTTAAATTTTACTATTTTTGAACCTTTTCTTTGGTAAAAAAATTATTTTATTTTTTTGGAGAAAAGGGTAAAAATATAAAAACTTCTGAAGATGTTTAGGAAATTAAAAAATCATTAAAGTTTTTTATCTTTTCACATTCATAATTAAATTAGTTATATTTCTACTAATCATCATTTAGTAAAAAATAACTATTAATTGGCTAAATTCACTTTTAGGTTATGTCAAATAACGAATAGTTTAATTAAATTCTGTTTGCTAATTTAATTAGTCAAATTTTACTTTTTATAATGAAGTTAATTTTTTACTAATAATTAGTCATATTTAACTGATTCAGATTTAATGACTATTATTTGATTTTTATATGTTAAATGCTTATGTAGATCTTATCCCAATGTGTTTTTTGTATGTTTTTTGAAAATTTAGTAATTTTTTGGAGTTCAAAATACGAAAACTTCAAGACAATAAAAAAATTTTAATAATAATTTTTTAACACGATATAAAATAGAGAGGGGAGGGGGTTCAAAAAATTGTGACATAACTTTAAAAGGGTGATTGACAAATGTGTGATAAGTTATGACAAGGGGGGGGGGGTCGAAAAAAGAAAAAAAAATATATCACGTTATTTGTGGACGCCCCCTAAATTGTATTGACTTTTCACTAAAATTTGAGTTAGAGGTAAAAACTACTAAATTAAGTAGTTAAATATTACAAAAAATTAGTGGTCCACTTTTCACTATCCAAATTTGGGGAGCTGTAAAATATAAATGAAATAAAACAAAAATGGCTTAGGAAAAACTTAACATATTGCAAAAGAAAACTTTTCTAAACTAATTATGCAGCTAAAATGACGGAGAATCGTAAATGATTTTTTAATTTCCTAAACATCTTCAAAAGTTTGTAAATTTTTTTTGATCTTATTTTTCAATAAGATTGTTAGATATAACCCTTTTCTACAGAAAAAAATAAATTTTTTACAGAAATAATGCTTCAAAAATTGTAAATTTAAATTTTTGGGTCCCCAATTTTTTTTCTATTAAAAAACATATTTTCAAAAAAATACGCATAGGTTTTAAAATCTTTTAATTTTTACAAAAAATAAAAATTCGAATATAGTCAACAAATTTTTTGACCAATCTTTTTTATGGCCGTTGAATTCCTTGTAAAAAATTACTATAAAAATTATAATGACGATTAGTAAAGTGAATTCTTTCACATAGCTGAAAATGTCGCAGTCTCCCCTTCATTCTTATTTTTAACAACTTCAAGGTTTTTTGGTAAGCATAGACTCGATTCAATTCAATTCTCTCGAAATGATTTTTGAGTTGCCAACGCTATTAAACAAAAAATATATGTGAAATTAAAATACAAAGCTACGTTGCTCTGACTCGAACCCCTCCCTCCCCCCATGTAGTCTAGCGTAGCATTTTGCCTGATCCCCCCTCCCCTCTAACAGACCACGTAATTTATGGATGACCCCTTATCAGTGCGAGTAAAAATTAAGATTCATCTCCGAAGCCTCCATTTCTCGTTAATAAAAGCATATTTTTAAAAGTTTGAAACATTATATGTAAGCTACTTTTAAAAAAAACGAAAATATAACCCGAAAATATTATTTAATCATGTCTTAATATTTTTAAATATTTAAAAAAATATGCATTTTTCTTCTACGAAACTTTTCATCTCCGAAGCTTTTTTCAAATTTGTGAGATGATCTTGTTTTGTTTTTGACTTCTAGCAATATAATTATTTTGAAAAATCTAACCTTTGATCAAATGGTTTTCAGTTTATTTCAGTAAAAAAGGTAAAATATATCATTTATAATTCCAGAAAATTAATACCTATAAAAAATTTAAGCCTGAAAATTAAAAATAATGTTTGTTTAGTAAAATCTATTTTTTATACTCTTTCTAACCTTTAAGGTATGTGACAGTAAAATGTTTCTGTAGGTCGTAGATTTGCAAATTAATTTTGCGCAACTTATGTTTTTCCTTTTGAACCTCTTTGGAACTTATTTAACAAAAAATAATCCAGAAAATTAAAAAATTTTATCAAAGAAAAACAGGTTCTATTCAGGAGAATCACCCAAATATATTCCAACTCTCTACAAACTTAAATAATTAACACAATTAATACAATTTTCGTGAAGTTATAGTAAGATGTTATTCTGTGTGAGAAAGAAACTCTTATATCGAGAAAAGTTTATATATTAATATTCATTCAGAATTTATTTATCTAATGAAAATCAATTTTTTAAAGAATTTACGAAGTATCTAGACGTCCGTTTAGGCTTACGTTTAGTCATATTTGCTTCCTGAGCCTGAACGTCCGGATAGATGGACAAATTATTTTATCCGGCTAGCCGGACATACAGTCGCAGCCAAGAATTGAATATAAAAAAACTGTTTCAATTTTTTAATTTAAACAGGAAGTCTTGAGGCTCCTGGGACCTCTTGCAACTCGTGACCATGTATGAAGATTATGTTTGGGACAATTACTGCTATATTTTGAATTATAATGCTGATTTTAAACTTCATCAAGTAAAATACTTAACATAAGCTAACATTGTTTTAATATTGCTAATGTTTTCTGAATTGTTGATATTCAGAATATTGTAAATGAACATCAGAAAAATTGCAGAGATAATTTTATTTTAATTTATTTCCGCCGGTACGGAAAGCGTTCTGTTAATTCATTCATTCATTCATTTTATTATTATTATTAAATTTAGAAAAACTTCTTTTAATAATTTTGTTAATAAAAATAATTTAATGCATTTTTCTCTTGATTCAACATTTTATTAATGCACTGATGATATCTGCAGGTATTTTATATGCTGTAAATATAAAAAAGGACAGTGCCGTGGACGTGGTACATTGGTTGATGGGATTTTTAATGTAACGCAGCAACACAACCATGGGCCAAATATTCCTGAATTGCAGGATAGAGCATTCAAAAGGAGAATTATTTGAAATGGTCACGACGACTTTCTTAAACCTTCGACAAATATATGATGAAGTTCGTATCTCGTAAGTTTCAGTTATATATAATTAATACTTACATTACTGCTTCCTCATAGAGAAAGTATTGTTTTACCCTCAAATTATCAATTCCAAAATTTTTGACATATTTCAAAATATTTGGGGCCCAGGATGTAGAAAATGATATTTTTAAAAAATATGCGTCTGTATATTAACATTATGTTTGGCTCTATGCATCGAGAACCATAATAGTTTAAACCCGAACGATCAATCTTAAATATCTTTTTTGTTTGTAAATGGTAATAAAATGGTTCCTTTTTTTTTACTTTGTGTATTTATTTATTTTTTGAAAACACATCGATTGACCTATTAACGAACTCTGTAATGCAATTTTATTCAAAGTCATTAACATTTCTAAATTCTAAAATTTTGAAAATCCTGTTTTTAATAATTTTATAATTGGATATTGTGTTTCTTGTTTCAATATATTTTTAACTTCTTGTATGTACTTAAGAAAACGTCGAATGAGCTATTTACAAACTTAGCCTGATTAGAGCGTGGTCGTATATCGCTCTTAAAAAATATAATAAATTAGTAAATGACAATTTATAATAAATATGCAATATTGGAAAAATGCGGCAATTAAGAATTTTTTATTTTCAAAAGAGAGTAATATTTGTTTAAAAAAAATTTATTTATTTATTCATTTAGTTTAGTTTAAACGGGTGATAAAAACCCATTAAGAAAATGGGTTTTTATCAAAAAAATTAATCTCAATTGCAAAATACTCAACTTATAAGTGAGCCTAAATTAAAATTATTAAAAGTTTCAACAGTTGAAATTAAATTCTTTCAAAGTTTTAAAAAATGTAAATAACACTTTACTCAATTTTTAATAAAACTGCTATTAACATTGCAATTATTAACTTTTACCTTTCCTAACATTAGCCCTTTCGTGCCCCCGGGAAACCTAGCGGTTTGAAAAAATTTCAAAATTCAAAATGCCTGAGATTTTTTCGAAATTGCTCAAATTCGCTTAAAATTTGTTACTTGGGGGATTTCGGGGTCGATGATTACGAATACGATGTCAGATTTTCGAAAATCAAAATAGCGGGTTAAATATGGTGGACAGTTTTTATAGATGATCAATTCAATTCATTATACATGGTGAGACTCGAAAAAGTTTAACCCAAAATTCTTATCACTAAAAGTTTTTTTACAGGTAGTGATGCATGTCGAGCAAACGATCTGATCGACTTCACATCTGATCGTCTACTGTTTGCTCGATTATGATTGAATTGAACAAATTACTTTTTTTTAATCTTTTAATAATTAGCATAATTTTTGAAAATATCTTTAAGTAAGAATCATTTCTTTTTGTTGACTTTTTTTATCTGTCACGTGGGTAATTTCATTGACTTTCGTCTAAGGGATGTTGCTGCCATAAGTGTTTCAAAAATAAATTTGTTTTATAAGTCATTATTAAACTCCATAGAATTCATTTCTAATAAAGATTTTGATAATATTTTCTTTTTCACCCAAACAGCAACGGATGTTGCTGAAACATCCGGTGCTGTTCGGGCATTTACAAAATGTTAATTAAAGACGTGAAAGTATAGCGTTTTGAGTTTATATTTCAAACTTTTTTAAATTACTAACTATAGGTTTAAATAAAATTCCGCTAAAAAAGAATGTCAATATATATTTTAAAGATTTGTGTGTGGTAATTTATTTTTTATATAAAGCATAATTATAATAAGAAAAATGGATTTCAGATTGATCTATAAAGACTGTCAATTTTTGTGATATTTAGAAGCATATTTTTTATAAAATTATTTAATAACAAATTTGGATACTTACGAGGTTTGAAATTAATACATTAACTTTTCTTATTCAGAACAATAATTTAAAAAAAAAATTTGTTTATTATAAAATTAAATTTCAAATTCATGAAAAATGACATCTTTCAACACATCGTATCTTTCTTCTGTAAGCTTTTAAAAGATTCAAACTTAACACATATATTTAAGTTTGTACAAAAAATGTAAAAAATTGTAAAATAAATTCTATATTCAAATTTTACGAGGTTATTTTGCTTAATTTGTAAAATTTTTAAGTTTGCAATTAATCATAAAAGAGGTTACTTTTTTAAAATTTCGGTATGTCAGTATATATCAACAAACAGAAAGGATTCTTATTTAACGATATTCTCAAAAGTTATGCTAATTATTAAAAGGTAAATAAAAAGTAATTTGTTCAATTCAATCATAATCGAGCAAACAGCAGACAATCAGATGTGAAGTCGATCAGATCGTTTGCTCGACATGCATCACTATTTACAGGTCGTTTCCATTGGAATTCAGACAGGCTATATATGTTGAAGTTAGGGAATAATAATTATTCTTGGATCAATAATAAATTATTCTTGATCCAAGAATAATTATACTAGTTCCGATTATAATGATAATTCATGCTTGATCGAATGCATAAATGCATTGGTACAAGAAAACATTCCTCTCAGTGTATGTTATTTTTCAGACAATTGTAGACGACACGTATCTTCTCATTACGTTGAGAAAAATTATTCAACGAAATTATGCGGATTTGAATTTTGTAAGTTGGAAAGTGAGATAAAAGAAAATAACGTTAAAATATTTAAAATTAATATATCACTAGCAACATTAACGCGCGCCCAAGCGCGCGACAAACTGTCCATTGTTGTTGGTCATTTAAAACTATAAATTTTTGCAAATCCAAATAATGGAAATTACGAATTTGAAGAATATATCTAAAAAATGACAAAAATAATTGACAGTTGAAAAAAAATTCGAAAAATAACTACATAATTACACATTTGAAAGAAATAGTTTAAAAAAATTTAACAATAAATATTAAATTTAAACAATATAGTTGAAAAATTATAGAAATAACTGTTCAAAATAATTGCAAATTGAACAACTTTCGATTGGAAATCGAAAAAAAAATTTAAATTGAAAAAAATAATAAAAAGTTAAGAAAATAAATTGCCAATTTAAGAATTAAATTAAATATGGAAAAAATAGTTGGTAACTGGAACAAAAATTACAAAATGGCGAAAATATTGGACAATTTAAAACAAAATTTAAAAAATGTCTAGATTAATACACAACCGAACAAAATCATTTAAAAAATCAAAGAATAATTTAAAAATTTTAAGATAATTGAACATTGAAAAAATTGTAGAAAATATATGAAAATTGTGGAAAATAATTAATATTAGAAAATAAAAAAATAATTGAAAAATGACGAGAATAATTAAAAAATTGATGAAAATATGTGAAAATAAACGAAAATAACTGTCAATTGAAAACAAAATTCGAAAAATGACTAGATTAATAGACAACTGAAAAAAATAATTGAAAAAATTAAACAAGAAATATTAAATTTAAATAAAAGAATTGCAAATTGAAAGAATTATTGTTGGAATTAATTGAACATTTAACAACTGGATTAAAAATCAAAAACAATAATAAAAAATTGAAGAAAGCAATTAAAAATTTAAGAATTGAATTTAATATTAAGTAATATTCTTAAAAATTGAAGAATGGAAATAAAAATTTAAGAAATTAATTAATCAATTAAATTTAAAATTGAAGAAACTTAATGATAATCGAAAGTTGAATAGAAAAAGGCGATAATAATAATAGTAGTAACAATTGAATTGAAATTATAAAACAATTTTGATAAGTGAAAAAATTAATTAAAAAAATGCGAGAATTATTGAATATTGAGGAATTAATGGAAAATCGATAAAAATAATTGAAAATTAAATAAAATATTTGAGAATTAAAGAAAATAATTAAAAATTGAAGAAATAAATTGAAAATTAAAGAATTAAATGGAAATATCAAGAAAATAATTGATAATTAAAAAATAAAATTACAATGTGACAAAAATAATTAACTATTAAAAAAAATAATTAACAATTGAAAAAAAAATCGAAGAATGGTGAGAATAATCGGGATTTGAATTTTTTTTTTAAATTAATGAATAATCATAAAATTGAAGGAGAATAATAAATTGTCAATTAAAAACTGATGAAAATTATGCATAAAATTGTAGAAAATAAATGAAAATTGAAGAATTGTATTGAAATTTCAATAAAATAATTGATAATTGAAAGGAAATTTACAAAATGACTAAAAATTTTAAATATTAAAAAAAAATTTATAAATGAGGAGAATAAATGACAAATGAAAGAAAAATGTCAAATCTGTAAAGAATAATCAATAACAGAACAAAATATATACAAAAATTAAAGAACAATTATAACATATAAAGAGAATTATAATTGTATATTGAAAACTGTTGAAAATTATAGCAACATAAACATTGAAAAACATTGAATTGTTTCTGGTCTTTTACAACTATAAATTTTTGCAAGTACAAATGAGATTAATAATTTCATGAAATTTGTTATTTAAATTGATTTTAACTTTAGTTAATATAGGAATTACAAAGTTACTCATATAGGAAAAGATCTTGAAAATAAGTCTCTTAATGTTCTTAATGTTCTTATTTTCAAGATCTTTTCCTATTAAATATTACAAGTCGAAACAAAACAATTACATCTTTTCTTTTTAAAGTTACTCATACTTTAATGTTAATAAACTTCAGTTATTTTAAACTTTTATTTCTTTAAATTTTAATTAATAAAAATTTTATTTAATAAAAATTGGAACTATTATAAACTTTACATATTTTTAAAATCTAATAATACATTTGGGGCAAAATTCCTGAACTGTCCAGGTCAAGAAATAAAATTTATTTAAACTTTGCTATAATGTTTCCATTGTTGGTGGAAGTGTAAATACCAAATATTTTCAAATTCCATAAAATAATTTTTGAGTTACACAGTTTTAAAATTTTGAATTTTTTTAAAATGTATTTTTTAAATTTAATATATTTCTAATTAAATTGCATAAAAGTTAACATATATATAGTGATTTTTAAAGCTTTTTTTACGGGCTATTCGATGATAATAAATGTTTTTTTGTAAAAAAAAAATTTGACCCTTAAGGAGGTTAGGTTCACGACGGTAGTCAAGATAACTATTTTTTTTTTAAATGTTCAAATATGAAATAAATTTTAATATGTAAATTAAAAGATCATTTTTGAAAATAATGTTGTGTACATTTTTATGTAAAAATCTGTAAATAATTAAAATTTAAAAAAAAAACAGTAATATTTTGAAGAACGTAGTGCTTTGCAGTTAGAGATCTGGCAACATGGCATGAACAGCTGATGCGAGCGCATGCGAATTAGTGTTGTTTTGGTCAAACGTTATTTATAACTAACCGTTGTTTTATATATTTAAAAGTTTTAAGTATAACTTTTCATTGAAGCTTTAATTAAAGTAATTATTAAAGTTTAAAAAGTTTTATGTTAAAGCGATTATGCTAAACAAATTGAAATATGTGATTTAAATACAGGACTTGTTCAGGTTGTATAAACAAGAAATATGAGCGTTGCGTTTTATTTGTTAAAAAGTTTTATGTATAGCTTTCAATTAAAGCGCATTTTTAATAAACTTTGTTTTGTGTTAAAAACCATTAAGAAAGTGATTACGCTAAAAAAATTAAAATATACGGTTTTGTATGTTCATGTTATAAAAGCAAAAAAAATCAAACTTTACTTTAAATATAAGCGTTGTTTTATGTATTAAAAACTTTTATGTCTAGTTTTTAATTCAAGCGTACTCTTAATAAACTTTATTTTATGTTTAAATCTTTATTTTAGCGATTACGCTAAAAAATTAAAAATATGTGATTTTGAATTAAAATTTCGGCTGTTAAATCCAAACATTAGCAAAATTATTTTTGAATAAAAGAATTATTAACTATAAAAGGTATTATTATATTTTCAATTCATAAACTACAGTTTACTCATTTCCAAAAATTCTGTCTGTTATAATAAAGTTTTGAAACCCAACTTTTTTAAAAATATTTTCTTAATCCGAAATATTATGCAATAATTATTGGATACACAGAGCTTTTCAAAACTTTTAATAATAACATATATACTTCAATGTGTAATCATAATGTAATATTTCATATTATTTAATTAATAACTTATTTATTTTCAAGATAAATATAAGATACTAAATGCATTAATATTTTTACGTAAAATGAAGAGACAATTTAATAAATTGTTTTTTTTTTTCACTTTTTGAAATAGTGTATTTTTCAGTACTCAGCTTTATTTGAATTACCGCGTTACTCCGCTTCTCCCACCGCTCTCAACAGTTGCGATGTTGCCACGCACTCCGCGTCACTCACGTCAAAAAAAAAATTACAAGTAACTAAGTTTTGGATAAATAATACTCTGCAACTAAACAGTCGATTTCGTTCTCTTTAAAGTATTATGTTCCTTAAACATTGAATTAATTTTGCTCTAATTTTGAGTTGAATCTCTCCGCTGTGTCAAAAGTTATTAACCAAGTTGTTATTTTTTTTCAATTTTTTTTTTGCGGTCATTAGCTCAATGCTAAATACTGAGAAAAATAGTAAACTTTGGCCGTCAATATCTTGAAAACTCTAACGCGACCCGCGCGAGTAACTAGTGGTTTCTCGAGCGCGCGCGGGTATTTGAGATGTATTTTTGACTGAAGTATTTAGAGTTCCACTCTAATTTTTACATATCTTATAGGAAAAAAATCAAGCTTTCCATTGAGATAGGTTAATTTTTTTTTAAAAACTCCGATTTCGAGATACAATCAAATTAACACTTTGACCTTGAATTTAAGGGTCAAATTTTTAAAAAAAAAAAAATTTATTATCATCGAATAGCCCGTAAAAAAATCTTTAAAAATCACTATATAATATGTTAACTTTTATGCAATCTAATTAGAAATATAATAATTTTAAAAAAATACATTTTAAAAAAATTTTAAATTTTAAAACTGTGTAACTCAAAAACTATTTCATGGAATTTAAAAATATTTAGTATTTACACTTCTACTAACAATGGAAACATTTTAGCAAAGTTGAATAAATTCTATTTTTTGACCTTGACAGTTCAGGAATTTTGACCCATATTTAAATTATTTTTAACATTAACCATTATATAAAAACTCCTAATTATACAAACAAGTTTCACTGTAACATCAAAGCTTTAATCAGTCCAAATTTTGAAAATAATAATTTAGACTATAATTTGAATCAATGAAAATTGGGCCTAATGGAATTTGAAATGAAGTGAAATTTATATTTACAAAAAAAAAAAAAAAAAATTGTGAAAAGTTTAAATGTTTAGTTATTGATAATCAGAATAATAAAAACGCAAGGATTGATTAAAATTTAGATAATTTAAAGCCTAATAACCTTAAAAAATTAATTAATTAATAAAGATTTTCATTAAAAATAATTATTTCAAAATTTTAATCATATCAATTTCCAATGATCTAAATATCAATTAATTTAATCACAAGAACATTTCAAGGTAATTTATATTGATAGAATTAAATTTTAATTTACTAAAAATTTTAGTATATGGAAATTTCAGTTAAATATTTTAGGGTAAACTGTATTTTAATTAATTTATTTTCTGTCAATTCAGTTAAATTAACTCTTATGAAAGTAGACTCTAATTTTAATTTAAAGGTTGTACATTTTTTTAAACGTAACTGATTTAAAACAAAAAAATATCTAAGTGACAAACTTCAGGTGCGGACAGACAAAAATGAATAAATCTTGCGAAGAATGAATGAATGAAAAATTTTATTATAGATTTTTGCCATTGTATATATATTAAAATGATCCTTTCTGTGTCTAATTAGGGCTTTCATGTTCTTTTTAATTCCATAAGTCAATTTGAAATCTTTTCAAATTTAACAAAATGTTGTCTTTTTTTGAAAAAAATCAAAATTTTTCAAAAAACCCATTGCACAGTGGTTTAAAATGAGAATTTACTGTTCAAAATTCTCCACAGCCCGCAATTCTTAATCAATTTTTTTTTTTTAATTTCTCAGTATAACATTATCTATAAAACTGTCATTTTCGATTTTTTACTTTCTGAAGGTATAACGATTATTTTCTATAAGAATTTATTAGAGCCCCACTTCCTGGGAAGAATAAAAAAAAAATTTTCATTTTAAGAAAAGAAAATTCATAGTTTTTTCAAACCCTCTACTAGATACAACAAAATTACAAATAAAAAAATGTTCCAATTAAAAAGTAGAGTAAAAAAGTCTAATTGCTTTTATCTCTAACTTGCGAATCTTTCGAATTATTAATTATAACAGGAATTAAATCTAAAGGCATACATTGCGTAATTTCAAATTTTTAAGAAATCATTATTTATTAACTTAATTGCTTATTATAATTTGTTAGTTTTTAGGCATTTAAGATTTTGTGCATTTCTGTAATGTATTGAAACTTTATTATAATTGCAAAAATGCAAAACTTAAGGATTTAATTCATGTTATAATTAATAATAACAATTTGAAAGATTCGCAAGTTAGAGATAAAAGCAATTAGACTTTTTTACTCTACTTTTTAAAAGGAAAATTTTTTCTATTTGGAATTTTGTTGTATCTAGTAGAGGGTTTGAAAAAACTTTGAATTTTCTTTTCTTAAAAAGAAGAAAAGTTTTTATTCTTCCCCAGAAAGCGGTACTTCAATAAATTCTTATAGAAAAGAATCGTTATACCTCCAGAAAGTAGTAAACAAATCAAGAGAAAAAGAAATGCTGGGGTTTTTGGTAAAATGCGATTTTTATTTTTTTCGAAAAACGCCGACATTTTGTTAAATTTGTAAATATTTTAAATTCACTTATGGAATTTAAAAGAACATGAAAGACCTAATTAGACACAGAAAGGATCATTTTAATATATACAATAGGAAAAAAGATATAAAAATTTCACAAAATTTTAACATTATGTTCTTTTAATCACACTTTTTAACTTAAAAAATTCGTTAGAATTTTTTTTTCACAAAAACGGAAAAAGACATGTCGTCTAAAATTGTCTAACAAATAACATATTTCGATGAGAAATGATTCCCTTACTTTAATATACATATCCTATATTTGAATTGAAATAGAAAGGACCTACATATATTTGTTCACTGATGAAATTAGAAGATTTCAAGCCTAAAATGAAAAAAATCTGTCGACGGATTTTTAAAATTAACTCGATTTTTCTCAATTTTTTTAAAGGTTAATTGCTCTTATTTTATTAAAAATTAAAGTTTTTAATTTTTTTTTTGTTCTCTTGTTTGAGGTTTTGTAAACTATTTTCCATAGGTAAAGACATTTTTTTTGTTAATCTTCGCTCTCTAAGTCTGAATTAGTGGTTTTTCACTAAAAAATTAGAGAAAAATCGGTCACTATTAAATAGAGAATATTTCATTAATATAGAAAACTACTAGACTTCCGGTTGGATATTGTACTCTCTAAATTTCTTAGAGTGAATATTTCACTCTAATTTAGGAGTGAGATGTACATTCACTCCAGATAGAGTGAAAGTTCACTCTAAAAGAGTGAAATCGCTCACTCTAATGGAAAGAGTGCAGAAATTCACTCCAGTGGTTGGAGTGAATATTCACTCCAAGACTTAGAGTGAAACTTTCACTCTGTTTTGAGTGAACGTAAGCACGTATAACTTATAACGGCAGTTCGTAAGTTTTGTACCAACGAGCGTATAGCATAGTGGTTAGAGCGTTGGGCTTTAGGCCTGGGGGTCGCACGTTCGAGACCCCTCAGCGTCAAATATTTTAATTATATAAGTTTAGCGTTAGTATTAAGTTGTATGTTTTATTTGTAAATATAATATAATAAAATGTTATAAAATAATATAAATAACAAATATCCTTGAGACTAAATAAATACGAAAATACCACAGTACTGACAGAAAGTTATTCAAGAGATTCAATATTTATTTTTATTTATTATTTTTATTTTTCAAAAATAAGATATTATTCCTTTAAAGTTATGTTATGCAAATTTCCAAAAGCTTTAATTTACCCAATCTAAAATTGGAGTGGGAAATTTGATCTAAGAGGAATGAGCCGCCATTTTAAATCAGCTGAAAAATTCACTCTAATTAGAGTGAACTCGTCACTCTATCTATAGAGTGAATAAATTCGCTCTTTCAATGAGTGAACATTCACTCCATATGGAGTGGCTCAATTTTCACTCTTGCCTGGAGTGAAATCTCACTCTTTAAGAGTGAGGTTTCACTCTAAGAAATTTAGAGAGTAGTAGAAAACACGCGTACGGTATACGTTGGTGAAAATACCAAAAAGTAAAGCGGTTAAAGTGATTTGAGAAGTAAAGAGAGTGTAGAAGTAGAAGTGCTAAATACGAAGTGTTAAAATATAAAATAGGAGTCATCGATAAGTTGGTGATAAGTAAAGAAAGTGACGAGAAAAGAGTGATTATAATTTTGAGGTTAGAAAAGATGAAATATGGAGAAGTGAACATTTGACTAGGGTAGTGTGCCAAGTTTAGTGTTAGAGAGCGCTAGTGATAAAAGTGGGAAAATTCGAAAAATCAAAATGGGAAGACCGCCTCTAACTAACAGGAATAATAATGGAAGGGATGGAAGAGATAATACTTTAGATAAATTTGGAATAAACAAAAAAGATACAGAAGAATTGGAGGCAAAATAGTTAAAACACTGAAAGAAATTGGAGATGAGATAAAAAACCAGATAAAAGAGCAACAAGAACAGATGATGACAGAATTTTACAATATGTTGATAGAAAAAGAAAGAGAATGGGAAAAAGAAAGAAATAGTTGGAAAGAAGAAAAACAAGGACTGGAGGAAAGAATTAAAAGATTGGAATGGGAAAGGGAGAAATCAGAAAGAGAGAAAAGAAAGTTGAGTATAATTATAAAAGGAGAGGAATTTACAGAAGATAGTGAAGAAGAAAAATTAGAAGAAAAAGTAGAAAGCTTTCTAGAAAGAAATTTAAAAGAAAAAGTAAAAGTAGTAAATGCTTATATAATGAAAAAAGAAAAAGGAGACAGAAAGGGAAAAGTTGTCTTAGCTAAATTAGAAGATTGGAATATGAAAAAGCAAATAATGATGAAGAAGAAGAATCTTGAAAAGGGGACATATATAGATGATGATTTGACTATGACGGAAAGAAAAGTACAAGAGGAAGTCAGAAGAATAGCAAAAGATGAAAGAGAAAAAGGAAATATTACGAAAATTGGTTACATGAAATTACAAGTAAATGGCAAATGGATAAAGTGGAATGAATGGAAGGAAGATTTCATAGAAGAAACAGGCAAAAGAAGAAAGGAATAGGAAAAGAAAGAGGAAAGGAAGCGACAAGGTAGGGGAGTGAAAATTTGTGTGTGGAATATAGCTGGAGTATTAAATAAGGACAAAGAAACTTGGGAATATTTGTGTAATTTTGATATAGTAGGTTTAGTGGAAACGTGGTTGGAAAAGGAGAAGTGGGAAAAAATTAAAGAAAAGTTACCGAAGAAATTCAACTGGAAATGTGTATTTGCCGAACGAGAAAATAAAAAGGGAAGGGCAAAAGGGGGGATATTGATAGGGGTAAGTAAGAAAATAAAAGAAGAAGAATATCAAGAATGGAAAAGCAACATAGTTGAACAAAAAGTGAAATATAATGGGAAAGAATGGAGATTTGTGATTGTATATAGTCAAAATATTAAAGAAACATTAGAAACGATTACAAAAAAAATAAAAGAAGAAAATGAAGAAAGGTTGATATTGGGAGGAGATTGGAATGTGAGGACGGGGGAAGAAGGAGGTTTGACATATCAGGGGGTGGGAAATGAAGATGTAAGAATATCAAAAGATAAAATTATAAATAGGGAAGGAAAAATAATGATAAACGAATTGGAAGAAAGAGGATGGATAATAATTAATGGAAGCAAAGAAGAAAAAGGAGAATACACATATGTTGGAAAAAGGGGAGCTTCAGTGATAGACTATATAATTGGAAACCAAGAAGCAGTGGAAGAGATACGAAAGCTAAAAATAGGAGGAAGAACAGAATCAGATCATTTACCAATGGAGTTGGAAATAGAAGGAGAGGGAATTGAAGAAGAGAAAGTAGTAGATAACGAGAGCGCAGAAAGAAGAGATTGGTCAGAAGAAGGAATTAAAGAATATCATGAAAACTGTAAGGAATGGAAATGTAATGAGGAAATAATAGAAAAAATATGGGCAGAAATCAAGAAAAAGATAAATGAAGCAATTCCTAAAATACCAAGAAATAGAAGAAAATGGATAATCGGTGAAAAATTATGGCATGATAAGGAATGGAAATTAAGAAAAAGAGAATTGAGAAAGGAATTACGAAAATACAAAAAAGGAAAAACGAAAAGAGAAGAATATATACAAAGAAAAAAGGAATATAAAGATTGGTGTAGTGAAAAAAGAAAGGAATATGAAAAAATCGAAGAAGAAAAAATAAGGAATATAAAAACGGAACAAGAAGCTTGGAATTACATAAATAAATTCAGAAAAAAAAGAAATGCAATCGATGATGGCATTGAAATGGAAGAGTGGCGAACTCACTTTAAAATGAGATTTGGAGGGAAAGATAATAAAGAAATACTAGAAGAGGAGGATGAAGATGAGGAGGAAAATGTTACTGAAGAAAGGGAGAAATCAGAAATTAGTAAAGAGGAAGTAATAGAACAAGTTAAAAAATTAAAAACAGGAAAAGCACCCGGGGAAGATAAAATAGAAAACCAAGTGTGGAAATTGATGCCAACATCAATAGGAGAAACTTTTTGGAAAATGATAGACACAATATTGAAAAAAGGAGGAATACCTGAAGAATGGAATATAGGCATTGTTAGTCCGATATATAAAAAGGGAGAGAAAAATAATGTGGAAAACTATAGGGGGGCGACATTGATAAATACAGCTTATAAAATATACGCTGGAATCCTGAATGAAAGATTGATAAAGGAAGTAGACCAAAAATTAACAGAAACACAATTTGGATTTAGAAAAGCAAGAGGAGTATCGGACGCAATATTTGTCTTAAATCATCTGATAGATAGGGAATTGGGAGTAAAGGGAGGCAAGGTTTTTGCATGTTTTGTTGATTTGACACAAGCATTCGATAGAGTGGATAGAAGTCTACTGAGAAAGGAATTACAAAAGATAGGAGTAAGCTATAGACTGCAGAAAAGGATTATGGAAACGTACAAGGAAACTGTGAATAAAGTAAAAGTTGGAGACACATATTCGAGAGAATTTTGGACGACAAGGGGAGTACGTCAGGGATGTCCATTAAGTCCAACCCTATTTAAAATTTATTTAAATGACATGGAAGAAGAAATTAAAAAGGAACAAACAGGAGGCATAGTAATAGGAAAACAAAAAATCTGGACAATAACATATGTATATATGTAGTAGTTTTCGAGAATGAAAAGGGGAAAAAAAAGAGTAGAGAATGGAAATGGGGCGAGGAAGAACTAGAGGAAGTTAATGAAATAAAATACTTAGGGTTTATTATGCAGAAGAATTTAGGGGTAGAGAGACAATTGAAAGAAAGAAAAAGAAAAGCAGTAATAGCAATGAAAGGGACTTGGAGCATTGGCGAAAGAATTTTTAGAGATAATTTCGAAAGAAGAATGAATATGTTTAAAGCATTGGTCGAGAGTGTTGGACTGTTTGGAGCGGAAAGCTGGGGATGGAAGAGCGACGACAGATTAAATGGCATAACCCGAAAATACATTAAATGGATCTTAGGACTGGACATGACAACACCCAATTATATTTTACTGGAAGAAACAAAAGTAGAAGAAATAAAAGAGAAAGCGTTAAGAAGAGCCATAAGATACGAAGACAAAGCAAGGAAATCAGAAAAGATATTAGTGAAAGAATGCATAAAGGAAAGAGAAAGTGAAGGAAGAAAGGGGGGAGAAGGGAAGTGGGCAAAGTTAAGAAGAAAAACATTAGAAGAGGCAATAGGAAGAACGGAGAAGAATACATTATTGGAAAAAGGGGAAGATTTAGAAGAAAAATGTATGGACAAGATTCAAAGGAAAGGAATAGAAGAAAGAAGAAAAAAAAAAAGAAGAATCACGATACAATAAAATGTATAAAGAAATATGGAAGGAAGAAAAACCAAGTTATTTAAAAGAAAATAGAAAGTTCAAGGATAGAAAAATTATTGCGAGGTATAGATGTGGAAATGAAGCAAGAGCGAAGGAATTCTGGAAGGAGAAAGAAGAAAAAGTATGTAGAATTTGTAGCAAGGAAGAATAAAGTATAGAACATGTATTAAAGGAGTGTGAAGAAACAAAGGTAAATGAAGAGATAAATGAAGTACTAAAAGAAAATGGACAAGGAATAGAAATAATAAGAAAGTATAAAGTTAGAATGTAAGTTTAATGTTTTGTTTAAAGGAACTGATTTTAGATACGCAGAAAAATGTTTAATCGAAGAGTTTAGCTCAATAAGTTTGGATTTAGATTAAAATATTGAATCAAATTTTAATTCATAATTAAGGAAAATGTAAAAGAGTGTAAACAGCGGAAGTTCGTCCGAAACCGAAAGGTGTGGACTATTAATAAATAATAAATAGAAAACTACTAAATAACTACTAAACATTAGTGAAATATTCACTATTTAATGATGACCGATTTTTCGCTAATTCATTAGTGGAAAACCACTAATTCAGATTAAGAGAGCGTTAAATTTAAGAAAAACCACTAAAAATCGTGTTTTTTTGTTGATATATGTATTATTTGCCAAATACAATACTCTCTTGCAATAGCAAAGAGTTTCAAAGTACGTATTTTTATGTTTGAAATAAAAAAAATGTTTTAAATTTACTGCAATTGATCGGCAGTTACAGCATTCATAAACAAGAAAAATGAGGAGCCCAAAATGTTTCGAGGAGAACAAGTAGTTGCATGTACTTAAATATGCTTAGCGGATCACAAATTTTGACATATTGGAACACTTCATTAAAAAACAAACAAAATAAAAAAAAAACGTTTTAAGAAATCTATTAATGGATTCAAGATAGGTATTCTCGAATGAATTTGAATCTCACCACTTGCTATTTGCAAAAATTAATAATATACCAAATTCATTCGAGAATATCTTGAAACCCTTATTTCTGCATTTGTTTCGAGAAATCATACAAAACTCGACAAAAAAATCCGGTTTTTGGTAGTTTTTCTTAAATTAACGACGATTAAAACAAAAAAAATCTTTACACAAGGAAAGTAGAATCGAGAAAAATCGAGGTTAATTTTAAAAACCCTCGACATATTTTTTCATTCTAGGCTAGAAATCTTCTAATTTTATCTAATTTAATCAGTAATCAATATCCTCTTGTAAAAACAATTAATGTATAAACCAGTGTAATAAATATAATCAGTAATCAAATTTGGTCCACTGATAGATAATGGTTTTATAATAATGTAGTTAAACTTTTTGAGACCTTTTGCAAAAAAAGTTAAAGGCCTTATTTGTTTTTTACATTTTATATTGCATCTTATGGGAATTGAGTAGTTTGTTATGACCAAATTCATTTCAATTCAGGCAGGCTGCACATGGTCAGAACTGAAATTCAATTTTATCTCCAAAATGTTGTTTTTCAAAGAATTTTATATGACACGTATTTTTATGTTTGGCTAAAAAAAAGGTCCATGGAATTATAAAGATTTAAATTCTTAAAGTCGAAACTCTCGCTTATTTAAAAATTAGGAAAAGAATCCCTACAAGTGTAATAAATTTTGAAGTACTTGGGATATCTTATTATTTTTGTACGGCCTGAAAGAGTTATTTGTCCTCTTAAAAATCTATTGAAAAATTTGAAAAATGTTCTAAAATAATAAAATGGCAGCCGTTTTTATTAAAAAATTTTGAATAGCAATTATTCAAAAACCCTAACGGTTTTTTTGTCGAAAATTTTTTTTGGAAATCATCGCCATAGTGAAGATCATTTTTCATAAGAATGTAACTTGTGCCCGTTTTTGGTAGGAAAGAAAAAAATTATTTTTTATCTTTTTAATGGAAAATTTCATTTTTCTCAAAAAATATACTAGATATTAAAAACTTTCCACAAAAAAAGTTTTTCCTCTTCAAAATATACAAAACAAGTTTTTCCAAATATTTTTCTCTATTTATCGTTTTTCCAACAAATTTCGTCAAAATACAATAAAAAGCTAATTTTTCGAAAACTTTGCAGTGTATTTGGATGCAAATAAGCAAATAATTGTTAGAAAACGTGCAATTTATGAAAACCGTTTATGTTTTAAATATATCACATTTTTATTTTAATTGAATTTCTTATTTATATTTTTAAACTCTGTTCATTAGAAAATTTAAATTTAGGAGTGGTTTCTTAGTTAAATAAAAATATTATTTAAGTTAATTTCACTAAATTTAGAAATATCAAGTTTTACATTTCGCAAAAAAAAGTTATGTTGGATCAAAATTTATTGTCAAATAATAATTATTTAACAATTTATGTTTTTTCTTTGAATCTAGTGAAAATATTTAATTTTTATCCAATCTTGACAAATAATAGCTCATTTTTCTCTTTAAAACATTATTTACAATTTTATTTGTTGGCTTTTGTTAAATAACATTTTGTTTAAAAATATATCTAATTCCAATTTTGTTTATTCAATAACTTTTGTATAAAATATTTTAAAAAATCCAACCAATAAAATTGTAAAAAATGTTTCAACAAGTAAGATGAGCAATTATTTGTCAAAATAGGATGAAATTTTAACGAGATTTAACAAAAAAAAACACCAATTGTTAAATAATTAAAATTTTACAACATTTTTTAGCTTAACCTAATTGTTTATGAACAATGTAAAGTTGCATATTTTAAATTTTGTTGAAATTAATTATAATAACATTTTTATTTGATGTGAAATGCTATTTTTAGTTTGAGGATATGTCAATGGAGAGAACCTCCTAAAACTGAAAATCTGACATGTTAAAAATATGAACTCTTCTGCTAAATTTCATTTTTTCTAACAGTTATTTGTTTCTTTGCATACAAATACACTGCGAATTTTTCGAAAAATGAGCTTTTTATCGAATTATGACGAAATTTGTTGAAAAAACGAGAAATAGAGAAAATTATCAAGAAAAACTTTTTTTATATTTTTTTAAGAGAAACAACTTTTATTTTGGAAATTTATTAATATCTATTAGTACAGTCGAACCTGAATAAGTGAGAACTCAAGGGTCTGACAAAATATTCCCACTTGAAGAAGTTTTGCACTTATCCAGTTCTTATCTTTTCTTCTTTTCTTTGTCTCTAGCCATAATACTTAGTTACAGAGGTTTTTTACTGACGTGTCTCAGTTACAGAGGTAAATTTTGCATTAGATTTTAAAACATGATTCTCAGTTAAAGAGGTCATTGGATTTTCCTAGTTACATAGATAAATACATGCAAAAATGACTGGACCTCAAAAATAATGTCAGTTATAGAGGTTCCACTTAACCAGGTTCGACTGTATATTTTTTAAAAGAAATGAAATTTACCTTTAAAAAAATAAAAAATTGTTTTTTTTTCTACCAAAATCGGACACAAGTTAAATTCTTATAGAAAATAATCTTTACTATGACGACGATTTCGGAAAAAAACGTTGGTGTATCTGAGTAATTGCAATTCAAAATTTTTTAGTAAAACGGACACCATTTTGTTATTTTAAAACATTTTAACAAAATTTCAATGGATTTTTAAAAAGGACAAACAACTCTTTCAGGCCGTAGAAAAGGAATAAAATATCCTAATTACTTAAAAAGTTATTTCACTTGTAATAACTTTGTAAGGTATACAATTACTAAGTACTTTGTAAGGTTTTTTTCTTAATATTCAATAAGATATGTGACCTGGACAGTGAAAAGGGGGCTTACGTGTAAAAACAAGATTTCGAGAAAAACGATCTTAAAGTTAAAAAGTTAATATTGATACTTCTTCACGTTTTAATGGCTTTAAACTCCTTACTCGGGGGTTTTTGGGGTCGGTGATTGTAAATCCGGTGTTAGTTATTGAAAATTCAAAATGGCAAATCCAATATGTCAGCCAAAAATAAAAAAGTTCTCGGATTTGCTTAAAACTGGTTACTCGGAGGTTTTTGGGGTCGCTAATTACGAATCCGGTGTTAGTTTTTGAAAATTCAAAATGACGAATCCAATATGGCGGACAAATAAATTAAAATCTTATCGGATTCGCTTAAAACTGGCTACTCGGGGGTTTTTGGGGTCTCTGATTACGAATCCGGTGTTAGTTTTTGAAAATTCAAAATGGCGGATCCAACATGGCTGGCAAGAAAATTAAAAACTTATCGAATTCGCTGAAAACTGGCACCTCGGGGATTTTCGGGGTTGCTAATTACGAATCTAGCAAATTCAAAATGTCGAAGAAAATAAAAATTTTAACGAATTTATCTAAAACTGTTTTTAAGCGAATTCAATGAATTGTGTAATCTGCAACTTCAAATAAGTTCCAATTATCGAGTTTCAAGCGAATCTGTGCGATTGTAAAATTCTTCATTGTTATTGACACTCGTATTCAGTTTCTTATATTTTATCCTCACACTTAAAGGTTTTCGCGTAAGTTGCTACTTTCGAATTACTAAACGAATAACACTAAATAAGTAAGTTTTTCAAATGTCACAATTATTATCGCGGTGGCCGTCTTCTGACATGACAACGTTTCACTCCGACTTCAAGAAACTGGAGTACCGATAAGTTTTTAATTTTTTTTGTCCGCCATGTTGGATCCGCCATTTTGGATTTTAAGAAACTGACACCGGATTCGTAAACAGCGACCCCAAAAACCCCCGAGCAAGGAGTTTTAAGCAATTTTAATCATTTTTTCACCCTTTTTCTAGATTTTTAAAAAACACATTTTTTTAGTCGCAAAAGTCCTCTTCTTTAACTTTAGTTTAAATAAACTTTTTGATAAGTTATGACTTTTTGATTTGCACCACGTAAAAGAGCATCTCAAAATCTATCAGAATCGTCAAAAACGTGAAAAATGATTTTTTAACACGTAAGCCCCCTTTTCACAGTCCTGGTCACATATATTAAAATGTTTTATACCGCATGAAAGTACAATATATTAGGTTACTTATGGCCATAGGGATCAAATTTTATTTTCAACATAAACGTTTTTTAAATCATTTTTTCTTATTGCTAAAATTTTCGATCTAAAGAAAAGTGGCCCTAAGATGCACACCTACTTAAAGCTCGCGGAAAAATGTGGTAAATAAAAAATAAACATCGTGCAACAACTCTTAAACTACTTTTTAAGCATTTAACTGTATTTATCAAGAAATAACACATTTTTAAAAACTTTAATTTAATAGCTTAACAGTAACTGAATAATAAGATGTCAAAAAATATCGACATATCAAATTCTCTAACGATAACATCATATTTCATGGCGGAAAATAAAAAATTTCAATTAAGTGACTCAAAAAATTATTGAACACATTAAACCCCATGACTACTGAGGACTTAAAATATCTCCTAGAAAATGTAAATGATGACCTTGAAAATTTATCTCATAAGAAATCTATTCCAAGTCCTCGATAGCTGTGGGGTTTAATGCGTTGACGTTTAGATTCAGTAATTAGGTTAAATAGGTTCGAAACTCCTTGGCGTAAAATTTTTTTAATATTATGTTTAATGTCTTCGTGAATATGGTGAATTTCACAGAAATTGTCCTGCCCCAAAAATAAAATATGTCCAATCTATTGCAAATTTTTTTTATGAGTTGTCCTATTAGATAGTAATTTATCTTATAAATATTTTAAAATTTTTTTAAAAATTGGGGCAGTGGGAGGGGGAAAAAGTTTGCCGTTTTTTGGTAATTCACTCTTCTTTTCCTATTTCCACTGTTTTAATGAATGGATAAAAAAATTTTATGTGACATGATTTTTGTAGATTTTTGCATAATCTTTCGATTGAAAAGGTCCATTTTATATTTTTGAAATAATTTGACCTTGATTTTTAAAAATTAAAAACAAATTTGAGTTTTTCTCAAAGATGGGCCTTTTTAATTTTTTTAAAAATATTTTTAAACGAAAGCTGAGGTTTTTTCCTATATGAACCCAAAATTTTAGAAATGCATTTTTTTTTCGTTTTCGAGAAATTAAATGATGAATACCGCGCGACGCCGGATCGACTGTAAGGGCTCAAGTCGACGCGGCAATCCGACGTCGATCCGGCGTCGCGCGGTATTCATCATTTTATTTCTCGAAAACGAAAAAAAAAAACGCATTTCTGACATTTTGTGTTCTTATAGGAAAAAACCTCAGCTTTCGTTTAAAAATATTTTTAGAAAAATTAAAAAGGCCCATCTTTGAGAAAAACTTAAATTTGTTTTTAATTTTGAAAAATCAAGGTCAAATTATTTAATAAATATAAAATGGACCTTTTCAATCGAAAGGTTATGCAAAAATCTACAAAAATCATTTCACATAAAATTTTTTTATCCATTCATTAAAACAGTGGAAGTAGGAAAAGAAGAGTAAATTACCAAAAAACGGCAAACTTTTTCCCCCTCCCACTGCCTCAATTTTTTATAAAATTTAAAAATATTTATAGGATAAATTACTATCTAATAGGACAACTCATAAAAAAATTTGCAATAGATTGAACATATTTTATTTTTGAGGCAGGACATTTTCCGTGAAATCCACCATATGTGTAGTGATCATATTCTAAACGGCGTCTCAAAGAAGGGCGTTAATTCATTTTATTTTATTTAACAAGACAACTATACATCCAAAATACAGCTTACAAGAAACTTACGCTGTAAGGCTATACCACAACCTTACACTATAAGCTTACAGTAACCTTATAAATGTATATTAATTTACTATTTTAATGAAATTGACAGGCATCGTGAAGCATCCTATTAGAATCACATTTGTAAAAATAGAGGCAAATCTGAATAATTGTCGAAGAAATTGTTCACCTCCACTTTCTTTCATCTTATGTAAAAACAATCAACTCAAATAAATGGGACTCAAATAAATCAGACTGAATGAATTTTAGGTTAAATGGGATTTTGGCTGAATGCATTTTAGGTTTAATAGGATTTAGGTTAAATGAGATTTAGGTTAAATGAATTTTCGGCTGAATGCACTTTAAGTTAAATGGGATTTAGGTTA
This sequence comes from Ganaspis brasiliensis, assembly GCA_037103525.1. Classification (NCBI taxonomy): domain Eukaryota; kingdom Metazoa; phylum Arthropoda; class Insecta; order Hymenoptera; family Figitidae; genus Ganaspis; species Ganaspis brasiliensis. The sequence goes on along the minus strand of JAZKLR010000329.1, from coordinate 635,537 downwards.
AATAAGTTTTAGGCTAAATGCATTTTAGGTTAATTAGATTTTAGGTTGTGTGAATTTTAGGTTAAATGGGATTTAGGCTGATATTATTTCTTCATAATTTTTTTAAATTTCGAAAATTCTTTAAAAATAATATTTAATTTTTTTTTTGCAACAACCATGAAGTAGTAATAAGGAAGCCCCACTGCTATGTTTAACCTTGAAAAAGTTGAAGCTTGTTTCCCCGTTTCTCTTACAAATTAGCGATAGTGGAGAACCTAGCGGAAAAGCTTAGAATTATAAGCCAAACAATGTCATTTTTGTGTACATGCAATTACTAACACACTTGAAATACTTTTTGCAAATGGCTGCCTACAAACAGCTGAGTGATCAGGCGGGAAAAGTGACTAGCAAACGCATTGTAGCAGACGAAATTTCGAAGTTCCAAATTATCTCGCTTGGTTTTCCACTTTCGCTAATTTGTAAGAGAAACGGGGAAATCTGCTTCAAGTTTTCATGAGAGTGGGGCCTCCTTATACTACTTCATGACAACATCATATTGAAGTTCTACCATTTGTGATACTCTATTATTTGGTTTATTTCTGAAAAATAAACAGTAATTCATTTTTTTGTAATTTGTATATTAATTTTTTTTTCGCACACTGTTCCTAAAGTTAGCAGTTCTCGCACGCGAAAAGTCTTAGGGAGTTACGCTACAATGTACGCCTGAAAATTTAACGGTTTTTCAAAAATGTTTTTTGATGTAATTTTTAAGTATACAACGTTTTAATGATTCTTTTCTTAAAATGCAAGTAATTAAGTTTACAAAAAATATAGTAAGATTGAAAAATATTGAAGCTTGACGGAGATATATACGTGACGATTTCTGGTAAAAGGGACCTTACGCAACAGTAACATTGGACTCACTTTTCGTGCATTGTGCAACCGAATACTGAGCCCAAGGGGACATTAAAAAAATATGTAACGCTTTTTTTTATCTATTTAAACCCCCGCCCCCCTCCCCAACCTCTTTGTAATGAGATGGTACATGCTGTGCTCGGTATTACCCAGAAATACCGAGTCTTTTACCAGTAATTACCAGTAAATTTTTATTAGAACGAGAATTTAGTAAGTAATTACTGGTAATTTCAGATAATTACCGGTAATGTATTACTTTACCGCTGGGTAAGCGTCACAAACCTATCACTAGGTACATGCAAAAGATTATTTTTTGTGACCCCCCCCCCCTCCCACCTATAAGCGTTACGTATTATTTGAACGGTTCCTAATGTTATTCTTGCATAAGGTCCCTTTCATCAGAAGAAACAAAATAACCTCGCTCAACGGTACTTTAAAAAATAAGGAAAATAATTCTATATGAAAAGATATTGTAATTGTTAAAATTAAAACTGTAAAACAAGTCAAATGTTTTTTTTTCAAATAAAAGTAAATTTACCCAATGAAGTGAATTTTTTTCCATGATTTTATTACTTTAAAAATATGATTTTCAAGCAAATAAATTTTTTTTATGCAAGAAAAAATGTTTTAAATGTGGAAAATTCTTCGATTAATTAATTTTTATATTTTTAACTTCTTTTGATTAGGAAATACTTATATTTGTATTTTAAAAAATGAATTTCATATTCATAAAAAATGTGTGCATCTCAGGGTCAATAGTACCTTAACAACTTGTCAAAATATTATCAAACTGTTATCATATTTTATAACACTTTAATTCAACTTATTCATTTGACTAAAATCATTGAAAGATTAATAATGTTTACAGTATTTATCAGTTTTATGTATTTTATAAATTGCTAAATATTTATCACTGTTTTTTTTAACGCATCTGTATTTTCTTTCCAGTTAAATTAAGAAATCATCAACAGGGCCTTCGTTACGACATAGCATCCTTAAGACGAGGAATTGAAATATCAAGATCCCCAAAAGCAGAGGATGTTTTGAAGCACATGCAAATTCTCGAATGGTGGGGAAAACTACAAGAAGAAGATAGGCCAACATCCATTGAATTTCTTGAAAAAATGATTTTAATATCGATTAATCCGATATACGAATTTTTCAACAATAGCGATTGAAGTTATTATACAAAATAACAAAAAATATTATTTTATTTGTTCAGGCGAGTATTTATAGCGGGTAGATTTTCATATGATAGAGAAAGTCTCCATAACCTTCGTTTGGATCCACCTTTGTGTTTGCTAGTAGTTTAATGTAAAAAATAAACTACAAACTTATTTAAACATTATTACAAATTCTTATTTTTTGAATAAACCATTCTTCAAATTTTAATTTTTTCAGATTAAGAAATTTCCGCAACTTCTATCGATTCAGATTAAAATTATTTTAAAGTTCAGTTAATCAAAATTGTAATATAATCAAATTTTTAAGATTTTTAACTAATTTTTATTTTAATTATAAAAATTATTTCAATCTTTTATGTTTAGAATTTAAGAATTTTAAACTTTATTTTATTAATAGAAATTTAAATTAATTTGAACTTTACTTACTAGGAACTATCAATTATTCAAATTTTAATAATAATAAATTCCAATTAGGCATTTAAAACTTTTATTAGCTCAGAGTTTTGTCAATTCACGTTTAAAACTCCTGTAAGAAGGCTTTAATTGGATATAATTAATTAATTCAAGGTTCTAAAGAAAATACGATGAAATTTAAATTATATTCAATGCTGCATTTGAATTATCAGATTTATGTCTCTGATGGTGAGAATTAATGAATAACATTTAATTCTAAATCTGGAAGTATTTACAATTATGGATATCTAAAATGTATTAAAAAAAAAGTTATAATTAAAGAAATGTCAGCGTATCTCGTAAATAGAGTGAGATATTAAAAAAGTAACATCAATTTTCAGTTTTAATTTACAAGTATGTAAAAAGAACATATGAATTATGAAAAATAAGTATAATATTAAAATATTATATATAAATTATTTAACCATTGTAAAAAAGAACAATATCTTAACATTTAGTAGCCGTAATTGAAACGGATAAGATTTCACGTTTTCCTTATTACTGATGGAAAATTGGGGTAAAAATTTAAATCTTTATTTTCAATTATATTCCATTACCGCCTTCTTATGGGTTATTAACAACTTGAAATATTTTCATATTCTAACAATGCACATTTAAATGAAGTATTTTAAGTGTGAACCAATATATAAAAACTTCAAAAATTTGCATTATATCGAAACTTTAAAAAGTCCAAATTCCATGATTAAAATTTCAACTATTATAAATTTAAGTAAAATTGGTGTCAATACAAATTGTAATTAATATAATTTGAAATACATTGAAAATTTAAAAATTATTAAATTAACAAATTTCAAATCAATTCAAACTTAAATTTAATTCAAATTATAATCAATTATTACTTGAATATATCGATTCTAAATTCTTTTATTGATTTAAACTTTCATCAATAAAGAGTTATTTTAAAAATTGTAAGATCTTAATTTTCCAAAACTCTAAATATTATTCAATTAAAACTTCTACCCATATACATTTTTTAAGAATCTTTATATCAATTGAATAAAATAATTTTAATTTCAAAAAATTTTAGTCTTTCCAAAAAAGAAAAAAAAATTTATTTACACACAGAGAAAAATCTGATGCAATTATTGCTTGAAATCATTTGTGCATTTTTTCCATAATTCTATTGTATTATTAATGTGTTTTTGTGTTCAGCTTGTAAATATTTTGAATCAATTGATTTTAATGAATATTTCTAGATTAAAATTAGAATTGACCCTAATTAAAAAACCTGTAATCACGGGGCCCTGTCCATTTTGGGACCCACTCCCTTAAAAAAAATTATTATTTAAATAAAACATAAGTCATGAATTTTTACTCGGTACTGCTCCTTAGGATTAAAATGAAGAATGCAAGATTGCGCATATTGGTAAATTACTAGGTCAGAAATTCGTATAAAAATATATGAAACTATTAATAAGTTTTTAATATTTTACAACCTCAACGTTAAAATGACGTGAGTGAAAGCACCTTAGGCTTGTTGAATTACAATTTCATCTCCATTTTTAAAGAAAGGTTTACCTTACAATTAATAGGTTTTGAACAAATTTCCCTCTAAATTCCCATCAGGATTGTTTTAATGTGAAAACAAGAAATTTTCAATTAAATCAGCAATAACATTATAAACTAAATTATAAAAAGCGCTCTAGGGTAAGATAGAAATTTATATTATATTATAATTTTATTTATATTAAAATTAGAATACAAAATGTTGCCACGTGCCGGGGAAATTTGTTGACAGGGTTGCTACAAATATTTCATTTTCGTTTTCCCTGATTTCCAGACAATATTTTGTGTTTTTCCCTGGCAATTTTGTACCATATTTTTTTTTATTAAAAAAGAATTGTAAGACATAAATTGTGTCAAAGAAAAGTTCAATCAAATAAAATTATGTTAAACAGAAGTTTTACGAAGAAATCTGTTAAATGATTATTTTGTTACATAAGATTATGTCTCATGTATGTGCAAAATATTTAATGTGAACAATAATATTTATTTCTTTACTTAAAAATACGTAAATTATGCCAAGGTGGCGGTAATTTTTATTATTGTAAATTCCCGGCCGTTTTTTTGCATTTCCCGTTCACATTTATTTGAATTGTTATTTCTTTGAGACAAACAAAGAAATTAGAATGCAAAAATAAGTTCTAAAACTCATTATAGTTTATTATTATTTTAATTTTTTATAATTTTATTAGATAGAATTTTTTTCTAAACGAATTATCATTATTGGAATGTCTTTCTAATCGAATTTTAATAGTTTTAATTTAGCAAAATTTTCTTTCAACGGAATTTTAAATAAAACTAATTATATTAGGAAATATACCCCAATATCAATTTTACCAACTCTTTATTTATCCGAATTGATATTTGATGGAATTCTTAAAATCTTCTATTTTTATTTCTTCAAAATTGCAAACGACCAATCAAACATACGACATCCGGCCATTTGTGATTTCAGACACTTGGAGATTCGGTGTTTTAAAATGTCGGACAACAGAAAAAGAATGATGTTAAATAAAAATCAGATTAAATTTGAATTCATTTAAACAAAAAGTAGGTTAAAAAGAAATTGAGTGGACTGTTTTGTTTTAAATGAATAAAAAGCAGGTTTAAACGTCTTCATAAATATAAAAATTTAATTTTTTTCTTATTTTATAAATAAAAAAAATTCCCAAAAAGAATGAGAATTCGGGTCGATCGAAATTTGAATCAATTGAAAATTGGATAAAGTTAAGTGCTAATTATTAGTATATTGGAATGAATTAATATTGAAAGAGGTAAAATAAAATATAAATAAAGCAATTGAAAATGGAGATCTAAAAAAGAACAAGGAATAGTGAAAAATAAACTACAAAATAAAAAACAATAAGAATAAAATAAGAAAATGTAAAAAGACGAATAAAAATTTTATAAAGGAAATGACAAATTTCTTTTAAAATGAAAAAGAATGTTTAAAAATAACTTCACAAAATAAAAGAAAGAAAATTTTTGTAACATCAGACACATTTTTAAAACAATTTTAAAAACAAATATTAATGAAAAGTCATAGAATCTAGGAATTCTATCCAAGGGTAAATAAATTTGCGAACAAATAGAAATAATATTAAAAAAATTTGAAATAATTTAATTAAAAACAAGCTAATGTAACTGAAATGATTGAAATGTAATATTTTTGAATATCTTTTTACCAGAAATTTTTAGATCGTACTCTAAACCATTTTCAATTCAATTTTTTTAAGTTACTGAAGAATACAAAATTAAAGTTAAATTTTTTTGTATATTTATCTACGAATTTCTTAAGAATGTTCTAATCTTTTTATAAATTCTCAGTTATGATCTTAATGTATAAAATTGAAAAAAATTTCTTGAATCACTAGACACTCTAACTTTAAATAGATTTTTTTAAAAATAGGGGATATTAGAGAAAAATTTCCAAATAGGGGACTTTCCTGGGTTAATCTTGAAGTACCTGAAATTATAAATAAAATCTAATTAGTAATAATATAAACTAAAATAACACATTAAAATTAATTTTAAAAGTACAATAGATCAAATATCTCTAGGTTTGTATTAAAGAAAATTTAAACAAAAAATAAGATATTACATTTAATATTGATACTTGTTGCAAATGTTTTCAATTTATATAAATTTAATTTATTAATTCTGTATCTGCGAACAATTAATCAGATAATTATTAGCATTATACTTAACAATAATGTGTAAAAAAATATATTAACCTCAAAATTATATATAAGAAATGCTTATTCATATTAAAGATTAAAAATCGAACAAAATACTTGAAAAGCAAAACATAATTTAATATACTTATTACTTAACATTACATTACAATAAAATAGTAATAATTACTTACCTACAGATTATCAAAAAAATATACAAAATTCATTTTATACACAATTTTAGTACTCCTAGATCCATCTCTCGGATAAACACTGAACCCTATCAACACTTGGAATAATTGATAATTTGAAACCATGAACAAGTACAACATAGAGAGTAAACTTATATGTCAAAAAAGATTCGTCCAAGTGTCGATTCGTCCAAATGTCCTTTCATCAAAATGTCGATTCGTCCAAATGTCATTTCGTCAAAATGTCGATTCGTCCAAATGTCATTTCGTCCAAATGTCGATTCGTCCAAATGTCCATTCGTTAAAATGTCGATTCGTCCAAATGTCACTTCGTCCAAATGTCGATTCGTCCAAATGTCTTTTCGTCAAAATGTCGATTCGTCCAAATGTCCTTTCGTCAAAATGTCGATTCGTCCAAATGTCCTTTCGTCCAAATGTCGATTCGTCCAAATGTCGATTCGTCCAAATGTCGATTCGTCCAAATGTCCTTTCGTCAAAATGTCGATTCGTCCAAATGTCATTTCGTCAAAATGTCGGTTCGTCCAAATGTCTTTTCGTCAAAATGTCGATTCGTCCAAATGTCTTTTCGTCAAAATGTCGATTCGTCCAAATGTCCTTTCGTCAAAATGTCGATTCGTCCAAATGTCCTTTCGTCCAAATGGCGATTCATCCAAATGTCCTTTCGTCAAAATGTCGATTCGTCCAAATGTCATTTCGTCCAAATGTCGATTCGTCCAAATGTCGATTCGTCCAAATGTCCATTCGTCCAAATGTCCTTTCGTCCAAATGTCGATTCGTCCAAATGTCGATTCGTCCAAATGTCGATTCGTCCAAATGTCCATTCGTTAAAATGTCGATTCGTCCAAATGTCACTTCGTCCAAATGTCGATTCGTCCAAATGTCGATTCGTCCAAATGTCGATTCGTCCAAATGTCGATTCGTCCAAATGTCATTTCGTCCAAATGTCTATTCGTCCAAATGTCGATTCGTCCAAATGTCGATTTGTCCAAATGTCGATTCGTCCAAATGTCCATTCGTCCAAATGTCCATTCGTTAAAATGTCGATTCGTCCAAATGTCACTTCGTCCAAATGTCGATTCGTCCAAATGTCTTTTCGTCTAAATGTCGATTCGTCCAAATGTCAAGTCGTCCAAACGCCCTTCGTCCAAATGTCCAGTCGATCAAATGTCAATCGGTATAAATTTATGCGTCCCTTTAGATCATTGAAAATTTATGTCATTAAAATTTTGAAATAAATATTTTTAGTGAAGATCTATTAATAAAGAATCAATATATATTTAAAGTTTAATTTATTGAATTTTGGATTCATATACATTTCTATTGGTTATTAGGCTTTAAATTATCTAAACTTTAATCAATCCTTGCCTTTTTATTATTCCGATTATTAATAACTAAACATTTGAACCTTTCACAATTTTAACTTTAATAAAATTTTTTTTTTTGTAATTATAAATTTCACTTATTTTCAAATTCCATTAGACCCAATTTTCGTTGATTCAAATTATAGTCTAAATTATTATTTTCGAAATTTTGACTTATTAAAGCTTTAATATACGATGAAAAGAAAATTTTCCTTTTTGTATAATTAGAAGGTTTTGTATATAATGGTTAGTGTTAGGAATAATTTAAATATGCATTATTAGATTTTGAAAATATGTAAAGTTTATAGCAGTTCAATTTTGAATCGATTCAACTTCTCATTAATCAAAATTTAAAAGGAAAAAAAAAATTAAATATAAGTCTTAAGATTTTAACAAATAAAATTCTGAATTAGTTACAGTCTAAATAGATTTGAGTCAACATTTCGTTAAAACTGTTTTAGTTTGGAACTATTTAAATTTTGTAAAAATTAAACTTGAATTGTTAGGGCTTTTGAAGAATATTATTATTAATATTAATATAATATTAATATTAATATATTAATCCTCAATAGAAATTTGGAACGATTGACGTTATTAGAATTATAGAAGTTTGAATAAATTTTGTTCAGAACTATTCTTAACAAGGATATTTCAAATTTTTTTTTTTTTTTTTGTAATGTATCTACCTACGCTATTTTCCGCTTTTATTTGTTTGTCTTATTATATTTTTCTCTCTTCCTTTTTTTTTTTTTTTTTTTTTATAAATTGGAAAATTCGTGCTCTTTTAGAACATTTCTTTTTCTTTATTTACTTTCTTTTATCTAATTATTTCTTGAAGTCGGAAACGATTTTTATTTGCATAGAATAAGAGTTATATTTATCTGAAATATTAAGTTTAGTTGAATAACGAATTTCATTAAATTATAATTCTTATTTCTACTTGCAACAATTTGTAGTTTCAAATGACCAGAAACAATCCAATGTTTTACGCGTGCCTGGACGCGCGTTTATGTTACTATAATTTTTGACAATTTCCAATATACAATTATTCTCTACAGATTTAAAACTTTCCCTTTTTGTTGTTTATTTTTAGTTTGGGCTTGATTTGAGATTAGCTTATGGTTAATTAAAATTATTAGATAGGAAATGTTAGACAATGATATGGGAAAAAAAACATAAACTTTTGAATTGAGCAGATTATTTTATCATTTGTCTTTTAGGTATAGGTGAAAAAAAAAAAAAAAAAAGGTGGGGGAAATTTGTCTCTTAATTATTGTTAGGAACGGAATTCGTGAACTAGCGCGGATTTGGTTTTCGGATTTCAACAAATTAAAAATTTTCAGGAATCGTTTCGACATCCGATGGCCTTTTCCATCAACGGGGCGTCTGTGGAGTATTTGGTGAGCATGGGGGAAGATGCTCGCCAAATGTCATATGGAGAGCTACCCCGAAATTTTTTTGAATTTCCGGCCGTTCCCGTGGAGCCAGCAATGATTCTAGTTCACGTGGTGGAATTTCTGCCCAAAAGGGTTAGAACTAGGGCGGAAGTGGTAAGGAGCTCTTTGAAACTTTTTTTTTTTTCACTTATTTTTAATTAGAGTTGTAATTTTATAACATTCCGTATTTTGAATAAAAGTTTTATATTCTTAATTCTATTGTGACAATTGATTCCTTCCCTAATTATACTTAAAATTCTATTTTAATTTATCCTGAGATATAGTTTGCTCTTATTTTATTGAACAAAATTTTATAACTTTAAAAAAAAAATTTTAAATTTTTGAAAATTTTTGATGAAGTTTACATTCTAAATTTCTTTTCTAACGTAAAATTCATTTATGATATTGCGATATCTTGCGTGGGAACTGAACGCTGTGGAGTTCTTGAGAAAAAGATGGAGGGTTCTTCTGACTTTGAAGTTGAAGGATTTTCCAGTACTTCCACAACGATCTCTTTTTTCACGTCTGTATGCAACGGATCTGGGCGGCTGGTTCCTGGTTCTTCTGTCTGGTGCGGTAAGTCGATTGAGGTTTCAGTAAATTTTGGTTTTGGCATGGTGTAATATATCTGGCTTAGATTATTTTCTAAATTGTGTAACTTGTTTTTCTTCTTTTTGCAGGTGAAGATCTTGGCGAGTAGGTGCAGGATTTGTTCTCGGAATGCGCAAATGAGGACTATAATTCCTATTATAGTCAGTATTCCGAATGTGGTATGGGTAAGGTTTCGATACTCGTTGTTGGCTACTTTGTGATTGCTCAGGAGTTTCCATTGTTTTTCCAACTCTCCTAGGGCCAGGTCAGTTTCGTCTTCGGTCCACAGCAGGGGAGTCCGTAGCGATTTGGTATAGTTGAAAATTTCTAAGGATTCTTTTGATTGTAATAATAATTCAGGTGATACTTTTTCGATGTCTAAGGTTATCTCGGGTTCATATACATACTCCAGTGGGTCTTCTTTCAGGATAAGAGCTGCTAGCGTTACTTTATCAGTTTTGAGTTGGCATCCTCTCCTTAGTTGGATTAATCCGGTTTCGATTAATTCAATTTCTTTTGTTGATTCCTTGGTGCAGGTGAGGTAGGCTGTTTCTGGTTGGCTGAGCGAGAACAACCATCCTCCGAAAGTTGCAATTGAGGTCCAGTATGGTTGTACGTTATTTGATATCCTGATATCACATGTTTTTAGTGCTGCTACTGTTGGTTGTCGTAGTAACTCTATTTCACATGATTTGACTAATACGGCATCGTATATTGGCTGACTAGGATGGCAGATATATTTTCCTCTTGTGCGAACACAGGCTTGAATTGTGTCCTCGGACAAATACAGATAGTGCCGTTTGTCTCCGTCTAATGCTAGGTATTTTGTGCGGGGTATTATATAGGCTCGTCCAGTTCCATTGTTCAGTATCCTTTGGTTGATTGGTATAGGGTGCATTCGAAAAAGTTGATACTTGTTTCTTGCCAGAAGTGGGATGTCCAAGGCTATATATAGTTTTTCATTGTGGATTCGAGCAGATACAGGTGAGATGTGAGTTAGATCGACTAAATTAGCTTGTTGTAAGGCTAGTGGAAATTCGAAATCAGGAAGCATATCTTGGATTTCTCTGGAGATGTTCCTCAATTGTGTAGTCGAAACTAACGCTGGGTGTAGTTTGCCTTCTTGAGCTGAACGAATAATGGACAGCAGTTGTTCGGTGGCTTTCTGATGATCATCGATAGAATGCTCGAACGTCAGTGCAACTTGTGTAAGAGCTGATCCATAGAGGTTTAGGCTGATTTGGTCCTGGAATTCGGTAAGGTTGTTTGTGAGTCCAATCAGTTGTTGTTTTATAGATCCCATTTCCGAATCGTATTGAGATGTCTGTTGATGCAACTTATGTAATTCGGATCGTACAAGATGGGTTTGCTCTCCCATCAGTCTGGAGATGTTGTTTTGGACTCGATTTAACTCTTCTATCTCTTGGTCATACCTTTCTCCGTCGTCATAATTAAGTATTCCTGCTGTTGGTCCTGCGATTTTTCCAATAAATCCGAACCAGGGTACGCTTCGTTTCTTCCTGTGCAACGTCGAGGGCTGTTCCTGTGAGTCGCGGGATTGAGTATATTGGGCCAACTCTTCTATAGCTTCGAAAACTGTTTCTTGTTGTTTTCTTGCTCCTTCTAATTTCCTCTTGAGTCTTTGGTATCCAAGTTCTTCGTAACATTTGAATTGAGCGGTAAGCAGACAGTGTTCCAAAATTTCTGCCAGTCTCCGTGTGCAATCAGATAAGAATTCTCGAGATCGTGTGGTTTCCAAGAAAAATGTTGTCCTCCAAAGAGCAGCCGTGTGTTGCAGGCTTTCCAACTTTTCAAAATATAATCCAGTGGTTTTGTTAAATTGAATTAGTGAATAAGAGTTGTCCTTGTCGTTCCTTTGCGTATCGATTCCTAAGATTAGGTTTCCCAAATAAAGTCCCAAAATCATATACTTCATGGTTAACCTGAAAAGAGTTACATTAGATCTATTCTAAATTAAATAAAATATCGATTTTAAAATTTTTGGAGCAAGCTCCCCTTTTGGCTAACTCATCTGCTCTTTCGTTTCCAAAACATCCGCTATGAGCAGACTCATAAAACCATTTAACTTCTACTTGATCGAGAGTCCTTTCAAGGTTCTCGAATTCTGGTTTATTCTTGACTTGTTGCTTGGAAGAGGTTTTCCAGCTTCCAGTTTCCCATTTTGGCAGCCATTGAGTGTAACCATTAATCAGAAATTGGGAGTCACTATGAATTCCCAATTTCTGTATTTTATTTGTTTTTGCTAAATTAACAGCTGTTATAACTGCTTCAATTTCGGCGGAATTATTGGTCTGTCTTCCTGAGGCTGGTTTGGAAACGTTAAGAGGATGGTTTTCGCCGAACCAAACTCCGATACCAGCTGTTGCAAAATCTTTTCCGTTTCGGAAACAAGACCCGTCAGTATAGACGTGGACGAATCCGTGTCTATCCATCAGAAATCCGTTTTCAGAAAGTTGCAAAGATTTATCTAGTCATAAATAGGCTATTTTAAGCTTATCGGCATGTTTGGTTATACGACTGCCGTCCTCGGCTTCCAATAGTACATTATTGTTTTCGGTAAATCCTATGACCTTGTAAAGACCTTCGTAGTAAGAATCAAATTTGCCAGATCTTACTTCGATTTTTGCCCTTACAAAATCTCCAATTTTCGCGTTTAATGGCTTGCTCTTTCGGTCATAAAGCTCTTTACTTTTATTTTTCGAATCAATAATGTTCTTAGCCGCAAGACGTCGTGTTTCTTGCATTCTCATAATCAGATCTTTTAGGTACGACCCGTATGTCTCGAGTTTTTCTTCATCAGGAAAAGATGAAGGGGTTCTAGCAGGCCTACCAAAAACAATTTCAAAAGGTGTGAAATTTGTGGCCTCATGCACTGAGGTATTGTAGGAGAACATGGCGAATGGGAGGAGTCTGTCCCAGTCGTCATATTTATTCGCGTACATTTTTATGTATTCAGTTAGGACTATATGGCTTCTTTCTAACGCGCCGTTAGTTTGCGGTCTATATCCCGATGTGGTAACTTGCTGGACGTTAAAAATTTTACAAAGTTTCCGCAGTAACCTACTAATAAAAGTTTTTCCTCTATCGGTTAGGATGCACCTCGGTGCACCATGGTTGCAAAATAAATTCGTCGCTAAGGCATAAGCGATGGTAGTAGCGCTTAAATCCGGAATAGCTACCGCTCGGCAATACTTACTCAGATGGTCTTGCATGGTTAGTATGTGACGATTCCCGTTAGGAGTGGTGGGTAGAATGCCTACGGTATCTATTGAGACTTTATCGAAGGTGTCTAGTGGGGTGTCCGTGATGAGCATCGGTTCTTGTGTCGTTACTCTGGTTAGCTTTTGTTCGGCGCAATTGGGGCATTTTCGGATAAATTCGACCACGTCTTTCCGGAGTTGTGGCCAAGTATAACGCTGTTTGATCCTACGATAGGTTTTGGTCACTCCCTTGTGGCCGCCTATCGTACTGTTATGACATTCTTCCAAAATTTTCTGTCTTACTTCCTCTGGCGGGATTATTATTTTTCCGTAGCAGATAATAATTTTGATCGGGTGGTTTTGGAAGATGGTTGTGAGCAACTCTGTCAAAGTGTTGCGAGGTAGATCATCGCAAAAATTCGCGTAACGAGCGATTCTGAATTGCCTTGTATGGTTGAGGATCATAATTTTCGCTAAGTTTTGTAATCCGTACTCTAAATCTTTAAGTTTTAAAGTGTCGGAATGTTTTTCTTTTACGACGACCGAGTATATCTTGTTTTTACCCTTAGGGGTCAAAATGACTTGTCCTATTCTTGGTTTCTTTTCCTTTAGTTCGTGCGCATCCAAGTCTCCGAGTGCTATTAGCAATTTTGACGTAGAAGTGACTAATTCACAGTCACAGGAAATAAAATGGACTAGATTGTCCTTCTTGTACGTCATTGGTTCGCGGCTGATTTCTAAGAATAAATTTTTTGGAATGGCCTCGTTATCTTTTGAGCTAGTTATAGTTCCTAAATTTTCCGTGGAATCTATATAAGGCATGGGGATGTCTATCGTTTTAGGAGTGGAAGGGATTTCAGGATCCAAGTGTAGATCGGGGTTTGATGGTTTTTCTTTAGGGAATCCGACCTGTAGACGTTTGGGTATTCCTCTTTTTCCGATCGTGGCTTGATGATTGTTCGAGGTGCTAGCTTCCGGTTCCTCTGAGGTTTCAAGTATTTTATCTGTCGACGGAACATAGGGCGTTGAGCGGGCTGACGGACCAAAGGTTGACATTGGGGTTGGGAAGGTCACCCCCTTTTTAGGCAAAGGTGCTAAAACATCTTCGTCGTCGGATCCTAGTTCCGCCTCGATTTTGCTATCTTCCTTTCCCGTCTCTTCCAGGTTGGTGGTTGGCTGTTGCTCTTGTGAAGATTCTCCCTTAGGGCTGTCATTTATTTTCAAATCAGCCTGTTCTATTAAGCTCCCGATTTCGCGTAGTTCCTGTGCAACCTTGTCAACGGCGTTGTCAATATCCCTTCCTAATTCTGCGGGGTCAAATTGGTTGAAAATAGAGTCCTCGTGGTCGGGGTCATCATTGGATTCGCCGCTCAGATCATTGGGAATTCCCGCGAGGTCTAAATAATCCGTATCCCAGTACCAAGAACGATGCGGAGGATTTGATATTGTTTCGTCAAATCGATTTATTGATTTCTGAATTTCTGCAACGAATTCTGGGTCCAGGACGTCTTCCTCCTTATCGAAATCTGAGTCATCGCTTTCACTACTGCTCGGTGGTGGAGAGGCATAGATTAGGATGTCATCGGTGTCCATTGGTAGGTTGGGAGCTTCCGGTATAGGAGTTTCTTCGACGTCACTCTTTTCCTCATTTGTTTGGATCTCAGGATTTGAGACCTTGACTGGATTCTCCTTCGTGTTAAAGGTTGGGGGAAGGTTAAGGTCTGGTAAACAACTAAACCGATGCCTCTGTACTGGGGTTTCTGGGTCTGATGAAACATTGTTATCTTCCTCCGATTCAGTATTAGATTCTTCTTCGTCTGATAGTTCTGAGTAGGATTTTCTTTCAGATTCTCTAGTTCTAAGTCTATTGGTAATAGTTTCTTCTTCCTTGAAGGGTAGAAGATTTGAACTGGAGACTTCTGGTTTATTTTTGGAGCCCTTTGGTCGACCGCGCCCTTTCTTTTGCTCCGTGGAGGGTATTTTTGACGTGCTTGGAGTGGGTTCCTGAATTGGGTTTTCTTGTGGAGGGAGAGTGTCGGCGCGTGTCAAGGGTGGTTTTGGAATTCGAGATTGAGGAATCCTTTTGGTTTGAAATCCTGGATCTGAATGTATCCTGGTTTGTCTAGGAGCGAAGTTACGACGGATTCCTTCTCTAGCTGTTTGCTTGGCAGCCCTATCTTGAGCCTTTAGGGGGTAGGATTTTATACCTAAAGAGCGAATGTGCACGGGGAATCCATCTTGCTCCAGACAACTTGCGAGTTCTCCGATTGTTGCTTCTTTTTCGTCCTCTGCGCAGGATTCGATATCGCCGTCGTTAGAAATTGAATCCTGTCTCGCTGGATTATTGGAAATAGCTGGTAACCAACGGTTAATTTTCCCGGGTTTACATTCGAATGTGTATTCGAATTTCTGTAACCTAGTCAGCCATTTTGATAATCTTCCAACGGGAGTTCTGGCTTGGTCGATCCACTTGACAGGTTCGTGATCGCAGGCAAGGGTAAATTTTCTTCCGTATAAGTAAGGACGGAAATTTTCCAGCGCGAAAATTACAGCTAGACATTCTTTTTCTGTTTGGGTATAATTGCATTCGTTGGCATTAAATACCCTCGAATAGTAAGAAATAGGTAGATCCACGCCATCTTTCATCTGGGTTAGGACTGCTCCGACGGCGACGTCTGATGCGTCAGTAGTTAGTCGAAAAGGTTCTTCGAAATTTGGGTATGTCAGTATAGGGTCTGAACATAATTTATTCCTAAGGATGTTAAAACTTTCTTCTTCTCTGTCGCTCCAAAGAAAAGTTTTATCTTTCTTGAGTAGGTTGAATAAAGGTTTTGCTATGTCCGAGAAATTTCCGATAAACCTTCGGTAATAACCAGCAATTCCTAAGAATTCTTGGACAGACCGTTCGTTTTTAGGAGTTGGGAAATTTTGTATGGCGGTTAGTTTACTAGGATCGGCTTTGATTCCGTCCCGATTGATAATGTGGCCTAAATAAGCCACTTCCGTTCTTAAGAATTGACATTTTTCTGGTTGAAGGACTAGGTTCGCTTCACGCAGCCTCTCAAGTAATCGTTCGACTATCTTATCATGTTTTTCCAAGGATGTAGAGAAGATGATAATATCGTCAAGGTAAACAAAAATTTCAGAGTACTGCATTCCGTACAGAACCTCGTCCATTAACCTTTGAAAAGTCGCTGGGGCATTTTTAATCCCCATGGGCACCCGTTGGTATTCGTGATGTCCTCGCCTTGTGGAAAAGGCTGTCTTATGTCTGTCCTTAAGGTCGGTTCCTATTTGGTGGAAACCTGAGGCAAGATCTAGAACGGAAAAATATTGGGCATTTCCGAGGCGTTCAAGAATTGTATTTATGCTTGGTAGTGGGTATGCATCCCCGACGGTTTTTTCGTTTAATACTCGAAAATCCGTTACGACACGCCATTTTACGTTTCCTTTTGAATCTGCCTTCTTTGGTACTATGAGGACAGGTGCATTGTACGGGGAGGTAGAGCCTGTGATAACACCATCTTTATACATTTTATTTATGTGTTCCTCTACAAGTTCTTCTTGTTTTTGGGGCTGACGATATTGTTTTATTTTTATCGGAATATCATCAAGCGTAGGAATTCGATGTTGGACTCTGGTGGTGATAGGTAATTTATCGCCAGGAAGTTTGAATCGATCATGACCACTCCTTATCCACTTATGTAAATATCCTAATTCCTCAGGATTTAAGTGGGAGGAGGGGAGTTTCTCGACCAATTCTTTGATTCGAGCCTCGGCGCTATAGAGCTGAGGTTCGCACATTGATTCCTCATCACTATGTTCGTATCCATAGTCGAAAGGAAACAATTCTTGTGGCGGAATGTCGAGCTCAACGTCATGCTCCCTAGTGTTGATTGCTAACACTTGGCAAGTTCCGTCTCGATTGGTCGTGATGGCATCACCGATAAAAACTCCCTTATATGCCCTTATTAAAGGTAAATATCCCTCGCGAGCATTGTTTTTCAGTGGAATTGGGATTTGTTGTCGCATCCTAGCTTTAACGGTAAGGATTCTTGGAAAGGGCTTGATTTCTAGGGCTTGTTCTTCCCGAGCTCTGATGGATTCTGGGTCCTCGAATGGAATTGGGTCAATAGGTTTCGAACTCGTAATTAGAGCGTTGTGATGAAACGAGACGTTGGATCTCTCCTGTCGAAGGAAACATCGTCCCAAAATTCCTTGGACCGAGATGGGAAATTGTGGTTTGACTACATGGAAGATCGTAGGCTTGCCGAGGACTTCTAATTCGCATGTTCCTAATGTATATGCGCGCGTCAGAGTGACTCCGGTTATTACCGAAATTTCGTTTGTTCTTATTCTCACTCTATCGTCGAGGGCAGTTATTTTGATAAGGTTTACGTCAGTGCCTGTATCAATAAGAAATTTTCCGTGCCCTTCATGTAGGTCTGGAATATCTAATTTCACAACTGGGGATTCTGTTATGTTCACGCTAATGGAATGGCTTACTGATTCTCTAGAAATCGGACCGCTGGTGGACGCTCTTGGTTTGGTTGACTCGCCGTCGCGTCGATCCGTCGAGTACGTTCGGAGTTTAAAGATTCCTCTTGTTGGGGCACGAAGGAGGAGTAAGATTGGTGGTTGTTCGAATTTGGTCCGGAGTAAGGATCGTTCCGATGAGGGGAATCTTGTCTCCTAAGAATACCATGGATTGGAGGATCGTAGCTGCGATTGTCGCGCCTGTAACCTGGGCTAGGAAACCGATTGTGTTCCTGTTGCTGTCTGCCGTTAGAATTATCTCGATAATAGCCATTTTCCTGTCGGGAGTATCTTTCCGGAGATTGATAGCGGCCAGGACTGTTATAGTTTCGCCTGCTGGCATTTTGGTTCCAGTTTCTTGCATTAGGATCGTACAGACGAACGTCTTCTGCCGGATGACGATTAGAACGGGGATCAAAATCATGACGTCTGCTTAGAAATTGTTCTTCACGCGATTGGTGGGTAACGCGATAGGAGTTATGCGAAGAGTTTCGACGTTCGACCGCGGATTTAGCAAATTTCAAAGCATCAGATAGGGTCAAAGGGTCACGAGCATCAACGGAAGGTGATAGTTTATCTGGCATACCTCGGATGAAAGCTCGAAGTGCTGATTGTTTAATAGGTATCATTGTGGTAGAGGCTACCTCGACCGTATGTGCAGATTCTAAAGCGGCTTGAGCTCCGCTGAGATAGGAATGTAACCTGTCATAATATTCGTTGATAGTTTCATTTCGTCGCATAATGATATTATAAATCCCATTAAAGTAAAAGTCGAATGGTTTGCCAGGAGCAAAACGTTCTTTCAGAAGGTCGATTATGTCGGTGATTTTGTCGAAAGTTCTGTTCCTAGTACATTCGCGCGCAGGGCCTGTTAATTTTCCTAAGACTGCAGTTATTAGGGAGGTTTCACACGAAGCAGGGACGTATGTAGCTGCATTTATCACATCCTGAAGAAAATCACGGAGGAGAATATTTTTCCCGTCAAACTGAGGAATGTGAGTGGATGCCTGCTGAATTGCTAGGGTGCTTGCTATTGAGTGCGCGACTTGCATGGCGGAGTTTTCCGGCGTTGCATTTTGTTCTTGATTATTTCTTGTATTTCGCGTGTTAGGTTGGAAACCGATATCTCCCCGAGAACTGTACAGGTCAGCGACCGAAGATGCATTTCCATCTGTCGGAGTATTCGTGGAGCTATCCCGGTGTCCGTTATGTTCGTTTTCGTTCGCCATGTTCTCCAAAAATGGTAATTTATAATTTAAAAGTTTTTCTATCGGTTGCATACAAATTCACTTTGGGGTCGTACCTAATTTGTAGTTCGTGATTTTGACATTTGTTAGTTATTTTTAGTAAAAAAAATATTTTCGTTTTGTATTGACGTATTCAAAAAAAAAACCAGAAAAAGGTATGTGTTCACTCTCGTTCGCCCCAGGTTTTCAGTTCGCTTCTATTGATTCGACTAACGATCTCAAAATTTCGTCGAAGCTTTCTTCTTTCTCGAAATTTTCCTGCGCGGGAGACAAAGGTTTTACACAATTAATTTTTACTAAATTTCGAGCGATGGCACGTTCGTAACGTTCCTGAACCTTTTTACCTGCTCGAGATTTACGTTTGGTTACTTTTGGTGTCGTTGACCCGGTGTCAAACATTTATATAAAAAAAAAACTATCAAATTTTATTGACTCGACTTTTCCTATGACTCGCGCTCAAAAAAAAACTTTCGAAATTTATTGTCTCGATGTTATTAAGAAGGAACGATTATTTACCTGATTATAAAGAATAAAACAAGTTAACAATCGGATGGTCAAAATTTGAACATAGCCTGTTTGTTATGGCTCATGTAACAAATTCGTTTTTCCTTTTATTCTAACATCCAGCTCAGTAAAAAAAAATCGAAGTTCGAACTAGAAATATACCCAAGGGTGAGGAAAGAAAATGAAATCTCCCTTTGACAATTTAAACTTTTTCGGCGCTTTTACGTTTCTTTGTTGCGCTTAATGTTTTTTCTGCATCTAAAAGTAATTTTTCAAAAAGTTCAGAAAATTCTTGTCATGATCCTAATTCTTTTGGCAAATTTTGAAATTCAGGACTACAGGGTGGTTCTACACGGTTTGATTTGGTTTCCGACGAAATTTCACTTGTTTCTGTGGGATGTGCAGCTTCTGCCTGTTTTAGAGCTTTCTTTGTTCTGTTTCGGACTTGTCTACCGCCTCGACGCTTATTCTTTCCCGATTTTTGTCCAGGATTATTAGGAATTTGAAACATGTGTCTGCTTTATCTTGATTTTTTTTCGATATTTGGTTTTATTCAAACCTTTAAGATACTTGCTATAATTGTTCCGCCGAAAAATGCGTAAAGCAGGCCAAACAATTACGACGACCAAGTCTAGTCACTCAAGGGCCTAGAAGGCTCAGGTTTGATAATCTTGGGCAACTTAAAGGTTTCAAAAGGTTTAATAGAATTTTATTATGTTTTTCCTTAAGAAAAAGAAAATCATGCAATCTTAATTATTTCGCCAAAAAAATGCATAAAGCAGGCCAAATAATTAAATGCTCAGTTAAAATCTTCGAGTGTAAAAGAAAAGAAACGCATGCACATTATGACTTTGTTCAGAGTAACGAGATTACAAACAATAAGATCCTGTATTTGATTTATTACCAGTGTAAATTATTCCGCCAAAAAATGCGTAAAGCAGGCCAAATAATTTTAAAACTCTTAATTTAAATTATTCAAACGCCAATGAGGCGTAGGCCTAATTTAAATATTGGCATAAAATTTCAAAACAAACAGATCTTTTAGTTATTTCCTTATGACATATATGAGAATGTCGGATCGTATTTCCGCAACGCGCGAAGAAAGCAATGTCAAGGACAGAAGTTACACTTCGTAAAATACTAACGATTTTTCGCTAAATTTTTCATTAAAATTTCAGCATACAAAATTCTCTTTCAATTCTCAAAGCAAACAGTGAAACTTGATCCCACCGCTGCCACCATTTTTATTTGTGACGAACCGATTATTTATTTAAATAATTAAATAGTTGATTATTATTGATATTCAAACAAATGGAGGCTCGTAGCAAATAATCAATTTAGTTTCAACTCGTTACGGAGTAGTAAATGAGTCAAGTCTCTATTCTATCAATTCAGAATATTTCGGTTTTCAATGAGAAAGGAAAGGTGAATTTTGGTCTGGAATTTTACACAATAATGACGACAAATTTTTTTTTTTTTTCCTTTGAGTGAAATTTATTAAGTTACTTGCATATTTAGAAAAACTTACAATGATCTTGAATTCCCTGAATACGCCAAACAAATTTTTATCGTTTTGAATTTAACAAAATGAGTGGGTTAGTGATAAAGGATACTTTAACGATACCAATGCTCTGATGCGAAGTTTCTTCTTGGGATGAGGATGAATCCAATTAGCGATTTAGAGTATTCACGTCAAAATTTTCAATTAAATTGTTGTAACTCTTCAGCGTCTCTTAAATTAACTTTAAATTTTATTAACTACCACCAAATGGCTGGCAGGCAAAAATCCTTAAATATTTAATGTTTACCGATTTTAACTTGTTCAAATTATACCCGGAAAATCAGCAATACGAAAACCGTTGGGTCTAATTCTACAGCCAAGTTCTTTTATTTTTATGTTTTGAAAATGTGACTTCGGAAAATTTATAAAACTTGAAAAATTAAACGTTTACACATTTCGAATTGACTTTTTATCCAAATTTTTAAAATTCAAACATACCCGGCAAATCAATTCGAAAATTTCGCTAAATTACTCGCGAATTTTAGACCGTGGTGATGTTCTATACTTCTCAATTTTTATGGGTTATTCTGATTGTACGTTCGCGTTGACCCTTCGAAAATTGGAACGATTTTAAAGTACGCGACGGGCGATTACTTTTTCAGAGCCGTAAACTGTTTCTCGATCGACGGGTGTTATAGTTGTGCGACCAGACAATTTCTTTAATTAATTTCTACACCTCGGTTCTTAGTTGAAAATCGCAGAATTGCAAGTTTACCCTGCGAAACTCTGTTGCCGGGTTGCTTCATTCGGATTGACTTGTCAATTCAGCACCCTTCGAACATTGGGACCGGGTGCAGTGTCATTACTCTTCTTTGCTTTGCAATTTTTATAAATTTGCGAAACAAAGATTCCGGTAATTTATTTTGAAAATCTGGTCGACTTTATTTGTTCCAATTTTCATTGTTTATCGATTTTTGCCATTTTCCGGGCCTAAGAAATCAATTTTTGCCTATTTGAATTCATCGTCATCTTAACGTATTTAACTTAATGTTTAATAAATTTTCCTTTGCAAAATTACATAAATTGAATTATTTTTATAATTTATTTAAAATTCTTGCATTGTCAGCTCAACTCCCACGGAATGCTGCCACATAGGCGCTTACATGTGTGTGAGTTGAGTCTTCTTTCGCTGTGACATTTCTTGTGAATGCTTTTCTTTTGATTTATTTAAAATTGTGGTGGCGAAATTTTATACAGTACACGATATTTAAATTTTTTTTTTTTTAACTATTGCCCAAACGTATTTATTCGAATTTAAATTATCCATCTCCATACAATTGCGTACATACGCACATGTATACAACCACATGCATACACACATACATTTTAGCTGTATACATGTATCTTGTTGTTATTCTAAAATTATATTTCAGAAATTTATTTGCCATAGAATGTGTAAAAAATATTCGATTCAACAAAAATTGATATTTGGTCTCTGGCCTAAAACCTGATTTTGTTCTCATAAATTATAAAAATATCATCTATTTTTTTTTAAATTCAATTCTAAATTTAGATTTTCTTAATGATTATAAAATAATATTTAGGAAATTTTTTTTCCATAGAATGTGTAAAAAATATTTGATTCTACAAAAATTGATATTTGGTCTCAGGTCTAAAACCTGATTTCGTTCTCATAAATAATAAAAATATGCGCTATTTTTTTTTAATTCATTTCTGAATTTAGATTTTCCTAAAGATTCTAAAATTATATTTAGAAAATTTATTTGCCATAGCATGTGTAAAAAATATTCGATGCAACAAAAATTGTTATTTGGTCTCTGGCCTAAAACCAGATTTTGTTCTCATAAATTATAAAAATGTCATCTATTTTTTTTAAATTCAATTCTGAATTTAGATTTTCTTAAAGATTCTAAAATAATATTTGGGAAATTTATTTGTCATAGAATGTGTAAAAAATATTTGATTCTACAAAAATTGACATTTGGTCTCTGGTCTAAAACCTGATTTTCTTCTCATAAATAATAAAAATATCAGCAATTTTTTTTAAATATTGTTCTGAATTTGGATTTTCTTAAAGATTCTAAAATAATATTTGGGAAACTTATTTGCCATAGAATGTGTAAAAAATATTTGATTCTACAAAAATTGATATTTGGTCTCAGGTCTAAAACCTGATTTCGTTCTCATAAATAATAAAAATATGAGCTATTTTTTTTAAATTCAATTCTGAATTTGGATTTTCTTATAGATTCTAAAATTTAATTTGAGAAATTTATTAGCCATAGAATGTGTAAAAAATATTTGATTCAACAAAAATTTGGTCTCTGGCCTAAAACCTGATTTTGTTCTCATAAATTATAAAAATGTCATCTATTTTTTTTAAATTCAATTCTGAATTGAGATTTTCTTAAAGATTCTAAAATAATATTTGGGAAATTTATTTGTCATAGAATGTGTACAAAATATTCGATTCTACAAAAATTGATATTTGGTCTCAGGTCTAAAACCTGATTATCTTCTCATAAATAATAAAAATATGAGCTATTTTTTTTAAATTCAATTCTGAATTTGGATTTTCTTAAAGATTCTAAAATTATATTTGGGAAATTTATTTGCCATAGAATGTGTAAAAAATGTTTGATTCTACAAAAATTGATATTTGGTCTCAGGTCTAAAACCTGATTTCGTTCTCAAAAATAATAAAAATATGAGCTATTTTTTTTAAATTCAATTCTGAATTTGGATTTTCTTAAAGATTCAAAAATTATATTTGGGAAATTTATTTGCCATAGAATGTGTAAAAAATATTCGATGCAACAAAAATTGATATTTGGTCTCAGATCATAAACCTGATTTTGTTCTCATAAATTATAAAAATGTCATCTATTTTTTTTTTAATTCAATTCTGAATTTAGATTTTTTTAAAGATTATAAAATAATTTTTAGGAAATTTCATTTGCATAGAATGTGTAAAAAATATTTGATTCTACAAAAATTGTTATTTGGTCTCAGGTCTAAAACCTGATTTCGTTCTCATAATTTATAAAAATATCAGCTATTTTTTTTAAATTCAATTCTGAATTTGGATTTTCTTAAAGATTGTAAAATTATATTTGACAAATTTATTTGCCATAGAATGTGTAAAAAATATTCGATTCAACAAAAATTGATATTTGGTCTCTGGCCTAAAACCTGATTTTGTTATCATAAATTATAAAAATGTCATCTATTTTTTTTAAATTCAATTCTGAATTAGGATTTTCTTGAAGATTATAAAATAATATTTAGGAAATTTTTTTTCCATAGAATGTGTAAAAAATATTTGATTCTACAAAAATTGTTATTTGGTCTCAGGTCTAAAACCTGATTTCGTTCTCATAATTTATAAAAATATCAGCTATTTTTTTTTAATTCAATTCTGAATTTGGATTTTCTTAAAGATTCTAAAATTATATTTGGGAAATTTATTTGCCATAGAATGTGTAAAAAATATTCGATGCAACAAAAATTGATATTTGGTCTCAGATCATAAACCTGATTTTGTTCTCATAAATTATAAAAATGTCATCTATTTTTTTTTTAATTCAATTCTGAATTTAGATTTTCTTAAAGATTATAAAATAATTTTTAGGAAATTTCATTTGCATAGAATGTGTAAAAAATATTTGATTCTACAAAAATTGTTATTTGGTCTCAGGTCTAAAACCTGATTTCGTTCTCATAAATTATAAAAATATCAGCTATTTTTTTTAAATTTAATTCTGAATTTGGATTTTCTTAAAGATTATAAAATAATATTTGAAAAATTTATTTGCCATCGAATGTGAAAAAAATATTCGATTCTACAAAAATTTACATTTGCTCTCTGGTCTAAAACCTGATTTTCTTCTTATAAATAATAAAAATATCAGCTATTTTTTTTTTAATTTAATTCTGAATTTAGATTTTCCTAAAGATTCTAAAATTATATTTGGGAAATTTATTTGCCATAGAATGTGTAAAAAATATTCGATGCAACAAAAATTGATATTTGATCTCAGGTCATAAACCTGATTTTGTTCTCATAAATTATAAAAATGTCATCTATTTTTTTTTTAAATTCAATTCTGAATTTGGTTTTTCTAAAAGATTATAAAATAATATTTAGGAAATTTCATTTGCATAGAATGTGTAAAAAATATTTGATTCTACAAAAATTGATATTTGGTCTCAGGTCTAAAACCTGATTTCGTTCTCATAAATAATAAAAATATCAGCTATTTTTTTTAAATTCAATTCTAAATTTGGATTTTCTTAAAGATTCTAAAATAATATTTGGAAAATTTATTTGCCATAGAATGTGTACAAAATATTCGATTCTACAAAAATTGACATTTGGTCTCTGGTCTAGAACCTGATTTTCTTCTCATAAATAATAAAAATATCAGAAATTTTTTTTAAATATTGTTCTGAATTTGGATTTTCTTAAAGATTCTAAAATAATATTTGGGAAATTTATTTGCCATAGAATGTGTAAAAAATATTCGATGCAACAAAAATTGATATTTGGTCTCAGGTCTAAAACCTGATTTCGTTCTCATAAATTATAAAAATATCAGCTATTTTTTTTTTAAATTCAATTCTGAATTTGGATTTTCTTAAAGATTCTAAAATAATATTTGGGAAATTTATTTGCCATAGAATGTGTAAAAAATATTCGATGCAACAAAAATTGTTATTTGGTCTCTGGTCATAAACCTGATTTTGTTCTCAAAAATTATAAAAATGTCATGTATTTTTTTTTAAATTCAATTCTGAATTTAGATTTTCTTAAAGATTATAAAATAATATTTAGGAAATTTCATTTGCATAGAATGTGTAAAAAATATTTGATTCTACAAAAATTGATATTTGGTCTCTGGTCTAAAACCTGATTTTCTTCTCATAAATAATAAAAATATCAGCTTTTATTTTTAAATTTAATTCTGAATTTGGATTTTCTTAAAGATTCTAAAATAATATTTGCGAAATTTATTTGCCATAGAATGTGTAAAAAATATTCGATTCTACAAAAATTGACATTTGGTCTCTTGTCTAAAACCTGATTTTCTTCTCATAAATAATAAAAATATCAGCTTTTTTTTTTTAAATTCAATTCTGAATTTAGATTTTCTTAAAGATTATAAAATAATTTTTAGGAAATTTCATTTGCATAGAATGTGTAAAAAATATTTGATTCTACAAAAATTGTTATTTGGTCTCAGGTCTAAAACCTGATTTCGTTCTCATAAATAATAAAAATATGAGCTATTTTTTTTAAATTCAATTCTGAATTTGGATTTTCTCAAAGATTCTAAAATTATATTTAGGAAATTTATTTGCCATAGAATGTGTAAAAAATATTCGATGCAACAAAAATTGATATTTGGTCTCAGATCATAAACCTGATTTTGTTCTCATAAATTATAAAAATGTCATCTATTTTTTTTTTAATTCCATTCTGAATTTAGATTTTCTTAAAGATTATAAAATAATTTTTAGGAAATTTCATTTGCATAGAATGTGTAAAAAATATTTGATTCTACAAAAATTGTTATTTGGTCTCAGGTCTAAAACTTGATTTCGTTCTCATAAATTATAAAAATATCAGCTATTTTTTTTTTAAATTCAATTCTGAATTTGGATTTTCTTAAAGATTCTAAAATAATATTTGGGAAATTTATTTGCCATAGAATGTGTAAAAAATATTCGATGCAACAAAAATTGTTATTTGGTCTCTGGTCATAAACCTGATTTTGTTCTCAAAAATTATAAAAATGTCATGTATTTTTTTTTAAATTCAATTCTGAATTTAGATTTTCTTAAAGATTATAAAATAATATTTAGGAAATTTCATTTGCATAGAATGTGTAAAAAATATTTGATTCTACAAAAATTGATATTTGGTCTCTGGTCTAAAACCTGATTTTCTTCTCATAAATAATAAAAATATCAGCTTTTATTTTTAAATTTAATTCTGAATTTGGATTTTCTTAAAGATTCTAAAATAATATTTGCGAAATTTATTTGCCATAGAATGTGTAAAAAATATTCGATTCTACAAAAATTGACATTTGGTCTCTTGTCTAAAACCTGATTTTCTTCTCATAAATAATAAAAATATCAGCTTTTTTTTTTTAAATTCAATTCTGAATTTAGATTTTCTTAAAGATTATAAAATAATTTTTAGGAAATTTCATTTGCATAGAATGTGTAAAAAATATTTGATTCTACAAAAATTGTTATTTGGTCTCAGGTCTAAAACCTGATTTCGTTCTCATAAATAATAAAAATATGAGCTATTTTTTTTAAATTCAATTCTGAATTTGGATTTTCTCAAAGATTCTAAAATTATATTTAGGAAATTTATTTGCCATAGAATGTGTAAAAAATATTCGATGCAACAAAAATTGATATTTGGTCTCAGATCATAAACCTGATTTTGTTCTCATAAATTATAAAAATGTCATCTATTTTTTTTTTAATTCCATTCTGAATTTAGATTTTCTTAAAGATTATAAAATAATTTTTAGGAAATTTCATTTGCATAGAATGTGTAAAAAATATTTGATTCTACAAAAATTGTTATTTGGTCTCAGGTCTAAAACTTGATTTCGTTCTCATAAATTATAAAAATATCAGCTATTTTTTTTAAATTCAATTCTGAATTTGGATTTTCTTAAAGATTATAAAATAATATTTGGGAAATTTATTTGCCATCGAATGTGAAAAAAATATTCGATTCTACAAAAATTTACATTTGCTCTCTGGTCTAAAACCTGATTTTCTTCTCATAAATAATAAAAATATCAGCTATTTTTTTTTAAATTAATTCTGAATTTGGATTTTTTTAAAGATTCTAAAATAATATTTAGGAAATTTATTTGCATAGAATGTGTAAAAAATATTTGATTCTACAAAAATTGATATTTGGTCTCAGGTATAAAACCTGATTTCGTTCTCATAAATTATAAAAATAGGAGCTATTTTTTTTTAAATTCATTTCTGAATTTAGATTTTCCTAAAGATTCTAAAATTATATTTGGGAAATTTATTTGCCATAGAATGTGTAAAAAATATTCGATGCAACAAAAATTGATATTTGGTCTCAGGTCATAAACCTGATTTTGTTCTCATAAATCATAAAAACGTCATCTATTTTTTTTTTAAATTTAATTCTGAATTTGGTTTTTCTTAAAGATTATAAAATAATATTTAGGAAATTTCATTTGCATAGAATGTGTAAAAAATATTTGATTCTACAAAAATTGATATTTGGTCTCAGGTCTAAAACCTGATTTCGTTCTCATAAATAATAAAAATATCAGCTATTTTTTTTAAATTCAATTCTAAATTTGGATTTTCTTAAAGATTCAAAAATAATATTTGGAAAATTTATTTGCCATAGAATGTGTACAAAATATTCGATTCTACAAAAATTAACGTTTGGTCTCTGGTCTAAAACCTGATTTTCTTCTCATAAATAATAAAAATATCAGCAATTTTTTTTAAATATTGTTCTGAATTTGGATTTTCTTAAAGATTCTAAAATAATATTTGGGAAATTTATTTGCCATAGAATGTGTAAAAAATATTCGATGCAACAAAAATTGATATTTGGTCTCAGGTCTAAAACCTGATTTCGTTCTCATAAATTATAAAAATATCAGCTATTTTTTTTTAAATTCAATTCTGAATTTGAATTTTCTTAAAGATTATAAAATAATATTTGGGAAATTTATTTGCCATCAAATGTGAAAAAAATATTCGATACTACAAAAATTTACATTTGCTCTCTGGTCTAAAACCTGATTTTCTTCTCATAAATAATAAAAATATCAGCTTTTATTTTTAAATTTAATTCTGAATTTAGATTTTCTTAAAGATTCTAAAATAATATTTAGGAAATTTGTTTGCCATAGAATGTGTAAAAAATATTCGATGCAACAAAAATTGATATTTGGTCTCAGGTCATAAACCTGATTTTGTTCTCATAAATTATAAAAATGTCATCCATTTTTTTTAAATTCAATTCTGAATTTAGATTTTCTTAAAGATTATAAAATAATATTTAGGAAATTTCTTTTGCATAGAATGTGTAAAAAATATTTGATTCTACAAAAATTGATATTTGGTCTCAGGTCTAAAACCTGATTTCGTTCTCATAAATTATAAAAATATGAGCTATTTTTTTTTAAATTCATTTCTAAATTTGTATTTTCTTAAAGATTCTAAAATTATATTTGGAAAATTTATTTGCCATCGAATGTGTTCAAAATATTCGATTCTACAAAAATTGACTTTTCGTCTCTGGTGTAAAACCTGATTTTCTTCTCATAAATAATAAAAATATTAGATATTTTTTTTTAAATTCAATTCTGAATTTGGATTTTCTTAAAGATTCTAAAATTATATTTGCGAAATTTATTTGCCATAGAATGTGTAAAAAATATTCGATGCAACAAAAATTGATATTTGGTCTCAGATCATAAACCTGATTTTGTTCTCATAAATTATAAAAATGTCATCTATTTTTTTTTTAATTCAATTCTGAATTTAGATTTTCTTAAAGATTATAAAATAATTTTTAGGAAATTTCATTTGCATAGAATGTGTAAAAAATATTTGATTCTACAAAAATTGTTATTTGGTCTCAGGTCTAAAACCTGATTTCGTTCTCATAAATTATAAAAATATCAGCTATTTTTTTTAAATTCAATTCTGAATTTGGATTTTCTTAAAGATTATAAAATAATATTTGGGAAATTTATTTGCCATCGAATGTGAAAAAAATATTCGATTCTACAAAAATTTACATTTGCTCTCTGGTCTAAAACCTGATTTTCTTCTCATAAATAATAAAAATATCAGCTATTTTTTTTTAATTTAATTCTGAATTTGGATTTTTTTAAAGATTCTAAAATAATATTTAGGAAATTTATTTGCATAGAATGTGTAAAAAATATTTGATTCTACAAAAATTGATATTTGGTCTCAGGTCTAAAACCTGATTTCGTTCTCATAAATAATAAAAATATCAGCTATTTTTTTTAAATTCAATTCTAAATTTGGATTTTCTTAAAGATTCTAAAATAATATTTGGAAAATTTATTTGCCATAGAATGTGTACAAAATATTCGATTCTACAAAAATTGACATTTGGTCTCTGGTCTAAAACCTGATTTTCTTCTCATAAATAATAAAAATATCAGCAATTTTTTTTAAATATTGTTCTGAATTTGGATTTTCTTAAAGATTCTAAAATAATATTTGGGAAATTTATTTGCCATAGAATGTGTAAAAAATATTCGATGCAACAAAAATTGATATTTGGTCTCAGGTCTAAAACCTGATTTCGTTCTCATAAATTATAAAAATATCAGCTATTTTTTTTTAAATTTAATTCTGAATTTGGATTTTCTTAAAGATTCTAAAATAATATTTGGGAAATTTATTTGCCATAGAATGTGTAAAAAATATTCGATGCAACAAAAATTGTTATTTGGTCTCAGGTCATAAACCTGATTTTGTTCTCATAAATAATAAAAATATCAGCTTTTATTTTTAAATTTAATTCTGAATTTGGATTTTCTTAAAGATTCTAAAATAATATTTGGGAAATTTATTTGCTATAGAATGTGTAAAAAATATTCGATTCTACAAAAATTGACATTTGGTCTCTTGTCTAAAACCTGATTTTCTTCTCATAAATAATAAAAATATCAGCTTTTTTTTTTTAAATTCAATTCTGAATTTAGATTTTCTTAAAGATTATAAAATAATATTTAGGAAATTTCATTTGCATAGAATGTGTAAAAAATATTTGATTCTACAAAAATTGATATTTGGTCTCAAGACTAAAACCTGATTTCGTTCTCTTAAATTATAAAAATATCAGCTATTTTTTTTTAAATTCAATTCTTAATTTGAATTTTCATAAAGATTATAAAATAATATTTGGGAAATTTATTTGCCATCGAATGTGAAAAAAATATTCGATTCTACAAAAATTTACATTTGCTCTCTGGTCTAAAACCTGATTTTCTTCTCATAAATAATAAAAATATCAGCTTTTATTTTTAAATTTAATTCTGAATTTGGATTTTCTTAAAGATTCTAAAATAATATTTGGGAAATTTATTTGCCATAGAATGTGTAAAAAATATTCGATGCAACAAAAATTGATATTTGGTCTCAGGTCATAAACCTGATTTTGTTCTCATAAATTATAAAAATGTCATCTATTTTTTTTAAATTCAATTCTGAATTTAGATTTTCTTAAACATTATAAAATAATATTTCGGAAATTTCTTTTGCATAGAATGTGTAAAAAATATTTGATTCTACAAAAATTGATATTTGGTCTCAGGTCTAAAACCTGATTTCGTTCTCATAAATTATAAAAATATGAGCTATTTTTTTTTAAATTCATTTCTAAATTTGTATTTTCTTAAAGATTCTAAAATTATATTTGGGAAATTTATTTGCCATCGAATGTGTTCAAAATATTCGATTCTACAAAAATTGACTTTTCGTCTCTGGTGTAAAACCTGATTTTCTTCTCATAAATAATAAAAATATTAGATATTTTTTTTTAAATTCAATTCTGAATTTGGATTTTCTTAAAGATTCTAAAATTATATTTGCGAAATTTATTTGCCATAGAATGTGTAAAAAATATTCGATGCAACAAAAATTAATATTTGGTCTCAGATCATAAACCTGATTTTGTTCTCATAAATTATAAAAATGTCATCTATTTTTTTTTTAATTCAATTCTGAATTTAGATTTTCTTAAAGATTATAAAATAATTTTTAGGAAATTTCATTTGCATAGAATGTGTAAAAAATATTTGATTCTACAAAAATTGTTATTTGGTCTCAGGTCTAAAACCTGATTTCGTTCTCATAAATTATAAAAATATCAGCTATTTTTTTTAAATTCAATTCTGAATTTGGATTTTCTTAAAGATTATAAAATAATATTTGGGAAATTTATTTGCCATCGAATGTGAAAAAAATATTCGATTCTACAAAAATTTACATTTGCTCTCTGGTCTAAAACCTGATTTTCTTCTCATAAATAATAAAAATATCAGCTATTTTTTTTTAATTTAATTCTGAATTTGGATTTTTTTAAAGATTCTAAAATAATATTTAGGAAATTTATTTGCATAGAATGTGTAAAAAATATTTGATTCTACAAAAATTGATATTTGGTCTCAGGTCTAAAACCTGATTTCGTTCTCATAAATAATAAAAATATCAGCTATTTTTTTTAAATTCAATTCTAAATTTGGATTTTCTTAAAGATTCTAAAATAATATTTGGAAAATTTATTTGCCATAGAATGTGTACTAAATATTCGATTCTACAAAAATTGACATTTGGTCTCTGGTCTAAAACCTGATTTTCTTCTCATAAATAATAAAAATATCAGCAATTTTTTTTAAATATTGTTCTGAATTTGGATTTTCTTAAAGATTATAAAATAATATTTGGGAAATTTATTTGCCATAGAATGTGTAAAAAATATTCGATGCAACAAAAATTGTTATTTAGTCTCAGGTCATAAAACTGATTTTGTTCTCATAAATTATAAAAATGTCATCTATTTTTTTTTAAATTCAATTCTGAATTTAGATTTTCTTAAAGATTATAAAATAATATTTAGGAAATTTCATTTGCATAGAATGTGTAAAAAATATTTGATTCTACAAAAATTGATATTTGGTCTCAGGTCTAAAACCTGATTTCGTTCTCTTAAATTATAAAAATATCAGCTATTTTTTTTTAAATTCAATTCTGAATTTGAATTTTTTTAAAGATTATAAAATAATATTTGGGAAATTTATTTGCCATCGAATGTGAAAAAAATATTCGATTCTACAAAAATTTACATTTGCTCGCTGGTCTAAAACCTGATTTTCTTCTCATAAATAATAAAAATATCAGCTTTTATTTTTAAATTTAATTCTGAATTTGGATTTTCTTAAAGATTCTAAAATAATATTTGGGAAATTTATTTGCCATAGAATGTGTAAAAAATATTCGATGCAACAAAAATTGATATTTGGTCTCAGGTCATAAACCTGATTTTGTTCTCATAAATTATAAAAATGTCATCTATTTTTTTTAAATTCAATTCTGAATTTAGATTTTCTTAAAGATTATAAAATAATATTTAGGAAATTTCTTTTGCATAGAATGTGTAAAAAATATTTGATTCTACAAAAATTGATATTTGGTCTCAGGTCTAAAACCTGATTTCGTTCTCATAAATTATAAAAATATGAGCTATTTTTTTTTAAATTCATTTCTAAATTTGTATTTTCTTAAAGATTCTAAAATTATATTTGGGAAATTTATTTGCCATCGAATGTGTTCAAAATATTTGATTCTACAAAAATTGACTTTTCGTCTCTGGTGTAAAACCTGATTTTCTTCTCATAAATAATAAAAATATCAGATATTTTTTTTTAAATTCAATTCTGAATTTGGATTTTCTTAAAGATTCTAAAATTATATTTGGGAAATTTATTTGCCATAGAATGTGTAAAAAATATTCGATGCAACAAAAATTGTTATTTGGTCTCAGGTCATAAAACTGATTTTGTTCTCATAAATTATAAAAATGTCATCTATTTTTTTTTAAATTTAATTCTGAATTTAGATTTTCTTAAAGATTATAAAATAATATTTAGGAAATTTCATTTGCATAGAATGTGTAAAAAATATTTGATTCTACAAAAATTGATATTTGGTCTCAGGTCTAAAACCTGATTTCGTTCTCTTAAATTATAAAAATATCAGCTATTTTTTTTTAAATTCAATTCTGAATTTGAATTTTTTTAAAGATTATAAAATAATATTTGGGAAATTTATTTGCCATAGAATGTGTAAAAAATATTCGATGCAACAAAAATTGATATTTGGTCTCAGATCATAAACCTGATTTTGTTCTCATAAATAATAAAAATATCAGCTTTTTTTTTAAATTCAATTCTGAATTTGGATTTTCTTAAAGATTCTAAAATAATATTTAGGAAATTTTTTTTCCACAGAATGTGTAAAAAATATTTGATTCTACAAAAATTGTTATTTGGTCTCAGGTCTAAAACTTGATTTCGTTCTCATAAATTATAAAAATATCAGCTAATTTTTTTTAAATTCAATTCTGAATTTGGATTTTCTTAAAGATTATAAAATAATATTTGGGAAATTTATTTGCCATCGAATGTGAAAAAAATATTCGATTCTACAAAAATTTACATTTGCTCTCTGGTCTAAAACCTGATTTTCTTCTCATAAATAATAAAAATATCAGCTTTTATTTTTAAATTTAATTCTGAATTTGGATTTTCTTAAAGATTCTAAAATAATATTTGGGAAATTTATTTGCCATAGAATGTGTAAAAAATATTCGATGCAACAAAAATTGATATTTGGTCTCAGGTCATAAACCTGATTTTGTTCTCATAAATTATAAAAATGTCATCTATTTTTTTTAAATTCAATTCTGAATTTAGATTTTCTTAAACATTATAAAATAATATTTCGGAAATTTCTTTTGCATAGAATGTGTAAAAAATATTTGATTCTACAAAAATTGATATTTGGTCTCAGGTCTAAAACCTGATTTCGTTCTCATAAATTATAAAAATATGAGCTATTTTTTTTTAAATTCATTTCTAAATTTGTATTTTCTTAAAGATTCTAAAATTATATTTGGGAAATTTATTTGCCATCGAATGTGTTCAAAATATTCGATTCTACAAAAATTGACTTTTCGTCTCTGGTGTAAAACCTGATTTTCTTCTCATAAATAATAAAAATATTAGATATTTTTTTTTAAATTCAATTCTGAATTTGGATTTTCTTAAAGATTCTAAAATTATATTTGCGAAATTTATTTGCCATAGAATGTGTAAAAAATATTTGATGCAACAAAAATTAATATTTGGTCTCAGATCATAAACCTGATTTTGTTCTCATAAATTATAAAAATGTCATCTATTTTTTTTTTTAATTCAATTCTGAATTTAGATTTTCTTAAAGATTATAAAATAATTTTTAGGAAATTTCATTTGCATAGAATGTGTAAAAAATATTTGATTCTACAAAAATTGTTATTTGGTCTCAGGTCTAAAACCTGATTTCGTTCTCATAAATTATAAAAATATCAGCTATTTTTTTTAAATTCAATTCTGAATTTGGATTTTCTTAAAGATTATAAAATAATATTTGGGAAATTTATTTGCCATCGAATGTGAAAAAAATATTCGATTCTACAAAAATTTACATTTGCTCTCTGGTCTAAAACCTGATTTTCTTCTCATAAATAATAAAAATATCAGCTATTTTTTTTTAATTTAATTCTGAATTTGGATTTTTTTAAAGATTCTAAAATAATATTTAGGAAATTTATTTGCATAGAATGTGTAAAAAATATTTGATTCTACAAAAATTGATATTTGGTCTCAGGTCTAAAACCTGATTTCGTTCTCATAAATAATAAAAATATCAGCTATTTTTTTTAAATTCAATTCTAAATTTGGATTTTCTTAAAGATTCTAAAATAATATTTGGAAAATTTATTTGCCATAGAATGTGTACTAAATATTCGATTCTACAAAAATTGACATTTGGTCTCTGGTCTAAAACCTGATTTTCTTCTCATAAATAATAAAAATATCAGCAATTTTTTTTAAATATTGTTCTGAATTTGGATTTTCTTAAAGATTATAAAATAATATTTGGGAAATTTATTTGCCATAGAATGTGTAAAAAATATTCGATGCAACAAAAATTGTTATTCGGTCTCAGGTCATAAAACTGATTTTGTTCTCATAAATTATAAAAATGTCATCTATTTTTTTTTAAATTCAATTCTGAATTTAGATTTTCTTAAAGATTATAAAATAATATTTTGGAAATTTCATTTGCATAGAATGTGTAAAAAATATTTGATTCTACAAAAATTGATATTTGGTCTCAGGTCTAAAACCTGATTTCGTTCTCTT
The DNA here is from genome assembly GCA_037103525.1 of Ganaspis brasiliensis. Classification (NCBI taxonomy): domain Eukaryota; kingdom Metazoa; phylum Arthropoda; class Insecta; order Hymenoptera; family Figitidae; genus Ganaspis; species Ganaspis brasiliensis. The sequence continues at coordinate 599,637 of JAZKLR010000329.1, read as the reverse complement.
AAATTATAAAAATATCAGCTATTTTTTTTTTAAATTCAATTCTAAATTTGAATTTTTTTAAAGATTATAAAATAATATTTGGGAAATTTATTTGCCATCGAATGTGAAAAAAATATTCGATTCTACAAAAATTTACATTTGCTCGCTGGTCTAAAACCTGATTTTCTTCTCATAAATAATAAAAATATCAGCTTTTATTTTTAAATTTAATTCTGAATTTGGATTTTCTTAAAGATTCTAAAATAATATTTGGGAAATTTATTTGCCATAGAATGTGTAAAAAATATTCGATGCAACAAAAATTGATATTTGGTCTCAGGTCATAAACCTGATTTTGTTCTCATAAATTATAAAAATGTCATCTATTTTTTTTAAATTCAATTCTGAATTTAGATTTTCTTAAAGATTATAAAATAATATTTAGGAAATTTCTTTTGCATAGAATGTGTAAAAAATATTTGATTCTACAAAAATTGATATTTGGTCTCAGGTCTAAAACCTGATTTCGTTCTCATAAATTATAAAAATATGAGCTATTTTTTTTTAAATTCATTTCTAAATTTGTATTTTCTTAAAGATTCTAAAATTATATTTGGGAAATTTATTTGCCATCGAATGTGTTCAAAATATTTGATTCTACAAAAATTGACTTTTCGTCTCTGGTGTAAAACCTGATTTTCTTCTCATAAATAATAAAAATATTAGATATTTTTTTTTAAATTCAATTCTGAATTTGGATTTTCTTAAAGATTCTAAAATTATATTTGCGAAATTTATTTGCCATAGAATGTGTAAAAAATATTCGATGCAACAAAAATTGATATTTGGTCTCAGGTCTAAAACCTGATTTCGTTCTCTTAAATTATAAAAATATCAGCTATTTTTTTTTTAAATTCAATTCTGAATTTGGATTTTTTTAAAAGTTATAAAATAATATTTGGGAAATTTCTTTGCCATAGAATGTGTAAAAAATATTCGATGCAACAAAAATTGTTATTTGGTCTCAGGTCATAAAACTGATTTTGTTCTCATAAATTATAAAATTGTCATCTATTTTTTTTTAAATTCAATTCTGAATTTAGATTTTCTTAAAGATTATAAAATAATATTTAGGAAATTTCATTTGCATAGAATGTGTAAAAAATATTTGATTCTACAAAAATTGATATTTGGTCTCAGGTCTAAAACCTGATTTCGTTCTCTTAAATTATAAAAATATCAGCTATTTTTTTTTAAATTCAATTCTGAATTTGAATTTTTTTAAAGATTATAAAATAATATTTGGGAAATTTATTTGCCATAGAATGTGTAAAAAATATTCGATGCAACAAAAATTGATATTTGGTCTCAGATCATAAACCTGATTTTGTTCTCATAAATAATAAAAATATCAGCTTTTTTTTTAAATTCAATTCTGAATTTGGATTTTCTTAAAGATTCTAAAATAATATTTAGGAAATTTTTTTTCCACAGAATGTGTAAAAAATATTTGATTCTACAAAAATTGTTATTTGGTCTCAGGTCTAAAACTTGATTTCGTTCTCATAAATTATAAAAATATCAGCTATTTTTTTTTAAATTCAATTCTGAATTTGGATTTTCTTAAAGATTATAAAATAATATTTGGGAAATTTATTTGCCATCGAATGTGAAAAAAATATTCGATTCTACAAAAATTTACATTTGCTCTCTGGTCTAAAACCTGATTTTCTTCTCATAAATAATAAAAATATCAGCTATTTTTTTTTAATTTAATTCTGAATTTGGATTTTTTTAAAGATTCTAAAATAATATTTAGGAAATTTATTTGCATAGAATGTGTAAAAAATATTTGATTCTACAAAAATTGATATTTGGTCTCAGGTATAAAACCTGATTTCGTTCTCATAAATTATAAAAATAGGAGCTATTTTTTTTTAAATTTATTTCTGAATTTGGATTTTCTTAAAGATTCTAAAATAATATTTGGGAAATTTATATGCCATAGAATGTGTAAAAAATATTCGATGCAACAAAAATTGATATTTGGTCTCAGGTCATAAACCTGATTTTGTTCTCATAAATTATAAAAATGTCATCTATTTTTTTTAAATTCAATTGTGAATTTAGATTTTCTTAAAAATTATAAAATAATATTTAGGAAATTTCTTTTGCATAGAATGTGTAAAAAATATTTGATTCTACAAAAATTGATATTTGGTCTCAGGTCTAAAACCTGATTTCGTTCTCATAAATTATAAAAATATGAGCTATTTTTTTTTAAATTCATTTCTAAATTTGTATTTTCTTAAAGATTTTAAAATTATATTTGGGAAATTTATTTGCCATCGAATGTGTTCAAAATATTCGATTCTACAAAAATTGACTTTTCGTCTCTGGTGTAAAACCTGATTTTCTTCTCATAAATAATAAAAATATCAGATATTTTTTTTTAAATTCAATTCTGAATTTGGATTTTCTTAAAGATTCTAAAATAATATTTAAGAAATTTATTTGCCATAGAATGTGAACAAAATATTTGATTCTACAAAAATTGACATTTGGTCTCTGGTCTAAAACCTGATTTTCTTCTCATAAATAATAAAAATATCAGCAATTTTTTTTAAATATTGTTCTGAATTTGGATTTTCTTAAAGATTCTAAAATAATATTTGGGAAATTTATTTGCCATAGAATGTGTAAAAAATATTCGATGCAACAAAAATTGATATTTGGTCTCAGGTCTAAAACCTGATTTCGTTCTCTTAAATTATAAAAATATCAGCTATTTTTTTTTTAAATTTAATTCTGAATTTGGATTTTCTTAAAGATTATAAAATAATATTTGGGAAATTTATTTGCCATAGAATGTGTAAAAAATATTCGATGCAACAAAAATTGTTATTTGGTCTCAGGTCATAAAACTGATTTTGTTCTCATAAATTATAAAAATGTCATCTATTTCTATTTAAATTCAATTCTGAATTTAGATTTTCTTAAAGATTATAAAATAATATTTAGGAAATTTCATTTGCATAGAATGTGTAAAAAATATTTGATTCTACAAAAATTGATATTTGGTCTCAGGTCTAAAACCTGATTTCGTTCTCTTAAATTATAAAAATATCAGCTATTTTTTTTTAAATTCAATTCTGAATTTGAATTTTCTTAAAGATTATAAAATAATATTTGGGAAATTTATTTGCCATCGAATGTGAAAAAAATATTCGATTCTACAAAAATTTACATTTGCTCGCTGGTCTAAAACCTGATTTTCTTCTCATAAATAATAAAAATATCAGCTTTTATTTTTAAATTTAATTCTGAATTTGGATTTTCTTAAAGATTCTAAAATAATATTTGGGAAATTTATTTGCCATAGAATGTGTAAAAAATATTCGATGCAACAAAAATTGATATTTGGTCTCAGGTCATAAACCTGATTTTCTTCTCATAAATTATAAAAATGTCATCTATTTTTTTTAAATTCAATTCTGAATTTAGATTTTCTTAAAGATTATAAAATAATATTTAGGAAATTTCTTTTGCATAGAATGTGTAAAAAATATTTGATTCTACAAAAATTGATATTTGGTCTCAGGTCTAAAACCTGATTTCGTTCTCATAAATTATAAAAATATGAGCTATTTTTTTTTAAATTCATTTCTAAATTTGTATTTTCTTAAAGATTCTAAAATTATATTTGGGAAATTTATTTGCCATCGAATGTGTTCAAAATATTCGATTCTACAAAAATTGACTTTTCGTCTCTGGTGTAAAACCTGATTTTCTTCTCATAAATAATAAAAATATCAGATATTTTTTTTTAAATTCAATTCTGAATTTGGATTTTCTTAAAGATTCTAAAATTATATTTGCGAAATTTATTTGCCATAGAATGTGTAAAAAATATTCGATGCAACAAAAATTGTTTTTTCTTCTCAGGTCATAAACCTGATTTTGTTCTCATAAATAATAAAAATATCAGCTTTTATTTTTAAATTTAATTCTGAATTTGGATTTTCTTAAAGATTCTAAAATAATATTTGGGAAATATATTTGCCATAGAATGTGTAAAAAATATTCGATACTACAAAAATTGACATTTGGTCTCTTGTCTAAAACCTGATTTTCTTCTCATAAATAATAAAAATATCAGCTTTTTTTTTTAAATTCAATTCTGAATTTGGATTTTCTTAAAGATTCTAAAATAATATTTAGGAAATTTTTTTTCCATAGAATGTGTAAAAAATATTTGATTCTACAAAAATTGATATTTGGTCTCAGGTCTAAAACCTGATTTCGTTCTCATAAATAATAAAAATATGAGCTATTTTTTTTAAATTCAATTCTGAATTTGGATTTTCTTAAAGATTCTAAAATTATATTTAGGAAATTTATTTGCCATAGAATGTGTAAAAAATATTCGATGCAACAAAAATTGATATTTGGTCTCAGATCATAAACCTGATTTTGTTCTCATAAATTATAAAAATGTCATCTATTTTTTTTTTAATTCAATTCTGAATTTAGATTTTCTTAAAGATTATAAAATAATTTTTAGGAAATTTCATTTGCATAGAATGTTAAAAAATATTTGATTCTACAAAAATTGTTATTTGGTCTCAGGTCTAAAACTTGATTTCGTTCTCATAAATTATAAAAATATCAGCTATTTTTTTTCAAATTCAATTCTGAATTTGGATTTTCTTAAAGATTATAAAATAATATTTGGGAAATTTATTTGCCATCGAATGTGAAAAAAATATTCGATTCTACAAAAATTTACATTTGCTCTCTGGTCTAAAACCTGATTTTCTTCTCATAAATAATAAAAATATCAGCTATTTTTTTTTAATTTAATTCTGAATTTGGATTTTTTTAAAGATTCTAAAATAATATTTAGGAAATTTATTTGCATAGAATGTGTAAAAAATATTTGATTCTACAAAAATTGATATTTGGTCTCAGGTCTAAAACCTGATTTCGTTCTCATAAATAATAAAAATATGAGCTATTTTTTTTTTAATTTATTTCTGAATTTAGATTTTCCTAAAGATTCTAAAATTATATTTGGGAAATTTATTTGCCATAGAATGTGTAAAAAATATTCGATGTAACAAAAATTGATATTTGGTCTCAGGTCATAAACCTGATTTTGTTCTCATAAATTATAAAAATGTCATCTATTTTTTTTTTAAATTCAATTCTGAATTTGGTTTTTCTTAAAGATTATAAAATAATATTTAGGAAATTTCATTTGCATAGAATGTGTAAAAAATATTTGATTCTACAAAAATTGATATTTGGTCTCAGGTCTAAAACCTGATTTCGTTCTCATAAATAATAAAAATATCAGTTATTTTTTTTAAATTCAATTCTAAATTTGGATTTTCTTAAAGATTCTAAAATAATATTTGGAAAATTTATTTGCCATAGAATGTGTACAAAATATTCGATTCTACAAAAATTGACATTTGGTCTCTGGTCTAAAACCTGATTTTCTTCTCATAAATAATAAAAATATCAGCAATTTTTTTTAAATATTGTTCTGAATTTGGATTTTCTTAAAGATTCTAAAATAATATTTGGGAAATTTATTTGCCATAGAATGTGTAAAAAATATTCGATGCAACAAAAATTGATATTTGGTCTCAGGTCTAAAACCTGATTTCGTTCTCATAAATTATAAAAATATCAGCTATTTTTTTTTTAAATTCAATTCTGAATTTGGATTTTCTTAAAGATTCTAAAATAATATTTGGGAAATTTATTTGCCATCGAATGTGAAAAAAATATTCGATTCTACAAAAATTTACATTTGCTCTCTGGTCTAAAACCTGATTTTCTTCTCATAAATAATAAAAATATCAGCTTTTATTTTTAAATTTAATTCTGAATTTGGATTTTCTTAAAGATTCTAAAATAATATTTAGGAAATTTATTTGCCATCGAATGTGAAAAAAATATTCGATTCTACAAAAATTTACATTTGCTCTCTGGTCTAAAACCTGATTTTCTTCTCATAAATAATAAAAATATCAGTTATTTTTTTTTAATTTCAATTCTGAATTTGGATTTTCTTAAAGATTCTAAAATTCTATTTGGGAAATTTATTTGCCACAGAATGTGTAAAAAATATTCGATGCAACAAAAATTGATATTTGGTCTCAGGTCATAAACCTGATTTTCTTCTCATAAATTATAAAAATGTCATCTATTTTTTTTTAAATTCAATTCTAAATTTAGATTTTCTTAAAGATTATAAAATTATATTTAGGAAATTTTATTTGCATAGAATGAGTAAAAAATATTTGATTCTACAAAAATAAATATTTTGTCTCAGGTCTAAAACATGATTTCGTTCTCATAAATTATAAAAATATCAGCAATTTTTTTTAAATTCAATTCTAAATTTGGATTTTCCTAAAGATTATAAAATAATATTTGGGAAATTTTTTTGCCATCGAATGTGTTCAAAATATTCGATTCTACAAAAATTGACTTTTCGTCTCTGGTCTAAAACCTGATTTTCTTCTCATAAATAATAAAAATATCAGTTATTTTGTTTTAATTTCAATTCTGAATTTGGATTTTCTTAAAGATTCTAAAATTCTATTTGGGAAATTTATTTGCCACAGAATGTGTAAAAAATATTCGATGCAACAAAAATTGATATTTGGTCTCAGGTCATAAACCTGATTTTGTTCTCATAAATTATAAAAATGTCATCTATTTTTTTTTAAATTCAATTCTAAATTTAGATTTTCTTAAAGATTATAAAATTATATTTAGGAAATTTTATTTGCATAGAATGAGTAAAAAATATTTGATTCTACAAAAATAAATATTTTGTCTCAGGTCTAAAACATGATTTCGTTCTCATAAATTATAAAAATATCAGCTATTTTTTTTAAATTCAATTCTAAATTTGGATTTTCCTAAAGATTATAAAATAATATTTGGGAAATTTTTTTGCCATCGAATGTGTTCAAAATATTCGATTCTACAAAAATTGACTTTTCGTCTCTGGTCTAAAACCTGATTTTCTTCTCATAAATAATAAAAATATCAGTTATTTTGTTTTAAATTCAATTCTGAATTTGGATTTTCTTAAAGATTCTAAAATTATATTTGGGAAATTTATTTGCCATAGAATGTGTAAAAAATATTCGATGCAACAAAAATTGATATTTGGTCTCAGGTCATAAACCTGATTTTGTTCTCATAAATTATAAAAATGTCATCTATTTTTTTTTAAATTCAATTCTGAATTTGGATTTTCTTAAAAATTATAAAATAACTAGCAAATTATGTGCGCGCTAAAGCGCGCGAGAATGACTTTTCATTGATTATTAGTTTAAATATAAAGACTATACTATGCATTTATTTAAATTGAATTAATTATTATTAGATTAAAAATTAATTAATTTTTTTTTGTTAAAAATAATTATATTTTTAACTGCTTTTCTAATACATAATCAATTAAACTCGAAAGTAAGGTTTTTTAAAAAGAAAATTATGATTTTTGAAAAAACGTTATTTTTATTATTACAACATATTATATAATTCGATTTTAAAACTGTTTTTCTTCACAAAATTAAATCATGTTTTTTTGCTTTTTTTGTTCCTCATACTCTTTATTAACTTTTATAACTCTTCCTGTTCCCTTGATTAGTTGTAGTTTGTCCATTTTTGGCGCATCTAATTTTTTTATATTTTTAAATAATTGCACCCGTAGATAATTTGGAGCTAAAATTTGAAAGAAATTAAATTAAAATTTAATTGAAAAATTTTATATTAATTTTATTGAAATCAGTTATAAAAAAGGATAATACATATTCTATTACCTCCGAAAACCATTTTTCCGATTACTTCAATTAATTCCCCCTTTTGAAGGTTTATAGGCATCACTCCTCCTGTAGTTTCAAAAACTCGAATTTCTAATTTCGTTGTTCCATCAGTGATGGAAATACAAACGAAAGTTGGCAAATTTTGTTTTGAAAATATTTGCTGCATGTTGGTTCTGACGTATCCAGTCACTTCTGCACAAAAGATTAATTAATTAATAAAAAAATTAAGAAAAATTAATTAAATAAATATTTAATTTTAAACTATTAATACAAATATAATATATATTTTAAATAAAATTCAAATAAATGAATTTAAAAAAAATGAATAAAATAAAATTAATAATAAAATAAAATTTAATAAAATTTCAAGAACTTTATTTCCTTAGTCATTTGACCAACATTTTTCAAATCAACAACGTGAATGTCATCTTGATCATCAGTGTTGGTACTTTCGCGTATACCAAGTACGTTTAATCTTGTGTTGGTTTGTACTGAAAGTTCGAAGTTTATTCTTCCCTTATTGGAGAAGCGAGAATCAGTTAATCTTCTAGCAGATACTGCATCCAAGTGAAGAATCTAAAAATTATTGATTGCATCCATAAATATACAAATAAAGATTCAAGATTAGATGTGTTAATATTGATATCTTTTTTAATTTTTAGTTAATACTAAAGTAATTTCATAATACTGCTCAAATACCTTTTTTTTTAAACTAAAAGCTATTTTACTAAATAAAACCCAAAATATTAAACCACATTCTTATAAAAACAATATGCATATGTGGATTTTAGATTCATCTTAAATAATGCAGAAACCGGGTCTAGGCAATTATATTTAGAAAGGTCTTAAAAATAATTCCACATTGTAGAAAGTAAATGCAAAATAAGAAAAATAATTAACAATTCATAAAATAAATGAAAAAATAAATAAAATAATTAAAAATTGGTGATAATAATTGAAAAATTATTAAAATAATGGAAAAAAATGGAGTAAATAATTGAAATCTGATAAAAATAATTTAAAACTGGAGAAAAATTGAAAAAAGATCAAAACAATGACAAATTGGAGAAAACAGTTGACAAATGATGAAAATAATTAGAAATTCATGAAATTAATTAAAAAATAATGAAAAAATTATAAATTGAAGAAAAAAATTGAAAATTGCTAAAAATAATTAACAATTTATTAAATTGAAAAAAAAAAGTTAAATAATGCAAAAATTAAAAATTGAAACAAATATTTGAAAAATGATGGAAATAATTAACAATCCATAAAATTAATGGAAAGATAATGGAAAAATTAAACATTGCGCAAATTAATTGAAAAAAAAAAATTGAAAATTGCAGTAAATAATTGATATTTGACATAAATAATTAGAAGTTTAAGAAATAATTAAAACATTTAAAAATATTATATTAAAAATGATGTAAATAATTCAAAATTAGAAAAAAAAATTGAATAATATAATAAAAATAATTAACAATGGATGATTTTAATGAAAAAACTATGAACAAAATTAAAAATGAAGGCAAATAATTGAAGAATGATTTTAAAAGATGAAAATTGAAGAAATTAATTGAAATTTGACATAAATAATTTGAATTTTATGACATTAAATGAAAAATAATATAAATAATATGAAATTGCAAAAATGCTTTTAAAAATAATAAAATGATTGAAAATTGATAAAGATAATTAAGAAATTTAAAAATGTGTCAATTAATTGAACAATGATAAAAATAATTAAAAATCCATTAAGTTAATGGAAAGCTTATGAAAAAAATCTAAAATTGGAGTAATTAATTGAAAAATAATGTTTAAATTTGAAAATTGAAGTAATTAATTGATATTTGACAAAAAATAATTGGAAGTTTAAGAAATTAATTAAAAAATTTTATTTTATATTATTATATTATATTATATATATTATATTGAACAATGATTAAAATAATTGTAAATTAGAAAAAAAATTGAATATTAAAAAAAACATCAACAATGGATGATTTTAATTATAAAATTATGAACACAATTATAAATGAAGGCAAATAATTAAAGAATGATTTTGAAAAATGAAAATTGAAGAAATTAATTGAAATTTGACATAAATAATTTGAATTTTATGACATTAAATGAAAAATAATAATATATGTAATAAGAAATTGGAAAAATGAATTTAAAAATAATAAAAATTGAAAATTGATAAAGATAATTAAGAAATTTAAAAATGTGTCAATTAAATGAACAATGATAAAAAAAAATTAAAAATCCATAAAGTTAATGGAAAGATAATGAAAAAAACCTAAAATTGGGGTAATTAATTGAAAAATAATGTTAAAGATTGAAAATTGAAGTAATTAATTGATATTTGACAAAAATAATTGGAAGTTTAAGAAAGTAATTAAAAAATTTTATTTTATATTATTATATTATATTATATTATATTATTATATTGAACAATGATTAAAATAATTGTAAATTAGAAAAAAATTGAATAATAAAAAAAAACTAACAATGAATGATTTTAATTACAAAATTATGAACAAAATTATGAATGAAGGCAAATAATTAGAATGATGAATAAAAGAATGATTTTGAAAAATGAAGAAATATGTCAATAAAAAGTTATTCTAGATCCAAAATTATGCCAGAAAATAATTGACACTCTTCAAGAAGTTGAACTATGGTTTTTTGAACAAAATAACATATGGATTTAAAGAACTTTTAAGTAAAAAAAAATTAAAAATTCTAAAATTCGTCCAAAAAATTTTTTTTTAATTTTAAAACTAGGCTTTTTAACGAGGCTCGAATAGTTGTAAAATTAGGAAACAGTTATAACTCTTTAGCTCTATTAGATGAAAAGTTGCAAAAAACAATATTAAATTTTTTAAACATTTTTCACAAATGTAGATTTTAGTTTATTATTAGTATTGGGCTAGATTAGGCTTGAATAGTTGCAAAATTAGGAAAAAGTTACAGCTCTCTAGCTCTATTAGAAGAAAAGTTCAAAATAAACAATATTAGTTTGTTTAAACAATTTTTATAATTGTGGATTTTTTTTATTATTGGTATTGTGCCTTTATAGGTTTGAAATGTTGCAAAATTAAGAAAAAGTTCCAACTCTCTAGCTCTATTAGAAGAAAAGTTGCAACTAAACAATATTAATTTGTTTAAACAAATTAAAAAACACATGCAAAAATTGTTAGTAATTAATTTGCATGTATTTAACGGAATTTTAGTGGAAAATATTGTAAAAAGTGGTAATAAATATTTTTTAATGATTTTTCCATAATTTTGCAATTTATGGGGTATTTTTACAGCCCTGTAAAAAATAGTTAATAATAAAAAATTCATAAATAAATTATTGGATGCCATTCTTTGAATATTTTCCAAGAGAATCAGAGTAATCCGGTAAAAAAATGTTGATTTTTCATGATTTTATTAAAAATCTACGAAAAATTGTTTTTTTCCCATGCAAAATACATGGAAAATTTCATTGTCGAAGAGGCACCATTAAATAGAGTTGCAAAATTCTCGGTAATTCAAAATCCGGTTTCATTCTCGAGAATATAACCGAGAATATTCTCCTTCTGGAGAAATTATGAGAATTTTCTATGTTTGAATAAGCTCCACTATTTTGAAAAACAAACAATTTATTGAAATAAAAATGGATAAATAACAAAAGAATTATCATTGCAAATTAACTATAAGTCAATGAAGGGTAAAAATTGTTATTAAATATAATAATTATAAACAGTGTTTTATATAGATTATAAAAATTGTAATTTCTTATATCTAACTAGTTTCTACGACTTAATTTATTAAAAATTTTAAATTTAGTATTTAAAAAAAATAATGGCAAATTTTGCAAATTAATTGCGAACAAAATAATGAAAACAATTAAAATTGTCGAAAGTAATTTAAAAAATCAAAGAAATTGTTTAAAATTAAAGAAAATAATTTAAATTTGAGAAAACTACTTCAAAATCTTAGAAATAAATTGAAAAAAAAATTAGAATATAATGAAAAATTGGAGAAATAATTGAAAATTGAAAAAAAATTATTGAAATTGACATAAATAATTGAAAATTTAGAAATTAATTAAAAAATTATGAAGATGATTAAAAATTTAAGAAAATAATAGGAATAATTCAAAATTGAAGAAAATAATTGAAATTTGAGAAAATAATTGAAAAAATTACATAATATCTTTTAAATAAAGGAAAATTAAAGAAAATTTCAGAAAAATACTTAAAATTTTTAAAAGCTTATTGCAAAAAAATAAAGAAAATAATTAAAAATTAGAGAAAATAAAACAAAAAAGAAAAAATAAAAGAATTTAAAATTGAAAAGAACAATTTTTAATTTAAGAGAAATAATTGCAAAAAATACAGAATATAAGTATATAAATTACAAGAAAATCGTAGATATGAATGAAATTTGGATAAAAAATGAAAATTTCAGATAAATTAATTAAAAACTGTTTGTAAATTATGAGAAAGTACGTAAGTAATTGAAAATTGAAGAAAATAATAAACAAATAATATAGATGATAATTAAATGATATAAATAATTGATAATTGAATTAAATAATTGAAATATCAGATTATAGTTTAAAATTGGTAAATTATGAAAAGAATTGGAACTAATTAAAAATTGAAGAAAGTAAATGAAAAATGATTTTAAAATTTGAAACTTGAAGAAAATAATTTAAATATGATAAAAACAATGATAAGTTGAAGAAAATTAACGAAATTTAAGAAAAATACTTAAAAATATTGCAAAACAATTTTACAAAATGAGAAGAATAATTAAAAATTGAGGAAAGTAATTGAAATATGATAAGAATAATTTAAAATTGAAAAAAAGAATTAAAATATAATGAAACTAATTTTAAAATTTTTTATATAATTGAAATATGATGACAATAATTAAAATTTCAGATAAATAATTGAAATTTGAGGAAAGTAATTGAAAATTGAAGAAAATAATTGAAATTGAAGAAAAATACATAATATATTTGAAACATAAAACAATAATTGAAAAATAACTAAAATAATTAAAAGATGGAGATAAATAATTGCAAAATAATAAAAGGAAATGAAAATTCAACAAAATATTTGAAATTCGAGAAAAAACTTAAAATCTGATAAATTAATCGAAAAAATGAGATTAATTAAAAATTGAAGTAAAGAAATGAAGAAGGCTAAAGTAATTGAAACTTAAGATTAATAAGAAAATTTTTAGTAATTATGAAAACAAATGAAAATAATTAAAAATTGGAGAAAATAATTGAAATATGAGAAAAATACTTAAAAATATTGTAAAATAATTTTACAAAATGAGAATAATAATTAAAAATTGAGGTAAATAATTAAAAAATGATAAGAATATTTTAAAATTGATAAAATAATTGAAATATGATGAAAATAGTTTAAAAAATTAAAAATAATTAAAATATGTTGAAAATAATAAAAATTTCAAATAAATAATTCAAATTATTGAAAATTATCCAAAAAGAATGAAATTAATTAGAAATTGGAAAAAGTAATAGAAAAATTACAGAATTTATTTTTAAGCAAAAGAAAATTTTTTAAAATAAAGAAAAAACTTAAATTCTCATAAATTCTCAATTGGAATTTTTGTTGGTTATATTCCCGGTTATATTCTCGTTCTCATTACCGTTCTCCAGGTAATATTACTTTTTCGCAACTCTACCATTAAATATTAAAATAAAAAAATAAAAATATATACGTATCTCTTCTTTTTTAATGAATAACAAAATGGGGGGATGAGAGCTTTTAAATTCGCAAATTTTCATTTTAAGGACCACTCTGATTATATGTATAGGTATATATAATTATATATATATTATATATATATGTCAATTATATAAAATACCATTATTTTTCTAACACACTAAAATTATTATTAAATAAATTATTAATTTTACAATAAATAACAAAAAGAAACTGTTCTTGAGTAATGTGTATTGCATTGTTTTCAATAACTTACCAATTTTATAGATCAATTCCTTTTTCTTCTAAATACTTTTTAGTGAACTACAGAAAATACACAAATCACTTTTGATGATCGGCAGAACACGACACAAACGAAAAAATTCACTTTGTTTTTATTAGTTCAAATGTCGAAATTATTATTATTTACTTAATAATAATTTTTAAACCTTTTAAAGATTTATACTACTCGACACAAACGAAAAGAGTAACCTATTTCCAATTAACAAAAATCAAAACATTCAAAAACAATTGATAATAGAAAAACGACCAACTTCAGGTGTGGACAGAATGAATGAAAGAATGAATGAAATTGCGGATTATTATTATAGATATTTGAAAAATTTATTTGCCATCGAATGTGTACAAAATATTCGATTCTAAAAAAATTGACATTTCGTCTCTGGTCTAAAACCTGATTTTCTTCTCATAAATAATAAAAATATCAGTTATTTTTTTTTTATTTAATTCTGAATTTGGATTTTCCTAATGATTCTAAAATAATATTTAGGAAATTTATTTGCATAGAATGTGTAAAAAATATTCGATTCTACAAAAATTGACATTTGGTCTCTGGTTTAAAACCTGATTTTCTTCTCATAAATAATAAGAATATCAGCTTTCTTTTTAAAATTTAATTCTGAATTTGGATTTTCTTAAAGATTCTAAAATAATATTTGGGAAATTTATTTGCCATAGAATGTGTACAAAATATTCGATTCTACAAAAATTGACATTTGGTCTCTGGTTTAAAACCTGATTTTCTTCTCATAAATAATAAGAATATCAGCTTTCTTTTTAAAATTTAATTCTGAATTTTGATTTTCTTAAAGATTATAAAATAATATTTGGGAAATTTATTTGCCATCGAATGTGAAAAAAATATTCGATTCTACAAAAATTTACATTTGCTCTCTGGTCTAAAACCTGATTTTGTTCTCATAAATTATAAAAATGTCATCTATTTTTTTTTAAATTTATTTCTGAATTTAGATTTTCTTAAAGATTATAAAATAATATTTAGGAAATTTCATTTGCATAGGATGTGTAAAAAATATTTGATTCTACAAAAATTGATATTTGGTCTCAGGTCTAAAACCTGATTTCGTTCTCATAAATTATAAAAATATCAGCTATTTTTTTTTAAATTCAATTCTGAATTTTGATTTTTTTAAAGATTATAAAATAATATTTGGGAAATTTATTTGCCATCGAATGTGTAAAAAATATTCGATTCTACAA
Source organism: Ganaspis brasiliensis (assembly GCA_037103525.1). NCBI lineage: Eukaryota > Metazoa > Arthropoda > Insecta > Hymenoptera > Figitidae > Ganaspis > Ganaspis brasiliensis. Next base: position 584,549 of record JAZKLR010000329.1, on the reverse strand, counting down.
AAATTGACATTTCGTCTCTTGTCTAAAACCTGATTTTCTTCTCATAAATAATAAAAATATCAGCTATTTTTTTTTTATTCAATTCTGAATTTGGATTTTCTTAAAGATTCTAAAATAATATTTGGGAAATTTATTTGCCATAGAATGTGTACAAAATATTCGATTCTACAAAAATTGACATTTGGTCTCTGGTCTAAAACCTGATTTTGTTCTCATAAATTATAAAAATATCATTAATTTTTTTTAAATTCAATTCTGAATTTAGATGTTCCTAAAGATTATAAAATAATATTTAGGAAATTTTTTTTCCATAGAATGTGTAAAAAATATTTGTTTCTACAAAAATTTATATTTGGTCTCAGGTCTAAAACCTGATTTCGTTCTCATAAATAATAAAAATATGATCTATTTTTTTTTAAATTCAATTCTGAATTTAGATTTTCTTAAAGATTCTAAAATTATATTTGGGAAATTTATTTGCCATAGAATGTGTAAAAAATATTTGATTCTACAAAAATTGACATTTGGTCTCTTGTCTAAAACCTGATTTTCTTCTCATAAATAATAAAAATATGACCTATTTTTTTTAAATTCAATTCTGAATTTGGATTTTCTTAACGATTCTAAAATTATATTTCTGAAATTTATTTGCCATAGAATGTGTACAAAATATTCGATTCTACAAAAATTGACATTTGGTCTCTTGTCTAAAACCTGATTTTCTTCTCATAAATAATAAAAATATGACCTATTTTTTTTAAATTCAATTCTGAATTTGGATGTTCTTAACGATTCTAAAATTATATTTCTGAAATTTATTTGTCATAGAATGTGTACAAAATATTCGATTCTACAAAAATTGACATTTGCTCTTTGGTTTAAAAAACTGATTTTCTTCTCATAAATAATAAGAATATCAGCTTTTTTTTTAAATTTAATTCTGAATTTGAATTTTCCTAAAGATTCTAAAATAATATTTGGTAAATTTATTTGCCATAGAATGTGTAAAAAATATTTGATTCTACAAAAATTTACATTTGCTTTCTGGTTTAAAACCTGATTTTCTTCTCATAAATAATAAAAATATCAGTTATTTTTTTTTAAATTCAATTCTGAATTTGGATTTTCTTAAAGATTCTAAAATTATATTTGGGAAATTTATTTGCCATCGAATGTGAAAAAAATATTCGATTCTACAAAAAACTTACATTTGCTCTCTTGTCTAAAACCTGATTTTCTTCTAATAAATAATAAAAATATCAGCTATTTTTTTTTGAAATTCAATTCTGAATTCGGATTTTCCTAGAGATTCTAAACTAATATTTGGGGAATTTATTGGCCATAGAATGTGTACAAAATATTCGATTCTACAAAAATTGACATTTGGTCTCTGGTCTAAAACCTGATTTTCTTCTCATAAATAATAAAAATATCAGCAATTTTTTTTAAATATTGTTCTGAATTTGGATTTTCTTGAAGATTATAAAATAATATTTAGGAAATTTCATTTCCATAGAATGTGTACAAAATATTCGATTCTACAAAAATTGATATTTGGTCTCTTGTCTAAAACCTGATTTTCTTCTTATAAATAATAAGAATATCAGTTATTTTTTTTTAAATTCAATTCTGAATTTGGATTTTCTTAAAGAGTATAAAATAATATTTAAGAAATTTATTTGCCATCGAATGTGTAAAAAATATTCGATCCTATAAAAATTGACATTTGCTCTCTGGTCTAAAACCTGATTTTCTTCTCATAAATAATAAAAATATCAGCTTTTTTTTTTTAATTTTATTCTGGATTTAGATTTTCTTAAAGATTATAAAATAATATTTGGGAAATTTATTTGCCATCGAATGTGAAAAAAATATTCGATTCTACAAAAATTTACATTTGCTCTCTGGTCTAAAACCTGATTTCGATCTAATAAATAATAAAAATATGAGCTGTTTTTTTTAAATTCAATTCTGAATTTAGATTTTCTTAAAGATTCTAAAATAATATTTGCGAAATTTATTTGTCATAGAATGTGTACAAAATATTCGATTCTACAAAAATTGACATTTGGTCTCTGGTCTAAAACCTGATTTTCTTCTCATAAATAATAAAAATATCAGCTTTTTTTTTTTAATTTTATTCTGAATTTGGATTTTCTTAAAGATTCTAAAATAATATTTGGAAAATTTATTTGCCATAGAATGTGTTCAAAATATTCGATTCTGCAAAAATTGACATTTGGTCTCTTGTCTAAAACCTGATTTTTTTCTCATAAATAATAAAAATATCAGCAATTTTTTTTAAATTTTGTTCTGAATTTGGATTTTCTTAAAGATTCTAAAATAATATTTGGGAAATTTATTTGCCATAGAATGTGTACAAAATATTCGATTCTACAAAAATTGACATTTGGTCTCTGGTCTAAAACCTGATTGTATTCTCATAAATAATAAAAATATCAGCTTTTTTTTTTAAATTTAATTCTAAATTTGGATTTTCTTAAAGATTCTAAAATAATATTTGGGAAATTTATTTGCCATAGAATATGTAAAAAATATTCGATTCTACAAAAATTGACATTTGGTCTCTTGTCTTAAACCTGATTTTCTGCTCATAAATAATAAAAATATCAGCTGTTTTTTTATAATTCAATTCTGAATTTGGATTTTCTTAAAGATTCTAAAATAATATTTGGGAAATTTATTTGCCATAGAATGTGTTCAAAATATTCGATTCTACAAAAATTGACATTTGGTCTCTTGTCTAAAACCTGATTTTCTTCTTATAAATAATAGGAATATCAGCTATTTTTTTTAATTCAATTCTGAATTTGGATTTTCTTAAAGATTCTAAAATAATATTTGGAAAATTTATTTGCCATAGAATGTGTACAAAATATTCGATTCTACAAAAATTGGCATTTGGTCTCTGGTCTAAAACCTGATTTTTTTCTCATAAATAATAAAAATATCAGCAATTTTTTTTAAATATTGTTCTAAATTTGGATTTTCTTAAAGATTCTAAAATAATATTTGGGAAATTTATTTGCCATAGTATGTGTACAAAATATTCGATTCTACAAAAATTGATATTTGGTCTCAGGTCTAAAACCTGATTTTCTTCTCATAAATTATAAAAATATCAGCTATTTTTTTTTAAATTCAATTCTAAATTTGGATTTTCTTAAAGAGTATAAAATAATATTTGGAAAATTTCTTTGCCATCGAATGTGTAAAAAATATTCGATCCTACAAAAATTGACATTTGCTCTCTGGTCAAAAACCTTATTTTCTTCTCATAAATAATAAGAATATCAGCTTTTTTTTTTTAAATTTAATTCTGAATTTGGATTTTCTTAAAGATTCTAAAATAATATTTGGAAAATTTATTTGCCATAGAATGTGTTCAAAATATTCGATTCTGCAAAAATTGACATTTGGTCTCTTGTCTAAAACCTGATTTTTTTCTCATAAATAATAAAAATATCAGCAATTTTTTTTAAATTTTGTTCTGAATTTGGATTTTCTTAAAGATTCTAAAATAATATTTGGGAAATTTATTTGCCATAGAATGTGTACAAAATATTCGATTCTACAAAAATTGATATTTGGTCTTAGGTCTAAAACCTGATTTCGTTCTCATAAATAATAAAAATATCAGCTATTTTTTTTTTTAATTCAATTCTGAATTTGGATTTTCTTAAAGAGTATAAAATAATATTTGGAAAATTTATTTGTCATAGAATGTGTACAAAATATTCGATTCTACAAAAATAGACATTTGGTCTCTTGTCTAAAACCTGATTTTTTTCTCATAAATAATAAAAATATCAGCAATTTTTTTTAAATATTGTTCTAAATTTGGATTTTCTTAAAGATTCTAAAATAATATTTGGGAAATTTATTTGCCATAGTATGTGTACAAAATATTCGATTCTACAAAAATTGATATTTGGTCTCAGGTCTAAAACCTGATTTTCTTCTCATAAATTATAAAAATATCAGCTATTTTTTTTTAAATTCAATTCTAAATTTGGATTTTCTTAAAGAGTATAAAATAATATTTGGAAAATTTATTTGCCATCGAATGTGTAAAAAATATTCGATCCTACAAAAATTGACATTTGCTCTCTGGTCAAAAACCTGATTTTCTTCTCATAAATAATAAGAATATCAGCTTTTTTTTTTTAAATTTAATTCTGAATTTGGATTTTCTTAAAGATTCTAAAATAATATTTGGAAAATTTATTTGCCATAGAATGTGTTCAAAATATTCGATTCTGCAAAAATTGACATTTGGTCTCTTGTCTAAAACCTGATTTTTTTCTCATAAATAATAAAAATATCAGCAATTTTTTTTAAATTTTGTTCTGAATTTGGATTTTCTTAAAGATTCTAAAATAATATTTGGGAAATTTATTTGCCATAGAATGTGTACAAAATATTCGATTCTACAAAAATTGACATTTGGTCTCTGGTCTAAAACCTGATTGTATTCTCATAAATAATAAAAATATCAGCTTTTTTTTTTAAATTTAATTCTGAATTTGGATTTTCTTAAAGATTCTAAAATAATATTTGGGAAATTTATTTGCCATAGAATATGTAAAAAATATTCGATTCTACAAAAATTGACATTTGGTCTCTTGTCTTAAACCTGATTTTCTGCTCATAAATAATAAAAATATCAGCTATTTTTTTATAATTCAATTCTGAATTTGGATTTTCTTAAAGATTCTAAAATAATATTTGGGAAATTTATTTGCCATAGAATGTGTTCAAAATATTCGATTCTACAAAAATTGACATTTGGTCTCTTGTCTAAAACCTGATTTTCTTCTTATAAATAATAGGAATATCAGCTATTTTTTTTAATTTAATTCTGAATTTGGATTTTCTTAAAGATTCTAAAATAATATTTGGAAAATTTATTTGCCATAGAATGTGTACAAAATATTCGATTCTACAAAAATTGGCATTTGGTCTCTGGTCTAAAACCTGATTTGTTTCTCATAAATAATAAAAATATCAGCAATTTTTTTTAAATATTGTTCTAAATTTGGATTTTCTTAAAGATTCTAAAATAATATTTGGGAAATTTATTTGCCATAGAATGTGTTCAAAATATTCGATTCTGCAAAAATTGACATTTGGTCTCTTGTCTAAAACCTGATTTTTTTCTCATAAATAATAAAAATATCAGCAATTTTTTTTAAATTTTGTTCTGAATTTGGATTTTCTTAAAGATTCTAAAATAATATTTGGGAAATTTATTTGCCATAGAATGTGTACAAAATATTCGATTATACAAAAATTGATATTTGGTCTTAGGTCTAAAACCTGATTTCGTTCTCATAAATAATAAAAATATCAGCTATTTTTTTTTTTAATTCAATTCTGAATTTGGATTTTCTTAAAGAGTATAAAATAATATTTGGGAAATTTATTTGTCATAGAATGTGTACAAAATATTCGATTCTACAAAAATAGACATTTGGTCTCTGGTCTAAAACCTGATTATCTTCTCATAAATTATAAAAATATCAGCTTTTTTTTTTAATTCAATTCTGAATTTGGATTTTCTTAAAGAGTATAAAATAATATTTGGGAAATTTATTTGCCATCGAATGTGTAAAAAATATTCGATTCTACAAAAATTGACATTTGCTCTCTGTTCTAAAACCTGATTTTCTTCTTATAAATAATAAGAATATCAGCTATTTTTTTTAATTTAATTCTGAATTTGGATTTTCTTAATGATTCTAAAATAATATTTGGAAAATTTATTTGCCATAGAATGTGTACAAAATATTCGATTCTACAAAAATTGACATTTGGTCTCTTGTCTAAAACCTGATTTTGTTCTCATAATTTATAAAAAAATCATCTTTTTTTTTTTAAATTCAATTCTGAATTTAGATTTTCTTAAAGATTCTAAAACAATATTTGGGAAATTTATTTGTCATAGAATGTGTACAAAATATTCGATTCTACAAAAATAGACATTTGGTCTCTGGTCTAAAACCTGATTATCTTCTCATAAATTATAAAAATATCAGCTTTTTTTTTTTAATTCAATTCTGAATTTGGATTTTCTTAAAGAGTATAAAATAATATTTGGGAAATTTATTTGCCATCGAATGTGTAAAAAATATTCGATTCTACAAAAATTGACATTTGCTCTCTGTTCTAAAACCTGATTTTCTTCTCATAAATAATAAGAATATCAGCTTTTTTTTTTAAATTTAATTCTGAATTTGAATTTTCTTAAAGATTCTAAAATAATATTTGGGAAATTTATTTGCCATAGAATGTGTAAAAAATATTCGATTCTACAAAAATTGACATTTAGTCTCTTGTCTAAAACCTGATTATCTTCTCATAAATTATAAAAATATCAGCTATTTTTTTTTAAATTCAATTCTGAATTTGGATTTTCTTAAAGATTCTAAAATAATATTTGGGAAATTTATTTGTCATAGAATGTGTACAAAATATTCGATTCTACAAAAATTGACATTTGGTCTCTGGTCTAAAACCTGATTTTCTTCTCATAAATAATAAGAATATCAGCAATTTTTTTTAAATATTGTTCTGAATTTGGATTTTCTTAAAGATTCTAAAATAATATTTGGGAAATTTATTTGCCATAGAATGTGTACAAAATATTCGATTCTACAAAAATTGATATTTGGTCTTAGGTCTAAAACCTGATTATCTTCTCATAAATTATAAAAATATCAGCTATTTTTTTTTAAATTCAATTCTGAATTTGGATTTTCTTAAAGATTGTAAAATAATATTTGGGAAATTTATTTGTCATAGAATGTGTACAAAATATTCGATTCTACAAAAATTAACATTTGGTCTCTGGTCTAAAACCTGATTTTCTTCTTATAAATAATAAAAATATCAGCAATTTTTTTTTAATATTGTTCTGAATTTAGATTTTTTTAAAGATTATAAAATAATATTTAGGAAATTTCATTTCCATAGAATGTGTACAAAATATTCGATTCTACAAAAATTGACATTTCGTCTCTTGTCTAAAACCTGATTTTCTTCTTATAAATAATAAGAATATCAGCTATTTTTTTTTTTAATTAAATTCTGAATTTGGATTTTCTTAAAGATTCTAAAATTATATTTGAGAAATTTATTTGCCATAGAATGTGTACAAAATATTCGATTCTACAAAAATTGGCATTTGGTCTCTGGTCTAAAACCTGATTTTTTTCTCATAAATAATAAAAATATCAGCAATTTTTTTTAAATATTGTTCTAAATTCGGATTTTCTTAAAGATTCTAAAATAATAATTGGGAAATTTATTTGCCATAGTATGTGTACAAAATATTCGATTCTACAAAAATTGATATTTGGTCTTAGGTCTAAAACCTGATTTTCTTCTCATAAATTATAAAAATATCAGCTATTTTTTTTTAAATTCAATTCTGAATTTGGATTTTCTTAAAGAGTATAAAATAATATTTGGAAAATTTATTTGCCATCGAATGTGTAAAAAATATTCGATCCTACAAAAATTGACATTTGCTCTCTGGTCAAAAACCTGATTTTCTTCTCATAAATAATAAGAATATCAGCTTTTTTTTTTTAAATTTAATTCTGAATTTGGATTTTCTTAAAGATTCTAAAATAATATTCGGAAAATTTATTTGCCATAGAATGTGTTCAAAATATTCGATTCTGCAAAAATTGACATTTGCTCTCTGGTCTAAAACCTGATTTTCTTCTCATAAATAATAAGAATATCAGCTTTTTTTTTTAAATTTAATTCTGAATTTAGATTTTCTTTTAAGATTTTAAAATAATATTTGGGAAATTTATTTGCCATAGAAGATGTAAAAAATATTCGATTCTACAAAAATTGACATTTGGTCTTTTGTCTTAAACCTGATTTTCTGCTCATAAATAATAAAAATATCAGCTATTTTTTTATAATTCAATTCTGAATTTGGATTTTCTTAAAGATTCTAAAATAATATTTGGGAAATTTATTTGCCATAGAATGTGTTCAAAATATTCGATTCTACAAAAATTGACATTTGGTCTCTTGTCTAAAACCTGATTTTGTTCTCATAAGTTATAAAAATATCATCTATTTTTTTTTAAATTCAATTCTGAATTTAGATTTTATTAAAGATTCTAAAATAATATTTGGGAAATTTATTTGTCATAGAAGGTGTACAAAATATTCGATTCTACAAAAAGTGACATTTGGTCTCTGGTCTAAAACCTGATTTTCTTCTCATAAATAATAAAAATATCAGCAATTTTTTTTAAATATTGTTCTGAATTTGAATTTTCTTAAAGATTCTAAAATAATATTTGGGAAATTTATTTGCCATAGAATGTGTACAAAATATTCGATTCTACAAAAATTGATATTTGGTCTCAGGTCTAAAACCTGATTATCTTCTCATAAATTATAAAAATATCAGCTTTTTTTTTTTAATTCAATTCTGAATTTGGATTTTCTTAAAGAGTATAAAATAATATTTGGGAAATTTATTTGCCATCGAATGTGTAAAAAATATTCGATTCTACAAAAATTGACATTTGCTCTCTGGTCTAAAACCTGATTTTCTTCTCATAAATAATAAGAATATCAGCTTTTTTTTTTAAATTTAATTCTGAATTTGGATTTTCTTAAAGATTCTAAAATTATATTTGGGAAATTTATTTGCAATAGAATGTGTAAAAAATATTCGATTCTACAAAAATTGACATTTAATCTCTTGTTTAAAACCTGATTTTTTTCTCATAAATAATAAAAATATCAGCTATTTTTTTTTAAATTCAATTCTGAATTTGGATTTTCTTAAAGAGTATAAAATAATATTTGGGAAATTTATTTGTCATAGAATGTGTACAAAATATTCGATTCTACAAAAATTAACATTTGGTCTCTGGTCTAAAACCTGATTTTCTTCTTATAAATAATAAAAATATCAGCAATTTTTTTTTAATATTGTTTTGAATTTGGATTTTTTTGAAGATTATAAAATAATATTTAAGAAATTTCATTTCCATAGAATGTGTACAAAATATTCGATTCTACAAAAATTGACATTTGGTCTCTGGTCTAAAACCTGATTTTCTTCTCATAAATAATAAGAATATCAGCTTTTTTTTTTAAATTTAATTCTGAATTTGAATTTTCTTAAAGATTCTAAAATAATATTTGGGAAATTTATTTGCCATAGAATGTGTAAAAAATATTCGATTCTACAAAAATTGACATTTAATCTCTTGTTTAAAACCTGATTTTTTTCTCATAAATAATAAAAATATCAGCTATTTTTTTTTAAATTCAATTCTGAATTTGGATTTTCTTAAAGAGTATAAAATAATATTTGGGAAATTTATTTGCCATCGAATGTGTAAAAAATATTCGATTCTACAAAAAATGACATTTGCTCTCTGGTCTAAAACCTGATTTTCTTCTCATAAATAATAAAAATATCAGCTTTTTTTTTAAATTTAATTCTGAATTTGGATTTTCTTAAAGATTCTAAAATAATATTTGGGAAATTTATTTACCATAGAATGTGTAAAAATATTCGATTCTACAAAAATTGACATTTGGTCTCTTGTCTAAAACCTGATTTCGTTCTCATAAATTATAAAAATATCAGCTATTTTTTTTTTAATTCAATTCTTAATTTGGATTTTCTTAAAGATTATAAAATAATATTTGGGAAATTTATTTGCCATAGAATGTGTACAAAATATTCGATTCTACAAAAATTGACATTTCGTCTCCGGTCTAAAAGCTGATTTTCTTCTCATAAATAATAAAAATATCAGCTAATTTTTTTTTATTTAATTCTGAATTTGGATTTTCTTGAAGATTCTAAAATAATATTTAGAAAATTTATTTGCATAGAATGTGTACAAAATATTCGATTCTACAAAAATTGACATTTGGTCTCTTGTCTAAAACCTGATTTCGTTCTCATAAATTATAAAAATATCAGCTATTTTTTTTTTAATTCAATTCTGAATTTAGATTTTTATAAAGATTATAAAATAATATTTAGGAAATTTATTTGCCATAGAATGTGTACAAAATATTCGATTCTACAAAAATTGACATTTGCTCTCTCGTCTAAAACCTGATTTTCTTCTTATAAATAATAAAAATATCAGCAATTTTTTTTTAATATTGTTCTGAATTTGGATTTTCTTGAAGATTATAAAATAATATTTCGGAAATTTCATTTCCATAGAATGTGTACAAAATATTCGATTCCACAAAAATTGACATTTGGTCTCTGGTCTAAAACCTGATTTTCTTCTCATAAATAATAAAAATATCAGTTATTTTTTTTTAAATTCAATTCTGAATTTGGATGTTCTTAAAGATTCTAAAATAATATTTGGGAAATTTATTTGCCATAGAATGTGTACAAAATATTCGATTCTACAAAAATTGACATTTGGTCTCTGGTCTAAAACCTGATTTTGTTCTTATAAATTATAAAAATGTCATCTATTTTTTTTAAATTCAATTCTGAATTCAGATTTTCTTAAAGATTATAAAATAATATTTAGGAAATTTATTTGCCATAGAATGTGTACAAAATATTCGATTCTACAAAAATTGACATTTGGTCTCTTGTCTAAAACCTGATTTCGTTCTCATAAATTATAAAAATATCAGCTATTTTTTTTTAAATTCAATTCTGAATTTGGATTTTCTTAAAGATTATAAAATAATATTTGGGAAATTTATTTGCCATCGTATGTGAAAAAAATATTCGATTCTACAAAAATTGACATTTCGTCTCTGGTCTAAAACCTGATTTTCTTCTCATAAATAATAAAAATATCAGTTATTTTTTTTTCAATTCAATTCTGAATTTGGATTTTCTTAAAGAGTATAAAATAATATTTGGGAAATTTATTTGCCATCGAATGTGTAAAAAATATTCGATTCTACAAAAATTGACTTTTGGTCTCTTGTCTAAAACCTGATTTTCTTATCATAAATAATAAAAATATAAGCTATTTTTTTTTTAAATTTAATTCTGAATTTCGATTTTCTTAAAGATTCTAAAATTATATTTGGGAAATTTATTTTCCATTGAATGTGTACAAAATATTCGATTCTACAAAAATTGACATTTGGTCTCTGGTCTAAAACCTGATTTTCTTCTCATAAATAATAAAAATATGATCTATTTTTTTTAAATTCAATTCTTAATTTGGATTTTCTTAAAGATTCTAAAATAATATTTGGGAAATTTATTTGCCATAGAATGTGTAAAAAATATTCGATTCTACAAAAATTGACATTTGGTCTCTTGTCTAAAACCTGATTTCGTTCTCATAAATTATAAAAATATCAGCTATTTTTTTTTAAATTCAATTCTGAATTTGGATTTTCTTAAAGATTATAAAATAATATTTGGGAAATTTATTTGCCATCGTATGTGAAAAAAATATTCGATTCTACAAAAATTGACATTTCGTCTCTGGTCTAAAACCTGATTTTCTTCTCATAAATAATAAAAATATCAGCTATTTTTTTTTAATTTAATTCTGAATTCCGATTTTCTTAAAGATTCTAAAATAATATTTAGGAAATTTATTTGCCATAGAATGTGTAAAAAATATTCGATTCTACAAAAATTGACATTTGGTCTCTGGTCTCAAACCTGATTTTCTTCTCATAAATAATAAAAATATGAGCTATTTTTTTTAAATTCAATTCTGAATTTGGATTTTCTTAAAGATTCTAAAATTATATTTAAGAAATTTATTTGCCATAGAATGTGTAAAAAATATTTGATTCTACAAAAATTGACATTTGGTCTCTTGTCTAAAACCTGATTATCTTCTCTGTGACGCTGTGAAATTTTATTAATTTCACAAGTCACATTTTTATATTTCGTTCATTAAAAATCAAATAAATTTTGAACTATTAATTTTTTTTATTTTTTTTATTAATTTTTTTTTATTGTTGAATTTAATCAATTCAAATTTTGGAGGTTGCAGCGGTATTCTAAGATTGTCATTTAAATAATTTTAGATTAAAATATTAATTAGTATTAAATTTTCTATTTATGTAAAATCCTGATCCTGTTTCCTGAGACAACGAAGAATAGAATTTCCTGAGTAGAAGAGGTTTAAGAATAAGATCAACGTTTGAATTTACCGCCTATTTATTATCATCGTTCCATGATCCAATTCGTTATTTCTGCCATTCCCGCGCATGGATTCTTTTATAATTTTATTTGGATTTATTGATGTGCGATTGCTGCGTTTTGCCCTTCGACATTATTTCTCTTTAGGAGATTGAAAAATTATGGAAATTCATGGAAGAATTCATCTAGCCTTCTGTCTTCTCTACGGAAGCTCCTGATGCGAAAAGCCCATTAAAATCATCATACGGACCTGATGTCAATGAATTCACTCGTGTGTGGTGTAATTTTGTGAAAAGGAACATATTAGAGGATAATGGAGGAGAGCCTACATAAATTATGTATCCTTACCATCTGGAATGAGCAATAGAAGAAATATTATAATCTTAAAGGATTTTATTAATAAATTGGATATCCGAGGGCCCCAGTTCAGAACTCTCCGCTCCTGGAATCGTTACCATGGAAATAACTAACTTAGTTCAAAATTTTATAAAAACAATTGAAAACCTAAAAATCCATGGTTACGTTGTCAACAAAATCTCGAGCATCGTCACTTTTCGTCGGCAACCTCCAAAGAAGCAACATCTCCGAGAAATAGTTTTATTTAATTGTGTCGTAGATAAATTTTATTTTGTTTTAAATCATTTAATTTGTGTCCATTCCTGTTTCCGAGGATATCGAACCGTTTCCTGTTCTTTTCCTGAATTTTCCTTTTTATTGGTATGAGATTTATTTGTAATAAAAATTCAGCAAAGGATAATAAGTTTTGTTAATTGATGGCCATTGAAGGCATTTTGTTTAATTAAAGAAATTTTCTTATATAGAATCCTTTATTGAATTTTCCTTTTTAATTTTCAATTGATTTATTTGATTATCTCATTTAGTAAATTATAACTTTATTACTAAAAATTTCTTATCAATTTGATTGCATAATTATTTAATGTAATTTTGACTCCTTCCCTATATATTTTCATCTGTCCATATTTAAAATTATAATTTATTTAATATTTCAACCCCAATTTAATGTAATTTTGACCCAACCCAGGATTAATGATTATTTTTAAAGAAACAATTTAAATCCAAACCCTTTTAATGTAGTTTTGACCCATCCCGAATATAGTAATTATTTTAAGAAATAATTTCTAAGACGATCTTGGAAGATCGTGACGAAAAGTCACTGATTTAATTTAGAAATAAAATTAGAAAATTTATTAATTGTATTGTAAATTTGATTCTGATTATAATCCTTATGATAAAATTTGTATTTTATTAAATTATTATAGATTGTTTATAAATGCAACACTGTATTATAAATTATATATTGTTTAATTAAATATTGTTTTCTAAATTCTAGAATTTTCATTTGTGATTTTGGCTTAAATTAATTTATAAACTAATTTTTTTAATTTACAATTAATCATCAAAGAATCTTATTTTATCTCAATTTTGAGTTTCAAAGAATCACCCCTCTCTGCCGTGAGGATTACAACTTCTGAGTAGCCGAGATTTTTCCGTCGTTGTTCAATTGAGTTCGTGAATTATTAATTTCTATTTTTTTTATTCCTAATTAAAAGGCGCCCAACAAATAATTAATTTTCATAATTTATCTTTTGATAAGTTAATTTTCTTTGGAAACTAACAATTCTCAACGCCGAAGGTAACCAAATAAAATTTTAAATTTGAAATTAATTTAAAGGTTACAATTTGTGGTGGCAGCGGTGGGAATCAAAATTACTTTTCGGGTGATAATTAGGGTCAGTATAATCCGAATGAAATTTATCAAAATTTTTATAATAATTCTGAGATGGTTTATTTTTATTTCCGAAGGTTTGTTCTCTAGAAACACAATTTCGAGATGGGTTATTAATTTTTAAAGATGCAGGATTTTTTCTAAAATTAATTGGTGGATTTAAATCATTAGATTGGTTAGGAGATTTATTTCCCATCGAATGTGTAAAAAATATTCGATTCCACAAAAATTGACATTTGGTCTCTGGGCTAAAACCTGATTTTCTTCTCATAAATAATAAAAATATCAGTTTTTTTTTTTAAATTCAATTCTGAATTTGGATTTTCTTAAAGAGCATAAAATAATATTTGGGAAATTTATTTGCCATCGAATGTGTAAAAAATATTCGATTCTACAAAAATTGACCTTTGGTCTCTTGTCTAAAACCTGATTTTCTTCTCATAAATAATAAAAATATTAGCTATTTTTTTTTTTAATTTAATTCTGAATTTCGATTTTCTTAAAGATTCTAAAATTATATTTGGGAAATTTATTTTCCATTGAATGTGTACAAAATATTCGATTCTACAAAAATTGACATTTGGTCTCTGGTCTAAAACCTGATTTTCTTCTTATAAATAATAAAAATATCAGCAATTTTTTTTAAATATTGTTCTGAATTTGGATTTTCTTGAAGATTATAAAATAATATTTAGGAAATTTCATTTCCATAGAATGTGTACAAAATATTCGATTCCACAAAAATTGACATTTGGTCTCTGGGCTAAAACCTGATTTTCTTCTCATAAATAATAAAAATATCAGTTTTTTTTTTTAAATTCAATTCTGAATTTGGATTTTCTTAAAGAGCATAAAATAATATTTGGGAAATTTATTTGCCATCGAATGTGTAAAAAATATTCGATTCTACAAAAATTGACCTTTGGTCTCTTGTCTAAAACCTGATTTTCTTCTCATAAATAATAAAAATATTAGCTATTTTTTTTTTTAATTTAATTCTGAATTTCGATTTTCTTAAAGATTCTAAAATTATATTTGGGAAATTTATTTTCCATTGAATGTGTACAAAATATTCGATTCTACAAAAATTGACATTTGGTCTCTGGTCTAAAACCTGATTTTCTTCTCATAAATAATAAAAATATGAGCTATTTTTTTTAAATTCAATTCTGAATTTGGATTTTCTTAAAGATTCTAAAATTATATTTCAGAAATTTATTTGCCATAGAAGGTGTAAAAAATATTCGATTCAACAAAAATTGATATTTGGTCGCTGGTCTAAAACCTGATTTTGTTCTCATAAATAATAAAAATATGATCTATTTTTTTTAAATTCAATTCTGAATTTGGATTTTCTTAAAGATTCTAAAATTATATTTGGGAAATTTATTTGCCATAGAATGTGTAAAAAATATTTAATTCTACAAAAATTGACATTTGGTCTCTTGTCTAAAACCTGATTTTCTTCTCATAAATAATAAAAATATGATCTATTTTTTTTAAATTCAATTCTTAATTTGGATTTTCTTAAAGATTCTAAAATAATATTTGGGAAATTTATTTGCCATAGAATGTGTAAAAAATATTCGATTCTACAAAAATTGACATTTGGTCTCTTGTCTAAAACCTGATTTCGTTCTCATAAATTATAAAAATATCAGCTATTTTTTTTTAAATTCAATTCTGAATTTGGATTTTCTTAAAGATTATAAAATAATATTTGGGAAATTTATTTGCCATCGTATGTGAAAAAAATATTCGATTCTACAAAAATTGACATTTCGTCTCTGGTCTAAAACCTGATTTTCTTCTCATAAATAATAAAAATATCAGCTATTTTTTTTTAATTTAATTCTGAATTCCGATTTTCTTAAAGATTCTAAAATAATATTTAGGAAATTTATTTGCCATAGAATGTGTAAAAAATATTCGATTCTACAAAAATTGACATTTGGTCTCTGGTCTCAAACCTGATTTTCTTCTCATAAATAATAAAAATATGAGCTATTTTTTTTAAATTCAATTCTGAATTTGGATTTTCTTAAAGATTCTAAAATTATATTTAAGAAATTTATTTGCCATAGAATGTGTAAAAAATATTTGATTCTACAAAAATTGACATTTGGTCTCTTGTCTAAAACCTGATTATCTTCTCTGTGACGCTGTGAAATTTTATTAATTTCACAAGTCACATTTTTATATTTCGTTCATTAAAAATCAAATAAATTTTGAACTATTAATTTTTTTTATTTTTTTTATTAATTTTTTTTTATTGTTGAATTTAATCAATTCAAATTTTGGAGGTTGCAGCGGTATTCTAAGATTGTCATTTAAATAATTTTAGATTAAAATATTAATTAGTATTAAATTTTCTATTTATGTAAAATCCTGATCCTGTTTCCTGAGACAACGAAGAATAGAATTTCCTGAGTAGAAGAGGTTTAAGAATAAGATCAACGTTTGAATTTACCGCCTATTTATTATCATCGTTCCATGATCCAATTCGTTATTTCTGCCATTCCCGCGCATGGATTCTTTTATAATTTTATTTGGATTTATTGATGTGCGATTGCTGCGTTTTGCCCTTCGACATTATTTCTCTTTAGGAGATTGAAAAATTATGGAAATTCATGGAAGAATTCATCTAGCCTTCTGTCTTCTCTACGGAAGCTCCTGATGCGAAAAGCCCATTAAAATCATCATACGGACCTGATGTCAATGAATTCACTCGTGTGTGGTGTAATTTTGTGAAAAGGAACATATTAGAGGATAATGGAGGAGAGCCTACATAAATTATGTATCCTTACCATCTGGAATGAGCAATAGAAGAAATATTATAATCTTAAAGGATTTTATTAATAAATTGGATATCCGAGGGCCCCAGTTCAGAACTCTCCGCTCCTGGAATCGTTACCATGGAAATAACTAACTTAGTTCAAAATTTTATAAAAACAATTGAAAACCTAAAAATCCATGGTTACGTTGTCAACAAAATCTCGAGCATCGTCACTTTTCGTCGGCAACCTCCAAAGAAGCAACATCTCCGAGAAATAGTTTTATTTAATTGTGTCGTAGATAAATTTTATTTTGTTTTAAATCATTTAATTTGTGTCCATTCCTGTTTCCGAGGATATCGAACCGTTTCCTGTTCTTTTCCTGAATTTTCCTTTTTATTGGTATGAGATTTATTTGTAATAAAAATTCAGCAAAGGATAATAAGTTTTGTTAATTGATGGCCATTGAAGGCATTTTGTTTAATTAAAGAAATTTTCTTATATAGAATCCTTTATTGAATTTTCCTTTTTAATTTTCAATTGATTTATTTGATTATCTCATTTAGTAAATTATAACTTTATTACTAAAAATTTCTTATCAATTTGATTGCATAATTATTTAATGTAATTTTGACTCCTTCCCTATATATTTTCATCTGTCCATATTTAAAATTATAATTTATTTAATATTTCAACCCCAATTTAATGTAATTTTGACCCAACCCAGGATTAATGATTATTTTTAAAGAAACAATTTAAATCCAAACCCTTTTAATGTAGTTTTGACCCATCCCGAATATAGTAATTATTTTAAGAAATAATTTCTAAGACGATCTTGGAAGATCGTGACGAAAAGTCACTGATTTAATTTAGAAATAAAATTAGAAAATTTATTAATTGTATTGTAAATTTGATTCTGATTATAATCCTTATGATAAAATTTGTATTTTATTAAATTATTATAGATTGTTTATAAATTCAACACTGTATTATAAATTATATATTGTTTAATTAAATATTGTTTTCTAAATTCTAGAATTTTCATTTGTGATTTTGGCTTAAATTAATTTATAAACTAATTTTTTTAATTTACAATTAATCATCAAAGAATCTTATTTTATCTCAATTTTGAGTTTCAAAGAATCACCCCTCTCTGCCGTGAGGATTACAACTTCTGAGTAGCCGAGATTTTTCCGTCGTTGTTCAATTGAGTTCGTGAATTATTAATTTCTATTTTTTTTATTCCTAATTAAAAGGCGCCCAACAAATAATTAATTTTCATAATTTATCTTTTGATAAGTTAATTTTCTTTGGAAACTAACAATTCTCAACGCCGAAGGTAACCAAATAAAATTTTAAATTTGAAATTAATTTAAAGGTTACAATTTGTGGTGGCAGCGGTGGGAATCAAAATTACTTTTCGGGTGATAATTAGGGTCAGTATAATCCGAATGAAATTTATCAAAATTTTTATAATAATTCTGAGATGGTTTATTTTTATTTCCGAAGGTTTGTTCTCTAGAAACACAATTTCGAGATGGGTTATTAATTTTTAAAGATGCAGGATTTTTTCTAAAATTAATTGGTGGATTTAAATCATTAGATTGGTTAGGAGATTTATTTCCCATCGAATGTGTAAAAAATATTCGATTCAACAAAAATTGATATTTGGTCTTTGGTCTAAAACCTGATTTTGTTCTCATAAATTATAAAAATGTCATCTATTTTTTTTTAATTCAATTCTGAATTTAGATTTTCTTAAAGATTATAAAATAATATTTAGGAAATATATTTGCCATAGAATGTGTACAAAATATTCGATTCTACAAAAATTGACATTTGCTCTCTCGTTTAAAACCTGATTTTCTTCTTATAAATAATAAAAATATCAGCAATTTTTTTTTAATATTGTTCTGAATTTGGATTTTCTTGAAGATTATAAAATAATATTTAGGAAATTTCATTTCCATAGAATGTGTACAAAATATTCGATTCCACAAAAATTGACATTTGGTCTCTGGTCTAAAACCTGATTTTCTTCTTATAAATAATAAAAATATCAGCAATTTTTTTTAAATATTGTTCTGAATTTGGATTTTCTTGAAGATTATAAAATAATATTTAGGAAATTTCATTTCCATAGAATGTGTACAAAATATTCGATTCCACAAAAATTGACATTTGGTCTCTGGGCTAAAACCTGATTTTCTTCTCATAAATAATAAAAATATCAGTTTTTTTTTTTAAATTCAATTCTGAATTTGGATTTTCTTAAAGAGCATAAAATAATATTTGGGAAATTTATTTGCCATCGAATGTGTAAAAAATATTCGATTCTACAAAAATTGACCTTTGGTCTCTTGTCTAAAACCTGATTTTCTTCTCATAAATAATAAAAATATTAGCTATTTTTTTTTTTAATTTAATTCTGAATTTCGATTTTCTTAAAGATTCTAAAATTATATTTGGGAAATTTATTTTCCATTGAATGTGTACAAAATATTCGATTCTACAAAAATTGACATTTGGTCTCTGGTCTAAAACCTGATTTTCTTCTCATAAATAATAAAAATATGAGCTATTTTTTTTAAATTCAATTCTGAATTTGGATTTTCTTAAAGATTCTAAAATTATATTTCAGAAATTTATTTGCCATAGAAGGTGTAAAAAATATTCGATTCAACAAAAATTGATATTTGGTCGCTGGTCTAAAACCTGATTTTGTTCTCATAAATAATAAAAATATGATCTATTTTTTTTAAATTCAATTCTGAATTTGGATTTTCTTAAAGATTCTAAAATTATATTTGGGAAATTTATTTGCCATAGAATGTGTAAAAAATATTTAATTCTACAAAAATTGACATTTGGTCTCTTGTCTAAAACCTGATTTTCTTCTCATAAATAATAAAAAATATGATCTATTTTTGTAAATTCAATTCTTAATTTGGATTTTCTTAAAGATTCTAAAATAATATTTGGGAAATTTATTTGCCATAGAATGTGTAAAAAATATTCGATTCTACAAAAATTGACATTTGGTCTCTTGTCTAAAACCTGATTTCGTTCTCATAAATTATAAAAATATCAGCTATTTTTTTTTAAATTCAATTCTGAATTTGGATTTTCTTAAAGATTATAAAATAATATTTGGGAAATTTATTTGCCATCGTATGTGAAAAAAATATTCGATTCTACAAAAATTGACATTTCGTCTCTGGTCTAAAACCTAATTTTCTTCTCATAAATAATAAAAATATCAGCTATTTTTTTTTAATTTAATTCTGAATTCCGATTTTCTTAAAGATTCTAAAATTATATTTAGGAAATTTATTTGCCACAGAATGTGTAAAAAATATTCGATTCTACAAAAATTGACATTTGGTCTCTTGTTTAAAACCTGATTTTTTTCTCATAAATAATAAAAATATCAGTTATTTTTTTTTAAATTCAATTCTGAATTTGGATTTTCTTAAAGAGTATAAAATAATATTTGGGAAATTTATTTCCCATCGAATGTGTAAAAAATATTCGATTCAACAAAAATTGATATTTGGTCTCTGGTCTAAAACCTGATTTTGTTCTCATAAATTATAAAAATGTCAACTATTTTTTTTTAATTCAATTCTGAATTTAGATTTTCTTAAAGATTCTAAAATAATATTTGGGAAATTTATTTGTCATAGAATGTGTACAAAATATTCGATTCTACAAAAATTGACATTTGGTCACTGGTCTAAAACCTGATTTTCTTCTTATAAATAATAAAAATATCAGCAATTTTTTTTAAATATTGTTCTGAATTTGGATTTTCTTGAAGATTATAAAATAATATTTAGGAAATTTCATTTCCATAGAATGTGTACAAAATATTCGATTCTACAAAAATTGACATTTGGTCTCTGGGCTAAAACCTGATTTTCTTCTCATAAATAATAAAAATATCAGTTATTTTTTTTTAAATTCAATTCTGAATTTGGATTTTCTTGAAGAGTATAAAATAATATTTGGGAAATTTATTGGCCATCGAATGTGTAAAAAATATTTGATTCTACAAAAATTGACATTTGGTCTCTTGTCTAAAACCTGATTTTCTTCTCATAAATAAAAAAAATATCAGCTATTTTTTTTTTAATTTAATTCTGAATTTGGATTTTCTTAAAGATTCTAAAATAATATTTGGGAAATTTATTTGTCATAGAATGTGTACAAAATATTCGATTCTACAAAAATTGACATTTGGTCTCTGGTCTAAAACCTGATTTTCTTCTCATAAATAATAAAAATATCAGTTATTTTTTTTTTAAATTTAATTCTGAATGTCGATTTTCTTAAAGAGTATAAAATAATATTTGGGAAATTTATTTGCAATCGAATGTGTAAAAAATATTCGATTCTACAAAAATTGACATTTGCTCTCTGGTCTAAAACCTGATTTTCTTCTCATAACTAATAAGGATATCAGCTTTTTTTTTTAAATTTAATTCTGAATTTGGATTTTCTTGAAGATTCTAAAATAATATTTGGGAAATTAATTTGCCATAGAATGTGTAAAAAATATTCGATTCTACAAAAATTGACATTTGCTCTCTGGTCTAAAACCTGATTTTCTTCTCATCACTAATAAGAATAACAGCTTTTTTTTTAAATTTAATTTTGAATTTGGATTTTCTTAAAGATTCTAAAATAATATTTGGGAAATTTATTTGTCATAGAATGTGTACAAAATATTCGATTCTACAAAAATTGACATTTGGTCTCTGGGCTAAAACCTGATTTTCTTCTCATAAATAATAAAAATATCAGTTATTTTTTTTTAAATTCAATTCTGAATTTGGATTTTCTTAAAGAGTATAAAATAATATTTGGGAAATTTATTTGCAATCGAATGTGTAAAAAATATTCGATTCTACAAAAATTGACATTTGGTCTCTTGTCTAAAACCTGATTTTCTTCTCAAAACTAATAAAAATATGACCTATTTTTTTTAAATTCAATTCTGAATTTGGATTTTCTTAACGATTCTAAAATTATATTTCTGAAATTTATTTGCCATAGAATGTGTACAAAATATTCGATTCTACAAAAATTGACATTTGGTCTCTGGTCTAAAACCTGATTTTGTTCTCATAAATTATAAAAATGTCATCTATTTTTTTTTAATTCAATTCTGAATTTAGATTTTCTTAAAGATTCTAAAATAATATTTTGGAAATTTATTTGCCATAGAATGTGTACAAAATATTCGATTCTACAAAAATTGACATTTGGTCTCTGGTCTAAAACCTGATTTTCTTCTCATAAATAATAAAAATATCAGTTATTTTTTTTAAATTCAATTCTAAATTTAGATTTTCTTAAAGATTCTAAAATAATATTTGGGAAATTTATTTGTCATAGAATGTGTACAAAATATTCAATTCTACAAAAATTGACATTTGGTCACTGGTCTAAAACCTGATTTTCTTCTTATAAATAATAAAAATATCAGCAATTTTTTTTTAATATTGTTCTAAATTTGGATTTTTTTGAAGATTATAAAATAATATTTAGGAAATTTCATTTCCATAGAATGTTTACAAAATATTCGATTCTACAAAAATTGACATTTGGTCTCTGGTCTAAAACCTGATTTTCTACTCATAAATAATTAAAATATCAGCTATATTTTTTTAATTTAATTCTGAATTTAGATTTTCTTAAAGATTCTAAAATAATATTTGGGAAATTTATTTGTCATAGAATGTGTACAAAATATTCGATTCTACAAAAATTAACATTTGGTCTCTGGTCTAAAACCTGATTTTTTTCTTATAAATAATAAAAATATCAGCAATTTTTTTTTAATATTGTTCCGAATTTGGATTTTTTTGAAGATTATAAAATAATATTTAGGAAATTTCATTTCCATAGAATGTGTACAAAATATTCGATTCTACAAAAATTGACATTTGGTCTCTGGCCTAAAACCTGATTTTCTTCTCATAAATAATAAGAATATCAGCTTTTTTTTTTTAATTCAATTCTGAATTTAGATTTTCTTAAAGATTCTAAAATAATATTTGGGAAATTTATTTGTCATAGAATGTGTACAAAATATTCTATTCTACAAAAATTGACATTTGGTCACTGGTCTGAAACCTGATTTTCTTCTTATAAATAATAAAAATATCAGCAATTTTTTTTAAATATTGTTCTGAATTTGGATTTTCTTGAAGATTATAAAATAATATTTAGGAAATTTCATTTCCATAGAATGTGTACAAAATATTCGATTCTACAAAAATTGACATTTGGTCTCTGGGCTAAAACCTGATTTTCTTCTCATAAATAATAAAAATATCAGTTATTTTTTTTTAAATTCAATTCTGAATTTTGATTTTCTTAAAGAGTATAAAATAATATTTGGGAAATTTATTGGCCATCGAATGTGTAAAAAATATTTGATTCTACAAAAATTGACATTTGGTCTCTTGTCTAAAACCTGATTTTCTTCTCATAAATAAAAAAAATATCAGCTATTTTTTTTTTAATTTAATTCTGAATTTGGATTTCCTTAAAGATTCTAAAATAATATTTGGGAAATTTATTTGTCATAGAATGTGTACAAAATATTCGATTCTACAAAAATTGACATTTGGTCTCTGGGCTAAAACCTGATTTTCTTCTCATAAATAATAAAAATATCAGTTATTTTTTTTTAAATTCAATTCTGAATTTGGATTTTCTTAAAGAGTATAAAATAATATTTGGGAAATTTATTGGCCATCGAATGTGTAAAAAATATTTGATTCTACAAAAATTGACATTTGGTCTCTTGTCTAAAACCTGATTTTCTTCTCATAAATAAAAAAAATATCAGCTATTTTTTTTTTAATTTAATTCTGAATTTGGATTTTCTTGAAGATTCTAAAATAATATTTGGGAAATTGATTTGCCATAGAATGTGTAAAAAATATTCGATTCTACAAAAATTGACATTTGCTCTCTGGTCTAAAACCTGATTTTCTTCTCATCACTAATAAGAATAACAGCTTTTTTTTTTAAATTTAATTTTGAATTTGGATTTTCTTAAAGATTCTAAAATAATATTTGGGAAATTTATTTGTCATAGAATGTGTACAAAATATTCGATTCTACAAAAATTGACATTTGGTCTCTGGGCTAAAACCTGATTTTCTTCTCATAAATAATAAAAATATCAGTTATTTTTTTTTAAATTCAATTCTGAATTTGGATTTTCTTAAAGAGTATAAAATAATATTTGGGAAATTTATTTGCCATCGAATGTGTAAAAAATATTCGATTCTACAAAAATTGACATTTGGTCTCTTGTCTAAAACCTGATTTTCTTCTCAAAACTAATAAGAATATCAGCTTTTTTTTTTAAATTTAATTCTGAATTTGGATTTTCTTAAAGATTCTAAAATAATATTTGGGAAATTTATTTGTCATAGAATGTGTACAAAATATTCGATTCTACAAAAATTGACATTTGGTCTCTGGTCTAAAACCTGATTTTGTTCTCATAAATTATAAAAATGTCATCTATTTTTTTTAAATTCAATTCTGAATTTGGATTTTCTTAAAGATTCTAAAATTATATTTGGGAAATTTATTTGCCATAGAATGTGTACAAAATATTCGATTCTACAAAAATTGACATTTCGTCTGTGGTCTAAAACCTGATTTTTTTCTCATAAATAATAAAAATATGATCAATTTTTTTTAAATTCAATTCTGAATTTGGATTTTCTTAAAGATTTTAAAATTATATTTGGGAAATTTATTTGCCATAGAATGTGTAAAAAATATTCGATTCTACAAAATTTGACATTTCGTCTCTGGTCTAAAACCTGATTTTCTTCTCATAAACAATAAAAATATGAGCTATTTTTTTTTTAATTCAATTTTGAATTTGGATTGTCTTAAAGATTCTAAAATAATATTTGGGAAATTTATTTGCCATAGAATGTGTACAAAATATTCGATTCTACAAAAATTGACATTTCGTCTCTGGTCTAAAACCTGATTTTCTTCTCAAAAATAATTTAAATATCACCTATTTTTTTTTAATTTAATTCTGAATTTGGATTTTCTTAAAGATTCTAAAATAATATTTAGGAAATTTATTTGCATAGAATGTGTAAAACATATTTGATTCTACAAAAATTGATATTTGGTCTCTGGTCTAAAACCTGATTTTCTTCTTATAAATAATAAAAATATCAGCAATTTTTTTTTAATATTGTTTTAAATTTGGATTTTTTTGAAGATTATAAAATAATATTTAGGAAAGTTCATTTCCATAGAATGTTTACAAAATATTCGATTCTACAAAAATTGACATTTGGTCTCTGGTCTAAAACCTGATTTTCTACTCATAAATAATTAAAATATCAGCTATATTTTTTTAATTTAATTCTGAATTTAGATTTTCTTAAAGATTCTAAAATAATATTTGGTAAATTTATTTGTCATAGAATGTGTACAAAATATTCGATTCTACAAAAATTAGCATTTGGTCTCTGGTCTAAAACCTGATTTTCTTCTTATAAATAATAAAAATATCAGCAATTTTTTTTTAATATTGTTCTGAATTTGGATTTTTTTGAAGATTATAAAATAATATTTAGGAAATTTCATTTCCATAGAATGTGTACAAAATATTCGATTCTACAAAAATTGACATTTGGTCTCTGGCCTAAAACCTGATTTTCTTCTCATAAATAATAAGAATATCAGCTTTTTTTTTTAATTTAATTCTGAATTTAAATTTTCTTAAAGATTCTAAAATAATATTTGGGAAATTTATTTGCCATAGAATGTGTAAAAAATATTCGATTCTACAAAAATTGACATTTGGTCTCTTGTTTAAAACCTGATTTTTTTCTCATAAATAATAAAAATATCAGTTATTTTTTTTTAAATTCAATTCTGAATTTTGATTTTCTTAAAGAGTATAAAATAATATTTGGGAAATTTATTTCCCATCGAATGTGTAAAAAATATTCGATTCAACAAAAATTGATATTTGGTCTCTGGTCTAAAACCTGATTTTGTTCTCATAAATTATAAAAATGTCAACTATTTTTTTTTAATTCAATTCTGAATTTAGATTTTCTTAAAGATTCTAAAATAATATTTGGGAAATTTATTTGTCATAGAATGTGTACAAAATATTCGATTCTACAAAAATTGACATTTGGTCACTGGTCTAAAACCTGATTTTCTTCTTATAAATAATAAAAATATCAGCAATTTTTTTTAAATATTGTTCTGAATTTGGATTTTCTTGAAGATTATAAAATAATATTTAGGAAATTTCATTTCCATAGAATGTGTACAAAATATTCGATTCTACAAAAATTGACATTTGGTCTCTGGGCTAAAACCTGATTTTCTTCTCATAAATAATAAAAATATCAGTTATTTTTTTTTAAATTTAATTCTGAATTTGGATTTTCTTGAAGAGTATAAAATAATATTTGGGAAATTTATTGGCCATCGAATGTGTAAAAAATATTTGATTCTACAAAAATTGACATTTGGCTTCTTGTCTAAAACCTGATTTTCTTCTCATAAATAAAAAAAATATCAGCTATTTTTTTTTTAATTTAATTCTGAATTTGGATTTTCTTAAAGATTCTAAAATAATATTTGGGAAATTTATTTGTCATAGAATGTGTACAAAATATTCGATTCTACAAAAATTGACATTTGGTCTCTGGTCTAAAACCTGATTTTCTTCTCATAAATAATAAAAATATCAGTTATTTTTTTTTTAAATTTAATTCTGAATGTCGATTTTCTTAAAGAGTATAAAATAATATTTGGGAAATTTATTTGCAATCGAATGTGTAAAAAATATTCGATTCTACAAAAATTGACATTTGCTCTCTGGTCTAAAACCTGATTTTCTTCTCATAACTAATAAGGATATCAGCTTTTTTTTTTAAATTTAATTCTGAATTTGGATTTTCTTGAAGATTCTAAAATAATATTTGGGAAATTAATTTGCCATAGAATGTGTAAAAAATATTCGATTCTACAAAAATTGACATTTGCTCTCTGGTCTAAAACCTGATTTTCTTCTCATCACTAATAAGAATATCAGCTATTTTTTTTTAAATCCAATTCTGAATTTGGATTTTCTTAAAGATTCTAAAATAATATTTGGGAAATTTATTTGCCATAGAATGTGTACAAAATATTCGATTCTACAAAAATTGACATTTGGTCTCTGGTCTCAAACCTGATTTTCTTCTCATAAATAATAAAAATATCAGTTATTTTTTTTTAAATTCAATTCTGAATTTGGATTTTCTTAAAGAGTATAAAATAATATTTGGGAAATTTATTTGCAATCGAATGTGTAAAAAATATTCGATTCTACAAAAATTGACATTTGGTCTCTTGTCTAAAACCTGATTTTCTTCTCAAAACTAATAAAAATATGACCTATTTTTTTTAAATTCAATTCTGAATTTGGATTTTCTTAACGATTCTAAAATTATATTTCTGAAATTTATTTGCCATAGAATGTGTACAAAATATTCGATTCTACAAAAATTGACATTTGGTCTCTGGTCTAAAACCTGATTTTGTTCTCATAAATTATAAAAATGTCATCTATTTTTTTTTAATTCAATTCTGAATTTAGATTTTCTTAAAGATTCTAAAATAATATTTTGGAAATTTATTTGCCATAGAATGTGTACAAAATATTCGATTCTACAAAAATTGACATTTGGTCTCTGGTCTAAAACCTGATTTTCTTCTTATAAATAATAAAAATATCAGTTATTTTTTTTAAATTCAATTCTAAATTTAGATTTTCTTAAAGATTCTAAAATAATATTTGGGAAATTTATTTGTCATAGAATGTGTACAAAATATTCAATTCTACAAAAATTGACATTTGGTCACTGGTCTAAAACCTGATTTTCTTCTTATAAATAATAAAAATATCAGCAATTTTTTTTTAATATTGTTCTAAATTTGGATTTTTTTGAAGATTATAAAATAATATTTAGGAAATTTCATTTCCATAGAATGTTTACAAAATATTCGATTCTACAAAAATTGACATTTGGTCTCTGGTCTAAAACCTGATTTTCTACTCATAAATAATTAAAATATCAGCTATATTTTTTTAATTTAATTCTGAATTTAGATTTTCTTAAAGATTCTAAAATAATATTTGGGAAATTTATTTGTCATAGAATGTGTACAAAATATTCGATTCTACAAAAATTAACATTTGGTCTCTGGTCTAAAACCTGATTTTCTTCTTATAAATAATAAAAATATCAGCAATTTTTTTTTAATATTGTTCCGAATTTGGATTTTTTTGAAGATTATAAAATAATATTTAGGAAATTTCATTTCCATAGAATGTGTACAAAATATTCGATTCTACAAAAATTGACATTTGGTCTCTGGCCTAAAACCTGATTTTCTTCTCATAAATAATAAGAATATCAGCTTTTTTTTTTTAATTTAATTCTGAATTTGAATTTTCTTAAAGATTCTAAAATAATATTTGGGAAATTTATTTGCCATAGAATGTGTAAAAAATATTCGATTCTACAAAAATTGACATTTGGTCTCTTGTTTAAAACCTGATTTTTTTCTCATAAATAATAAAAATATCAGTTATTTTTTTTTAAATTCAATTCTGAATTTGGATTTTCTTAAAGAGTATAAAATAATATTTGGGAAATTTATTTCCCATCGAATGTGTAAAAAATATTCGATTTAACAAAAATTGATATTTGGTCTCTGGTCTAAAACCTGATTTTGTTCTCATAAATTATAAAAATGTCAACTATTTTTTTTTAATTCAATTCTGAATTTAGATTTTCTTAAAGATTCTAAAATAATATTTGGGAAATTTATTTGTCATAGAATGTGTACAAAATATTCGATTCTACAAAAATTGACATTTGGTCACTGGTCTAAAACCTGATTTTCTTCTTATAAATAATAAAAATATCAGCAATTTTTTTTAAATATTGTTCTGAATTTGGATTTTCTTAAAGATTATAAAATAATATTTAGGAAATTTCATTTCCATAGAATGTGTACAAAATATTCGATTCTACAAAAATTGACATTTGGTCTCTGGGCTAAAACCTGATTTTCTTCTCATAAATAATAAAAATATCAGTTATTTTTTTTTAAATTCAATTCTGAATTTTGATTTTCTTAAAGAGTATAAAATAATATTTGGGAAATTTATTGGCCATCGAATGTGTAAAAAATATTTGATTCTACAAAAATTGACATTTGGTCTCTTGTCTAAAACCTGATTTTCTTCTCATAAATAAAAAAAATATCAGCTATTTTTTTTTAATTTAATTCTGAATTTGGATTTTCTTAAAGATTCTAAAATAATATTTGGGAAATTTATTTGTCATAGAATGTGTACAAAATATTCGATTCTACAAAAATTGACATTTGGTCTCTGGGCTAAAACCTGATTTTCTTCTCATAAATAATAAAAATATCAGTTATTTTTTTTTAAATTCAATTCTGAATTTGGATTTTCTTAAAGAGTATAAAATAATATTTGGGAAATTTATTGGCCATCGAATGTGTAAAAAATATTTGATTCTACAAAAATTGACATTTGGTCTCTTGTCTAAAACCTGATTTTCTTCTCATAAATAAAAAAAATATCAGCTATTTTTTTTTTAATTTAATTCTGAATTTGGATTTTCTTGAAGATTCTAAAATAATATTTGGGAAATTGATTTGCCATAGAATGTGTAAAAAATATTCGATTCTACAAAAATTGACATTTGCTCTCTGGTCTAAAACCTGATTTTCTTCTCATCACTAATAAGAATAACAGCTTTTTTTTTTAAATTTAATTTTGAATTTGGATTTTCTTAAAGATTCTAAAATAATATTTGGGAAATTTATTTGTCATAGAATGTGTACAAAATATTCGATTCTACAAAAATTGACATTTGGTCTCTGGGCTAAAACCTGATTTTCTTCTCATAAATAATAAAAATATCAGTTATTTTTTTTTAAATTCAATTCTGAATTTGGATTTTCTTAAAGAGTATAAAATAATATTTGGGAAATTTATTTGCCATCGAATGTGTAAAAAATATTCGATTCTACAAAAATTGACATTTGGTCTCTGGTCTAAAACCTGATTTTGTTCTCATAAATTATAAAAATGTCATCTATTTTTTTTTAATTCAATTCTGAATTTAGATTTTCTTAAAGATTCTAAAATAATATTTTGGAAATTTATTTGCCATAGAATGTGTACAAAATATTCGATTCTACAAAAATTGACATTTGGTCTCTGGTCTAAAACCTGATTTTCTTCTCATAAATAATAAAAATATCAGTTATTTTTTTTTAAATTCAATTCTAAATTTAGATTTTCTTAAAGATTCTAAAATAATATTTGGGAAATTTATTTGTCATAGAATGTGTACAAAATATTCAATTCTACAAAAATTGACATTTGGTCACTGGTCTAAAACCTGATTTTCTTCTTATAAATAATAAAAATATCAGCAATTTTTTTTTAATATTGTTCTAAATTTGGTTTTTTTTGAAGATTATAAAATAATATTTAGGAAATTTCATTTCCATAGAATGTTTACAAAATATTCGATTCTACAAAAATTGACATTTGGTCTCTGGTCTAAAACCTGATTTTCTACTCATAAATAATTAAAATATCAGCTATATTTTTTTAATTTAATTCTGAATTTAGATTTTCTTAAAGATTCTAAAATAATATTTGGGAAATTTATTTGTCATAGAATGTGTACAAAATATTCGATTCTACAAAAATTAACATTTGGTCTCTGGTCTAAAACCTGATTTTCTTCTTATAAATAATAAAAATATCAGCAATTTTTTTTTAATATTGTTCTGAATTTGGATTTTTTTGAAGATTATAAAATAATATTTAGGAAATTTTATTTCCATAGAATGTGTACAAAATATTCGATTCTACAAAAATTGACATTTGGTCTCTGGTCTAAAACCTGATTTTCTTCTCATAAATAATAAAAATATCAGTTATTTTTTTTTAAATTCAATTCTGAATTTCGATTTTCTTAAAGAGTATAAAATAATATTTGGGAAATTTATTTGCCATCGAATGTGTAAAAAATATTCGATTCTACAAAAATTGACATTTGGTCTCTTGTCTAAAACCTGATTTTCTTCTCAAAACTAATAAGAATATCAGCTTTTTTTTTTAAATTTAATTCTGAATTTGGATTTTCTTAAAGATTCTAAAATAATATTTGGGAAATTTATTTGTCATAGAATGTGTACAAAATATTCGATTCTACAAAAATTGACATTTGGTCTCTGGTCTAAAACCTGATTTTGTTCTCATAAATTATAAAAATGTCATCTATTTTTTTTTAATTCAATTCTGAATTTAGATTTTCTTAAAGATTCTAAAATAATATTTTGGAAATTTATTTGCCATAGAATGTGTACAAAATATTCGATTCTACAAAAATTGACATTTGGTCTCTGGTCTAAAACCTGATTTTCTTCTTATAAATAATAAAAATATCAGCAATTTTTTTTTAATATTGTTCTGAATTTGGATTTTTTTGAAGATTATAAAATAATATTTAGGAAATTTCATTTCCATAGAATGTGTACAAAATATTCGATTCTACAAAAATTGACATTTGGTCTCTGGCCTAAAACCTGATTTTTTTCTCATAAATAATAAGAATATCAGCTTTTTTTTTTTAATTTAATTCTGAATTTGAATTTTCTTAAAGATTCTAAAATAATATTTCGGAAATTTATTTGCCATAGAATGTGTAAAAAATATTCGATTCTACAAAAATTGACATTTGGTCTCTTGTTTAAAACCTGATTTTTTTCTCATAAATAATAAAAATATCAGTTATTTTTTTTTAAATTCAATTCTGAATTTGGATTTTCTTAAAGAGTATAAAATAATATTTGGGAAATTTATTTCCCATCGAATGTGTAAAAAATATTCGATTCAACAAAAATTGATATTTGGTCTCTGGTCTAAAACCTGATTTTGTTCTCATAAATTATAAAAATGTCAACTATTTTTTTTTAATTCAATTCTGAATTTAGATTTTCTTAAAGATTCTAAAATAATATTTGGGAAATTTATTTGTCATAGAATGTGTACAAAATATTCGATTCTACAAAAATTGACATTTGGTCACTGGTCTAAAACCTGATTTTCTTCTTATAAATAATAAAAATATCAGCAATTTTTTTTAAATATTGTTCTGAATTTGGATTTTCTTGAAGATTATAAAATAATATTTAGGAAATTTCATTTCCATAGAATGTGTACAAAATATTCGATTCTACAAAAATTGACATTTGTTCTCTGGGCTAAAACCTGATTTTCTTCTCATAAATAATAAAAATATCAGTTATTTTTTTTTAAATTCAATTCTGAATTTGGATTTTCTTAAAGAGTATAAAATAATATTTGGGAAATTTATTGGCCATCGAATGTGTAAAAAATATTTGATTCTACAAAAATTGACATTTGGTCTCTTGTCTAAAACCTGATTTTCTTCTCATAACTAATAAGGATATCAGCTTTTTTTTTTAAATTTAATTCTGAATTTGGATTTTCTTGAAGATTCTAAAATAATATTTGGGAAATTTATTTGTCATAGAATGTGTACAAAATATTCGATTCTACAAAAATTGACATTTGGTCTCTGGTCTAAAACCTGATTTTCTTCTCATAAATAATAAAAATATCAGTTATTTTTTTTTTAAATTTAATTCTGAATTTCGATTTTCTTAAAGAGTATAAAATAATATTTGGGAAATTTATTTGCAATCGAATGTGTAAAAAATATTCGATTCTACAAAAATTGACATTTGCTCTCTGGTCTAAAACCTGATTTTCTTCTCATAACTAATAAGGATATCAGCTTTTTTTTTAAATTTAATTCTGAATTTGGATTTTCTTGAAAATTCTAAAATATTATTTGGGAAATTGATTTGCCATAGAATGTGTAAAAAATATTCGATTCTACAAAAATTGACATTTGCTCTCTGGTCTAAAACCTGATTTTCTTCTCATCACTAATAAGAATAACAGCTTTTTTTTTTAAATTTAATTTTGAATTTGGATTTTCTTAAAGATTCTAAAATAATATTTGGGAAATTTATTTGTCATAGAATGTGTACAAAATATTCGATTCTACAAAAATTGACATTTGGTCTCTGGGCTAAAACCTGATTTTCTTCTCATAAATAATAAAAATATCAGTTATTTTTTTTTAAATTCAATTCTGAATTTGGATTTTCTTAAAGAGTATAAAATAATATTTGGGAAATTTATTTGCCATCGAATGTGTAAAAAATATTCGATTCTACAAAAATTGACATTTGGTCTCTGGCCTAAAACCTGATTTTCTTCTCATAAATAATAAGAATATCAGCTTTTTTTTTTTAATTTAATTCTGAATTTGAATTTTCTTAAAGATTGTAAAATAATATTTGGGAAATTTATTTGCCATAGAATGTGTAAAAAATATTCGATTCTACAAAAATTGACATTTGGTCTCTTGTTTAAAACCTGATTTTTTTCTCATAAATAATAAAAATATCAGTTATTTTTTTTTAAATTCAATTCTGAATTTGGATTTTCTTAAAGAGTATAAAATAATATTTGGGAAATTTATTTCCCATCGAATGTGTAAAAAATATTCGATTTAACAAAAATTGATATTTGGTCTCTGGTCTAAAACCTGATTTTGTTCTCATAAATTATAAAAATGTCAACTATTTTTTTTTAATTCAATTCTGAATTTAGATTTTCTTAAAGATTCTAAAATAATATTTGGGAAATTTATTTGTCATAGAATGTGTACAAAATATTCGATTCTACAAAAATTGACATTTGGTCTCTGGGCTAAAACCTGATTTTCTTCTCATAAATAATAAAAATATCAGTTATTTTTTTTTAAATTCAATTCTGAATTTTGATTTTCTTAAAGAGTATAAAATAATATTTGGGAAATTTATTGGGCATCGAATGTGTAAAAAATATTTGATTCTACAAAAATTGACATTTGGTCTCTTGTCTAAAACCTGATTTTCTTCTCATAAATAAAAAAAATATCAGCTATTTTTTTTTTAATTTAATTCTGAATTTCGATTTTCTTAAAGAGTATAAAATAATATTTGGGAAATTTATTTGCAATCGAATGTGTAAAAAATATTCGATTCTACAAAAATTGACATTTGCTCTCTGGTCTAAAACCTGATTTTCTTCTCATAACTAATAAGGATATCAGCTTTTTTTTTAAATTTAATTCTGAATTTGGATTTTCTTGAAAATTCTAAAATATTATTTGGGAAATTGATTTGCCATAGAATGTGTAAAAAATATTCGATTCTACAAAAATTGACATTTGCTCTCTGGTCTAAAACCTGATTTTCTTCTCATCACTAATAAGAATAACAGCTTTTTTTTTTAAATTTAATTTTGAATTTGGATTTTCTTAAAGATTCTAAAATAATATTTGGGAAATTTATTTGTCATAGAATGTGTACAAAATATTCGATTCTACAAAAATTGACATTTGGTCTCTGGGCTAAAACCTGATTTTCTTCTCATAAATAATAAAAATATCAGTTATTTTTTTTTAAATTCAATTCTGAATTTGGATTTTCTTAAAGAGTATAAAATAATATTTGGGAAATTTATTTGCCATCGAATGTGTAAAAAATATTCGATTCTACAAAAATTGACATTTGGTCTCTGGCCTAAAACCTGATTTTCTTCTCATAAATAATAAGAATATCAGCTTTTTTTTTTTAATTTAATTCTGAATTTGAATTTTCTTAAAGATTGTAAAATAATATTTGGGAAATTTATTTGCCATAGAATGTGTAAAAAATATTCGATTCTACAAAAATTGACATTTGGTCTCTTGTTTAAAACCTGATTTTTTTCTCATAAATAATAAAAATATCAGTTATTTTTTTTTAAATTCAATTCTGAATTTGGATTTTCTTAAAGAGTATAAAATAATATTTGGGAAATTTATTTCCCATCGAATGTGTAAAAAATATTCGATTTAACAAAAATTGATATTTGGTCTCTGGTCTAAAACCTGATTTTGTTCTCATAAATTATAAAAATGTCAACTATTTTTTTTTAATTCAATTCTGAATTTAGATTTTCTTAAAGATTCTAAAATAATATTTGGGAAATTTATTTGTCATAGAATGTGTACAAAATATTCGATTCTACAAAAATTGACATTTGGTCACTGGTCTAAAACCTGATTTTCTTCTTATAAATAATAAAAATATCAGCAATTTTTTTTAAATATTGTTCTGAATTTGGATTTTCTTGAAGATTATAAAATAATATTTAGGAAATTTCATTTCCATAGAATGTGTACAAAATATTCGATTCTACAAAAATTGACATTTGGTCTCTGGGCTAAAACCTGATTTTCTTCTCATAAATAATAAAAATATCAGTTATTTTTTTTTAAATTCAATTCTGAATTTTGATTTTCTTAAAGAGTATAAAATAATATTTGGGAAATTTATTGGGCATCGAATGTGTAAAAAATATTTGATTCTACAAAAATTGACATTTGGTCTCTTGTCTAAAACCTGATTTTCTTCTCATAAATAAAAAAAATATCAGCTATTTTTTTTTTAATTTAATTCTGAATTTGGATTTTCTTAAAGATTCTAAAATAATATTTGGGAAATTTATTTGTCATAGAATGTGTACAAAATATTCGATTCTACAAAAATTGACATTTGGTCTCTGGGCTAAAACCTGATTTTCTTCTCATAAATAATAAAAATATCAGTTATTTTTTTTTAAATTCAATTCTGAATTTGGATTTTCTTAAAGAGTATAAAATAATATTTGGGAAATTTATTGGCCATCGAATGTGTAAAAAATATTTGATTCTACAAAAATTGACATTTGGTCTCTTGTCTAAAACCTGATTTTCTTCTCATAAATAAAAAAAATATCAGCTATTTTTTTTTTAATTTAATTCTGAATTTGGATTTTCTTGAAGATTCTAAAATAATATTTGGGAAATTGATTTGCCATAGAATGTGTAAAAAATATTCGATTCTACAAAAATTGACATTTGCTCTCTGGTCTAAAACCTGATTTTCTTCTGATCACTAATAAGAATAACAGCTTTTTTTTTAAATTTAATTTTGAATTTGGATTTTCTTAAAGATTCTAAAATAATATTTGGGAAATTTATTTGTCATAGAATGTGTACAAAATATTCGATTCTACAAAAATTGACATTTGGTCTCTGGGCTAAAACCTGATTTTCTTCTCATAAATAATAAAAATATCAGTTATTTTTTTTTAAATTCAATTCTGAATTTGGATTTTCTTAAAGAGTATAAAATAATATTTGGGAAATTTATTTGCCATCGAATGTGTAAAAAATATTCGATTCTACAAAAATTGACATTTGGTCTCTTGTCTAAAACCTGATTTTCTTCTCAAAACTAATAAGAATATCAGCTTTTTTTTTTAAATTTAATTCTGAATTTGGATTTTCTTAAAGATTCTAAAATAATATTTGGGAAATTTATTTGTCATAGAATGTGTACAAAATATTCGATTCTACAAAAATTGACATTTGGTCTCTGGTCTAAAACCTGATTTTGTTCTCATAAATTATAAAAATGTCATCTATTTTTTTTTAATTCAATTCTGAATTTAGATTTTCTTAAAGATTCTAAAATAATATTTTGGAAATTTATTTGCCATAGAATGTGTACAAAATATTCGATTCTACAAAAATTGACATTTGGTCTGTGGTCTAAAACCTGATTTTCTTCTCATAAATAATAAAAATATCAGTTATTTTTTTTTAAATTCAATTCTAAATTTAGATTTTCTTAAAGATTCTAAAATAATATTTGGGAAATTTATTTGTCATAGAATGTGTACAAAATATTCAATTCTACAAAAATTGACATTTGGTCACTGGTCTAAAACCTGATTTTCTTCTTATAAATAATAAAAATATCAGCAATTTTTTTTTAATATTGTTCTAAATTTGGATTTTTTTGAAGATTATAAAATAATATTTAGGAAATTTCATTTCCATAGAATGTTTACAAAATATTCGATTCTACAAAAATTGACATTTGGTCTCTGGTCTAAAACCTGATTTTCTACTCATAAATAATTAAAATATCAGCTATATTTTTTTAATTTAATTCTGAATTTAGATTTTCTTAAAGATTCTAAAATAATATTTGGGAAATTTATTTGTCATAGAATGTGTACAAAATATTCGATTCTACAAAAATTAACATTTGGTCTCTGGTCTAAAACCTGATTTTCTTCTTATAAATAATAAAAATATCAGCAATTTTTTTTTAATATTGTTCTGAATTTGGATTTTTTTGAAGATTATAAAATAATATTTAGGAAATTTCATTTCCATAGAATGTGTACAAAATATTCGATTCTACAAAAATTGACATTTGGTCTCTGGCCTAAAACCTGATTTTCTTCTCATAAATAATAAGAATATCAGCTTTGATTTTTTTAATTTAATTCTGAATTTGAATTTTCTTAAAGATTCTAAAATAATATTTCGGAAATTTATTTGCCATAGAATGTGTAAAAAATATTCGATTCTACAAAAATTGACATTTGGTCTCTTGTTTAAAACCTGATTTTTTTCTCATAAATAATAAAAATATCAGTTATTTTTTTTTAAATTCAATTCTGAATTTGGATTTTCTTAAAGAGTATAAAATAATATTTGGGAAATTTATTTCCCATCGAATGTGTAAAAAATATTCGATTCAACAAAAATTGATATTTGGTCTCTGGTCTAAAACCTGATTTTGTTCTCATAAATTATAAAAATGTCAACTATTTTTTTTTAATTCAATTCTGAATTTAGATTTTCTTAAAGATTCTAAAATAATATTTGGGAAATTTATTTGTCATAGAATGTGTACAAAATATTCGATTCTACAAAAATTGACATTTGGTCACTGGTCTAAAACCTGATTTTCTTCTTATAAATAATAAAAATATCAGCAATTTTTTTTAAATATTGTTCTGAATTTGGATTTTCTTGAAGATTATAAAATAATATTTAGGAAATTTCATTTCCATAGAATGTGTACAAAATATTCGATTCTACAAAAATTGACATTTGTTCTCTGGGCTAAAACCTGATTTTCTTCTCATAAATAATAAAAATATCAGTTATTTTTTTTTAAATTCAATTCTGAATTTGGATTTTCTTAAAGAGTATAAAATAATATTTGGGAAATTTATTGGCCATCGAATGTGTAAAAAATATTTGATTCTACAAAAATTGACATTTGGTCTCTTGTCTAAAACCTGATTTTCTTCTCATAACTAATAAGGATATCAGCTTTTTTTTTTAAATTTAATTCTGAATTTGGATTTTCTTGAAGATTCTAAAATAATATTTGGGAAATTTATTTGTCATAGAATGTGTACAAAATATTCGATTCTACAAAAATTGACATTTGGTCTCTGGTCTAAAACCTGATTTTCTTCTCATAAATAATAAAAATATCAGTTATTGTTTTTTTAAATTTAATTCTGAATTTCGATTTTCTTAAAGAGTATAAAATAATATTTGGGAAATTTATTTGCCATGGAATGTGTAAAAAATATTCGATTCTACAAAAATTGACATTTGCTCTCTGGTCTAAAACCTGATTTTCTTCTCATCACTAATAAGAATAACAGCTTTTTTTTTTAAATTTAATTTTGAATTTGGATTTTCTTAAAGATTCTAAAATAATATTTGGGAAATTTATTTGTCATCGAATGTGTAAAAAATATTCGATTCTACAAAAATTGACATTTGGTCTCTGGCCTAAAACCTGATTTTCTTCTCAAAACTAATAAGAATATCAGCTTTTTTTTTTTAATTTAATTCTGAATTTGAATTTTCTTAAAGATTCTAAAATAATATTTGGGAAATTTATTTGCCATAGAATGTGTAAAAAATATTCGATTCTACAAAAATTGACATTTGCTCTCTGGTCTAAAACCTGATTTTCTTCTCATCACTAATAAGAATAACAGCTTTTTTTTTTAAATTTAATTTTGAATTTGGATTTTCTTAAAGATTCTAAAATAATATTTGGGAAATTTATTTGTCATAGAATGTGTACAAAATATTCGATTCTACAAAAATTGACATTTGGTCTCTGGGCTAAAACCTGATTTTCTTCTCATAAATAATAAAAATATCAGTTATTTTTTTTTAAATTCAATTCTGAATTTGGATTTTCTTAAAGAGTATAAAATAATATTTGGGAAATTTATTTGCCATCGAATGTGTAAAAAATATTCGATTCTACAAAAATTGACATTTGGTCTCTTGTCTAAAACCTGATTTTCTTCTCAAAACTAATAAGAATATCAGCTTTTTTTTTTAAATTTAATTCTGAATTTGGATTTTCTTAAAGATTCTAAAATAATATTTGGGAAATTTATTTGTCATAGAATGTGTACAAAATATTCGATTCTACAAAAATTGACATTTGGTCTCTGGTCTAAAACCTGATTTTGTTCTCATAAATTATAAAAATGTCATCTATTTTTTTTAAATTCAATTCTGAATTTGGATTTTCTTAAAGATTCTAAAATTTGTAACCCAAACTTAATATTTTATAGCGAAAATTATTAGGTTACCTTCGGCGTAATTAATTAAGTATAAAAGAAAGAATTTAACAAAATTTACTCGTTGGGCGCCTTTACTAAATAAAAAAAAATTAAAATAAAAGAAATTAATTACGACGGAATTGGCTAGTTATTTATATAATTAGAGAAAATTTGGTAGAGGGGGTGATTCAAAAAAAAAAATTTGCATTCAATTGAATAAATTAATTTAATAATTAGTAATGAAAATAATTAATACTCAATTTTATAAATGAAAGTAAAATTTTAATTCACAATTTAAACTCTACACTACAATAATTACATTAATAAATTTCAAATTTTATTTTAATAATTAACAATAAAAGATTTAAATAAATAAATAACTCTTTTACGATATCCCAAGGTTGATTATATTATAAATTAAAAACAGGAAGGGTCAAAACATGAGAAAAGGGTTTGAAATTCAAGTTCAAATAAAAGGGAATGGGTCAAAATTACATTCAAGATTCCAGATTAAATTATTTCTTTAAAATAATTATAATTTTTGGGTTGAGTCAAAATTACAATAAATGGGGAATAAAATCTTAAATAAATTAAATTTTTAAATAGGGAAAGAAGAAAACATCATAGGGAAAGAGTCAAAATTACATCAAATAATTTTACATCAAAATTTAGGAAATTTTGTGAAAAAAGTTATAAAATTTTAAATAAATAATCAAATAAATTAATTGAAATTTTAAAAGGAAAATTCAATAAAGGAATTCAAAAGAAATATAAAAAATTATTAAATTTCAAGATGTCTTCCTTGACAACGCGAACGACTTTAACAAATTAAATTCTCCTTTATTGAATTTTTAACAAAATGATTTCTCACCAGAAAATTAAATAAATCCCAAGGGAACGGCAGTAATAATAATTCCAGAAAGGCACAATTAAAATTTTCACAATATTTAACACTGATTATAAATTAAATAAATTAAATTTAAGACTTCTGTCTTCTTCGGAGGTTGCTTGAAAGATGATTTACGGTTTTCGTTTTTCACTGATTTCAGTTCGTATTTCGCGCTTTTCATTTGTTTAACAATCCAACAAACTTAGTGCAGCGCCGTTGCTAGGATACTTCAGGGACGTAGTTATTCGAGAAATTGAATTTGAATTTAAATTAATTTAATCCATTTGATGTTGAAATAATTAAATAATTCCACTAGACTCTCCGCCGTTGTCTTCTAATACAGGTTAAATATTAAAATTTCATCACGAAAACTCAAAGGGACTAAATCCAAATTGGATGAAATTCATTAATATCAGGTTCGTATGATGATTCCAACGGGCCATCGGCATAGGAGCTTCGCGTAAAAAAAACGGAAGGCTGAGCGAATTCTACCAAGGATATTAGTTAATCTTCTTTAAAAATTAAAATAGAAAGGCAGGCAGGCAACAATCTTAAATATAATCCTTGGGCCATGGATTTTAGAAATTTTAAACAGGCAGTAGATTCCATAGAAATAGGCAGCAAAATTTGAAATAAAAATGAAATCCAAACTGAATGACTTCTTTAAAACGTTAAAATTCCAATCATCTTTCTACTTCGAACTTCTTATTTGATGTCGACTCAGGAACCAGGAACAGGAATTTACAGAAAAATAAAAAGGGAAAATACAATTAATCTTAAAATCTAATAATTAAATTTTTCAACCTTGGAATACCGCTGCAACCTCCGAATTATTTTAAAAAATTAATTAATTTAACACATAAATTTTAAAAATAAATAATTCAAATTAATTTTATTAATCAAAGAATTGTGAGAAGTAAAATTTTATTTATAAAAAATTTCACATCGTCACATACCCCTTTCCTTAACAAAGACCGAAAGGTCTTTCATTAAGTCAAATAATAGAATTATTGAAATTGATCCACGAAAGTGAGAAAATATTAAAAATTCAACAGGATAAACAAATTTGAGATATTTTGCAACGGAATTCCTTGATTGAATTTCTTTAATAATAAATAGTTATTTAAATTTTGGATAATAAGGAATAAACAAAACTATAATTAAGAATTTATTTAAACATCATTAGCGTATACAAAAAAAATTCATTGATATTTTAATTATAATTAAGTATAACATGTACAATTAATTCATAATCAATGTTTTTAGGTAAAATTAACACAAGGGAAATGTCAATATAAATAATTTATATTAATTAGAGTCATGAACGATATAAAGAACACAATTTTTCATCATACAAAAAGATTAAGAGAGACGCTGTTTGTTTTCTTGTAATTTTTTTTTTTACAACTAGGACAATTATTAATATCATATTTTAGTAATCCACAGTTGAAGCAAAATAATGGTCTTTTAAGGTTGTTACACTTCGCATAACTATGACCATAGCCTTCACAATTCCAGCATCTCAAGTGATACATATTGGAATCCATAAGTAATTTTTTTTTTTTTTTTTTTTTTTTCAGGATAAATTCTAAAACAAAATAAAAGAAACCTACTTTCAGGAGAATGATCAACATTATAGATTGATCTTGGGATTTAGTAACAGAGTCATAATTGAAGGTGTTGATTCTATAAACACAAAGTCATTTACTGATATTTTAATTCTATAAACGAATAAAACTTTTAGTAATAATTAATAATCAAATAGAAGAAAATTAACAATATAATACAAGTAATGGAAATGATTATAAAAGTTTAAATCATAAATTATAATAAAAGAACATTGGAATTATAAAAAATTAAGCTGCATGCTTTTTGTTCTGGTGCATTTTTTTACAATTAGGACAGTTATTAATTTTATAATTTGGTAATCCACAATTAAAGCAAAATAATCCACGTTTTGGGTGGATACAATTCTCATAAGTGTGGTCTCTCTCTTTGCAATTCCAGCAACCATGGCGACAATCTTCATCTAACCATTTTATGATTTTTACGCCTAAATAAGAAGGAGCTTCTACTTTTACATCAAACAAAGAAGGAATGTTTTGATTTTCCTGTAATAATTTTTGTTGTTTTGTAGGTACAAAATTCGAAGAGGAGTCGTTCTGGTTAAGTCTTTTGAAGGAATTCAAATCATTTTTACGGAAAGAAGAGCCAGAACTACATTGCTGAGGGGAATCAAAATTTCTTCGTGAATTAAACTTTTGATAGGAAGCATGATTGTTCTCAAAATTGGGTCTAGATTGGGGGTCAAAATTTGTTTGAGGAATAAAATGTAGGTCGGGGTCAAAATTTTTCTTAAAATCAGGTGTTTGATG
The DNA here is from genome assembly GCA_037103525.1 of Ganaspis brasiliensis. Classification (NCBI taxonomy): domain Eukaryota; kingdom Metazoa; phylum Arthropoda; class Insecta; order Hymenoptera; family Figitidae; genus Ganaspis; species Ganaspis brasiliensis. The sequence continues at coordinate 541,896 of JAZKLR010000329.1, read as the reverse complement.
AGTGATGATGGGTGTCTGCGATTTAGGTTTTGTGTGAGTGTTAGGAATTTTGGAAATAGTTCCAGTGTATGATCGAGAAGAATTGGATTGAATGGTGTTCTGATAAAAGTTGACTGTTTGTGTTGAAGAATCAGATGTTGTTTTAAATGATGAGGGAGGTAAACTAATCCGGAAAGTCTGGGTGGATGAGTCAGTTTTAATTTTGTTTTCCATTGTCGTTTGAGTTATTGCCTCAGAAGTAGTAGGGAATTCTTTTATATGGTCTGAAGAAGCCGGAATATTATAAAACTCGTCTTCAGCTAGATGAGCATCTATTAGAGCTGGAATAACGTTAGGATTCCTTTCTTGAACGGCTTGCAGGATTTTGCTAAAAGGTTTCACATACTCCCATCCAGGATGAATTTTATTTCTCTTGTCATCTTCTTCTGTCCATCCAGCTACTATTTCTTCTTCTTCCTCTCTTTCCAGAATAAGAGCATTAAATTTATCAATTAACTCGTTATGTTTTAATAAAAGGTTCTCATATTCTTTGAGCTCTATATATTCTTCATCTAGGTCAATAATAGGTATTTCCTTTTCTTCACTGGGATTCGTCATAATTAAGGATAGGATTGGGTCAACAAATCTAAAACAGAATAATTGGGACCAAAAGGGATAATAAATATTCGGATTAATTTTGGGAAATATAAGGTTTTAGATATTGAATATGGGATTTGGATACAAAATTATTATCTAAGGTACTAATCTCATAAACAGTAGGTGATAATATTTTGGAAATTTTATAAGGTCCACTAAATTTAGGGTTTAATTTAGCAGCTATGTGTTTAACTTTTGAAGATAAAGTTCTGTTTCTTATTAAAACTAAATCTCCAAGTTTAAAATCCAAATTACGACGATTAGAATTATATTGTTTAGATTGCTTTTGAAAAGCTGAATCCAAATTTTTAATAATCCAATCTTTCATAATTTGAATCTTTTTCATTCGTTCATGCCAAAGTTCAATAGATTTTGGGTCAATATTAGGATTTACTTTATCTTTACGAAGAGAATTAATTTGTTTAGGATTTCTTGCAAGATTTAAGAAAGCAGGGGTGGTCTTTAAAGAGGAATGATAAGAGGTATTATAGGCAAATCTGAAATCAGACATATGTTCATCCCAAGTCCTGTGATCATTTTTAATATATGAAACAATCATAGTTTTTAAAACTCTGTTGACACGTTCCACAGGATTGGCTTGAGGATGATATGGAGGAGATGTTGTATGAATAATATTATATTCAGAAGCCAAAGATCCTATAACATTATTAACAAATTCAGTTCCATTGTCCGTGTGAAGGATTTTTGGAGTTCCCCATCTGTTAATAATTACATCATAAAATGAATCTTTAATCTTTTTCCCAGTTGCTACTCTTAAACAAACGATTTCTATCCATTTAGTAAATAAATCTTGCATAACCAGAACGTATTGAAATCCGGATTTACTTCTGGGTAAAGGACCCATTATATCAGCTGCTACAATAATCCAGGGTTCTTCAATCATTCTTTGACCCATTAACCCACAGGGAGCCTTCTGTTCGACTTTACATTTTTGACAGATGTCACATCTTCTAACAAAATCATAAACATCTCTATAACAACCTGGCCAGAAATAATTTATTGCTATTCTTCTAAAAGTTTTTTCGGTACCGAGGTGACCACATTGAGGATCATCGTGATTTTCTGAGAGAATAAGTTTTCTTTCTTCATCGGAGGGAACTAATTTCCATTCATTTAAATCTTTTACTAAAGTTGAAATAACGGGGTCGGGTCTATAATGGTATAATTTTCCATCAATGATTTTCCACGTAGGGAATTTTTCAGGATAATTTTTAACTGACATGAAACGTCGGACATACCAAGAAAGATTTGGGGACAAAATTAAATTAAGTTTTTCTTTTGGGGATTCGAACATGCGGGAAAGGGCATCGGGAACATGATGGGAACTTCCTTTTCTATGAACAAATTCCAAATCATAAGCTGAGAGTACCATAGACCATCTAGCTAGTCTACCCGTAGGATTTTTCAAATTACCTAACCATTTTAGACTGGCATGATCGGTTATGACAGTAAAATGATAACCTTCTAGATACTCTCTGTATTTATTAATAGACCAAACAACAGCTAGACATTCTAACTCAGTTGTTGTATAATTTCGTTCGGCATCAAGGAGAGATCTGCTAGCATAAGCAATAACATGTTCGATATTATTTACTTTTTGGGTAAGAACAGCACCTAGACCAGAGGTACTTGCATCAGTTTGAAGTTCGAAAGGGAGATCAAAATTTGGGGCAGAAAGAATAGGGGATTTAGTCAAATAATCTTTAAGTTTTTGAAAAGCAGAATTTTGATCTTCGGTCCAAATCCAACGTTGGTTTTTTCGTAAAAGTAAATTTAAAGGAGCTACAATGGATGAAAAATTGGCAATGAATCTTCTATACCAGGAAGACATTCCTAAAAACCTCCTCAATTCCTTAATGTTTTTAGGAATAGGATATTCTAAAATAGGAAGAATCTTATCTGGATCAACAATCAAGCCATTTTCGTTTATCATATAACCTAAATATTTAACTTCGGGGCAACAAAATTCACATTTTTTTAAATTCAAATTCAACTTTGCATCTTGAATTTTTTTAAAAACTATTAATAGCAATCTGAGATGTTCTTTGAAAGTCTCGGTTTGAATTATTATGTCGTCAAGATAGGCAACAACATAAGGATCTAATTCAGCTCCAATCAAAGAATCTATTAGACGCTGAAAAGTGGCAGGGGCATTAGTTAAGCCAAAAGGCATTCTTTTAAATTGAAATAAACCACGTCCAGGGACAGTGAAAGCTGTTTTCTCGCGACTATTCATTTCTAAAGGAATATTCAAAAATCCTTTATTGATGTCCAATTTAGAAATATATTTGGCTTTGCTTAACTTTTGTAAAATATTATTTATTTTTGGGATGGGATACGCATCCTTTTTAGTTACTTTATTCAGGGCTCTAAAATCTAAACAGAATCGATACGTATTATCGGGTTTTTTAACCATGACAATAGGGGATGACCAACCACTTTTTGATGATTCTATTATATCATCAGCTAACATCGCGTCTACTTCAGCAAAAATAGCTTCTTGTACTTTGGGTGAAACGGAATAATGTCTCTGTTTAATTGGTTGTTGATCTCCAGTATCAATTATATGCTCTGTTAAGCTAGTAAGACCGGGTTTACCTTGATTATCAGGTATTTTAGATAATAATTCATTCAATTCGTGAACTTGAATTTTAGATAATTCCATCAATCCGCAACATAAATCAGAATTTTTTTCATTTACTTCAGAATCAAAAATTTTACTGCGATTATCATTAAAAAACCAAGTTTTATCTTCATAATTAACCGTTATTTTAAAGATTTTTAGAAAATCTAATCCGATCACAAAATCAACTGGTAAAGAATTCAATACTCTAATTTTCATTAAGTTAACTTTATTATTAAGTTCAATAGGAGCGGAGATTTCTTCGGAAACAGTTTGAACTTGACTATTAGCTATTTGTACTAGACCGATATTTTTCTCAACAATAAGTCCCAGATTATTTCGTAATTCCATATTTAATTTTCCTATAAAAGATCTAGTTGCACCACTATCAATTAAAGCATTAATTGGGTAATTAAAAATTTTAATTATTACATACATCAACGACTCAGGACTAGTAAAACAATCGGAAATGTAAGCCATTTCAGAAATTTGAAAAATAGAGGAGTAATCATACTTTTTAATATTTAATAAAGGGGTTTCATCTTTTTGCTCAAGATTTTCTTTTTTTATTTGTTAAATCAAGAGAGTCATTATTAAAATCAATTAAGTCTAAATCATTTATATTTTTACAAATATTGGAAGGCAACAAGTTTGATTTAATATGATCATCGATCGAAGGTTCAATTATAACATTAAGAGATTCTTTATTACTTTCTTTAATTACAAAATCTTTATTATCTTTAATTTTTTCTAAATCTTCTTGATTTACATAAAATCTATTTGACTTACAGAAAATAAAAATATCGTGATCTTTGGGACTATAAACTCCGTTAACTTCAGACAAATCCGTAGTTAGGTTCAAATATTCAATTTCTACTAAATTTTGTGATTTAGGCTTTTTTAAATTAAATTCCACTAATTTTTGTTGATCATTATCAAAATTATTAAAGGGCGTTTTAATATCTTTTAGAGAACTATTAGCCCTATTTATAGTCTCAATTTTTAGTTTCCCGAACATTTTGAACAATTATTTCGAGTCACATTTTTCTCTCCACATTTATAACAAAAAATATTTTTAGTTTCCGAACATTCCGTGAATCTGTGACCTTCTTTACCACAGTTCCAACAAGAAACTATTTTTGAATTTGAAGTTTTCGATTTTAAATTATTTGATTTAATTGGGTCATTTTTTTGTGAATCTAAAATAGTTTTCTTAATCGATTTTTGATCATTATTAACGGGATTTCTCGATTCTTTAATAACTAAAACAGTTTCTAATAATTTATCTATGTCAATGTCATTTTCTTGAATTAAATGTAAAGAATCTTTGTTATTGTTATTAATATTTCGTGAACGAAAGGGTTCCTTGTAAGCTAAATCCGGTAATAAGGATTTTTCGGGAGTAGGTGGTGGTCTGAAAACTTTGCTCAATAAATGGCTTTTTTCTACCGATTTAGCTGTACGTTCTAATTGTGTTATAGTCGAAACACTTTGACGGGGAATAATCATTTGATATCTGGGCAATAAATTTCGATGAACGAAACTTAATTGTTCTTCATCAGTAATACTAGGTACTATTCTGTCAAATAAGGACAACATGCAAGTGATGAAATCTGAAACTGATTCTCTTTCTCCTTGAGTTCGACGATATACTTCTTGTCGTAACTCAAACTGGAAATCAGGATCAGCGAACCTTGATTGAAAATCACGAGAAAATTCTTCAAAATTTTTCCACAAATGACGTGAACCACGGAACCAATTGAGGGCTATTCCCGAAAGGAAAAAGGGTAAAACTTGTAATAAAGTTTGATCAGAAACTGGCACTATGGAGCGACCTTCTCTAATTTTTATCAAAAAAGCTTCGGGATCTTCTGATCTTGAACCATTAAATTTTAAATTCCATTTTCTCATTGTTTCTAATGCTAAAGCAGCAGAATTTTGTGAAAATTTATAATTATGAGGTTTATTATAATCATTAAAATGAACTTGACGAGGGTCATAATAATCATTAAACTGAATTTGGCGAGGGTCATAAGAATCATAATTTATTTCTCTAGAATCTCGATTAAAATCTTGATTTTGGGAATGATTATTACGAAATTTATAATCAAAAGAGTCTGAACAATTATTTTCATAGGAATAATTATTTTTATATTTAAAATCTTGATCTTGAGAAAAATCATTACGTGATTTATAATTATCATTATGAAAATTGGGATAATTATTTTCATTAAAAGGATCAGTTTTATTTTCAGATGTAAAATGAGAATCTATTTTTTTATTAAAAGAATAATTTTTTCTTTGCTGAGTTCGAATCCTGGGATCAGTAATTTTTTCTGAATTTTTAAGAAAATTGTCCCTATAAGGAAAAGAATCTTTTGGAGTAACATCGTTTTGGAAATAATTATCACGATTTGAAAAATTCGATTTGGATCTATTAAATTCTCTAGAAACTTTTTCGGAAAATTCATTGGGATTTTTAAATTCTCTATCGAAAGAAACAGAATTTCGCGAATTATAATCATCCCTTGGAAAATTTCTTTGATTTCGGAAATTTCCTCTAGATGGATCGTCAGGCTTGTTCAGAGAATCAATAAGACGATTTGATTCAAAAGAATCATTAATTTTTCTTGAATTAAGACTCAAAGAAGATTTGCTACTAATACGATCGAAAGTGATTAAATCATCATTATCAAAATTAGATGGGACATTAGGATCAGTTGAAATATTATTTTCAACTCTATTTTCTGATTGATCTTCAATAAAATTGTCATTATTTGGATTAGGAATTAAAGTATCTACGAGGTTTTTCGCAAAATCAGGGTTTTTGTTTAAATGAAAATTTTTTATCAAACGATTACGTCGGGCAGTAACGTTGCCAATTGCAAGGAGACCACGACTTTTTAATTCCATTGTTAATTCTTCTTTACTTAAATGGTTCACCCATTGTTCCAAATCAAAACTTGCATTATCCATCATTGCTTTTTTTTTTTTTTTTTTTTTAAATAATTATCAAGATATTATCAAAATTATTCAGAAATTAAATAATAAATACTTTTATTGTTTGTTAAATTGAGGACAAAATAAACAAAATGTTAAAATTTTATTTTTATTTTATTTATTATTATTATTATTTTTTTTTTTTTTTTTAAATTCTCAAAAGGAAAAAGAAGAGAATAAAATATCAGTAAGGTGATTCAATAACCTTAATCCATTAATCTGAAATTGACAATAATTCAAATTATGTAAATAAAATTCAAATTGAGAATTAATATAAATCAATTGACGCTTTTAGCCCCACGTTGGGCGCCAAAATGTAACCCAAACTTAATATTTTATAGCGAAAATTATTAGGTTACCTTCGGCGTAATTAATTAAGTATAAAAGAAAGAATTTAACAAAATTTACTCGTTGGGCGCCTTTACTAAATAAAAAAAAATTAAAATAAAAGAAATTAATTACGACGGAATTGGCTAGTTATTTATATAATTAGAGAAAATTTGGTAGAGGGGGTGATTCAAAAAAAAAAATTTGCATTCAATTGAATAAATTAATTTAATAATTAGTAATGAAAATAATTAATACTCAATTTTATAAATGAAAGTAAAATTTTAATTCACAATTTAAACTCTACACTACAATAATTACATTAATAAATTTCAAATTTTATTTTAATAATTAACAATAAAAGATTTAAATAAATAAATAACTCTTTTACGATATCCCAAGGTTGATTATATTATAAATTAAAAACAGGAAGGGTCAAAACATGAGAAAAGGGTTTGAAATTCAAGTTCAAATAAAAGGGAATGGGTCAAAATTACATTCAAGATTCCAGATTAAATTATTTCTTTAAAATAATTATAATTTTTGGGTTGAGTCAAAATTACAATAAATGGGGAATAAAATCTTAAATAAATTAAATTTTTAAATAGGGAAAGAAGAAAACATCATAGGGAAAGAGTCAAAATTACATCAAATAATTTTACATCAAAATTTAGGAAATTTTGTGAAAAAAGTTATAAAATTTTAAATAAATAATCAAATAAATTAATTGAAATTTTAAAAGGAAAATTCAATAAAGGAATTCAAAAGAAATATAAAAAATTATTAAATTTCAAGATGTCTTCCTTGACAACGCGAACGACTTTAACAAATTAAATTCTCCTTTATTGAATTTTTAACAAAATGATTTCTCACCAGAAAATTAAATAAATCCCAAGGGAACGGCAGTAATAATAATTCCAGAAAGGCACAATTAAAATTTTCACAATATTTAACACTGATTATAAATTAAATAAATTAAATTTAAGACTTCTGTCTTCTTCGGAGGTTGCTTGAAAGATGATTTACGGTTTTCGTTTTTCACTGATTTCAGTTCGTATTTCGCGCTTTTCATTTGTTTAACAATCCAACAAACTTAGTGCAGCGCCGTTGCTAGGATACTTCAGGGACGTAGTTATTCGAGAAATTGAATTTGAATTTAAATTAATTTAATCCATTTGATGTTGAAATAATTAAATAATTCCACTAGACTCTCCGCCGTTGTCTTCTAATACAGGTTAAATATTAAAATTTCATCACGAAAACTCAAAGGGACTAAATCCAAATTGGATGAAATTCATTAATATCAGGTTCGTATGATGATTCCAACGGGCCATCGGCATAGGAGCTTCGCGTAAAAAAAACGGAAGGCTGAGCGAATTCTACCAAGGATATTAGTTAATCTTCTTTAAAAATTAAAATAGAAAGGCAGGCAGGCAACAATCTTAAATATAATCCTTGGGCCATGGATTTTAGAAATTTTAAACAGGCAGTAGATTCCATAGAAATAGGCAGCAAAATTTGAAATAAAAATGAAATCCAAACTGAATGACTTCTTTAAAACGTTAAAATTCCAATCATCTTTCTACTTCGAACTTCTTATTTGATGTCGACTCAGGAACCAGGAACAGGAATTTACAGAAAAATAAAAAGGGAAAATACAATTAATCTTAAAATCTAATAATTAAATTTTTCAACCTTGGAATACCGCTGCAACCTCCGAATTATTTTAAAAAATTAATTAATTTAACACATAAATTTTAAAAATAAATAATTCAAATTAATTTTATTAATCAAAGAATTGTGAGAAGTAAAATTTTATTTATAAAAAATTTCACATCGTCACAAATTATATTTGGGAAATTTATTTGCCATAGAATGTGTACAAAATATTCGATTCTACAAAAATTGACATTTCGTCTCTGGTCTAAAACCTGATTTTCTTCTCATAAACAATAAAAATATGAGCTATTTTTTTTTTAATTCAATTTTGAATTTGGATTGTCTTAAAGATTCTAAAATAATATTTGGGAAATTTATTTGCCATAGAATGTGTACAAAATATTCGATTCTACAAAAATTGACATTTCGTCTCTGGTCTAAAACCTGATTTTCTTCTCAAAAATAATTTAAATATCACCTATTTTTTTTTAATTTAATTCTGAATTTGGATTTTCTTAAAGATTCTAAAATAATATTTAGGAAATTTATTTGCATAGAATGTGTAAAACATATTTGATTCTACAAAAATTGATATTTGGTCTCTGGTCTAAAACCTGATTTTCTTCTTATAAATAATAAAAATATCAGCAATTTTTTTTTAATATTGTTTTAAATTTGGATTTTTTTGAAGATTATAAAATAATATTTAGGAAAGTTCATTTCCATAGAATGTTTACAAAATATTCGATTCTACAAAAATTGACATTTGGTCTCTGGTCTAAAACCTGATTTTCTACTCATAAATAATTAAAATATCAGCTATATTTTTTTAATTTAATTCTGAATTTAGATTTTCTTAAAGATTCTAAAATAATATTTGGTAAATTTATTTGTCATAGAATGTGTACAAAATATTCGATTCTACAAAAATTAACATTTGGTCTCTGGTCTAAAACCTGATTTTCTTCTTATAAATAATAAAAATATCAGCAATTTTTTTTTAATATTGTTCTGAATTTGGATTTTTTTGAAGATTATAAAATAATATTTAGGAAATTTCATTTCCATAGAATGTGTACAAAATATTCGATTCTACAAAAATTGACATTTGGTCTCTGGCCTAAAACCTGATTTTCTTCTCATAAATAATAAGAATATCAGCTTTTTTTTTTTAATTTAATTCTGAATTTGAATTTTCTTAAAGATTCTAAAATAATATTTGGGAAATTTATTTGCCATAGAATGTGTAAAAAATATTCGATTCTACAAAAATTGACATTTGGTCTCTTGTTTAAAACCTGATTTTTTTCTCATAAATAATAAAAATATCAGTTATTTTTTTTTAAATTCAATTCTGAATTTGGATTTTCTTAAAGAGTATAAAATAATATTTGGGAAATTTATTTCCCATCGAATGTGTAAAAAATATTCGATTCAACAAAAATTGATATTTGGTCTCTGGTCTAAAACCTGATTTTGTTCTCATAAATTATAAAAATGTCAACTATTTTTTTTTAATTCAATTCTGAATTTAGATTTTCTTAAAGATTCTAAAATAATATTTGGGAAATTTATTTGTCATAGAATGTGTACAAAATATTCGATTCTACAAAAATTGACATTTGGTCACTGGTCTAAAACCTGATTTTCTTCTTATAAATAATAAAAATATCAGCAATTTTTTTTAAATATTGTTCTGAATTTGGATTTTCTTGAAGATTATAAAATAATATTTAGGAAATTTCATTTCCATAGAATGTGTACAAAATATTCGATTCTACAAAAATTGACATTTGCTCTCTGGTCTAAAACCTGATTTTCTTCTCATAACTAATAAGGATATCAGCTTTTTTTTTTAAATTTAATTCTGAATTTGGATTTTCTTGAAGATTCTAAAATAATATTTGGGAAATTAATTTGCCATAGAATGTGTAAAAAATATTCGATTCTACAAAAATTGACATTTGCTCTCTGGTCTAAAACCTGATTTTCTTCTCATCACTAATAAGAATATCAGCTATTTTTTTTTAAATCCAATTCTGAATTTGGATTTTCTTAAAGATTCTAAAATAATATTTGGGAAATTTATTTGCCATAGAATGTGTACAAAATATTCGATTCTACAAAAATTGACATTTGGTCTCTGGTCTAAAACCTGATTTTCTTCTCATAAATAATAAAAATATCAGTTATTTTTTTTTAAATTCAATTCTGAATTTGGATTTTCTTAAAGAGTATAAAATAATATTTGGGAAATTTATTTGCAATCGAATGTGTAAAAAATATTCGATTCTACAAAAATTGACATTTGGTCTCTTGTCTAAAACCTGATTTTCTTCTCAAAACTAATAAAAATATGACCTATTTTTTTTAAATTCAATTCTGAATTTGGATTTTCTTAACGATTCTAAAATTATATTTCTGAAATTTATTTGCCATAGAATGTGTACAAAATATTCGATTCTACAAAAATTGACATTTGGTCTCTGGTCTAAAACCTGATTTTGTTCTCATAAATTATAAAAATGTCATCTATTTTTTTTTAATTCAATTCTGAATTTAGATTTTCTTAAAGATTCTAAAATAATATTTTGGAAATTTATTTGCCATAGAATGTGTACAAAATATTCGATTCTACAAAAATTGACATTTGGTCTCTGGTCTAAAACCTGATTTTCTTCTCATAAATAATAAAAATATCAGTTATTTTTTTTAAATTCAATTCTAAATTTAGATTTTCTTAAAGATTCTAAAATAATATTTGGGAAATTTATTTGTCATAGAATGTGTACAAAATATTCAATTCTACAAAAATTGACATTTGGTCACTGGTCTAAAACCTGATTTTCTTCTTATAAATAATAAAAATATCAGCAATTTTTTTTAATATTGTTCTAAATTTGGATTTTTTTGAAGATTATAAAATAATATTTAGGAAATTTCATTTCCATAGAATGTTTACAAAATATTCGATTCTACAAAAATTGACATTTGGTCTCTGGTCTAAAACCTGATTTTCTACTCATAAATAATTAAAATATCAGCTATATTTTTTTAATTTAATTCTGAATTTAGATTTTCTTAAAGATTCTAAAATAATATTTGGGAAATTTATTTGTCATAGAATGTGTACAAAATATTCGATTCTACAAAAATTAACATTTGGTCTCTGGTCTAAAACCTGATTTTCTTCTTATAAATAATAAAAATATCAGCAATTTTTTTTTAATATTGTTCCGAATTTGGATTTTTTTGAAGATTATAAAATAATATTTAGGAAATTTCATTTCCATAGAATGTGTACAAAATATTCGATTCTACAAAAATTGACATTTGGTCTCTGGCCTAAAACCTGATTTTCTTCTCATAAATAATAATAATATCAGCTTTTTTTTTTTAATTTAATTCTGAATTTGAATTTTCTTAAAGATTCTAAAATAATATTTGGGAAATTTATTTGCCATAGAATGTGTAAAAAATATTCGATTCTACAAAAATTGACATTTGGTCTCTTGTTTAAAACCTGATTTTTTTCTCATAAATAATAAAAATGTCAACTATTTTTTTTTAATTCAATTCTGAATTTAGATTTTCTTAAAGATTCTAAAATAATATTTGGGAAATTTATTTGTCATAGAATGTGTACAAAATATTCGATTCTACAAAAATTGACATTTGGTCTCTGGTCTAAAACCTGATTTTGTTCTCATAAATTATAAAAATGTCATCTATTTTTTTTTAATTCAATTCTGAATTTAGATTTTCTTAAAGATTCTAAAATAATATTTTGGAAATTTATTTGCCATAGAATGTGTACAAAATATTCGATTCTACAAAAATTGACATTTGGTCTCTGGTCTAAAACCTGATTTTCTTCTCATAAATAATAAAAATATCAGTTATTTTTTTTTAAATTCAATTCTAAATTTAGATTTTCTTAAAGATTCTAAAATAATATTTGGGAAATTTATTTGTCATAGAATGTGTACAAAATATTCAATTCTACAAAAATTGACATTTGGTCACTGGTCTAAAACCTGATTTTCTTCTTATAAATAATAAAAATATCAGCAATTTTTTTTTAATATTGTTTTAAATTTGGTTTTTTTTGAAGATTATAAAATAATATTTAGGAAATTTCATTTCCATAGAATGTTTACAAAATATTCGATTCTACAAAAATTGACATTTGGTCTCTGGTCTAAAACCTGATTTTCTACTCATAAATAATTAAAATATCAGCTATATTTTTTTAATTTAATTCTGAATTTAGATTTTCTTAAAGATTCTAAAATAATATTTGGGAAATTTATTTGTCATAGAATGTGTACAAAATATTCGATTCTACAAAAATTAACATTTGGTCTCTGGTCTAAAACCTGATTTTCTTCTTATAAATAATAAAAATATCAGCAATTTTTTTTTAATATTGTTCTGAATTTGGATTTTTTTGAAGATTATAAAATAATATTTAGGAAATTTCATTTCCATAGAATGTGTACAAAATATTCGATTCTACAAAAATTGACATTTGGTCTCTGGTCTAAAACCTGATTTTCTTCTCATAAATAATAAAAATATCAGTTATTTTTTTTTAAATTCAATTCTGAATTTCGATTTTCTTAAAGAGTATAAAATAATATTTGGGAAATTTATTTGCCATCGAATGTGTAAAAAATATTTGATTCTACAAAAATTGACATTTGGTCTCTTGTCTAAAACCTGATTTTCTTCTCATAACTAATAAGGATATCAGCTTTTTTTTTTAAATTTAATTCTGAATTTGGATTTTCTTGAAGATTCTAAAATAATATTTGGGAAATTTATTTGTCATAGAATGGGTACAAAATATTCGATTCTACAAAAATTGACATTTGGTCTCTGGTCTAAAACCTGATTTTCTTCTCATAAATAATAAAAATATCAGTTATTTTTTTTTTAAATTTAATTCTGAATTTCGATTTTCTTAAAGAGTATAAAATAATATTTGGGAAATTTATTTGCAATCGAATGTGTAAAAAATATTCGATTCTACAAAAATTGACATTTGCTCTCTGGTCTAAAACCTGATTTTCTTCTCATAACTAATAAGGATATCAGCTTTTTTTTTAAATTTAATTCTGAATTTGGATTTTCTTGAAAATTCTAAAATATTATTTGGGAAATTGATTTGCCATAGAATGTGTAAGAAATATTCGATTCTACAAAAATTGACATTTGCTCTCTGGTCTAAAACCTGATTTTCTTCTCATCACTAATAAGAATAACAGCTTTTTTTTTTAAATTTAATTTTGAATTTGGATTTTCTTAAAGATTCTAAAATAATATTTGGGAAATTTATTTGTCATAGAATATGTACAAAATATTCGATTCTACAAAAATTGACATTTGGTCTCTGGGCTAAAACCTGATTTTCTTCTCATAAATAATAAAAATATCAGTTATTTTTTTTTAAATTCAATTCTGAATTTGGATTTTCTTAAAGAGTATAAAATAATATTTGGGAAATTTATTTGCCATCGAATGTGTAAAAAATATTCGATTCTACAAAAATTGACATTTGGTCTCTGGCCTAAAACCTGATTTTCTTCTCATAAATAATAAGAATATCAGCTTTTTTTTTTTAATTTAATTCTGAATTTGAATTTTCTTAAAGATTCTAAAATAATATTTGGGAAATTTATTTGCCATAGAATGTGTAAAAAATATTCGATTCTACAAAAATTGACATTTGGTCTCTTGTTTAAAACCTGATTTTTTTCTCATAAATAATAAAAATATCAGTTATTTTTTTTTAAATTCAATTCTGAATTTGGATTTTCTTAAAGAGTATAAAATAATATTTGGGAAATTTATTTCCCATCGAATGTGTAAAAAATATTCGATTTAACAAAAATTGATATTTGGTCTCTGGTCTAAAACCTGATTTTGTTCTCATAAATTATAAAAATGTCAACTATTTTTTTTTAATTCAATTCTGAATTTAGATTTTCTTAAAGATTCTAAAATAATATTTGGGAAATTTATTTGTCATAGAATGTGTACAAAATATTCGATTCTACAAAAATTGACATTTGGTCACTGGTCTAAAACCTGATTTTCTTCTTATAAATAATAAAAATATCAGCAATTTTTTTTAAATATTGTTCTGAATTTGGATTTTCTTGAAGATTATAAAATAATATTTAGGAAATTTCATTTCCATAGAATGTGTACAAAATATTCGATTCTACAAAAATTGACATTTGGTCTCTGGGCTAAAACCTGATTTTCTTCTCATAAATAATAAAAATATCAGTTATTTTTTTTTAAATTCAATTCTGAATTTTGATTTTCTTAAAGAGTATAAAATAATATTTGGGAAATTTATTGGGCATCGAATGTGTAAAAAATATTTGATTCTACAAAAATTGACATTTGGTCTCTTGTCTAAAACCTGATTTTCTTCTCATAAATAAAAAAAATATCACCTATTTTTTTTTTAATTTAATTCTGAATTTGGATTTTCTTAAAGATTCTAAAATAATATTTGGGAAATTTATTTGTCATAGAATGTGTACAAAATATTCGATTCTACAAAAATTGACATTTGGTCTCTGGGCTAAAACCTGATTTTCTTCTCATAAATAATAAAAATATCAGTTATTTTTTTTTAAATTCAATTCTGAATTTGGATTTTCTTAAAGAGTATAAAATAATATTTGGGAAATTTATTGGCCATCGAATGTGTAAAAAATATTTGATTCTACAAAAATTGACATTTGGTCTCTTGTCTAAAACCTGATTTTCTTCTCATAAATAAAAAAAATATCAGCTATTTTTTTTTTAATTTAATTCTGAATTTGGATTTTCTTGAAGATTCTAAAATAATATTTGGGAAATTGATTTGCTATAGAATGTGTAAAAAATATTCGATTCTACAAAAATTGACATTTGCTCTCTGGTCTAAAACCTGATTTTCTTCTCATCACTAATAAGAATAACAGCTTTTTTTTTAAATTTAATTTTGAATTTGGATTTTCTTAAAGATTCTAAAATAATATTTGGGAAATTTATTTGTCATAGAATGTGTACAAAATATTCGATTCTACAAAAATTGACATTTGGTCTCTGGGCTAAAACCTGATTTTCTTCTCATAAATAATAAAAATATCAGTTATTTTTTTTTAAATTCAATTCTGAATTTGGATTTTCTTAAAGAGTATAAAATAATATTTGGGAAATTTATTTGCCATCGAATGTGTAAAAAATATTCGATTCTACAAAAATTGACATTTGGTCTCTTGTCTAAAACCTGATTTTCTTCTCAAAACTAATAAGAATATCAGCTTTTTTTTTTAAATTTAATTCTGAATTTGGATTTTCTTAAAGATTCTAAAATAATATTTGGGAAATTTATTTGTCATAGAATGTGTACAAAATATTCGATTCTACAAAAATTGACATTTGGTCTCTGGTCTAAAACCTGATTTTGTTCTCATAAATTATAAAAATGTCATCTATTTTTTTTTAATTCAATTCTGAATTTAGATTTTCTTAAAGATTCTAAAATAATATTTTGGAAATTTATTTGCCATAGAATGTGTACAAAATATTCGATTCTACAAAAATTGACATTTGGTCTCTGGTCTAAAACCTGATTTTCTTCTCATAAATAATAAAAATATCAGTTATTTTTTTTTAAATTCAATTCTAAATTTAGATTTTCTTAAAGATTCTAAAATAATATTTGGGAAATTTATTTGTCATAGAATGTGTACAAAATATTCAATTCTACAAAAATTGACATTTGGTCACTGGTCTAAAACCTGATTTTCTTCTTATAAATAATAAAAATATCAGCAATTTTTTTTTAATATTGTTCTAAATTTGGATTTTTTTGAAGATTATAAAATAATATTTAGGAAATTTCATTTCCATAGAATGTTTACAAAATATTCGATTCTACAAAAATTGACATTTGGTCTCTGGTCTAAAACCTGATTTTCTACTCATAAATAATTAAAATATCAGCTATATTTTTTTAATTTAATTCTGAATTTAGATTTTCTTAAAGATTCTAAAATAATATTTGGGAAATTTATTTGTCATAGAATGTGTACAAAATATTCGATTCTACAAAAATTGACATTTGGTCTCTGGTCTAAAACCTGATTTTCTTCTCATAAATAATAAAAATATCAGTTATTTTTTTTTAAATTCAATTCTGAATTTTGATTTTCTTAAAGAGTATAAAATAATATTTGGGAAATTTATTGGCCATCGAATGTGTAAAAAATATTTGATTCTACAAAAATTGACATTTGGTCTCTTGTCTAAAACCTGATTTTCTTCTCATAAATAAAAAAAATATCAGCTATTTTTTTTTTAATTTAATTCTGAATTTGGATTTTCTTGAAGATTCTAAAATAATATTTGGGAAATTGATTTGTCATAGAATGTGTACAAAATATTCGATTCTACAAAAATTGACATTTGGTCTCTGGGCTAAAACCTGATTTTCTTCTCATAAATAATAAAAATATCAGTTATTTTTTTTTAAATTCAATTCTGAATTTGGATTTTCTTAAAGAGTATAAAATAATATTTGGGAAATTTATTGGCCATCGAATGTGTAAAAAATATTTGATTCTACAAAAATTGACATTTGGTCTCTTGTCTAAAACCTGATTTTCTTCTCATAAATAAAAAAAATATCAGCTATTTTTTTTTTAATTTAATTCTGAATTTGGATTTTCTTGAAGATTCTAAAATAATATTTGGGAAATTGATTTGCCATAGAATGTGTAAAAAATATTCGATTCTACAAAAATTGACATTTGCTCTCTGGTCTAAAACCTGATTTTCTTCTCATCACTAATAAGAATAACAGCTTTTTTTTTAAATTTAATTTTGAATTTGGATTTTCTTAAAGATTCTAAAATAATATTTGGGAAATTTATTTGTCATAGAATGTGTACAAAATATTCGATTCTACAAAAATTGACATTTGGTCTCTGGGCTAAAACCTGATTTTCTTCTCATAAATAATAAAAATATCAGTTATTTTTTTTTAAATTCAATTCTGAATTTGGATTTTCTTAAAGAGTATAAAATAATATTTGGGAAATTTATTTGCCATCGAATGTGTAAAAAATATTCGATTCTACAAAAATTGACATTTGGTCTCTTGTCTAAAACCTGATTTTCTTCTCAAAACTAATAAGAATATCAGCTTTTTTTTTTAAATTTAATTCTGAATTTGGATTTTCTTAAAGATTCTAAAATAATATTTGGGAAATTTATTTGTCATAGAATGTGTACAAAATATTCGATTCTACAAAAATTGACATTTGGTCTCTGGTCTAAAACCTGATTTTGTTCTCATAAATTATAAAAATGTCATCTATTTTTTTTTAATTCAATTCTGAATTTAGATTTTCTTAAAGATTCTAAAATAATATTTTGGAAATTTATTTGCCATAGAATGTGTACAAAATATTCGATTCTACAAAAATTGACATTTGGTCTCTGGTCTAAAACCTGATTTTCTTCTCATAAATAATAAAAATATCAGTTATTTTTTTTTAAATTCAATTCTAAATTTAGATTTTCTTAAAGATTCTAAAATAATATTTGGGAAATTTATTTGTCATAGAATGTGTACAAAATATTCAATTCTACAAAAATTGACATTTGGTCACTGGTCTAAAACCTGATTTTCTTCTTATAAATAATAAAAATATCAGCAATTTTTTTTTAATATTGTTCTAAATTTGGATTTTTTTGAAGATTATAAAATAATATTTAGGAAATTTCATTTCCATAGAATGTTTACAAAATATTCGATTCTACAAAAATTGACATTTGGTCTCTGGTCTAAAACCTGATTTTCTACTCATAAATAATTAAAATATCAGCTATATTTTTTTAATTTAATTCTGAATTTAGATTTTCTTAAAGATTCTAAAATAATATTTGGGAAATTTATTTGTCATAGAATGTGTACAAAATATTCGATTCTACAAAAATTAACATTTGGTCTCTGGTCTAAAACCTGATTTTCTTCTTATAAATAATAAAAATATCAGCAATTTTTTTTTAATATTGTTCTGAATTTGGATTTTTTTGAAGATTATAAAATAATATTTAGGAAATTTCATTTCCATAGAATGTGTACAAAATATTCGATTCTACAAAAATTGACATTTGGTCTCTGGCCTAAAACCTGATTTTCTTCTCATAAATAATAAGAATATCAGCTTTGATTTTTTAATTTAATTCTGAATTTGAATTTTCTTAAAGATTCTAAAATAATATTTCGGAAATTTATTTGCCATAGAATGTGTAAAAAATATTCGATTCTACAAAAATTGACATTTGGTCTCTTGTTTAAAACCTGATTTTTTTCTCATAAATAATAAAAATATCAGTTATTTTTTTTTAAATTCAATTCTGAATTTGGATTTTCTTAAAGAGAATAAAATAATATTTGGGAAATTTATTTCCCATCGAATGTGTAAAAAATATTCGATTCAACAAAAATTGATATTTGGTCTCTGGTCTAAAACCTGATTTTGTTCTCATAAATTATAAAAATGTCAACTATTTTTTTTTAATTCAATTCTGAATTTAGATTTTCTTAAAGATTCTAAAATAATATTTGGGAAATTTATTTGTCATAGAATGTGTACAAAATATTCGATTCTACAAAAATTGACATTTGGTCTCTGGGCTAAAACCTGATTTTCTTCTCGTAAATAATAAAAATATCAGTTATTTTTTTTTAAATTCAATTCTGAATTTGGATTTTCTTAAAGAGTATAAAATAATATTTGGGAAATTTATTTGCCATCGAATGTGTAAAAAATATTCGATTCTACAAAAATTGACATTTGGTCTCTTGTCTAAAACCTGATTTTCTTCTCAAAACTAATAAGAATATCAGCTTTTTTTTTTAAATTTAATTCTGAATTTGGATTTTCTTAAAGATTCTAAAATAATATTTGGGAAATTTATTTGTCATAGAATGTGTACAAAATATTCGATTCTACAAAAATTGACATTTGGTCTCTGGTCTAAAACCTGATTTTGTTCTCATAAATTATAAAAATGTCATCTATTTTTTTTTAATTCAATTCTGAATTTAGATTTTCTTAAAGATTCTAAAATAATATTTTGGAAATTTATTTGCCATAGAATGTGTACAAAATATTCGATTCTACAAAAATTGACATTTGGTCTCTGGTCTAAAACCTGATTTTCTTCTCATAAATAATAAAAATATCAGTTATTTTTTTTTAAATTCAATTCTAAATTTAGATTTTCTTAAAGATTCTAAAATAATATTTGGGAAATTTATTTGTCATAGAATGTGTACAAAATATTCATTCTACAAAAATTGACATTTGGTCACTGGTCTAAAACCTGATTTTCTTCTTATAAATAATAAAAATATCAGCAATTTTTTTTTAATATTGTTCTAAATTTGGATTTTTTTGAAGATTATAAAATAATATTTAGGAAATTTCATTTCCATAGAATGTTTACAAAATATTCGATTCTACAAAAATTGACATTTGGTCTCTGGTCTAAAACCTGATTTTCTACTCATAAATAATTAAAATATCAGCTATATTTTTTTAATTTAATTCTGAATTTAGATTTTCTTAAAGATTCTAAAATAATATTTGGGAAATTTATTTGTCATAGAATGTGTACAAAATATTCGATTCTACAAAAATTAACATTTGGTCTCTGGTCTAAAACCTGATTTTCTTCTTATAAATAATAAAAATATCAGCAATTTTTTTTTAATATTGTTCTGAATTTGGATTTTTTTGAAGATTATAAAATAATATTTAGGAAATTTCATTTCCATAGAATGTGTACAAAATATTCGATTCTACAAAAATTGACATTTGGTCTCTGGCCTAAAACCTGATTTTCTTCTCATAAATAATAAGAATATCAGCTTTGATTTTTTTAATTTAATTCTGAATTTGAATTTTCTTAAAGATTCTAAAATAATATTTCGGAAATTTATTTGCCATAGAATGTGTAAAAAATATTCGATTCTACAAAAATTGACATTTGGTCTCTTGTTTAAAACCTGATTTTTTTCTCATAAATAATAAAAATATCAGTTATTTTTTTTTAAATTCAATTCTGAATTTGGATTTTCTTAAAGAGTATAAAATAATATTTGGGAAATTTATTTCCCATCGAATGTGTAAAAAATATTCGATTCAACAAAAATTGATATTTGGTCTCTGGTCTAAAACCTGATTTTGTTCTCATAAATTATAAAAATGTCAACTATTTTTTTTTAATTCAATTCTGAATTTAGATTTTCTTAAAGATTCTAAAATAATATTTGGGAAATTTATTTGTCATAGAATGTGTACAAAATATTCGATTCTACAAAAATTGACATTTGGTCACTGGTCTAAAACCTGATTTTCTTCTTATAAATAATAAAAATATCAGCAATTTTTTTTAAATATTGTTCTGAATTTGGATTTTCTTGAAGATTATAAAATAATATTTAGGAAATTTCATTTCCATAGAATGTGTACAAAATATTCGATTCTACAAAAATTGACATTTGGTCTCTGGGCTAAAACCTGATTTTCTTCTCATAAATAATAAAAATATCAGTTATTTTTTTTTAAATTCAATTCTGAATTTGGATTTTCTTAAAGAGTATAAAATAATATTTGGGAAATTTATTGGCCATCGAATGTGTAAAAAATATTTGATTCTACAAAAATTGACATTTGGTCTCTTGTCTAAAACCTGATTTTCTTCTCATAACTAATAAGGATATCAGCTTTTTTTTTTAAATTTAATTCTGAATTTGGATTTTCTTGAAGATTCTAAAATAATATTTGGGAAATTTATTTGTCATAGAATGTGTACAAAATATTCGATTCTACAAAAATTGACATTTGGTCTCTGGTCTAAAACCTGATTTTCTTCTCATAAATAATAAAAATATCAGTTATTTTTTTTTTAAATTTAATTCTGAATTTCGATTTTCTTAAAGAGTATAAAATAATATTTGGGAAATTTATTTGCCATGGAATGTGTAAAAAATATTCGATTCTACAAAAATTGACATTTGCTCTCTGGTCTAAAACCTGATTTTCTTCTCATCACTAATAAGAATAACAGCTTTTTTTTTTAAATTTAATTTTGAATTTGGATTTTCTTAAAGATTCTAAAATAATATTTGGGAAATTTATTTGTCATAGAATGTGTACAAAATATTCGATTCTACAAAAATTGACATTTGGTCTCTGGGCTAAAACCTGATTTTCTTCTCATAAATAATAAAAATATCAGTTATTTTTTTTTAAATTCAATTCTGAATTTGGATTTTCTTAAAGAGTATAAAATAATATTTGGGAAATTTATTTGCCATCGAATGTGTAAAAAATATTCGATTCTACAAAAATTGACATTTGGTCTCTTGTCTAAAACCTGATTTTCTTCTCAAAACTAATAAGAATATCAGCTTTTTTTTTTAAATTTAATTCTGAATTTGGATTTTCTTAAAGATTCTAAAATAATATTTGGGAAATTTATTTGTCATAGAATGTGTACAAAATATTCGATTCTACAAAAATTGACATTTGGTCTCTGGTCTAAAACCTGATTTTCTTCTCATAAATAATAAAAATATCAGTTATTTTTTTTTAAATTCAATTCTAAATTTAGATTTTCTTAAAGATTCTAAAATAATATTTGGGAAATTTATTTGTCATAGAATGTGTACAAAATATTCGATTCTACAAAAATTGACATTTGGTCACTGGTTTAAAACCTGATTTTCTTCTCATAAATAATAAAAATATCAGTTATTTTTTTTTAAATTCAATTCTGAATTTAGATTTTCTTAAAGATTCTAAAATAATATTTTGGAAATTTATTTGCCATAGAATGTGTACAAAATATTCGATTCTACAAAAATTGACATTTGGTCTCTGGTCTAAAACCTGATTTTCTTCTCATAAATAATAAAAATATCAGTTATTTTTTTTTTTAATCAATTCTGAATTTAGATTTTCTTAAAGATTCTAAAATAATATTTGGGAAATTTATTTGCCATAGAATGTGTACAAAATATTCGATTCAACAAAAATTGATATTTGGTCTCTGGTCTAAAACCTGATTTTGTTCTCATAAATTATAAAAATTTCAACTATTTTTTTTTAATTCAATTCTGAATTTAGATTTTCTTAAAGATTCTAAAATAATATTTGGGAAATTTATTTGTCATAGAATGTGTACAAAATATTCGATTCTACAAAAATTGACATTTGGTCACTGGTCTAAAACCTGATTTTCTTCTTATAAATAATAAAAATATCAGCAATGTTTTTTAAACATTGTTCTGAATTTGGATTTTCTTGAAGATTATAAAATAATATTTAGGAAATTTCATTTCCATAGAATGTGTACAAAATATTCGATTCTACAAAAATTGACATTTGGTCACTGGTCTAAAACCTGATTTTCTTCTTATAAATAATAAAAATATCAGCAATGTTTTTTAAACATTGTTCTGAATTTGGATTTTCTTGAAGATTATAAAATAATATTTAGGAAATTTCATTTCCATAGAATGTGTACAAAATATTCGATTCTACAAAAATTGACATTTGGTCTCTGGGCTAAAACCTGATTTTCTTCTCATAAATAATAAAAATATCAGTTATTTTTTTTTAAATTCAATTCTGAATTTGGATTTTCTTAAAGAGTATAAAATAATATTTGGGAAATTTATTGGCCATCGAATGTGTAAAAAATATTTGATTCTACAAAAATTGACATTTGGTCTCTTGTCTAAAACCTGATTTTCTTCTCATAACTAATAAGGATATCAGCTTTTTTTTTTAAATTTAATTCTGAATTTGGATTTTCTTGAAGATTCTAAAATAATATTTGGGAAATTTATTTGTCATAGAATGTGTACAAAATATTCGATTCTACAAAAATTGACATTTGGTCTCTGGTCTAAAACCTGATTTTCTTCTCATAAATAATAAAAATATCAGTTATTTTTTTTTTAAATTTAATTCTGAATTTCGATTTTCTTAAAGAGTATAAAATAATATTTGGGAAATTTATTTGCCATGGAATGTGTAAAAAATATTCGATTCTACAAAAATTGACATTTGCTCTCTGGTCTAAAACCTGATTTTCTTCTCATCACTAATAAGAATAACAGCTTTTTTTTTTAAATTTAATTTTGAATTTGGATTTTCTTAAAGATTCTAAAATAATATTTGGGAAATTTATTTGTCATAGAATGTGTACAAAATATTCGATTCTACAAAAATTGACATTTGGTCTCTGGGCTAAAACCTGATTTTCTTCTCATAAATAATAAAAATATCAGTTATTTTTTTTTAAATTCAATTCTGAATTTGGATTTTCTTAAAGAGTATAAAATAATATTTGGGAAATTTATTTGCCATCGAATGTGTAAAAAATATTCGATTCTACAAAAATTGACATTTGGTCTCTTGTCTAAAACCTGATTTTCTTCTCAAAACTAATAAGAATATCAGCTTTTTTTTTAAATTTAATTCTGAATTTGGATTTTCTTAAAGATTCTAAAATAATATTTGGGAAATTTATTTGTCATAGAATGTGTACAAAATATTCGATTCTACAAAAATTGACATTTGGTCTCTGGTCTAAAACCTGATTTTCTTCTCATAAATAATAAAAATATCAGTTATTTTTTTTTAAATTCAATTCTAAATTTAGATTTTCTTAAAGATTCTAAAATAATATTTGGGAAATTTATTTGTCATAGAATGTGTACAAAATATTCGATTCTACAAAAATTGACATTTGGTCACTGGTTTAAAACCTGATTTTCTTCTCATAAATAATAAAAATATCAGTTATTTTTTTTTAAATTCAATTCTGAATTTAGATTTTCTTAAAGATTCTAAAATAATATTTTGGAAATTTATTTGCCATAGAATGTGTACAAAATATTCGATTCTACAAAAATTGACATTTGGTCTCTGGTCTAAAACCTGATTTTCTTCTCATAAATAATAAAAATATCAGTTATTTTTTTTTTTAATCAATTCTGAATTTAGATTTTCTTAAAGATTCTAAAATAATATTTGGGAAATTTATTTGCCATAGAATGTGTACAAAATATTCGATTCAACAAAAATTGATATTTGGTCTCTGGTCTAAAACCTGATTTTGTTCTCATAAATTATAAAAATTTCAACTATTTTTTTTTAATTCAATTCTGAATTTAGATTTTCTTAAAGATTCTAAAATAATATTTGGGAAATTTATTTGTCATAGAATGTGTACAAAATATTCGATTCTACAAAAATTGACATTTGGTCACTGGTCTAAAACCTGATTTTCTTCTTATAAATAATAAAAATATCAGCAATGTTTTTTAAACATTGTTCTGAATTTGGATTTTCTTGAAGATTATAAAATAATATTTAGGAAATTTCATTTCCATAGAATGTGTACAAAATATTCGATTCTACAAAAATTGACATTTGGTCTCTTGTCTAAAACCTGATTTTCTTCTCAAAACTAATAAGAATATCAGCTTTTTTTTTTAAATTTAATTCTGAATTTGGATTTTCTTAAAGATTCTAAAATAATATTTGGGAAATTTATTTGTCATAGAATGTGTACAAAATATTCGATTCTACAAAAATTGACATTTGGTCTCTGGTCTAAAACCTGATTTTGTTCTCATAAATTATAAAAATGTCATCTATTTTTTTTTAATTCAATTCTGAATTTAGATTTTCTTAAAGATTCTAAAATAATATTTTGGAAATTTATTTGCCATAGAATGTGTACAAAATATTCGATTCTACAAAAATTGACATTTGGTCTCTGGTCTAAAACCTGATTTTCTTCTCATAAATAATGAAAATATCAGTTATTTTTTTTTAAATTTAATTCTAAATTTAGATTTTCTTAAAGATTCTAAAATAATATTTGGGAAATTTATTTGTCATAGAATGTGTACAAATTATTCGATTCTACAAAAATTGACATTTGGTCACTGGTTTAAAACCTGATTTTCTTCTTATAAATAATAAAAATATCAGTTATTTTTTTTTAAATTCAATTCTGAATTTAGATTTTCTTAAAGATTCTAAAATAATATTTTGGAAATTTATTTGCCATAGAATGTGTACAAAATATTCGATTCTACAAAAATTGACATTTGGTCTCTGGTCTAAAACCTGATTTTCTTCTCATAAATAATAAAAATATCAGTTATTTTTTTTTTTAATCAATTCTGAATTTAGATTTTCTTAAAGATTCTAAAATAATATTTGGGAAATTTATTTGCCATAGAATGTGTACAAAATATTCGATTCTACAAAAATTGACATTTGGTCACTGGTCTAAAACCTGATTTTCTTCTTATAAATAATAAAAATATCAGCAATGTTTTTTAAATATTGTTCTGAATTTGGATTTTCTTGAAGATTATAAAATAATATTTAGGAAATTTCATTTCCATAGAATGTGTACAAAATATTCGATTCTACAAAAATTGACATTTGGTCTCTGGGCTAAAACCTGATTTTCTTCTCATAAATAATAAAAATATCAGTTATTTTTTTTTAAATTCAATTCTGAATTTGAATTTTCTTAAAGAGTATAAAATAATATTTGGGAAATTTATTTGCCATAGAATGTGTAAAAAATATTTGATTCTACAAAAATTGACATTTGGTCTCTTGTCTAAAACCTGATTTTCTTCTCATAAATAATAAAAATATGATCTATTTTTTTTAAATTCAATTCTGAATTTGGATTTTCTTAAAGATTCTAAAATTATATTTGGGAAATTTATTTGCCATAGAATGTGTACAAAATATTCGATTCTACAAAAATTGACATTTCGTCTCTGGTCTAAAACCTGATTTTTTTCTCATAAATAATAAAAATATGATCTATTTTTTTTAAATTCAATTCTGAATTTGGATTTTCTTAAAGAGTATAAAATAATATTTGGGAAATTTATTTGCCATAGAATGTGTAAAAAATATTTGATTCTACAAAAATTGACATTTGGTCTCTTGTCTAAAACCTGATTTTCTTCTCATAAATAATAAAAATATGATCTATTTTTTTTAAATTCAATTCTGAATTTGGATTTTCTTAAAGATTCTAAAATTATATTTGGGAAATTTATTTGCCATAGAATGTGTACAAAATATTCGATTCTACAAAAATTGAAATTTGGTCTCTGGTCTAAAACCTGATTTTCTTCTCATAAATAATAAAAATATGATCTATTTTTTTTAAATTCAATTCTGAATTTGGATTTTATTAAAGATTCTAAAATTATATTTGGGAAATTTATTTGCCATAGAATGTGTACAAAATATTCGATTCTACAAAAATTGACATTTCGTCTCTTGTCTAAAACCTGATTTTCTTCTCATAAATAATAAAAATATCAGCTATTTTTTTTTTATTCAATTCTGAATTTGGATTTTCTTAAAGATTATAAAATAATATTTAGGAAATTTTTTTTCCATAGAATGTGTAAAAAATATTTGTTTCTACAAAAATTGATATTTGGTCTCAGGTCTAAAACCTGATTTCGTTCTCATAAATAATAAAAATATGATCTATTTTTTTTAAATTCAATTCTGAATTTGGATTTTCTTAAAGATTCTAAAATTATATTTGGGAAATTTATTTGCCATAGAATGTGTAAAAAATATTTGATTCTACAAAAATTGACATTTGGTCTCTTGTCTAAAACCTGATTTTCTTCTCATAAATAATAAAAATATGACCTATTTTTTTTAAATTCAATTCTGAATTTGGATTTTCTTAACGATTCTAAAATTATATTTCTGAAATTTATTTGCCATAGAATGTGTACAAAATATTCGATTCTACAAAAATTGACATTTGGTCTCTTGTCTAAAACCTGATTTTCTTCTCATAAATAATAAAAATATGACCTATTTTTTTTAAATTTAATTCTGAATTTGGATTTTCTTAACGATTCTAAAATTATATTTCTGAAATTTATTTGCCATAGAATGTGTACAAAATATTCGATTCTACAAAAATTGACATTTGGTCTCTGGTCTAAAACCTGATTTTCTTCTCATAAATAATAAAAATATCAGTTATTTTTTTTTTAAATTTAATTCTGAATTTCGATTTTCTTAAAGAGAATAAAATAATATTTGGGAAATTTATTTGCCATCGAATGTGTAAAAAATATTCGATTCTACAAAAATTGACATTTGCTCTCTGGTCTAAAACCTGATTTTCTTCTTATAACTAATAAGAATATCAGCTTTTTTTTTTAAATTTAATTTTGAATTTGGATTTTCTTAAAGATTCTAAAATAATATTTGGGAAATTTATTTGCCATAGAATGTGTAAAAAATATTCGATTCTACAAAAATTGACATTTGGTCTCTGGTCTAAAACCTGATTTTCTTCTCATAAATAATAAAAATATCAGCTATTTTTTTTTAAATTCAATTCTGAATTTGGATTTTCTTAAAGATTCTAAAATAATATTTGGGAAATTTATTTGTCATAGAATGTGTACAAAATATTCGATTCTACAAAAATTGACATTTGGTCTCTGGTCTAAAACCTGATTTTCTTCTCATAAATAATAAAAATATCAGTTATTTTTTTTTAAATTTAATTCTGAATTTCGATTTTCTTAAAGAGTATAAAATAATATTTGGGAAATTTATTTGCCATCGAATGTGTAAAAAATATTCGATTCTACAAAAATTGACATTTCGTCTCTTGTCTAAAACCTGATTTTCTTCTCATAAATAATAAAAATATCAGCTATTTTTTTTTATTCAATTCTGAATTTGGATTTTCTTAAAGATTCTAAAATAATATTTGGGAAATTTATTTGCCATAGAATGTGTACAAAATATTCGATTCTACAAAAATTGACATTTGGTCTCTGGTCTAAAACCTGATTTTGTTCTCATAAATTATAAAAATATCATTAATTTTTTTTAAATTCAATTCTGAATTTAGATGTTCCTAAAGATTATAAAATAATATTTAGGAAATTTTTTTTCCATCGAATGTGTAAAAAATATTTGTTTCTACAAAAATTGATATTTGGTCTCAGGTCTAAAACCTGATTTCGTTCTCATAAATAATAAAAATATGATCTATTTTTTTTAAATTCAATTCTGAATTTGGATTTTCTTAAAGATTCTAAAATTATATTTGGGAAATTTATTTGCCATAGAATGTGTAAAAAATATTTGATTCTACAAAAATTGACATTTGGTCTCTTGTCTAAAACCTGATTTTCTTCTCATAAATAATAAAAATATGACCTATTTTTTTTAAATTCAATTCTGAATTTGGATTTTCTTAACGATTCTAAAATTATATTTCTGAAATTTATTTGCCATAGAATGTGTACAAAATATTCGATTCTACAAAAATTGACATTTGGTCTCTTGTCTAAAACCTGATTTTCTTCTCATAAATAATAAAAATATGACCTATTTTTTTTAAATTCAATTCTGAATTTGGATTTTCTTAACGATTCTAAAATTATATTTCTGAAATTTATTTGCCATAGAATGTGTACAAAATATTCGATTCTACAAAAATTGACATTTGGTCTCTGGTCTAAAACCTGATTTTCTTCTCATAAATAATAAAAATATCAGTTATTTTTTTTTTAAATTTAATTCTGAATTTCGATTTTCTTAAAGAGTATAAAATAATATTTGGGAAATTTATTTGCCATCGAATGTGTAAAAAATATTCGATTCTACAAAAATTGACATTTGCTCTCTGGTCTAAAACCTGATTTTCTTCTTATAACTAATAAGAATATCAGCTTTTTTTTTTAAATTTAATTCTGAATTTGGATTTTCTTAAAGATTCTAAAATAATATTTGGGAAATTTATTTGCCATAGAATGTGTAAAAAATATTCGATTCTACAAAAATTGACATTTGCTCTCTGGTCTAAAACCTGATTTTCTTCTCATAACTAATAAGAATAACAGCTTTTTTTTTAAATTTAATTCTGAATTTGGATTTTCTTAAAGATTCTAAAATAATATTTGGGAAATTTATTTGCCATAGAATGTGTAAAAAATATTCGATTCTACAAAAATTGACATTTGGTCTCTGGTCTAAAACCTGATTTTGTTCTCATAAATTATAAAAATATCATTAATTTTTTTTAAATTCAATTCTGAATTTGGATTTTCTTAAAGATTCTAAAATAATATTTGGGAAATTTATTTGTCATAAATGTATACAAAATATTCGATTCTACAAAAATTGACATTTGGTCTCTGGTCTAAAACCTGATTTTCTTCTCATAAATAATAAAAATATCAGTTATTTTTTTTTAAATTTAATTCTGAATTTCGATTTTCTTAAAGAGTATAAAATAATATTTGGGAAATTTATTTGCCATCGAATGTGTAAAAAATATTCGATTCTACAAAAATTGACATTTCGTCTCTTGTCTAAAACCTGATTTTCTTCTCATAAATAATAAAAATATCAGCTATTTTTTTTTATTCAATTCTGAATTTGGATTTTCTTAAAGATTCTAAAATAATATTTGGGAAATTTATTTGCCATAGAATGTGTACAAAATATTCGATTCTACAAAAATTGACATTTGGTCTCTGGTCTAAAACCTGATTTTGTTCTCATAAATTATAAAAATATCATTAATTTTTTTTAAATTCAATTCTGAATTTTGATGTTCCTAAAGATTATAAAATAATATTTAGGAAATTTTTTTTCCATAGAATGTGTAAAAAATATTTGTTTCTACAAAAATTGATATTTGGTCTCAGGTCTAAAACCTGATTTCGTTCTCATAAATAATAAAAATATGAGCTATTTTTTTTAAATTCAATTCTGAATTTGGATTTTCTTAAAGATTCTAAAATTATATTTGGGAAATTTATTTGCCATAGAATGTGTAAAAAATATTTGATTCTACAAAAATTGACATTTGGTCTCTTGTCTAAAACCTGATTTTCTTCTCATAAATAATAAAAATATGATCTATTTTTTTTAAATTCAATTCTGAATTTGGATTTTCTTAAAGATTCTAAAATTATATTTGGGAAATTTATTTGCCATAGAATGTGTACAAAATATTCGATTCTACAAAAATTGAAATTTGGTCTCTGGTCTAAAACCTGAATTTCTTCTCATAAATAATAAAAATATGATCTATTTTTTTTAAATTCAATTCTGAATTTGGATTTTCTTAAAGATTCTAAAATTATATTTGGGAAATTTATTTGCCATCGAATGTGTAAAATATATTCGATCCTACAAAAATTGACATTTGGTCTCTTGTCTAAAACCTGATTTTCTTCTCATAAATAAAAAAAATATCAGCTATTTTTTTTTTAATTCAATTCTGAATTTGGATTTTCTTAAAGATTCTAAAATAATATTTGGGAAATTTATTTGTCATAGAATGTGTACAAAATATTCGATTCTACAAAAATTGACATTTGGTCTCTGGTCTAAAACCTGATTTTCTTCTCATAAATAATAAAAATATCAGTTATTTTTTTTTTAAATTTAATTCTGAATTTCGATTTTCTTAAAGAGTATAAAATAATATTTGGGAAATTTATTTGCCATCGAATGTGTAAAAAATATTCGATTCTACAAAAATTGACATTTGCTCTCTGGTCTAAAACCTGATTTTCTTCTCATAAATAATAAGAATATCAGCTTTTTTTTTAAATTTAATTCTGAATTTGGATTTTCTTAATGATTCTAAAATAATATTTGGGAAATTTATTTGCCATAGAATGTGTAAAAAATATTCGATTCTTCAAAAATTGACATTTGCTCTCTGGTCTAAAACCTGATTTTCTTCTCATAACTAATAAGAATAACAGCTTTTTTTTTTAAATTTAATTCTGAATTTGGATTTTCTTAAAGATTCTAAAATAATATTTGGGAAATTTATTTGCCATAGAATGTGTAAAAAATATTCGATTCTACAAAAATTGACATTTGGTCTCTGGTCTAAAACCTGATTTTGTTCTCATAAATTATAAAAATATCATTAATTTTTTTTAAATTCAATTCTGAATTTGGATTTTCTTAAAGATTCTAAAATAATATTTGGGAAATTTATTTGTCATAGAATGTGTACAAAATATTCGATTCTACAAAAATTGACATTTGGTCTCTGGTCTAAAACCTGATTTTCTTCTCATAAATAATAAAAATATCAGTAATTTTTTTTTAAATTTAATTCTGAATTTCGATTTTCTTAAAGAGTATAAAATAATATTTGGGAAATTTATTTGCCATCGAATGTGTAAAAAATATTCGATTCTACAAAAATTGACATTTCGTCTCTTGTCTAAAACCTGATTTTCTTCTCATAAATAATAAAAATATCAGCTATTTTTTTTTATTCAATTCTGAATTTGGATTTTCTTAAAGATTCTAAAATAATATTTGGGAAATTTATTTGCCATAGAATGTGTACAAAATATTCGATTCTACAAAAATTGACATTTGGTCTCTGGTCTAAAACCTGATTTTGTTCTCATAAATTATAAAAATATCATTAATTTTTTTTAAATTCAATTCTGAATTTAGATGTTCCTAAAGATTATAAAATAATATTTAGGAAATTTTTTTTCCATAGAATGTGTAAAAAATATTTGTTTCTACAAAAATTGATATTTGGTCTCAGGTCTAAAACCTGATTTCGTTCTCATAAATAATAAAAATATGAGCTATTTTTTTTAAATTCAATTCTGAATTTGGATTTTCTTAAAGATTCTAAAATTATATTTGGGAAATTTATTTGCCATAGAATGTGTAAAAAATATTTGATTCTACAAAAATTGACATTTGGTCTCTTGTCTAAAACCTGATTTTCTTCTCATAAATAATAAAAATATGATCTATTTTTTTTAAATTCAATTCTGAATTTGGATTTTCTTAAAGATTCTAAAATTATATTTGGGAAATTTATTTGCCATAGAATGTGTAAAAAATATTTGATTCTACAAAAATTGACATTTGGTCTCTTGTCTAAAACCTGATTTTCTTCTCATAAATAATAAAAATATGACCTATTTTTTTTAAATTCAATTCTGAATTTGGATTTTCTTAACGATTCTAAAATTATATTTCTGAAATTTATTTGCCATAGAATGTGTACAAAATATTCGATTCTACAAAAATTGACATTTGGTCTCTTGTCTAAAACCTGATTTTCTTCTCATAAATAATAAAAATATGACCTATTTTTTTTAAATTTAATTCTGAATTTGGATTTTCTTAACGATTCTAAAATTATATTTCTGAAATTTATTTGCCATAGAATGTGTACAAAATATTCGATTCTACAAAAATTGACATTTGGTCTCTGGTCTAAAACCTGATTTTCTTCTCATAAATAATAAAAATATCAGTTATTTTTTTTTTAAATTTAATTCTGAATTTCGATTTTCTTAAAGAGAATAAAATAATATTTGGGAAATTTATTTGCCATCGAATGTGTAAAAAATATTCGATTCTACAAAAATTGACATTTGCTCTCTGGTCTAAAACCTGATTTTCTTCTTATAACTAATAAGAATATCAGCTTTTTTTTTTAAATTTAATTTTGAATTTGGATTTTCTTAAAGATTCTAAAATAATATTTGGGAAATTTATTTGCCATAGAATGTGTAAAAAATATTCGATTCTACAAAAATTGACATTTGGTCTCTGGTCTAAAACCTGATTTTCTTCTCATAAATAATAAAAATATCAGCTATTTTTTTTTAAATTCAATTCTGAATTTGGATTTTCTTAAAGATTCTAAAATAATATTTGGGAAATTTATTTGTCATAGAATGTGTACAAAATATTCGATTCTACAAAAATTGACATTTGGTCTCTGGTCTAAAACCTGATTTTCTTCTCATAAATAATAAAAATATCAGTTATTTTTTTTTAAATTTAATTCTGAATTTCGATTTTCTTAAAGAGTATAAAATAATATTTGGGAAATTTATTTGCCATCGAATGTGTAAAAAATATTCGATTCTACAAAAATTGACATTTCGTCTCTTGTCTAAAACCTGATTTTCTTCTCATAAATAATAAAAATATCAGCTATTTTTTTTTATTCAATTCTGAATTTGGATTTTCTTAAAGATTCTAAAATAATATTTGGGAAATTTATTTGCCATAGAATGTGTACAAAATATTCGATTCTACAAAAATTGACATTTGGTCTCTGGTCTAAAACCTGATTTTGTTCTCATAAATTATAAAAATATCATTAATTTTTTTTAAATTCAATTCTGAATTTAGATGTTCCTAAAGATTATAAAATAATATTTAGGAAATTTTTTTTCCATCGAATGTGTAAAAAATATTTGTTTCTACAAAAATTGATATTTGGTCTCAGGTCTAAAACCTGATTTCGTTCTCATAAATAATAAAAATATGATCTATTTTTTTTAAATTCAATTCTGAATTTGGATTTTCTTAAAGATTCTAAAATTATATTTGGGAAATTTATTTGCCATAGAATGTGTAAAAAATATTTGATTCTACAAAAATTGACATTTGGTCTCTTGTCTAAAACCTGATTTTCTTCTCATAAATAATAAAAATATGACCTATTTTTTTTAAATTCAATTCTGAATTTGGATTTTCTTAACGATTCTAAAATTATATTTCTGAAATTTATTTGCCATAGAATGTGTACAAAATATTCGATTCTACAAAAATTGACATTTGGTCTCTTGTCTAAAACCTGATTTTCTTCTCATAAATAATAAAAATATGACCTATTTTTTTTAAATTCAATTCTGAATTTGGATTTTCTTAACGATTCTAAAATTATATTTCTGAAATTTATTTGCCATAGAATGTGTACAAAATATTCGATTCTACAAAAATTGACATTTGGTCTCTGGTCTAAAACCTGATTTTCTTCTCATAAATAATAAAAATATCAGTTATTTTTTTTTTAAATTTAATTCTGAATTTCGATTTTCTTAAAGAGTATAAAATAATATTTGGGAAATTTATTTGCCATCGAATGTGTAAAAAATATTCGATTCTACAAAAATTGACATTTGCTCTCTGGTCTAAAACCTGATTTTCTTCTTATAACTAATAAGAATATCAGCTTTTTTTTTTAAATTTAATTCTGAATTTGGATTTTCTTAAAGATTCTAAAATAATATTTGGGAAATTTATTTGCCATAGAATGTGTAAAAAATATTCGATTCTACAAAAATTGACATTTGCTCTCTGGTCTAAAACCTGATTTTCTTCTCATAACTAATAAGAATAACAGCTTTTTTTTTAAATTTAATTCTGAATTTGGATTTTCTTAAAGATTCTAAAATAATATTTGGGAAATTTATTTGCCATAGAATGTGTAAAAAATATTCGATTCTACAAAAATTGACATTTGGTCTCTGGTCTAAAACCTGATTTTGTTCTCATAAATTATAAAAATATCATTAATTTTTTTTAAATTCAATTCTGAATTTGGATTTTCTTAAAGATTCTAAAATAATATTTGGGAAATTTATTTGTCATAAATGTATACAAAATATTCGATTCTACAAAAATTGACATTTGGTCTCTGGTCTAAAACCTGATTTTCTTCTCATAAATAATAAAAATATCAGTTATTTTTTTTTAAATTTAATTCTGAATTTCGATTTTCTTAAAGAGTATAAAATAATATTTGGGAAATTTATTTGCCATCGAATGTGTAAAAAATATTCGATTCTACAAAAATTGACATTTCGTCTCTTGTCTAAAACCTGATTTTCTTCTCATAAATAATAAAAATATCAGCTATTTTTTTTTATTCAATTCTGAATTTGGATTTTCTTAAAGATTCTAAAATAATATTTGGGAAATTTATTTGCCATAGAATGTGTACAAAATATTCGATTCTACAAAAATTGACATTTGGTCTCTGGTCTAAAACCTGATTTTGTTCTCATAAATTATAAAAATATCATTAATTTTTTTTAAATTCAATTCTGAATTTTGATGTTCCTAAAGATTATAAAATAATATTTAGGAAATTTTTTTTCCATAGAATGTGTAAAAAATATTTGTTTCTACAAAAATTGATATTTGGTCTCAGGTCTAAAACCTGATTTCGTTCTCATAAATAATAAAAATATGAGCTATTTTTTTTAAATTCAATTCTGAATTTGGATTTTCTTAAAGATTCTAAAATTATATTTGGGAAATTTATTTGCCATAGAATGTGTAAAAAATATTTGATTCTACAAAAATTGACATTTGGTCTCTTGTCTAAAACCTGATTTTCTTCTCATAAATAATAAAAATATGATCTATTTTTTTTAAATTCAATTCTGAATTTGGATTTTCTTAAAGATTCTAAAATTATATTTGGGAAATTTATTTGCCATAGAATGTGTACAAAATATTCGATTCTACAAAAATTGAAATTTGGTCTCTGGTCTAAAACCTGAATTTCTTCTCATAAATAATAAAAATATGATCTATTTTTTTTAAATTCAATTCTGAATTTGGATTTTCTTAAAGATTCTAAAATTATATTTGGGAAATTTATTTGCCATCGAATGTGTAAAATATATTCGATCCTACAAAAATTGACATTTGGTCTCTTGTCTAAAACCTGATTTTCTTCTCATAAATAAAAAAAATATCAGCTATTTTTTTTTTAATTCAATTCTGAATTTGGATTTTCTTAAAGATTCTAAAATAATATTTGGGAAATTTATTTGTCATAGAATGTGTACAAAATATTCGATTCTACAAAAATTGACATTTGGTCTCTGGTCTAAAACCTGATTTTCTTCTCATAAATAATAAAAATATCAGTTATTTTTTTTTTAAATTTAATTCTGAATTTCGATTTTCTTAAAGAGTATAAAATAATATTTGGGAAATTTATTTGCCATCGAATGTGTAAAAAATATTCGATTCTACAAAAATTGACATTTGCTCTCTGGTCTAAAACCTGATTTTCTTCTCATAAATAATAAGAATATCAGCTTTTTTTTTAAATTTAATTCTGAATTTGGATTTTCTTAATGATTCTAAAATAATATTTGGGAAATTTATTTGCCATAGAATGTGTAAAAAATATTCGATTCTTCAAAAATTGACATTTGCTCTCTGGTCTAAAACCTGATTTTCTTCTCATAACTAATAAGAATAACAGCTTTTTTTTTTAAATTTAATTCTGAATTTGGATTTTCTTAAAGATTCTAAAATAATATTTGGGAAATTTATTTGCCATAGAATGTGTAAAAAATATTCGATTCTACAAAAATTGACATTTGGTCTCTGGTCTAAAACCTGATTTTGTTCTCATAAATTATAAAAATATCATTAATTTTTTTTAAATTCAATTCTGAATTTGGATTTTCTTAAAGATTCTAAAATAATATTTGGGAAATTTATTTGTCATAGAATGTGTACAAAATATTCGATTCTACAAAAATTGACATTTGGTCTCTGGTCTAAAACCTGATTTTCTTCTCATAAATAATAAAAATATCAGTAATTTTTTTTTAAATTTAATTCTGAATTTCGATTTTCTTAAAGAGTATAAAATAATATTTGGGAAATTTATTTGCCATCGAATGTGTAAAAAATATTCGATTCTACAAAAATTGACATTTCGTCTCTTGTCTAAAACCTGATTTTCTTCTCATAAATAATAAAAATATCAGCTATTTTTTTTTATTCAATTCTGAATTTGGATTTTCTTAAAGATTCTAAAATAATATTTGGGAAATTTATTTGCCATAGAATGTGTACAAAATATTCGATTCTACAAAAATTGACATTTGGTCTCTGGTCTAAAACCTGATTTTGTTCTCATAAATTATAAAAATATCATTAATTTTTTTTAAATTCAATTCTGAATTTAGATGTTCCTAAAGATTATAAAATAATATTTAGGAAATTTTTTTTCCATAGAATGTGTAAAAAATATTTGTTTCTACAAAAATTGATATTTGGTCTCAGGTCTAAAACCTGATTTCGTTCTCATAAATAATAAAAATATGAGCTATTTTTTTTAAATTCAATTCTGAATTTGGATTTTCTTAAAGATTCTAAAATTATATTTGGGAAATTTATTTGCCATAGAATGTGTAAAAAATATTTGATTCTACAAAAATTGACATTTGGTCTCTTGTCTAAAACCTGATTTTCTTCTCATAAATAATAAAAATATGATCTATTTTTTTTAAATTCAATTCTGAATTTGGATTTTCTTAAAGATTCTAAAATTATATTTGGGAAATTTATTTGCCATAGAATGTGTACAAAATATTCGATTCTACAAAAATTGAAATTTGGTCTCTGGTCTAAAACCTGATTTTCTTCTCATAAATAATAAAAATATGATCTATTTTTTTTAAATTCAATTCTGAATTTGGATTTTCTTAAAGATTCTAAAATTATATTTGGGAAATTTATTTGCCAT
This sequence comes from Ganaspis brasiliensis, assembly GCA_037103525.1. Taxonomy (NCBI): domain Eukaryota; kingdom Metazoa; phylum Arthropoda; class Insecta; order Hymenoptera; family Figitidae; genus Ganaspis; species Ganaspis brasiliensis. Next base: position 504,128 of record JAZKLR010000329.1, on the reverse strand, counting down.
CGAATGTGTAAAAAATATTCGATTCTACAAAAATTGACATTTGGTCTCTTGTCTAAAACCTGATTTTCTTCTCATAAATAAAAAAAATATCAGCTATTTTTTTTTTAATTCAATTCTGAATTTGGATTTTCTTGAAGATTCTAAAATAATATTTGGGAAATTTATTTGTCATAGAATGTGTACAAAATATTCGATTCTACAAAAATTGACATTTGGTCTCTGGTCTAAAACCTGATTTTCTTCTCATAAATAATAAAAATATCAGTTATTTTTTTTTTAAATTTAATTCTGAATTTCGATTTTCTTAAAGAGTATAAAATAATATTTGGGAAATTTATTTGCCATCGAATGTGTAAAAAATATTCGATTGTACAAAAATTGACATTTGCTCTCTGGTCTAAAACCTGATTTTCTTCTCATAAATAAAAAAAATATCAGCTATTTTTTTTTTAATTCAATTCTGAATTTGGATTTTCTTAAAGATTCTAAAATAATATTTGGAAAATTTATTTGCCATAGAATGTGTAAAAAATATTCGATTCTACAAAAATTGACATTTGCTCTCTGGTCTAAAACCTGATTTTCTTCTCATAAATAATAAGAATATTAGCTTTTTTTTTAAATTTAATTCTGTATTTGGATTTTCTTAAAGATTCTAAAATAATATTTGGGAAATTTATTTGCCATAGAATGTGTACAAAATATTCGATTCTACAAAAATTGACATTTGGTCTCTGGTCTAAAACCTGATTTTCTTCTCATAAATAATAAAAATATCAGTTATTTTTTTTAAATTCAATTCTAAATTTGGATTTTCTTAAAGATTCTAAAATAATATTTGGGAAATTTATTTGCCATAGAATGTGTACAAAATATTCGATTCTACAAAAATTGACATTTGGTCTCTTGTTTAAAACCTGATTTTTTTCTCATAAATAATAAAAATATCAGCTATTTTTTTTTAATTCAATTCTGAATTTGGATTTTCTTAAAGATTCTAAAATAATATTTGGGAAATTTATTTGCCATAGAATGTGTACAAAATATTCGATTCTACAAAAATTGACATTTGGTCTCTGGTCTAAAACCTGATTTTTTTCTCATAAACAATAAAAATATCAGCTATTTTTTTTTAAATCCAATTCTGAATTTGGATTTTCTTAAAGATTCTAAAATAATATTTGGGAAATTTATTTGCCATAGAATGTGTACAAAATATTCGATTCTACAAAAATTGACATTTGGTCTCTGGTCTAAAACCTGATTTTCTTCTCATAAATAATAAAAATATCAGTTATTTTTTTTTAAATTCAATTCTGAATTTCGATTTTCTTAAAGAGTATAAAATAATATTTGGGAAATTTATTTGCCATCGAATGTGTAAAAAATATTCGATTCTACAAAAATTGACATTTGGTCTCTTGTCTAAAACCTGATTTTCTTCTCATAAATAATAAAAATATCAGCTATTTTTTTTAATTCAATTCTGACTTTGGATTTTCTTAAAGATTCTAAAATAATATTTGGGAAATTTATTTGCCATAGAATGTGTACAAAATATTCGATTTGATACCGATTCACTCCTTGAGCAATGGAAGAATCGATTCAAAGAGGGGGGGGGGGGGGGTGTTTTCGTGAACAAGGTGGTGTCAAAATCCGTAGCTTGACTGAGTAGGAGACAAGACTGAATATGACGGGGAGTCGAAACCAACGCTGGCGATGGATAGAAGTATTGCCGTTTCTATGTCGGTGCTGGGCCAGTGTTGGCAAGTAGCCGGCGTCACCGTTGCTCCCGATTCCGCTGACTCCGGACACGGGGCATTCGGCGAGAGAGAGGGGGGGGAAGACACCCGAACCGTAACTGCCTGGGGAGAGAACTCTCCCGTGCCGTATGGTCGAATGGGTGTGGGTCCGTTTCAGGATCTCCCGTACTAGAGTTTAGCCAGAGGAGAGAATTCTCCTGTGCTGTTTCTGTCGGGGGAGAGTACCTGGGGGAGCAAAAGGTGTACCCCGTACCGTAAGTGGTCAAAGGAGAGAATTCTCCTGTACCGCAGGGGCCAAGGGGTTTTGGACGACTTCCACGAGAGTAGTCGGTTACCTCGTCGACCTGAAAGGAGGAGTGAGGATTTCGATAGAACACACAGTGGAATACAGAACAAGTTCTTTATTCGTGTCAAAACAAGTCTTGCACCTGTGCGGAGTGCTGACCGATGAACAGTTACAATGACCGGTGAGTGGTACAGAAACGTCGCACGCTCGACCTTATATCTACGCTACGCGCTAACTCGACTGTGAGTCACGGCCTGGCGTGGCCAAGCGTGGCCAACCTGCGAGCCTAGCGGCGAGCCAGAAACTACATTATGCTAATTTTAGTAATACGTGAAAAAGTAAATTTTAAACTTAATAATCGTAAAGTACATTAAAAACTGAGATTATACATATAATTTATATTGAAATCGGTCTATCCTAACTGAAAATATTGATAAAAAGGCGAAAATCAACGGTTACGAGTATCCGGGAAGCGCGCGCGAGCGTTAGTGGGGGTGCCGTGGGCCGGGCCACGGAGCGTAAGAGAGAGAGAGAGCGAAAACGAAGGCAGCGGATTGGTCGACGCCGGGACTTGTTTTCTCTCTCCGTCTTACACATAGTGGTTGATACGTGTGTACGCGGTAATATGTGCATTGGCGTGTTCCTGTAGTGGTGACCGGGCGCTGCCGAATACTCGCGCGCGTTGTTTGTCGCGCAGCTAAATAAGTTTAAAAAGAACAATAATAATAATAAAAATAAGGTTAATTAAAAATAGAGATAAAAAATAATAAAGTAAATAAAAGTAATTAATAATTAAAAGTATAGGGAACCCGGGGCAAGTCACAATGCAATCTTTAAGGCCGATTTTTCTTAGATTTTCTTGTTTCTCGAGTATTATAAGAAATACTCGAAAAACAGAAAACCGTGGAAAGAGGCGAACTGTAACAGATTCTACTAAAATTGACATTTGGTCTCTGGTCTAAAACCTGATTTTGTTCTCATAAATTATAAAAATATTAGCTATTTTTTTTAAATTTAATTCTGAATTCGGATTTTCTTAAAGATTCTAAAATTATATTTGGGAAATTTATATGCCATAAAATGTGTGAAAAATTTTCGATCCAAAAAAAATTGATATTTGGTCTCTGGTCTAAAACCTGATTTTGTTCTCATAAATTATAAAAATATTAGCTATTTTTTTTAAATTTAATTCTGAATTTGGATTTTCTTAAAGATTCTAAAATAATATTTGGGAAATTTATTTGCCATAGAATGTGTAGAAAATATTCGATTCTACAAAAATTGACATTTGGTCTCTGGTCTAAAACCTGATTTTCTTCTCATAAATAATAAAAATATCAGTAATTTTTTTTTATATTCAATTCTGAAATTGGATTTTGTTAAAGAGTATAAAATAATATTTCGGAAATTTATTTTCCTTCGAATGTGTAAAAAATATTTGATTCAACAAAAATTGATATTTGGTCTCTGGTCTAAAACCTGATTTTCTTCTCATAAATAATAAAAATATCAGCTATTTTTTTTTAATTTTTTTCTGAATTTGGATTTTCTTAAAGATTCTAAAATTATATTTGGGAAATTTATTTGCCATAGAATGTGTACAAAATATTCGATTCTACAAAAATTGACATTTCGTCTCTGGTCTAAAACCTGATTTTCTTCTCATAAATAATAAAAATATCAGCTATTTTTTTTTTTAATTTTTTTCTGAATTTGGATTTTCTTAAAGATTCTAAAATTATATTTGGGAAATTTATTTGCCATAGAATGTGTACAAAATATTCGATTCTACAAAAATTGACATTTGGTCTCTGGTCTAAAACCTGATTTTCTTCTCATAAATAATAAAAATATCAGCTTTTTTTTTTTAATTTAATTCTGAATTTGGATTTTCTTAAAGATTCTAAAATAATATATGGGAAATTTATTTGCCATAAAATGTGTAAAAAATATTCGATTCTACAAAAATTGACATTTGGTCTCTTGTTTAAAACCTGATTTTTTTCTTTTAAATAATAAAAATATCAGCTATTTTTTTTTAATTTAATTCTGAATTTGGATTTTCTTAAAGATTCTAAAATAATATTTGGGAAATTTATTTGCCATAAAATGTGTACAAAATATTCGATTCTACAAAAATTGACATTTGGTCTCTGGTCTAAAACCTGATTTTCTTCTCATAAATAATAAAAATATCAGCTGTATTTTTTTAATTTAATTCTGAATTTGGATTTTCTTAAAGATTCTAAAATAATATTTGGGAAATTTATTTGCCATAGAATGTGTACAAAATATTCGATTCTACAAAAATTGACATTTGGTCTCTGGTCTAAAACCTGATTTTCTTCTCATAAATAATAAAAATATCAGCTATTTTTTTTTAATTTAATTCTGAATTTGGATTTTCTTAAAGATTCTAAAATAATATTTGGGAAATTTATTTGCCATAGAATGTGTAGAAAATATTCGATTCTACAAAAATTGACATTTAATCTCTGGTCTAAAACCCGATTTTCTTCTCATAAATAATAAAAATATGAGCTATTTTTTTTAAATTCAATTCTGAATTTGGATTTTCTTAAATATTCTAAAATTATATTTGGAAAATTTATTTGCCATTGAATGTGTACAAAATATTCAATTCTACAAAAATTGACATTTCGTCTCTGGTCTAAAACCTGATTTTCTTCTCATAAATAATAAAAATATCAGCTATTTTTTTTTTTAATTTTTTTCGGAATTTGGATTTTCTTAAAGATTCTAAAATTATATGTGGGAAATTTATTTGCCATAGAATGTGTACAAAATATTCGATTCTACAAAAATTGACATTTGGTCTCTGGTCTAAAACCTGATTTTCTTCTCATAAATAATAAAAATATCAGCTTTTTTTTTTTAATTTAATTCTGAATTGGGATTTTCTTAAAGATTCTCAAATAATATATGGGAAATTTATTTGCCATAAAATGTGTAAAAAATATTCGATTCTACAAAAATTGACATTTGGTCTCTTGTTTAAAACCTGATTTTTTTCTTTTAAATAATAAAAATATCAGCTATTTTTTTTTAATTTAATTCTGAATTTGGATTTTCTTAAAGATTCTAAAATAATATTTGGGAAATTTATTTGCCATAAAATGTGTACAAAATATTCGATTCTACAAAAATTGACATTTGGTCTCTGGTCTAAAACCTGATTTTCTTCTCATAAATAATAAAAATATCAGCTGTATTTTTTTAATTTAATTCTGAATTTGGATTTTCTTAAAGATTCTAAAATAATATTTGGGAAATTTATTTGCCATAGAATGTGTACAAAATATTCGATTCTACAAAAATTGACATTTGGTCTCTGGTCTAAAACCTGATTTTCTTCTCATAAATAATAAAAATATCAGCTATTTTTTTTTAATTTAATTCTGAATTTGGATTTTCTTAAAGATTCTAAAATAATATTTGGGAAATTTATTTGCCATAGAATGTGTAGAAAATATTCGATTCTACAAAAATTGACATTTAATCTCTGGTCTAAAACCCGATTTTCTTCTCATAAATAATAAAAATATGAGCTATTTTTTTTAAATTCAATTCTGAATTTGGATTTTCTTAAAGATTCTAAAATTATATTTGAAAAATTTGTTTGCCATTGAATGTGTACAAAATATTCGATTCTACAAAAATTGACATTTGGTCTCTGGTCTAAAACCTGATTTTCTTCTCATAAATAATAAAAATATCAGCTATTTTTTTTTAATTTAATTCTGAATTTGGATTTTCTTAAAGATTCTAAAATAATATTTGGGAAATTTATTTGCCATAGAATGTGTAAAAAATATTCGATTCTACAAAAATTGACATTTGGTCTCTTGTTTAAAACCTGATTTTTTTCTCATAAATAATAAAAATATCAGCTATTTTTTTTTAAATTCAATTCTGAATTTGGATTTTCTTAAAGATTCTAAAATAATATTTAAGAAATTTATTTGTCATAGAATGTGTACAAAATATTCGATTCTACAAAAATTGACATTTGGTCTCTGGTCTAAAACCTGATTTTCTTCTCATAAATAATAAAAATATCAGTTATTTTTTTTTAAATTCAATTCTGAATTTCGATTTTCTTAAAGATTCTAAAATTATATTTGGGAAATTTATTTGCCATTGAATGTGTACAAAATATTCGATTCTACAAAAATTGACATTTGGTCTCTGGTCTAAAACCTGATTTTCTTCTCATAAATAATAAAAATATCAGCTATTTTTTTTTAATTCAATTTTGAATTTAGATTTTCTTAAAGATTCTAAAATAATATTTGGGAAATTTATTTGCTATAGAATGTGTACAAAATATTCGAATCTACAAAAATTGACATTTGGTCTCTGGTCTAAAACCTGATTTTCTTCTCATAAATAATAAAAAAATCAGCTGTATTTTTTTAATTAAATTCTGAATTTGGATTTTCTTAAAGATTCTAAAATAATATTTGGGAAATTTATTTGCCATAGAATGTGTACAAAATATTCGATTCTACAAAAATTAACATTTGGTCTCTGGTCTAAAACCTGATTTTCTTCTCATAAATAATAAAAATATCAGTTATTTTTTTTTAAATTTAATTCTGAATATGGATTTTCTTAAAGATTCTAAAATAATATTTGGGAAATTTATTTGCCATAGAATGTGTACAAAATATTCGATTCTACAAAAATTGACATTTCGTCTCTGGTCTAAATCCTGATTTTTTTCTCATAAATAATAAAAATATGATCTATTTTTTTTAAATTCAATTCTGAATTTGGATTTTCTTAAAGATTCTAAAATTATATTTGAGAAATTTATTTGCCATAGAATGTGTAAAAAATATTCGATTCCACAAAAATTGACATTTGCTCTCTGGTCTAAAACCTGATTTTCTTCTGATAAATAATAAGAATATCAGCTTTTTTTTTTAATTTTAATTCTGAATTTGGATTTTCTTAAAGATTCTAAAATAATATTTGACAAATTTATTTATCATAGAATGTGTACAAAATATTCGATTCTACAAAAATTGATATTTGGTCTCTGGTCTAAAACCTGATTTTCTTCTCATAAATAATAAAAATATCAGCTATTTTTTTTTAATTTAATTCTGAATTTGGATTTTCTTAAAGATTCTAAAATAATATTTGGGAAATTTATTTGCCATAGAATGTGTAGAAAATATTCGATTCTACAAAAATTGACATTTGGTCTCTGGTCTAAAACCTGATTTTCTTCTCATAAATAATAAAAATATCAGTAATTTTTTTTTATATTCAATTCTGAATTTGGATTTTGTTAAAGAGTATAAAATAATATTTCGGAAATTTATTTTCCTTCGAATGTGTAAAAAATATTTGATTCAACAAAAATTGATATTTGGTCTCTGGTCTAAAACCTGATTTTCTTCTCATAAATAATAAAAATATCAGCTATTTTTTTTTTAATTTTTTTCTGAATTTGGATTTTCTTAAAGATTCTAAAATTATATTTGGGAAATTTATTTGCCATAGAATGTGTACAAAATATTCGATTCTACAAAAATTGACATTTCGTCTCTGGTCTAAAACCTGATTTTCTTCTCATAAATAATAAAAATATCAGCTATTTTTTTTTTTAATTTTTTTCTGAATTTGGATTTTCTTAAAGATTCTAAAATTATATTTGGGAAATTTATTTGCCATAGAATGTGTACAAAATATTCGATTCTACAAAAATTGACATTTGGTCTCTGGTCTAAAACCTGATTTTCTTCTCATAAATAATAAAAATATCAGCTTTTTTTTTTTAATTTAATTCTGAATTTGGATTTTCTTAAAGATTCTAAAATAATATATGGGAAATTTATTTGCCATAAAATGTGTAAAAAATATTCGATTCTACAAAAATTGACATTTGGTCTCTTGTTTAAAACCTGATTTTTTTCTTTTAAATAATAAAAATATCAGCTATTTTTTTTTAATTTAATTCTGAATTTGGATTTTCTTAAAGATTCTAAAATAATATTTGGGAAATTTATTTGCCATAAAATGTGTACAAAATATTCGATTCTACAAAAATTGACATTTGGTCTCTGGTCTAAAACCTGATTTTCTTCTCATAAATAATAAAAATATCAGCTGTATTTTTTTAATTTAATTCTGAATTTGGATTTTCTTAAAGATTCTAAAATAATATTTGGGAAATTTATTTGCCATAGAATATGTACAAAATATTCGATTCTACAAAAATTGACATTTGGTCTCTGGTCTAAAACCTGATTTTCTTCTCATAAATAATAAAAATATCAGCTATTTTTTTTTAATTTAATTCTGAATTTGGATTTTCTTAAAGATTCTAAAATAATATTTGGGAAATTTATTTGCCATAGAATGTGTAGAAAATATTCGATTCTACAAAAATTGACATTTAATCTCTGGTCTAAAACCCGATTTTCTTCTCATAAATAATAAAAATATGAGCTATTTTTTTTAAATTCAATTCTGAATTTGGATTTTCTTAAATATTCTAAAATTATATTTGGAAAATTTATTTGCCATTGAATGTGTACAAAATATTCAATTCTACAAAAATTGACATTTCGTCTCTGGTCTAAAACCTGATTTTCTTCTCATAAATAATAAAAATATCAGCTATTTTTTTTTTTAATTTTTTTCGGAATTTGGATTTTCTTAAAGATTCTAAAATTATATTTGGGAAATTTATTTGCCATAGAATGTGTACAAAATATTCGATTCTACAAAAATTGACATTTCGTCTCTGGTCTAAATCCTGATTTTTTTCTCATAAATAATAAAAATATGATCTATTTTTTTTAAATTCAATTCTGAATTTGGATTTTCTTAAAGATTCTAAAATTATATTTGAGAAATTTATTTGCCATAGAATGTGTAAAAAATATTCGATTCCACAAAAATTGACATTTGCTCTCTGGTCTAAAACCTGATTTTCTTCTGATAAATAATAAGAATATCAGCTTTTTTTTTTAATTTTAATTCTGAATTTGGATTTTCTTAAAGATTCTAAAATAATATTTGACAAATTTATTTATCATAGAATGTGTACAAAATATTCGATTCTACAAAAATTGATATTTGGTCTCTGGTCTAAAACCTGATTTTCTTCTCATAAATAATAAAAATATCAGCTATTTTTTTTTAATTTAATTCTGAATTTGGATTTTCTTAAAGATTCTAAAATAATATTTGGGAAATTTATTTGCCATAGAATGTGTAGAAAATATTCGATTCTACAAAAATTGACATTTGGTCTCTGGTCTAAAACCTGATTTTCTTCTCATAAATAATAAAAATATCAGTAATTTTTTTTTATATTCAATTCTGAATTTGGATTTTGTTAAAGAGTATAAAATAATATTTCGGAAATTTATTTTCCTTCGAATGTGTAAAAAATATTTGATTCAACAAAAATTGATATTTGGTCTCTGGTCTAAAACCTGATTTTCTTCTCATAAATAATAAAAATATCAGCTATTTTTTTTTTAATTTTTTTCTGAATTTGGATTTTCTTAAAGATTCTAAAATTATATTTGGGAAATTTATTTGCCATAGAATGTGTACAAAATATTCGATTCTACAAAAATTGACATTTCGTCTCTGGTCTAAAACCTGATTTTCTTCTCATAAATAATAAAAATATCAGCTATTTTTTTTTTTAATTTTTTTCTGAATTTGGATTTTCTTAAAGATTCTAAAATTATATTTGGGAAATTTATTTGCCATAGAATGTGTACAAAATATTCGATTCTACAAAAATTGACATTTGGTCTCTGGTCTAAAACCTGATTTTCTTCTCATAAATAATAAAAATATCAGCTTTTTTTTTTTAATTTAATTCTGAATTTGGATTTTCTTAAAGATTCTAAAATAATATATGGGAAATTTATTTGCCATAAAATGTGTAAAAAATATTCGATTCTACAAAAATTGACATTTGGTCTCTTGTTTAAAACCTGATTTTTTTCTTTTAAATAATAAAAATATCAGCTATTTTTTTTTAATTTAATTCTGAATTTGGATTTTCTTAAAGATTCTAAAATAATATTTGGGAAATTTATTTGCCATAAAATGTGTACAAAATATTCGATTCTACAAAAATTGACATTTGGTCTCTGGTCTAAAACCTGATTTTCTTCTCATAAATAATAAAAATATCAGCTGTATTTTTTTAATTTAATTCTGAATTTGGATTTTCTTAAAGATTCTAAAATAATATTTGGGAAATTTATTTGCCATAGAATATGTACAAAATATTCGATTCTACAAAAATTGACATTTGGTCTCTGGTCTAAAACCTGATTTTCTTCTCATAAATAATAAAAATATCAGCTATTTTTTTTTAATTTAATTCTGAATTTGGATTTTCTTAAAGATTCTAAAATAATATTTGGGAAATTTATTTGCCATAGAATGTGTAGAAAATATTCGATTCTACAAAAATTGACATTTAATCTCTGGTCTAAAACCCGATTTTCTTCTCATAAATAATAAAAATATGAGCTATTTTTTTTAAATTCAATTCTGAATTTGGATTTTCTTAAATATTCTAAAATTATATTTGGAAAATTTATTTGCCATTGAATGTGTACAAAATATTCAATTCTACAAAAATTGACATTTCGTCTCTGGTCTAAAACCTGATTTTCTTCTCATAAATAATAAAAATATCAGCTATTTTTTTTTTTAATTTTTTTCGGAATTTGGATTTTCTTAAAGATTCTAAAATTATATTTGGGAAATTTATTTGCCATAGAATGTGTACAAAATATTCGATTCTACAAAAATTGACATTTGGTCTCTGGTCTAAAACCTGATTTTCTTCTCATAAATAATAAAAATATCAGCTTTTTTTTTTTAATTTAATTCTGAATTGGGATTTTCTTAAAGATTCTCAAATAATATATGGGAAATTTATTTGCCATAAAATGTGTAAAAAATATTCGATTCTACAAAAATTGACATTTGGTCTCTTGTTTAAAACCTGATTTTTTTCTTTTAAATAATAAAAATATCAGCTATTTTTTTTTAATTTAATTCTGAATTTGGATTTTCTTAAAGATTCTAAAATAATATTTGGGAAATTTATTTGCCATAAAATGTGTACAAAATATTCGATTCTACAAAAATTGACATTTGGTCTCTGGTCTAAAACCTGATTTTCTTCTCATAAATAATAAAAATATCAGCTATTTTTTTTTAATTTAATTCTGAATTTGGATTTTCTTAAAGATTCTAAAATAATATTTGGGAAATTTATTTGCCATAGAATGTGTAGAAAATATTCGATTCTACAAAAATTGACATTTAATCTCTGGTCTAAAACCCGATTTTCTTCTCATAAATAATAAAAATATGAGCTATTTTTTTTAAATTCAATTCTGAATTTGGATTTTCTTAAAGATTCTAAAATTATATTTGAAAAATTTGTTTGCCATTGAATGTGTACAAAATATTCGATTCTACAAAAATTGACATTTGGTCTCTGGTCTAAAACCTGATTTTCTTCTCATAAATAATAAAAATATCAGCTATTTTTTTTTAATTTAATTCTGAATTTGGATTTTCTTAAAGATTCTAAAATAATATTTGGGAAATTTATTTGCCATAGAATGTGTAAAAAATATTCGATTCTACAAAAATTGACATTTGGTCTCTTGTTTAAAACCTGATTTTTTTCTCATAAATAATAAAAATATCAGCTATTTTTTTTTAAATTCAATTCTGAATTTGGATTTTCTTAAAGATTCTAAAATAATATTTAAGAAATTTATTTGTCATAGAATGTGTACAAAATATTCGATTCTACAAAAATTGACATTTGGTCTCTGGTCTAAAACCTGATTTTCTTCTCATAAATAATAAAAATATCAGTTATTTTTTTTTAAATTCAATTCTGAATTTCGATTTTCTTAAAGATTCTAAAATTATATTTGGGAAATTTATTTGCCATTGAATGTGTACAAAATATTCGATTCTACAAAAATTGACATTTGGTCTCTGGTCTAAAACCTGATTTTCTTCTCATAAATAATAAAAATATCAGCTATTTTTTTTTAATTCAATTTTGAATTTAGATTTTCTTAAAGATTCTAAAATAATATTTGGGAAATTTATTTGCTATAGAATGTGTACAAAATATTCGAATCTACAAAAATTGACATTTGGTCTCTGGTCTAAAACCTGATTTTCTTCTCATAAATAATAAAAAAATCAGCTGTATTTTTTTAATTAAATTCTGAATTTGGATTTTCTTAAAGATTCTAAAATAATATTTGGGAAATTTATTTGCCATAGAATGTGTACAAAATATTCGATTCTACAAAAATTAACATTTGGTCTCTGGTCTAAAACCTGATTTTCTTCTCATAAATAATAAAAATATCAGTTATTTTTTTTTAAATTTAATTCTGAATATGGATTTTCTTAAAGATTCTAAAATAATATTTGGGAAATTTATTTGCCATAGAATGTGTACAAAATATTCGATTCTACAAAAATTGACATTTCGTCTCTGGTCTAAAACCTGATTTTTTTCTCATAAATAATAAAAATATGATCTATTTTTTTTAAATTCAATTCTGAATTTGGATTTTCTTAAAGATTCTAAAATTATATTTGAGAAATTTATTTGCCATAGAATGTGTAAAAAATATTCGATTCCACAAAAATTGACATTTGCTCTCTGGTCTAAAACCTGATTTTCTTCTGATAAATAATAAGAATATCAGCTTTTTTTTTTAATTTTAATTCTGAATTTGGATTTTCTTAAAGATTCTAAAATAATATTTGACAAATTTATTTGTCATAGAATGTGTACAAAATATTCGATTCTACAAAAATTGATATTTGGTCTCTGGTCTAAAACCTGATTTTCTTCTCATAAATAATAAAAATATCAGCTATTTTTTTTAAATTTAATTCTGAATTTGGATTTTCTTAAAGATTCTAAAATAATATTTGGGAAATTTATTTGCCATAGAAAGTGTACAAAATATTCGATTCTACAAAAATTGACATTTGGTCTCTGGTCTAAAACCTGATTTTCTTCTCATAAATAATAAAAATATCAGATATTTTTTTTCAATTTAATTCTGAATTTGGATTTTCTTAAAGATTCTAAAATAATATTTAGGAAATTTATTTGCCATAGAATGTGTACAAAATATTCGATTCTACAAAAATTGACATTTGGTCTCTGGTCTAAAACCTGATTTTCTTCTCATAAATAATAAAAATATCAGCTGTATTTTTTTAATTAAATTCTGAATTTGGATTTTCTTAAAGATTCTAAAATAATATTTAGGAAATTTATTTGCCATAGAATGTGTACAAAATATTCGATTCTACAAAAATTGACATTTCGTCTCTGGTCTAAAACCTGATTTTTTTCTCATAAATAATAAAAATATGATCTATTTTTTTTAAATTCAATTCTGAATTTGGATTTTCTTAAAGATTCTAAAATTATATTTGAGAAATTTATTTGCCATAGAATGTGTACAAAATATTCGATTCTACAAAAATTAACATTTGGTCTCTGGTCTAAAACCTGATTTTCTTCTCATAAATAATAAAAATATCAGTTATTTTTTTTTAAATTTAATTCTGAATATGGATTTTCTTAAAGATTCTAAAATAATATTTGGGAAATTTATTTGCCATAGAATGTGTACAAAATATTCGATTCTACAAAAATTGACATTTCGTCTCTGGTCTAAAACCTGATTTTTTTCTCATAAATAATAAAAATATGATCTATTCTTTTTAAATTCAATTCTGAATTTGGATTTTCTTAAAGATTCTAAAATTATATTTGAGAAATTTATTTGCCATAGAATGTGTAAAAAATATTCGATTCCACAAAAATTGACATTTGCTCTCTGGTCTAAAACCTGATTTTCTTCTGATAAATAATAAGAATATAAGCTTTTTTTTTTAGTTTTAATTCTGAATTTGGATTTTCTTAAAGATTCTAAAATAATATTTGACAAATTTATTTGTCATAGAATGTGTACAAAATATTCGATTCTACAAAAATTGATATTTGGTCTCTGGTCTAAAACCTGATTTTGTTCTCATAAATTATAAAAATATGAGCTATTTTTTTTTAAATTCAATTCCAAATTTGGATTTTCTTAAAGATTCTAAAATAATATTTGGGAAATTTATTTGCCATAGAATGTGTACAAAATATTCGATTCTACAAAAATTGACATTTGGTCTCTGGTCTAAAACCTGATTTTCTTCTCATAAATTATAAAAATATCAGCTATTTTTTTTTAATTTAATTCTGAATTTGGATTTTCTTAAAGATTCTAAAATAATATTTGGGAAATTTATTTGCCATAAAATGTGTACAAAAGATTCGATTCTACAAAAATTGACATTTGGTCTCTGGTCTAAAACCTGATTTTCTTCTCATAAATAATAAAAATATCAGCTGTATTTTTTTAACTTAATTCTGAATTTGGATTTTCTTAAAGATTCTAAAATAATATTTGGGAAATTTATTTGCCATAGAATGTGTACAAAATATTCGATTCTACAAAAATTGACATTTGGTCTCTGGTCTAAAACCTGATTTTCTTCTCATAAATAATAAAAATATCAGCCATTTTTTTTTAATTTAATTCTGAATTTGGATTTTCTTAAAGATTCTAAAATAATATGTGGGAAACTTATTTGCCATAGAATGTGTACAAAATATTCGATTCTACAAAAATTGACATTTAATCACTGGTCTAAAACCTGATTTTCTTCTCATAAATAATAAAAATACGAGCTATTTTTTTTAAATTCAATTCTGAATTTGGATTTTCTTAAAGATTCTAAAATTATATTTGGGAAATTTATTTGCCATCGAATGTGTAAAAAATATTCGATTCTACAAAAATTGACATTTGGTCTCTGGTCTAAAACCTGATTTTGTTCTCATAAATTATAAAAATATGAGCTATTTTTTTTTAAATTCAATTCCAAATTTGGATTTTCTTAAAGATTCTAAAATAATATTTGGGAAATTTATTTGCCATAGAATGTGTACAAAATATTCGATTCTACAAAAATTGACATTTGGTTTCTGGTCTAAAACCTGATTTTCTTCTCATAAATTATAAAAATATCAGCTATTTTTTTTTAATTTAATTCTGAATTTGGATTTTCTTAAAGATTCTAAAATAATATTTGGGAAATTTATTTGCCATAAAATGTGTACAAAATATTCGATTCTACAAACATTGACATTTGGTCTCTGGTCTAAAACCTGATTTTCTTCTCATAAATAATAAAAATATCAGCTGTATTTTTTTAACTTAATTCTGAATTTGGATTTTCTTAAAGATTCTAAAATAATATTTGGGAAATTTATTTGCCATAGAATGTGTACAAAATATTCGATTCTACAAAAATTGACATTTGGTCTCTGGTCTAAAACCTGATTTTCTTCTCATAAATAATAAAAATATCAGCCATTTTTTTTTAATTTAATTCTGAATTTGGATTTTCTTAAAGATTCTAAAATAATATGTGGGAAACTTATTTGCCATAGAATGTGTACAAAATATTCGATTCTACAAAAATTGACATTTAATCACTGGTCTAAAACCTGATTTTCTTCTCATAAATAATAAAAATACGATCTATTTTTTTTAAATTCAATTCTGAATTTGGATTTTCTTAAAGATTCTAAAATTATATTTGGGAAATTTATTTGCCATCGAATGTGTAAAAAATATTCGATTCTACAAAAATTGACATTTGGTCTCTGGTCTAAAACCTTATTTTCTTCTCATAAATAATAAGAATATCAGCTTTTTTTTTTAAATTTAATTCTGAATTTGGATTTTCTTTAAGATTCTAAAATAATATTTGAGAAATTTATTTGCCATAGAATGTGTACAAAATATTCGATTCTACAAAAATTGACATTTGGTCTCTGGTCTAAAACCTGATTTTCTTCTCATAAATAATAAAAATATCAGTAATTTTTTTTTATATTCAATTCTGAATTTGGATTTTCTTAAAGAGTATAAAATAATATTTCGGAAATTTATTTTCCTTCGAAGGTGTAAAAAATATTTGATTCAACAAAAATTAATATTTGGTCTCTGGTCTAAAACCTGATTTTCTTCTCATAAATAATAAAAATATAAGCTATTTTTTTTTAATTTAATTCTGAATTTGGATTTTCTTAAAGATTCTAAAATAATATTTGGGAAATTTATTTGCCATAGAATGTGTACAAAATATTCGATTCTACAAAAATTGACATTTCGTCTCTGGTCTAAAACCTGATTTTCTTCTCATAAATAATAAAAATATCAGCTAAATTTTTTTAACTTAATTCTGAATTTGGATTTTCTTAAAGATTCTAAAATTATATTTGGGAAATTTATTTGCCATAGAATGTGTACAAAATATTCGATTCTACAAAAATTGACATTTCGTCTCTGGTCTAAAACCTGATTTTCTTCTCATAAATAATAAAAATATCAGCTGTATTTTTTTTACTTAATTCTGAATTTGGATTTTCTTAAAGATTCTAAAATTATATTTGGGAAATTTATTTGCCATAGAATGTGTACAAAATATTCGATTCTACAAAAATTGACATTTGGTCTCTGGTCTAAAACCTTATTTTCTTCTCACAAATAATAAAAATATCAGCTGTATTTTTTTAATTTAATTCTGAATTTATATTTTCTTAAAGATTCTAAAATAATATTTGAGAAATTTATTTGCCATAGAATGTGTACAAAATATTCGATTCTACAAAAATTGACATTTGGTCTCTGGTCTAAAACCTGATTTCGTTCTCATAAATAATAAAAATATGAGCTATTTTTTTTAAATTCAATTCTGAATTTGGATTTTCTTAAAGATTCTAAAATAATATTTGGGAAATTTATTTGCCATCGAATGTGTAAAAAATATTCGATTCTACAAAAATTGACATTTGGTCTCTGGTCTAAAACCTGATTTTCTTCTCATAAATAATAAGAATATCAGCTTTTTCTTTTAAATTTAATCCTGAATTTAGATTTTCTTAAAGATTCTAAAATAATATTTGGGAAATTTATTTGCCATAGAATGTGTACAAAATATTCGATTCTACAAAAATTGACATTTGCTTTCTGGTCTAAAACCTGATTTTCTTCTCATAAATAATAAGAATATCAGCTTTTTTTTTTTTAAATTAATTTTGAATTTGGATTTTTTTAAAGATTCTAAAATAATATTTGGGAAAATTATTTGCCATAGAATGTGTACAAAATATTCGATTCTACAAAAATTGACATTTGGTCTCTGGTCTAAAACCTGATTTTGTTCTCATAGATTATAAAAATATCATTAATTTTTTTTAAATTCAATTCCGAATTTAGTTGTTCTTAAAGATTATAAAATAATATTTAGGAAATTTTTTTTCCATAGAATGTGTAAAAAATATTTGATTCTACAAAAATTGATATTTGGTCTCAGGTCTAAAACCTGATTTCGTTCTCATAAATAATAAAAATATGAGCAATTTTTTTTAAATTCAATTCTGAATTTGGATTTTCTTAAAGATTCTAAATTTATATTTGAGAAATTTATTTGCCATAGAATGTGTACAAAATATTCGATTCTACAAAAATTGACATTTGGTCTCCGGTCTAAAACCTGATTTTGTTCTCATAAATTATAAAAATATCATTAATTTTTTTTTAATTCAATTCTGAATTTAGATGTTCTTAAATATTATAAAATAATATTTGGGAAATTTTTTTTCCATAGAATGTGTAAAAAATTTTTGATTCTACAAAAATTGATATTTGGTCTCAGGTCTAAAACCTGATTTCGTTCTCATAAATAATAAAAATATGAGCTATTTTTTTTAAATTTAATTATGAATTTGGATTTTCTTAAAGATTCTAAAATTATATTTGAGAAATTTATTTGCCATAGAATGTGCACAAAATATTCGATTCTACAAAAATTGACATTTGGTCTCTGGTCTAAAACCTGATTTTGTTTTCATAAATTATAAAAATATCATTAATTTTTTTTTTTTCAATTCTGAATTTAGATGTTCTTAAAGATTATAAAATAATATTTGGGAAATTTTTTTTCCATAGAATGTGTAAAAAATATTTGATTCTACAAAAATTGATATTTGGTCTCAGGTCTAAAACCTGATTTTGTTCTCATAAATTATAAAAAAATGAGCTATTTTTTTTAAATTCAATTCTGAATTTGGATTTTCTTAAAGATTCTAAAATTATATTTGAGAAATTTATTTGCCATAGAATGTGTACAAAATATTCGATTCTACAAAAATTGACATTTGGTCTCTGGTCTAAAACCTGATTTTGTTCTCATAAATTATAAAAATATCATTAATTTTTTTTTTCAATTCTGAATTTAGATGTTCTTAAAGATTATAAAATAATATTTGGGAAATTTATTTCCCATCGAATGTGTAAAAAATATTTGATTTAACAAAAATTGATATTTGGTCTCTGGTCTAAAACCTGATTTTGTTCTCATAAATTATAAAAATGTCATCTATTTTTTTTAATTTAATTCTGAATTTAGATTTTCTTAAAGATACTAAAATAATATTTGGGAAATTTATTTGTCATAGAATGTGTACAAAATATTCGATTCTACAAAAATTGACATTTCGTCTCTGGTCTAAAACCTGATTTTTTTCTCATAAATAATAAAAATATTATCTATTTTTTTTAAATTTAATTCTGAATTTGGATTTTCTTAAAGACTCTAAAATTATATTTGGGAAATTTATTTGCCATAGAATGTGTAAAAAATATTCGATTCTACAAAAATTGACATTTGGTCTCTGGTCTAAAACCTGATTTTCTTCTCATAAATAATAAAAATATCAGCTGTATTTTTTTAATTTAATTCTGAATTTGGATTTTCTTAAAGATTCTAAAATAATATTTGGGAAATTTATTTTCCATAGAATGTGTACAAAATATTCGATTCTACAAAAATTGACATTTGGTCTCTGGTCTAAAACCTGATTTCGTTCTCATAAATAATAAAAATATGAGCTATTTTTTTTAAATTTAATTATGAATTTGGATTTTCTTAAAGATTCTAAAATTATATTTGAGAAATTTATTTGCCATAGAATGTGTACAAAATATTCGATTCTACAAAAATTGACATTTGGTCTCTGGTCTAAAACCTGATTTTCTTCTCATAAATAATAAAAATATCAGCTGTATTTTTTTAATTTAATTCTGAATTTGGATTTTCTTAAAGATTCTAAAATAATATTTGGGAAATTTATTTTCCATAGAATGTGTACAAAATATTCGATTCTACAAAAATTGACATTTGGTCTCTGGTCTAAAACCTGATTTTCTTCTCATAAATAATAAAAATATCAGTTTTTTTTTTTTAATTTAATTCTGAATTTGGATTTTCTTAAAGATTCTAAAATAATATTTGGGAAATTTATTTGCCATAAAATGTGTACAAAATATTCGATTCTACAAAAATTGACATTTGGTCTCTGGTCTAAAACCTGATTTTCTTCTCATAAATAATAAAAATATCAGCTATTTTTTTTAATTTAATTCTGAATTTGGATTTTCTTAAAGATTCTAGAATAATATTTGGGAAATTTATTTGCCATCGAATGTGTAAAAAATATTCGATTCTACAAAAATTGACATTTGCTCTCTGGTCCAAAACCTGATTTTCTTCTCATAAATAATAAGAATATCAGCTTTTTTTTTTAAATTTAATTCTGAATTTGGATTTTCTTAAAGATTCTAAAATAATATTTGGAAAATTTATTTGCCATAGAATGTGTACAAAATATTCGATTCTACAAAAATTGACATTTGGTCTCTGGTCTAAAACCTGATTTTCTTCTCACAAATAATAAAAATATCAGTTATTTTTTTTTAAATTCAATTCTGAATATGGATTTTCTTAAAGAGTATAAAATAATATTTGTGAAATTTATTTCCCATCGAATGTGTAAAAAATATTCGATTCTACAAAAATTGACATTTGCTCTCTGGTCTAAAACCTGATTTTCTTCTCATAAATAATAAGAATATCAGTTTTTTTTTTAAATTTAATTCTGAATTTAGATTTTCTTAAAGATTCTAAAATAATATTTGGGAAATTTATTTGCCATAGAATGTGTGCAAAATATTCGATTCTACAAAAATTGACATTTGGTCTCTGGTCTAAAACCTGATTTTGTTCTCATAAATTATAAAAATATCATTAATTTTTTTTAAATTCAATTCTGAATTTAGATGTTCTTAAAGATTATAAAATAATATTTGGGAAATTTTTTTTCCATAGAATGTGTAAAAAATATTTGATTCTACAAAAATTGACATTTGGTCTCTAGTCTAAAACCTGATTTTCTTCTCATAAATAATAAAAATATGAGCTATTTTTTTTAAATTCAATTCTGAATTTGGATTTTCTTAAAGATTCTAGAATAATATTTGGGAAATTTATTTGCCATCGAATGTGTAAAAAATATTCGATTCTACAAAAATTGACATTTGGTCTCTGGTCTAAAACCTGATTTTCTTCTCATAAATAATAAAAATATCAGCTATTTTTTTTTAATTTAATTCTGAATTTGGATTTTCTTAAAGATTCTAAAATAATATTTGGGAAGTTTATTTGCCATAGAATGTGTGCAAAATATTCGATTCTACAAAAATTGACATTTGGTCTCTGGTCTAAAACCTGATTTTGTTCTCATAAATTATAAAAATATCATTAATTTTTTTTAAATTCAATTCTGAATTTAGATGTTCTTAAAGATTATAAAATAATATTTGGAAAATTTATTTGCCATCGAATGTGTAAAAAATATTCGATTCTACAAAAATTGACATTTGCTCTCTGGTCTAAAACCTGATTTTCTTCTCATAAATAATAAGAATATCAGCTTTTTTTTTTAAATTTAATTCTGAATTTGGATTTTCTTAAAGATTCTAAAATTATATTTGGGAAATTTATTTGCCATCGAATGTGTAAAAAATATTTGATTCTACAAAAATTGACATTTGCTCTCTGGTCTATAACCTGATTTTCTTCTCATAAATAATAAGAATATTAGCTTTTTTTTTTAAATTTAATTCTGAATTTGGATTTTCTTAAAGATTCTAAAATAATATTTGGGAAATTTATTTGCCATAGAATGTGTACAAAATATTCGATTCTACAAAAATTGACATTTGGTCTCTGGTCTAAAACCTGATGTTCTTCTCATAAATTATAAAAATATCAGTTATTTTTTTTTAAATTCAATTCTGAATTTGGATTTTCTTAAAGAGTATAAAATAGTATTTGGAAAATTTATTTCCCATCGTATGTGTAAAAAATATTTGATTTAACAAAAATTGATATTTGGTCTCTGGTCTAAAACCTGATTTTGTTCTCATAAATTATAAAAATGTCATCTATTTTTTTTAATTTATTTCTGAATTTAGATTTTCTTAAAGATACTAAAATAATATTTGGGAAATTTATTTGTCATAGAATGTGTACAAAATATTCGATTCTACAAAAATTGACATTTGGTCTCTGGTCTAAAACCTGATTTTCTTCTCACAAATAATAAAAATATCAGTTATTTTTTTTTAAATTTAATTCTGAATTTGGATTTTCTTAAAGAGTATAAAATAATATTTGGGAAATTTATTTCCCATCGAATGTGTAAAAAATATTCGATTCTACAAAAATTGACATTTGCTCTCTGGTCTAAAACCTGATTTTCTTCTCATAAATAATAAAAATATCAGCTGTATTTTTTTAATTTAATTCTGAATTTGGATTTTCTTAACGATTGTAAAATTATATTTGGGAAATTTATTTGCCATAGAATGTGTACAAAATATTCGATTCTACAAAAATTGACATTTGGTCTCTGGTCTAAAACCTGATTTTCTTCTCATAAATAATAAAAATATCAGCTATTTTTTTTTAAATTCAATTCTGAATTTGGATTTTCTTAAAGAGTATAAAATAATATTTGGGAAATTTATTTCCCATCGAATGTGTAAAAAATATTTGATTTAACAAAAATTGATATTTGGTCTCTGGTCTAAAACCTGATTTTCTTCTCATAAATAATAAAAATATCAGCTATTTTTTTTAAATTCAATTCTGAATTTGGATTTTCTTAAAGAGTATAAAATAATATTTGGGAAATTTATTTCCCATCGAATGTGTAAAAAATATTTGATTTAACAAAAATTGATATTTGGTCTCTGGTCTAAAACCTGATTTTGTTCTCATAAATTATAAAAATGTCATCTATTTTTTTAATTTAATTCTGAATTTAGATTTTCTTAAAGATACTAAAATAATATTTGGGAAATTTATTTGTCATAGAATGTGTACAAAATATTCGATTCTACAAAAATTGACATTTGGTCTCTGGTCTAAAACCTGATTTTCTTCTCACAAATAATAAAAATATCAGTTATTTTTTTTTAAATTCAATTCTGAATTTGGATTTTCTTAAAGAGTATAAAATAATATTTGGGAAATTTATTTCCCATCGAATGTGTAAAAAATATTCGATTCTACAAAAATTGACATTTGCTCTCTGGTCTAAAACCTGATTTTCTTCTCATAAATAATAAGAATATCAGCTTTTTTTTTTTAAATTTAATTCTGAATTTAGATTTTCTTAAAGATTCTAAAATAATATTTGGGAAGTTTATTTGCCATAGAATGTGTGCAAAATATTCGATTCTACAAAAATTGACATTTGGTCTCTGGTCTAAAACCTGATTTTGTTCTCATAAATTATAAAAATATCATTAATTTTTTTTAAATTCAATTCTGAATTTAGATGTTCTTAAAGATTATAAATTAATATTTGGGAAATTTTTTTTCCATAGAATGTGTACAAAATATTTAATTCTACAAAAATTGACATTTGGTCTCTAGTCTAAAACCTGATTTTCTTCTCATAAATAATAAAAATATCAGCTATTTTTTTTTAATTTAATTCTGAATTTGGATTTTCTTAAAGATTCTAAAATAATATTTGGGAAATTTATTTGCCATAAAATGTGTAAAAAATATTTGATTCTACAAAAATTGATATTTGGTCTCAGGTCTAAAACCTGATTTCGTTTTCATAAATAATAAAAATATGATCTATTTTTTTTTAATTCAATTCTGAATTTGGATTTTCTTAAAGATTCTAAAATTATATTTGAGAAATTTATTTGCCATAGAATGTGTACAAAATATTCGATTCTACAAAAATTGACATTTCGTCTCTGGTCTAAAACCTGATTTTCTTCTCATAAATAATAAGAATATCAGCTTTTTTTTTTTAAATTTGATTCTGAATTTAGATGTTCTTAAAGATTATAAAATTATATTTGGGAAATTTATTTGCCATCGAATCTGTAAAAAGTATTCGATTCTACAAAAATTGACATTTGGTCTCTGGTCTAAAACCTGATTTTCTACTCATAAATAATTAAAATATCAGCTATATTTTTTTAATTTAATTCTGAATTTAGATTTTCTTAACGATTGTAAAATTATATTTGGGAAATTTATTTGCCATAGACGGTGTACAAAATATTCGATTCTACAAAAATTGACATTTGGTCTCTGGTCTAAAACCTAATTTTCTTCTCATAAATAATAAAAATATCAGCTATTTTTTTTTAATTTAATTCTGAATTTGGATTTTCTTAAAGATTCTAAAATAATATTTGGGAAATTTATTTGCTATAAAATGTGTACAAAATATTCGATTCTACAAAAATTGACATTTGGTCTCTGGTCTAAAACCTGATTTTCTTCTCATAAATAATAAAAATATCAGCTGTATTTTTTTAATTTAATTCTGAATTTGGATTTTCTTAAAGATTCTAAAATAATATTTGGGAAATTTATTTGCCATTGAATGTGTACAAAATATTCGATTCTACAAAAATTGACATTTGGTCTCTAGTCTAAAACCTGATTTTTTTTCTCATAAATAATAAAAATATCAGCTATTTTTTTTTTTTAATTTTTTTCTGAATTTAAATTTTCTTAACGATTCTAAAATTATATTTGGGAAATTTATTTGCCATAGACGGTGTACAAAATATTCGATTCTACAAAAATTGACATTTGGTCTCTGGTCTAAAACCTGATTTTCTTCTCATAAATAATAAAAATATCAGCTATTTTTTTTAATTTAATTCTGAATTTGGACTTTCTTAAAGATTCTAAAATAATATTTGGGAAATTTATTTGCCATAAAATGTGTACAAAATATTCGATTCTACAAAAATTGACATTTGGTCTCTGGTCTAAAACCTGATTTTCTTCTCATAAATAATAAAAATATCAGCTGTATTTTTTTAATTTAATTCTAAATTTGGATTTTCTTAAAGATTCTAAAATAATATTTGGGAAATTTATTTGCCATAGAATGTGTACAAAATATTCGATTCTACAAAAATTGACATTTGGTCTCTGGTCTAAAACCTGATTTTCTTCTCATAAATAATAAAAATATCAGCTATTTTTTTTTAATTTAATTCTGAATTTGGATTTTCTTAAAGATTCTAAAATAATATTTGCGAAATTTATTTGCCATAGAATGTGTAGAAAATATTCGATTTAACAAAAATTGATATTTGGTCTCTGGTCTAAAACCTGATTTTCTTCTCATAAATAATAAAAATATCAGCTATTTTTTTTAAATTCAATTCTGAATTTGGATTTTCTTAAAGAGTATAAAATAATATTTGGGAAATTTATTTCCCATCGAATGTGTAAAAAATATTTGATTTAACAAAAATTGATATTTGGTCTCTGGTCTAAAACCTGATTTTGTTCTCATAAATTATAAAAATGTCATCTATTTTTTTAATTTAATTCTGAATTTAGATTTTCTTAAAGATACTAAAATAATATTTGGGAAATTTATTTGTCATAGAATGTGTACAAAATATTCGATTCTACAAAAATTGACATTTGGTCTCTGGTCTAAAACCTGATTTTCTTCTCACAAATAATAAAAATATCAGTTATTTTTTTTTAAATTCAATTCTGAATTTGGATTTTCTTAAAGAGTATAAAATAATATTTGGGAAATTTATTTCCCATCGAATGTGTAAAAAATATTCGATTCTACAAAAATTGACATTTGCTCTCTGGTCTAAAACCTGATTTTCTTCTCATAAATAATAAGAATATCAGCTTTTTTTTTTTAAATTTAATTCTGAATTTAGATTTTCTTAAAGATTCTAAAATAATATTTGGGAAGTTTATTTGCCATAGAATGTGTGCAAAATATTCGATTCTACAAAAATTGACATTTGGTCTCTGGTCTAAAACCTGATTTTGTTCTCATAAATTATAAAAATATCATTAATTTTTTTTAAATTCAATTCTGAATTTAGATGTTCTTAAAGATTATAAATTAATATTTGGGAAATTTTTTTTCCATAGAATGTGTACAAAATATTTAATTCTACAAAAATTGACATTTGGTCTCTAGTCTAAAACCTGATTTTCTTCTCATAAATAATAAAAATATCAGCTATTTTTTTTTAATTTAATTCTGAATTTGGATTTTCTTAAAGATTCTAAAATAATATTTGGGAAATTTATTTGCCATAAAATGTGTAAAAAATATTTGATTCTACAAAAATTGATATTTGGTCTCAGGTCTAAAACCTGATTTCGTTTTCATAAATAATAAAAATATGATCTATTTTTTTTTAATTCAATTCTGAATTTGGATTTTCTTAAAGATTCTAAAATTATATTTGAGAAATTTATTTGCCATAGAATGTGTACAAAATATTCGATTCTACAAAAATTGACATTTCGTCTCTGGTCTAAAACCTGATTTTCTTCTCATAAATAATAAGAATATCAGCTTTTTTTTTTTAAATTTGATTCTGAATTTAGATGTTCTTAAAGATTATAAAATTATATTTGGGAAATTTATTTGCCATCGAATCTGTAAAAAGTATTCGATTCTACAAAAATTGACATTTGGTCTCTGGTCTAAAACCTGATTTTCTACTCATAAATAATTAAAATATCAGCTATATTTTTTTAATTTAATTCTGAATTTAGATTTTCTTAACGATTGTAAAATTATATTTGGGAAATTTATTTGCCATAGACGGTGTACAAAATATTCGATTCTACAAAAATTGACATTTGGTCTCTGGTCTAAAACCTAATTTTCTTCTCATAAATAATAAAAATATCAGCTATTTTTTTTTAATTTAATTCTGAATTTGGATTTTCTTAAAGATTCTAAAATAATATTTGGGAAATTTATTTGCTATAAAATGTGTACAAAATATTCGATTCTACAAAAATTGACATTTGGTCTCTGGTCTAAAACCTGATTTTCTTCTCATAAATAATAAAAATATCAGCTGTATTTTTTTAATTTAATTCTGAATTTGGATTTTCTTAAAGATTCTAAAATAATATTTGGGAAATTTATTTGCCATTGAATGTGTACAAAATATTCGATTCTACAAAAATTGACATTTGGTCTCTAGTCTAAAACCTGATTTTTTTTCTCATAAATAATAAAAATATCAGCTATTTTTTTTTTTTAATTTTTTTCTGAATTTAAATTTTCTTAACGATTCTAAAATTATATTTGGGAAATTTATTTGCCATAGACGGTGTACAAAATATTCGATTCTACAAAAATTGACATTTGGTCTCTGGTCTAAAACCTGATTTTCTTCTCATAAATAATAAAAATATCAGCTATTTTTTTTAATTTAATTCTGAATTTGGACTTTCTTAAAGATTCTAAAATAATATTTGGGAAATTTATTTGCCATAAAATGTGTACAAAATATTCGATTCTACAAAAATTGACATTTGGTCTCTGGTCTAAAACCTGATTTTCTTCTCATAAATAATAAAAATATCAGCTGTATTTTTTTAATTTAATTCTAAATTTGGATTTTCTTAAAGATTCTAAAATAATATTTGGGAAATTTATTTGCCATAGAATGTGTACAAAATATTCGATTCTACAAAAATTGACATTTGGTCTCTGGTCTAAAACCTGATTTTCTTCTCATAAATAATAAAAATATCAGCTATTTTTTTTTAATTTAATTCTGAATTTGGATTTTCTTAAAGATTCTAAAATAATATTTGCGAAATTTATTTGCCATAGAATGTGTAGAAAATATTCGATTCTACAAAAATTGACATTTAATCTCTGGTCTAAAACCCGATTTTCTTCTTATAAATAATAAAAATATCAGTTATTTTTTTTTAAATTCAATTCTGAATTTGGATTTTCTTAAAGATTCTAAAATTATATTTGGGAAATTTATTTGCCATAGAATGTGTATAAAATATTTGATTCTACAAAAATTGACATTTGGTCTCTAGTCTAAAACCTGATTTTCTTCTCATAAATAATAAAAATATCAGCTATTTTTTTTTTTAATTTTTTTCTGAATTTGGATTTTCTTAACGATTGTAAAATTATATTTGGGAAATTTATTTGCCATAGACGGTGTACAAAATATTCGATTCTACAAAAATTGACATTTGGTCTCTGGTCTAAAACCTGATTTTCTTCTCATAAATAATAAAAATATCAGCTATTTTTTTTTTTTCAATTCTGAATTTGGATTTTCTTAAAGATTCTAAAATTATATTTGGGAAATTTATTTGCCATTGAATGTGTACTAAATATTCGATTCTACAAAAATTGACATTTGGTCTCTAGTCTAAAACCTGATTTTTTTTCTCATAAATAATAAAAATATCAGCTATTTTTTTTTTAAATTTTTTTCTGAATTTAAATTTTCTTAACAATTCTAAAATTATATTTGGGAAATTTATTTGCCATAGACGGTGCAAAAACTATTCGATTCTACAAAAATTGACATTTGGTCTCTGGTCTAAAACCTGATTTTCTTCTCATAAATAATAAAAATATCAGCTATTTTTTTTTAATTTAATTCTGAATT
The DNA here is from genome assembly GCA_037103525.1 of Ganaspis brasiliensis. NCBI lineage: Eukaryota > Metazoa > Arthropoda > Insecta > Hymenoptera > Figitidae > Ganaspis > Ganaspis brasiliensis. Next base: position 476,049 of record JAZKLR010000329.1, on the reverse strand, counting down.
TGGATTTTCTTAAAGATTCTAAAATAATATTTGGGAAATTTATTTGCCATAAAATGTGTAAAAAATATTTGATTCTACAAAAATTGATATTTGGTCTCAGGTCTAAAACCTGATTTCGTTTTCATAAATAATAAAAATATGATCTATTTTTTTTTAATTCAATTCTGAATTTGGATTTTCTTAAAGATTCTAAAATTATATTTGGGAAATTTATTTGCCATAGAATGTGTACAAAATATTCGATTCTACAAAAATTGACATTTGGTCTCTGGTCTAAAACCTGATTTTCTTCTCATAAATAATAAAAATATCAGCTATTTTTTTTTAATTTAATTCTGAATTTGGATTTTCTTAAAGATTCTAAAATAATATTTGGGAAATTTATTTGCTATAGAATGTGTAGAAAATATTCGATTCTACAAAAATTGACATTTAATCTCTGGTCTAAAACCCGATTTTCTTCTCATAAATAATAAAAATATCAGTTATTTTTTTTTAAATTCAATTCTGAATTTGGATTTTCTTAAGGATTGTAAAATTATATTTGTGAAATTTATTTGCCATAGACGGTGTACAAAATATTCGATTCTACAAAAATTGACATTTGGTCTCTGGTCTAAAACCTGATTTTCTTCTCATAAATAATAAAAATATCAGCTATTTTTTTTTTATATTTTTTTCTGAATTTAAATTTTCTTAACAATTCTAAAATTATATTTGGGAAATTTATTTGCCATAGACGGTGCAAAAACTATTCGATTCTACAAAAATTGACATTTGGTCTCTGGTCTAAAACCTGATTTCGTTTTCATAAATAATAAAAATATGATCTATTTTTTTTTAATTCAATTCTGAATTTGGATTTTCTTAAAGATTCTAAAATTATATTTGGGAAATTTATTTGCCATAGAATGTGTACAAAATATTCGATTCTACAAAAATTGACATTTCGTCTCTGGTCTAAAACCTGATTTTCTTCTCATAAATAATAAGAATTTCAGCTTTTTTTTTTAAATTTAATTCTGAATTTAGATTTTCTTAAAGATTCTAAAATAATATTTGGGAAATTTATTTGCCATAGAATGTGTGCAAAATATTCGATTCTACAAAAATTGACATTTGGTCTCTGGTCTAAAACCTGATTTTGTTCTCATAAATTATAAAAATATCATTAATTTTTTTTAAATTCAATTCTGAATTTAGATGTTCTTAAAGATTATAAAATAATATTTGGGAAATTTTTTTTCCATAGAATGTGTAAAAAATATTTGATTCTACAAAAATTGACATTTGGTCTCTAGTCTAAAACCTGATTTTCTTCTCATAAATAATAAAAATATCAGCTATTTTTTTTTTTAATTTTTTTCTGAATTTGGATTTTCTTAACGATTGTAAAATTATATTTGGGAAATTTATTTGCCATAGACGGTGTACAAAATATTCGATTCTACAAAAATTGACATTTGGTCTCTGGTCTAAAACCTGATTTTCTTCTCATAAATAATAAAAATATCAGCTATTTTTTTTTAATTCAATTTTGAATTTAGATTTTCTTAAAGATTCTAAAATAATATTTGGGAAATTTATTTGCTATAGAATGTGTACAAAATATTCGAATCTACAAAAATTGACATTTGGTCTCTGGTCTAAAACCTGATTTTCTTCTCATAAATAATAAAAAAATCAGCTGTATTTTTTTAATTAAATTCTGAATTTAAATTTTCTTAACAATTCTAAAATTATATTTGGGAAATTTATTTGCCATAGACGGTGCAAAAACTATTCGATTCTACAAAAATTGACATTTGGTCTCTGGTCTAAAACCTGATTTTCTTCTCATAAATAATAAAAATATCAGCTATTTTTTTTTAATTTAATTCTGAATTTGGATTTTCTTAAAGATTCTAAAATAATATTTGGGAAATTTATTTGCCATAAAATGTGTAAAAAATATTTGATTCTACAAAAATTGATATTTGGTCTCAGGTCTAAAACCTGATTTCGTTTTCATAAATAATAAAAATATGATCTATTTTTTTTTAATTCAATTCTGAATTTGGATTTTCTTAAAGATTCTAAAATTATATTTGGGAAATTTATTTGCCATAGAATGTGTACAAAATATTCGATTCTACAAAAATTGACATTTGGTCTCTGGTCTAAAACCTGATTTTCTTCTCATAAATAATAAAAATATCAGCTATTTTTTTTTAATTTAATTCTGAATTTGGATTTTCTTAAAGATTCTAAAATAATATTTGGGAAATTTATTTGCTATAGAATGTGTAGAAAATATTCGATTCTACAAAAATTGACATTTAATCTCTGGTCTAAAACCCGATTTTCTTCTCATAAATAATAAAAATATCAGTTATTTTTTTTTAAATTCAATTCTGAATTTGGATTTTCTTAAGGATTGTAAAATTATATTTGTGAAATTTATTTGCCATAGACGGTGTACAAAATATTCGATTCTACAAAAATTGACATTTGGTCTCTGGTCTAAAACCTGATTTTCTTCTCATAAATAATAAAAATATCAGCTATTTTTTTTTTATATTTTTTTCTGAATTTAAATTTTCTTAACAATTCTAAAATTATATTTGGGAAATTTATTTGCCATAGACGGTGCAAAAACTATTCGATTCTACAAAAATTGACATTTGGTCTCTGGTCTAAAACCTGATTTCGTTTTCATAAATAATAAAAATATGATCTATTTTTTTTTAATTCAATTCTGAATTTGGATTTTCTTAAAGATTCTAAAATTATATTTGGGAAATTTATTTGCCATAGAATGTGTACAAAATATTCGATTCTACAAAAATTGACATTTCGTCTCTGGTCTAAAACCTGATTTTCTTCTCATAAATAATAAGAATTTCAGCTTTTTTTTTTAAATTTAATTCTGAATTTAGATTTTCTTAAAGATTCTAAAATAATATTTGGGAAATTTATTTGCCATAGAATGTGTGCAAAATATTCGATTCTACAAAAATTGACATTTGGTCTCTGGTCTAAAACCTGATTTTGTTCTCATAAATTATAAAAATATCATTAATTTTTTTTAAATTCAATTCTGAATTTAGATGTTCTTAAAGATTATAAAATAATATTTGGGAAATTTTTTTTCCATAGAATGTGTAAAAAATATTTGATTCTACAAAAATTGACATTTGGTCTCTAGTCTAAAACCTGATTTTCTTCTCATAAATAATAAAAATATCAGCTATTTTTTTTTTTAATTTTTTTCTGAATTTGGATTTTCTTAACGATTGTAAAATTATATTTGGGAAATTTATTTGCCATAGACGGTGTACAAAATATTCGATTCTACAAAAATTGACATTTGGTCTCTGGTCTAAAACCTGATTTTCTTCTCATAAATAATAAAAATATCAGCTATTTTTTTTTAATTTAATTCTGAATTTGGATTTTCTTAAAGATTCTAAAATAATATTTGGGAAATTTATTTGCCATAAAATGTGTACAAAATATTCGATTCTACAAAAATTGACATTTGGTCTCTGGTCTAAAACCTGATTTTCTTCTCATAAATAATAAAAATATCAGCTGTATTTTTTTAATCTAATTCTGAATTTGGATTTTCTTAAAGATTCTAAAATAATATTTGGGAAATTTATTTGCCATAGAATGTGTACAAAATATTCGATTCTACAAAAATTGACATTTGGTCTCTGGTCTAAAACCTGATTTTCTTCTCATAAAAATAAAAATATCAGCTATTTTTTTTTAATTTAATTCTGAATTTGGATTTTCTTAAAGATTCTAAAATAATATTTGGGAAATTTATTTGCCATAAAATGTGTACAAAATATTCGATTCTACTAAAATTGACATTTGGTCTCTGGTCTAAAACCTGATTTTCTTCTCATAAATAATAAAAATATCAGCTGTATTTTTTTAATTTAATTCTGAATTTGGATTTTCTTAAAGATTCTAAAATAATATTTGGGAAATTTATTTGCCATAGAATGTGTACAAAATATTCGATTCTACAAAAATTGACATTTGGTCTCTGGTCTAAAACCTGATTTTCTTCTCATAAATAATAAAAATATCAGCTATTTTTTTTTAATTTAATTCTGAATTTGGATTTTCTTAAAGATTCTAAAATAATATTTGGGAAATTTATTTGCCATAGAATGTGTAGAAAATATTCGATTCTACAAAAATTGACATTTAATCTCTGGTCTAAAACCCGATTTTCTTCTCATAAATAATAAAAATATCAGTTATTTTTTTTTAAATTCAATTCTGAATTTGGATTTTCTTAAAGATTCTAAAATTATATTTGGGAAATTTATTTGCCATAGAATGTGTATAAAATATTTGATTCTACAAAAATTGACATTTGGTCTCTAGTCTAAAACCTGATTTTCTTCTCATAAATAATAAAAATATCAGCTATTTTTTTTTTTAATTTTTTTCTGAATTTGGATTTTCTTAACGATTGTAAAATTATATTTGGGAAATTTATTTGCCATAGACGGTGTACAAAATATTCGATTCTACAAAAATTGACATTTGGTCTCTGGTCTAAAACCTGATTTTCTTCTCATAAATAATAAAAATATCAGCTATTTTTTTTTAATTTAATTCTGAATTTGGATTTTCTTAAAGATTCTAAAATAATATTTGGGAAATTTATTTGCCATAGAATGTGTAGAAAATATTCGATTCTACAAAAATTGACATTTAATCTCTGGTCTAAAACCCGATTTTCTTCTCATAAATAATAAAAATATCAGTTATTTTTTTTTAAATTCAATTCTGAATTTGGATTTTCTTAAAGATTCTAAAATTATATTTGGGAAATTTATTTGCCATAGAATGTGTATAAAATATTTGATTCTACAAAAATTGACATTTGGTCTCTAGTCTAAAACCTGATTTTCTTCTCATAAATAATAAAAATATCAGCTATTTTTTTTTTAAATTTTTTTCTGAATTTGGATTTTCTTAACGATTGTAAAATTATATTTGGGAAATTTATTTGCCATTGAATGTGTACTAAATATTCGATTCTACAAAAATTGACATTTGGTCTCTAGTCTAAAACCTGATTTCGTTTTCATAAATAATAAAAATATGATCTATTTTTTTTTAATTCAATTCTGAATTTGGATTTTCTTAAAGATTCTAAAATTATATTTGGGAAATTTATTTGCCATAGAATGTGTACAAAATATTCGATTCTACAAAAATTGACATTTCGTCTCTGGTCTAAAACCTGATTTTCTTCTCATAAATAATAAGAATTTCAGCTTTTTTTTTTAAATTTAATTCTGAATTTAGATTTTCTTAAAGATTCTAAAATAATATTTGGGAAATTTATTTGCCATAGAATGTGTGCAAAATATTCGATTCTACAAAAATTGACATTTGGTCTCTGGTCTAAAACCTGATTTTGTTCTCATAAATTATAAAAATATCATTAATTTTTTTTAAATTCAATTCTGAATTTAGATGTTCTTAAAGATTATAAAATAATATTTGGGAAATTTTTTTTCCATAGAATGTGTAAAAAATATTTGATTCTACAAAAATTGACATTTGGTCTCTAGTCTAAAACCTGATTTTCTTCTCATAAATAATAAAAATATCAGCTATTTTTTTTTTTAATTTTTTTCTGAATTTGGATTTTCTTAACGATTGTAAAATTATATTTGGGAAATTTATTTGCCATAGACGGTGTACAAAATATTCGATTCTACAAAAATTGACATTTGGTCTCTGGTCTAAAACCTGATTTTCTTCTCATAAATAATAAAAATATCAGCTATTTTTTTTTAATTTAATTCTGAATTTGGATTTTCTTAAAGATTCTAAAATAATATTTGGGAAATTTATTTGCCATAAAATGTGTACAAAATATTCGATTCTACAAAAATTGACATTTGGTCTCTGGTCTGAAACCTGATTTTCTTCTCATAAATAATAAAAATATCAGCTGTATTTTTTTAATTTAATTCTGAATTTGGATTTTCTTAAAGATTCTAAAATAATATTTGGGAAATTTATTTGCCATAGAATGTGTACAAAATATTCGATTCTACAAAAATTGACATTTGGTCTCTGGTCTAAAACCTGATTTTCTTCTCATAAATAATAAAAATATCAGCTATTTTTTTTTAATTTTATTCTGAATTTGGATTTTCTTAAAGATTCTAAAATAATATTTGGGAAATTTATTTGCCATAAAATGTGTACAAAATATTCGATTCTACAAAAATTGACATTTGGTCTCTAGTCTAAAACCTGATTTTTTTTCTCATAAATAATAAAAATATCAGCTATTTTTTTTTTTAATTTTTTTCTGAATTTAAATTTTTTTAACGATTCTAAAATTATATTTGGGAAATTTATTTGCCATAGAATGTGTACAAAATATTCGATTCTACAAAAATTGACATTTCGTCTCTGGTCTAAAACCTGATTTTCTTCTCATAAATAATAAGAATTTCAGCTTTTTTTTTTAAATTTAATTCTGAATTTAGATTTTCTTAAAGATTCTAAAATAATATTTGGGAAATTTATTTGCCATAGAATGTGTGCAAAATATTCGATTCTACAAAAATTGACATTTGGTCTCTGGTCTAAAACCTGATTTTGTTCTCATAAATTATAAAAATATCATTAATTTTTTTTAAATTCAATTCTGAATTTAGATGTTCTTAAAGATTATAAAATAATATTTGGGAAATTTTTTTTCCATAGAATGTGTAAAAAATATTTGATTCTACAAAAATTGACATTTGGTCTCTAGTCTAAAACCTGATTTTCTTCTCATAAATAATAAAAATATCAGCTATTTTTTTTTTTTAATTTTTTTCTGAATTTGGATTTTCTTAACGATTGTAAAATTATATTTGGGAAATTTATTTGCCATAGACGGTGTACAAAATATTCGATTCTACAAAAATTGACATTTGGTCTCTGGTCTAAAACCTGATTTTCTTCTCATAAATAATAAAAATATGAGCTATTTTTTTTAAATTCAATTCTGAATTTGGATTTTCTTAAAGATTCTAGAATAATATTTGGGAAATTTATTTGCCATCGAATGTGTAAAAAATATTCGATTCTACAAAAATTGACATTTGGTCTCTGGTCTAAAACCTGATTTTCTTCTCATAAATAATAAAAATATCAGCTATTTTTTTTTAATTTAATTCTGAATTTGGATTTTCTTAAAGATTCTAAAATAATATTTGGGAAGTTTATTTGCCATAGAATGTGTGCAAAATATTCGATTCTACAAAAATTGACATTTGGTCTCTGGTCTAAAACCTGATTTTGTTCTCATAAATTATAAAAATATCATTAATTTTTTTTAAATTCAATTCTGAATTTAGATGTTCTTAAAGATTATTAAATAATATTTGGAAAATTTATTTGCCATCGAATGTGTAAAAAATATTCGATTCTACAAAAATTGACATTTGCTCTCTGGTCTAAAACCTGATTTTCTTCTCATAAATAATAAGAATATCAGCTTTTTTTTTTAAATTTAATTCTGAATTTGGATTTTCTTAAAGATTCTAAAATTATATTTGGGAAATTTATTTGCCATCGAATGTGTAAAAAATATTTGATTCTACAAAAATTGACATTTGCTCTCTGGTCTATAACCTGATTTTCTTCTCATAAATAATAAAAATATCAGCTGTATTTTTTTAATCTAATTCTGAATTTGGATTTTCTTAAAGATTCTAAAATAATATTTGGGAAATTTATTTGCCATAGAATGTGTACAAAATATTCGATTCTACAAAAATTGACATTTGGTCTCTGGTCTAAAACCTGATGTTCTTCTCATAAATAATAAAAATATCAGTTATTTTTTTTTAAATTCAATTCTGAATTTGGATTTTCTTAAAGAGTATAAAATAATATTTGGAAAATTTATTTCCCATCGTATGTGTAAAAAATATTTGATTTAACAAAAATTGATATTTGGTCTCTGGTCTAAAACCTGATTTTGTTCTCATAAATTATAAAAATGTCATCTATTTTTTTTAATTTATTTCTGAATTTAGATTTTCTTAAAGATACTAAAATAATATTTGGGAAATTTATTTGTCATAGAATGTGTACAAAATATTCGATTCTACAAAAATTGACATTTGGTCTCTGGTCTAAAACCTGATTTTCTTCTCACAAATAATAAAAATATCAGTTATTTTTTTTTAAATTTAATTCTGAATTTGGATTTTCTTAAAGAGTATAAAATAATATTTGGGAAATTTATTTCCCATCGAATGTGTAAAAAATATTCGATTCTACAAAAATTGACATTTGCTCTCTGGTCTAAAACCTGATTTTCTTCTCATAAATAATAAAAATATCAGCTGTATTTTTTTAATTTAATTCTGAATTTGGATTTTCTTAAAGATTCTAAAATAATATTTGGGAAATTTATTTGCCATTGAATGTGTACAAAATATTCGATTCTACAAAAATTGACATTTGGTCTCTAGTCTAAAACCTGATTTTTTTTCTCATAAATAATAAAAATATCAGCTATTTTTTTTTTTAATTTTTTTCTGAATTTAAATTTTCTTAACGATTCTAAAATAATATTTGGGAAATTTATTTGCCATAGAATGTGTGCAATATATTCGATTCTACAAAAATTGACATTTGGTCTCTGGTCTAAAACCTGATTTTGTTCTCATAAATTATAAAAATATCATTAATTTTTTTTAAATTTAATTCTGAATTTAGATGTTTTTAAAGATTATAAAATAATATTTGGGAAATTTTTTTTCCATAGAATGTGTAAAAAATATTTGATTCTACAAAAATTGACATTTGGTCTCTAGTCTAAAACCTGATTTTCTTCTCATAAAAAATAAAAATATCAGCTATTTTTTTTTTTAATTTTTTTCTGAATTTGGATTTTCTTAACGATTGTAAAATTATATTTGGGAAATTTATTTGCCATAGACGGTGTACAAAATATTCGATTCTACAAGAATTGACATTTGGTCTCTGGTCTAAAACCTGATTTTCTTCTCATAAATAATAAAAATATCAGCTATTTTTTTTTAATTTAATTCTGAATTTGGATTTTCTTAAAGATTCTAAAATAATATTTGGGAAATTTATTTGCCATAAAATGTGTACAAAATATTCGATTCTACAAAAATTGACATTTGGTCTCTGGTCTAAAACCTGATTTTCTTCTCATAAATAATAAAAATATCAGCTGTATTTTTTTAATTTAATTCTGAATTTGGATTTTCTTAAAGATTCTAAAATAATATTTGGGAAATTTATTTGCCATAGAATGTGTACAAAATATTCGATTCTACAAAAATTGACATTTGGTCTCTGGTCTAAAACCTGATTTTCTTCTCATAAATAATAAAAATATCAGCTATTTTTTTTTAAATTCAATTCTGAATTTGGATTTTCTTAAAGAGTATAAAATAATATTTGGGAAATTTATTTCCCATCGAATGTGTAAAAAATATTTGATTTAACAAAAATTGATATTTGGTCTCTGGTCTAAAACCTGATTTTGTTCTCATAAATTATAAAAATGTCATCTATTTTTTTAATTTAATTTTGAATTTAGATTTTCTTAAAGATACTAAAATAATATTTGGGAAATTTATTTGTCATAGAATGTGTACAAAATATTCGATTCTACAAAAATTGACATTTGGTCTCTGGTCTAAAACCTGATTTTCTTCTCACAAATAATAAAAATATCAGTTATTTTTTTTTAAATTCAATTCTGAATTTGGATTTTCTTAAAGAGTATAAAATAATATTTGGGAAATTTATTTCCCATCGAATGTGTAAAAAATATTCGATTCTACAAAAATTGACATTTGCTCTCTGGTCTAAAACCTGATTTTCTTCTCATAAATAATAAGAATATCAGCTTTTTTTTTTTAAATTTAATTCTGAATTTAGATTTTCTTAAAGATTCTAAAATAATATTTGGGAAGTTTATTTGCCATAGAATGTGTGCAAAATATTCGATTCTACAAAAATTGACATTTGGTCTCTGGTCTAAAACCTGATTTTGTTCTCATAAATTATAAAAATATCATTAATTTTTTTTAAATTCAATTCTGAATTTAGATGTTCTTAAAGATTATAAAATAATATTTGGGAAATTTTTTTTCCATAGAATGTGTACAAAATATTTGATTCTACAAAAATTGACATTTGGTCTCTAGTCTAAAACCTGATTTTCTTCTCATAAATAATAAAAATATCAGCTATTTTTTTTTTAATTTTTTTCTGAATTTGGATTTTCTTAACGATTGTAAAATTATATTTGGGAAATTTTTTTGCCATAGACGGTGTACAAAATATTCGATTCTACAAAAATTGACATTTGGTCTCTGGTCTAAAACCTGATTTTCTTCTCATAAATAATAAAAATATCAGCTATTTTTTTTTAATTTAATTCTGAATTTGGATTTTCTTAAAGATTCTAAAATAATATTTGGGAAATTTATTTGCCATAAAATGTGTAAAAAATATTTGATTCTACAAAAATTGATATTTGGTCTCAGGTCTAAAACCTGATTTCGTTTTCATAAATAATAAAAATATGATCTATTTTTTTTTAATTCAATTCTGAATTTGGATTTTCTTAAAGATTCTAAAATTATATTTGGGAAATTTATTTGCCATAGAATGTGTACAAAATATTCGATTCTACAAAAATTGACATTTCGTCTCTGGTCTAAAACCTGATTTTCTTCTCATAAATAATAAGAATATCAGCTTTTTTTTTTAAATTTGATTCTAAATTTAGATGTTCTTAAAGATTATAAAATTATATTTGGGAAATTTATTTGCCATCGAATGTGTAAAAAGTATTCGATTCTACAAAAATTGACATTTGGTCTCTGGTCTAAAACCTGATTTTCTACTCATAAATAATTAAAATATCAGCTATATTTTTTTAATTTAATTCTGAATTTAGATTTTCTTAACGATTGTAAAATTATATTTGGGAAATTTATTTGCCATAGACGGTGTACAAAATATTCGATTCTACAAAAATTGACATTTGGTCTCTGGTCTAAAACCTGATTTTCTTCTCATAAATAATAAAAATATCAGCTATTTTTTTTTAATTTAATTCTGAATTTGGATTTTCTTAAAGATTCTAAAATAATATTTGGGAAATTTATTTGCTATAAAATGTGTACAAAATATTCGATTCTACAAAAATTGACATTTGGTCTCTGGTCTAAAACCTGATTTTCTTCTCATAAATAATAAAAATATCAGCTGTATTTTTTTAATTTAATTCTGAATTTGGATTTTCTTAAAGATTCTAAAATAATATTTGGGAAATTTATTTGCCATTGAATGTGTACAAAATATTCGATTCTACAAAAATTGACATTTGGTCTCTAGTCTAAAACCTGATTTTTTTTCTCATAAATAATAAAAATATCAGCTATTTTTTTTTTTAATTTTTTTCTGAATTTAAATTTTCTTAACGATTCTAAAATTATATTTGGGAAATTTATTTGCCATAGACGGTGTACAAAATATTCGATTCTACAAAAATTGACATTTGGTCTCTGGTCTAAAACCTGATTTTCTTCTCATAAATAATAAAAATATCAGCTATTTTTTTTAATTTAATTCTGAATTTGGACTTTCTTAAAGATTCTAAAATAATATTTGGGAAATTTATTTGCCATAAAATGTGTACAAAATATTCGATTCTACAAAAATTGACATTTGGTCTCTGGTCTAAAACCTGATTTTCTTCTTATAAATAATAAAAATATCAGCTGTATTTTTTTAATTTAATTCTAAATTTGGATTTTCTTAAAGATTCTGAAATAATATTTGGGAAATTTATTTGCCATAGAATGTGTACAAAATATTCGATTCTACAAAAATTGACATTTGGTCTCTGGTCTAAAACCTGATTTTCTTCTCATAAATAATAAAAATATCAGCTATTTTTTTTTAATTTAATTCTGAATTTGGATTTTCTTAAAGATTCTAAAATAATATTTGGGAAATTTATTTGCCATAGAATGTGTAGAAAATATTCGATTCTACAAAAATTGACATTTAATCTCTGGTCTAAAACCCGATTTTCTTCTTATAAATAATAAAAATATCAGTTATTTTTTTTTAAATTCAATTCTGAATTTGGATTTTCTTAAAGATTCTAAAATTATATTTGGGAAATTTATTTGCCATAGAATGTGTATAAAATATTTGATTCTACAAAAATTGACATTTGGTCTCTAGTCTAAAACCTGATTTTCTTCTCATAAATAATAAAAATATCAGCTATTTTTTTTTTTAATTTTTTTCTGAATTTGGATTTTCTTAACGATTGTAAAATTATATTTGGGAAATTTATTTGCCATAGACGGTGTACAAAATATTCGATTCTACAAAAATTGACATTTGGTCTCTGGTCTAAAACCTGATTTTCTTCTCATAAATAATAAAAATATCAGCTATTTTTTTTTTTTTAATTCTGAATTTGGATTTTCTTAAAGATTCTAAAATTATATTTGGGAAATTTATTTGCCATTGAATGTGTACTAAATATTCGATTCTACAAAAATTGACATTTGGTCTCTGGTCTAAAACCTGATGTTCTTCTCATAAATAATAAAAATATCAGTTATTTTTTTTTTAAATTTTTTTCTGAATTTAAATTTTCTTAACAATTCTAAAATTATATTTGGGAAATTTATTTGCCATAGACGGTGCAAAAACTATTCGATTCTACAAAAATTGACATTTGGTCTCTGGTCTAAAACCTGATTTTCTTCTCATAAATAATAAAAATATCAGCTATTTTTTTTTAATTTAATTCTGAATTTGGATTTTCTTAAAGATTCTAAAATAATATTTGGGACATTTATTTGCCATAAAATGTGTAAAAAATATTTGATTCTACAAAAATTGATATTTGGTCTCAGGTCTAAAACCTGATTTCGTTTTCATAAATAATAAAAATATGATCTATTTTTTTTTAATTCAATTCTGAATTTGGATTTTCTTAAAGATTCTAAAATTATATTTGGGAAATTTATTTGCCATAGAATGTGTACAAAATATTCGATTCTACAAAAATTGACATTTGGTCTCTGGTCTAAAACCTGATTTTCTTCTCATAAATAATAAAAATATCAGCTATTTTTTTTTAATTTAATTCTGAATTTGGATTTTCTTAAAGATTCTAAAATAATATTTGGGAAATTTATTTGCTATAGAATGTGTAGAAAATATTCGATTCTACAAAAATTGACATTTAATCTCTGGTCTAAAACCCGATTTTCTTCTCATAAATAATAAAAATATCAGTTATTTTTTTTTAAATTCAATTCTGAATTTGGATTTTCTTAAAGATTCTAAAATTATATTTGGGAAATTTATTTGCCATAGAATGTGTATAAAATATTTGATTCTACAAAAATTGACATTTGGTCTCTGGTCTAAAACCTGATTTTCTTCTCACAAATAATAAAAATATCAGTTATTTTTTTTTAAATTCAATTCTGAATTTGGATTTTCTTAAAGAGTATAAAATAATATTTGGGAAATTTATTTCCCATCGAATGTGTAAAAAATATTCGATTCTACAAAAATTGACATTTGCTCTCTGGTCTAAAACCTGATTTTCTTCTCATAAATAATAAGAATATCAGCTTTTTTTTTTTAAATTTAATTCTGAATTTAGATTTTCTTAAAGATTCTAAAATAATATTTGGGAAGTTTATTTGCCATAGAATGTGTGCAAAATATTCGATTCTACAAAAATTGACATTTGGTCTCTGGTCTAAAACCTGATTTTGTTCTCATAAATTATAAAAATATCATTAATTTTTTTTAAATTCAATTCTGAATTTAGATGTTCTTAAAGATTATAAAATAATATTTGGGAAATTTTTTTTCCATAGAATGTGTACAAAATATTTGATTCTACAAAAATTGACATTTGGTCTCTAGTCTAAAACCTGATTTTCTTCTCATAAATAATAAAAATATCAGCTATTTTTTTTTTAATTTTTTTCTGAATTTGGATTTTCTTAACGATTGTAAAATTATATTTGGGAAATTTTTTTGCCATAGACGGTGTACAAAATATTCGATTCTACAAAAATTGACATTTGGTCTCTGGTCTAAAACCTGATTTTCTTCTCATAAATAATAAAAATATCAGCTATTTTTTTTTAATTTAATTCTGAATTTGGATTTTCTTAAAGATTCTAAAATAATATTTGGGAAATTTATTTGCCATAAAATGTGTAAAAAATATTTGATTCTACAAAAATTGATATTTGGTCTCAGGTCTAAAACCTGATTTCGTTTTCATAAATAATAAAAATATGATCTATTTTTTTTTAATTCAATTCTGAATTTGGATTTTCTTAAAGATTCTAAAATTATATTTGGGAAATTTATTTGCCATAGAATGTGTACAAAATATTCGATTCTACAAAAATTGACATTTCGTCTCTGGTCTAAAACCTGATTTTCTTCTCATAAATAATAAGAATATCAGCTTTTTTTTTTAAATTTGATTCTAAATTTAGATGTTCTTAAAGATTATAAAATTATATTTGGGAAATTTATTTGCCATCGAATGTGTAAAAAGTATTCGATTCTACAAAAATTGACATTTGGTCTCTGGTCTAAAACCTGATTTTCTACTCATAAATAATTAAAATATCAGCTATATTTTTTTAATTTAATTCTGAATTTAGATTTTCTTAACGATTGTAAAATTATATTTGGGAAATTTATTTGCCATAGACGGTGTACAAAATATTCGATTCTACAAAAATTGACATTTGGTCTCTGGTCTAAAACCTGATTTTCTTCTCATAAATAATAAAAATATCAGCTATTTTTTTTTAATTTAATTCTGAATTTGGATTTTCTTAAAGATTCTAAAATAATATTTGGGAAATTTATTTGCTATAAAATGTGTACAAAATATTCGATTCTACAAAAATTGACATTTGGTCTCTGGTCTAAAACCTGATTTTCTTCTCATAAATAATAAAAATATCAGCTGTATTTTTTTAATTTAATTCTGAATTTGGATTTTCTTAAAGATTCTAAAATAATATTTGGGAAATTTATTTGCCATTGAATGTGTACAAAATATTCGATTCTACAAAAATTGACATTTGGTCTCTAGTCTAAAACCTGATTTTTTTTCTCATAAATAATAAAAATATCAGCTATTTTTTTTTTTAATTTTTTTCTGAATTTAAATTTTCTTAACGATTCTAAAATTATATTTGGGAAATTTATTTGCCATAGACGGTGTACAAAATATTCGATTCTACAAAAATTGACATTTGGTCTCTGGTCTAAAACCTGATTTTCTTCTCATAAATAATAAAAATATCAGCTATTTTTTTTAATTTAATTCTGAATTTGGACTTTCTTAAAGATTCTAAAATAATATTTGGGAAATTTATTTGCCATAAAATGTGTACAAAATATTCGATTCTACAAAAATTGACATTTGGTCTCTGGTCTAAAACCTGATTTTCTTCTTATAAATAATAAAAATATCAGCTGTATTTTTTTAATTTAATTCTAAATTTGGATTTTCTTAAAGATTCTAAAATAATATTTGGGAAATTTATTTGCCATAGAATGTGTACAAAATATTCGATTCTACAAAAATTGACATTTGGTCTCTGGTCTAAAACCTGATTTTCTTCTCATAAATAATAAAAATATCAGCTATTTTTTTTTAATTTAATTCTGAATTTGGATTTTCTTAAAGATTCTAAAATAATATTTGGGAAATTTATTTGCCATAGAATGTGTAGAAAATATTCGATTCTACAAAAATTGACATTTAATCTCTGGTCTAAAACCCGATTTTCTTCTTATAAATAATAAAAATATCAGTTATTTTTTTTTAAATTCAATTCTGAATTTGGATTTTCTTAAAGATTCTAAAATTATATTTGGGAAATTTATTTGCCATAGAATGTGTATAAAATATTTGATTCTACAAAAATTGACATTTGGTCTCTAGTCTAAAACCTGATTTTCTTCTCATAAATAATAAAAATATCAGCTATTTTTTTTTTTAATTTTTTTCTGAATTTGGATTTTCTTAACGATTGTAAAATTATATTTGGGAAATTTATTTGCCATAGACGGTGTACAAAATATTCGATTCTACAAAAATTGACATTTGGTCTCTGGTCTAAAACCTGATTTTCTTCTCATAAATAATAAAAATATCAGCTATTTTTTTTTTTTTAATTCTGAATTTGGATTTTCTTAAAGATTCTAAAATTATATTTGGGAAATTTATTTGCCATTGAATGTGTACTAAATATTCGATTCTACAAAAATTGACATTTGGTCTCTAGTCTAAAACCTGATTTTTTTTCTCATAAATAATAAAAATATCAGCTATTTTTTTTTTAAATTTTTTTCTGAATTTAAATTTTCTTAACAATTCTAAAATTATATTTTGGGAAATTTATTTGCCATAGACGGTGCAAAAACTATTCGATTCTACAAAAATTGACATTTGGTCTCTGGTCTAAAACCTGATTTTCTTCTCATAAATAATAAAAATATCAGCTATTTTTTTTTAATTTAATTCTGAATTTGGATTTTCTTAAAGATTCTAAAATAATATTTGGGAAATTTATTTGCCATAAAATGTGTAAAAAATATTTGATTCTACAAAAATTGATATTTGGTCTCAGGTCTAAAACCTGATTTCGTTTTCATAAATAATAAAAATATGATCTATTTTTTTTTAATTCAATTCTGAATTTGGATTTTCTTAAAGATTCTAAAATTATATTTGGGAAATTTATTTGCCATAGAATGTGTACAAAATATTCGATTCTACAAAAATTGACATTTGGTCTCTGGTCTAAAACCTGATTTTCTTCTCATAAATAATAAAAATATCAGCTATTTTTTTTTAATTTAATTCTGAATTTGGATTTTCTTAAAGATTCTAAAATAATATTTGGGAAATTTATTTGCTATAGAATGTGTAGAAAATATTCGATTCTACAAAAATTGACATTTAATCTCTGGTCTAAAACCCGATTTTCTTCTCATAAATAATAAAAATATCAGTTATTTTTTTTTAAATTCAATTCTGAATTTGGATTTTCTTAAAGATTCTAAAATTATATTTGGGAAATTTATTTGCCATAGAATGTGTATAAAATATTTGATTCTACAAAAATTGACATTTGGTCTCTAGTCTAAAACCTGATTTTCTTCTCATAAATAATAAAAATATCAGCTATTTTTTTTTTAATTTTTTTCTGATTTTGGATTTTCTTAACGATTGTAAAATTATATTTGGGAAATTTATTTGCCATAGACGGTGTACAAAATATTCGATTCTACAAAAATTGACATTTGGTCTCTGGTCTAAAACCTGATTTTCTTCTCATAAATAATAAAAATATCAGCTATTTTTTTTTTTTTTCAATTCTGAATTTGGATTTTCTTAAAGATTCTAAAATTATATTTGGGAAATTTATTTGCCATTGAATGTGTACTAAATATTCGATTCTACAAAAATTGACATTTGGTCTGTAGTCTAAAACCTGATTTTTTTTCTCATAAATAATAAAAATATCAGCTATTTTTTTTTTATATTTTTTTCTGAATTTAAATTTTCTTAACAATTCTAAAATTATATTTGGGAAATTTATTTGCCATAGACGGTGCAAAAACTATTCGATTCTACAAAAATTGACATTTGGTCTCTGGTCTAAAACCTGATTTCGTTTTCATAAATAATAAAAATATGATCTATTTTTTTTTAATTCAATTCTGAATTTGGATTTTCTTAAAGATTCTAAAATTATATTTGGGAAATTTATTTGCCATAGAATGTGTACAAAATATTCGATTCTACAAAAATTGACATTTCGTCTCTGGTCTAAAACCTGATTTTCTTCTCATAAATAATAAGAATTTCAGCTTTTTTTTTTAAATTTAATTCTGAATTTAGATTTTCTTAAAGATTCTAAAATAATATTTGGGAAATTTATTTGCCATAGAATGTGTGCAAAATATTCGATTCTACAAAAATTGACATTTGGTCTCTGGTCTAAAACCTGATTTTGTTCTCATAAATTATAAAAATATCATTAATTTTTTTTAAATTCAATTCTGAATTTAGATGTTCTTAAAGATTATAAAATAATATTTGGGAAATTTTTTTTCCATAGAATGTGTAAAAAATATTTGATTCTACAAAAATTGACATTTGGTCTCTAGTCTAAAACCTGATTTTCTTCTCATAAATAATAAAAATATCAGCTATTTTTTTTTTTAATTTTTTTCTGAATTTGGATTTTCTTAACGATTGTAAAATTATATTTGGGAAATTTATTTGCCATAGACGGTGTACAAAATATTCGATTCTACAAAAATTGACATTTGGTCTCTGGTCTAAAACCTGATTTTCTTCTCATAAATAATAAAAATATCAGCTATTTTTTTTTAATTTAATTCTGAATTTGGATTTTCTTAAAGATTCTAAAATAATATTTGGGAAATTTATTTGCCATAAAATGTGTACAAAATATTCGATTCTACAAAAATTGACATTTGGTCTCTGGTCTAAAACCTGATTTTCTTCTCATAAATAATAAAAATATCAGCTATTTTTTTTTAATTTAATTCTGAATTTGGATTTTCTTAAAGATTCTAAAATAATATTTGGGAAATTTATTTGCCATAAAATGTGTACAAAATATTCGATTCTACTAAAATTGACATTTGGTCTCTGGTCTAAAACCTGATTTTCTTCTCATAAATAATAAAAATATCAGCTGTATTTTTTTAATTTAATTCTGAATTTGGATTTTCTTAAAGATTCTAAAATAATATTTGGGAAATTTATTTGCCATAGAATGTGTACAAAATATTCGATTCTACAAAAATTGACATTTGGTCTCTGGTCTAAAACCTGATTTTCTTCTCATAAATAATAAAAATATCAGCTATTTTTTTTTAATTTAATTCTGAATTTGGATTTTCTTAAAGATTCTAAAATAATATTTGGGAAATTTATTTGCCATAGAATGTGTAGAAAATATTCGATTCTACAAAAATTGACATTTAATCTCTGGTCTAAAACCCGATTTTCTTCTCATAAATAATAAAAATATCAGTTATTTTTTTTTAAATTCAATTCTGAATTTGGATTTTCTTAAAGATTCTAAAATTATATTTGGGAAATTTATTTGCCATAGAATGTGTATAAAATATTTGATTCTACAAAAATTGACATTTGGTCTCTAGTCTAAAACCTGATTTTCTTCTCATAAATAATAAAAATATCAGCTATTTTTTTTTTTAATTTTTTTCTGAATTTGGATTTTCTTAACGATTGTAAAATTATATTTGGGAAATTTATTTGCCATAGACGGTGTACAAAATATTCGATTCTACAAAAATTGACATTTGGTCTCTGGTCTAAAACCTGATTTTCTTCTCATAAATAATAAAAATATCAGCTATTTTTTTTTTTTTCAATTCTGAATTTGGATTTTCTTAAAGATTCTAAAATTATATTTGGGAAATTTATTTGCCATTGAATGTGTACTAAATATTCGATTCTACAAAAATTGACATTTGGTCTCTAGTCTAAAACCTGATTTCGTTTTCATAAATAATAAAAATATGATCTATTTTTTTTTAATTCAATTCTGAATTTGGATTTTCTTAAAGATTCTAAAATTATATTTGGGAAATTTATTTGCCATAGAATGTGTACAAAATATTCGATTCTACAAAAATTGACATTTCGTCTCTGGTCTAAAACCTGATTTTCTTCTCATAAATAATAAGAATTTCAGCTTTTTTTTTTAAATTTAATTCTGAATTTAGATTTTCTTAAAGATTCTAAAATAATATTTGGGAAATTTATTTGCCATAGAATGTGTGCAAAATATTCGATTCTACAAAAATTGACATTTGGTCTCTGGTCTAAAACCTGATTTTGTTCTCATAAATTATAAAAATATCATTAATTTTTTTTAAATTCAATTCTGAATTTAGATGTTCTTAAAGATTATAAAATAATATTTGGGAAATTTTTTTTCCATAGAATGTGTAAAAAATATTTGATTCTACAAAAATTGACATTTGGTCTCTAGTCTAAAACCTGATTTTCTTCTCATAAATAATAAAAATATCAGCTATTTTTTTTTTAATTTTTTTCTGAATTTGGATTTTCTTAACGATTGTAAAATTATATTTGGGAAATTTATTTGCCATAGACGGTGTACAAAATATTCGATTCTACAAAAATTGACATTTGGTCTCTGGTCTAAAACCTGATTTTCTTCTCATAAATAATAAAAATATCAGCTATTTTTTTTTAATTTAATTCTGAATTTGGATTTTCTTAAAGATTCTAAAATAATATTTGGGAAATTTATTTGCCATAGAATGTGTGCAAAATATTCGATTCTACAAAAATTGACATTTGGTCTCTGGTCTAAAACCTGATTTTGTTCTCATAAATTATAAAAATATCATTAATTTTTTTTAAATTCAATTCTGAATTTAGATGTTCTTAAAGATTATAAAATAATATTTGGGAAATTTTTTTTCCATAGAATGTGTAAAAAATATTTGATTCTACAAAAATTGACATTTGGTCTCTAGTCTAAAACCTGATTTTCTTCTCATAAATAATAAAAATATCAGCTATTTTTTTTTTTAATTTTTTTCTGAATTTGGATTTTCTTAACGATTGTAAAATTATATTTGGGAAATTTATTTGCCATAGACGGTGTACAAAATATTCGATTCTACAAAAATTGACATTTGGTCTCTGGTCTAAAACCTGATTTTCTTCTCATAAATAATAAAAATATCAGCTATTTTTTTTTAATTTAATTCTGAATTTGGATTTTCTTAAAGATTCTAAAATAATATTTGGGAAATTTATTTGCCATAAAATGTGTACAAAATATTCGATTCTACAAAAATTGACATTTGGTCTCTGGTCTAAAACCTGATTTTCTTCTCATAAATAATAAAAATATCAGCTGTATTTTTTTAATCTAATTCTGAATTTGGATTTTCTTAAAGATTCTAAAATAATATTTGGGAAATTTATTTGCCATAGAATGTGTACAAAATATTCGATTCTACAAAAATTGACATTTGGTCTCTGGTCTAAAACCTGATTTTCTTCTCATAAATAATAAAAATATCAGCTATTTTTTTTTAATTTAATTCTGAATTTGGATTTTCTTAAAGATTCTAAAATAATATTTGGGAAATTTATTTGCCATAAAATGTGTACAAAATATTCGATTCTACTAAAATTGACATTTGGTCTCTGGTCTAAAACCTGATTTTCTTCTCATAAATAATAAAAATATCAGCTGTATTTTTTTAATTTAATTCTGAATTTGGATTTTCTTAAAGATTCTAAAATAATATTTGGGAAATTTATTTGCCATAGAATGTGTACAAAATATTCGATTCTACAAAAATTGACATTTGGTCTCTGGTCTAAAACCTGATTTTCTTCTCATAAATAATAAAAATATCAGCTATTTTTTTTTAATTTAATTCTGAATTTGGATTTTCTTAAAGATTCTAAAATAATATTTGGGAAATTTATTTGCCATAGAATGTGTAGAAAATATTCGATTCTACAAAAATTGACATTTAATCTCTGGTCTAAAACCCGATTTTCTTCTCATAAATAATAAAAATATCAGTTATTTTTTTTTAAATTCAATTCTGAATTTGGATTTTCTTAAAGATTCTAAAATTATATTTGGGAAATTTATTTGCCATAGAATGTGTATAAAATATTTGATTCTACAAAAATTGACATTTGGTCTCTAGTCTAAAACCTGATTTTCTTCTCATAAATAATAAAAATATCAGCTATTTTTTTTTTTAATTTTTTTCTGAATTTGGATTTTCTTAACGATTGTAAAATTATATTTGGGAAATTTATTTGCCATAGACGGTGTACAAAATATTCGATTCTACAAAAATTGACATTTGGTCTCTGGTCTAAAACCTGATTTTCTTCTCATAAATAATAAAAATATCAGCTATTTTTTTTTTTTTCAATTCTGAATTTGGATTTTCTTAAAGATTCTAAAATTATATTTGGGAAATTTATTTGCCATTGAATGTGTACTAAATATTCGATTCTACAAAAATTGACATTTGGTCTCTAGTCTAAAACCTGATTTCGTTTTCATAAATAATAAAAATATGATCTATTTTTTTTTAATTCAATTCTGAATTTGGATTTTCTTAAAGATTCTAAAATTATATTTGGGAAATTTATTTGCCATAGAATGTGTACAAAATATTCGATTCTACAAAAATTGACATTTCGTCTCTGGTCTAAAACCTGATTTTCTTCTCATAAATAATAAGAATTTCAGCTTTTTTTTTTAAATTTAATTCTGAATTTAGATTTTCTTAAAGATTCTAAAATAATATTTGGGAAATTTATTTGCCATAGAATGTGTGCAAAATATTCGATTCTACAAAAATTGACATTTGGTCTCTGGTCTAAAACCTGATTTTGTTCTCATAAATTATAAAAATATCATTAATTTTTTTTAAATTCAATTCTGAATTTAGATGTTCTTAAAGATTATAAAATAATATTTGGGAAATTTTTTTTCCATAGAATGTGTAAAAAATATTTGATTCTACAAAAATTGACATTTGGTCTCTAGTCTAAAACCTGATTTTCTTCTCATAAATAATAAAAATATCAGCTATTTTTTTTTTTAATTTTTTTCTGAATTTGGATTTTCTTAACGATTGTAAAATTATATTTGGGAAATTTATTTGCCATAGACGGTGTACAAAATATTCGATTCTACAAAAATTGACATTTGGTCTCTGGTCTAAAACCTGATTTTCTTCTCATAAATAATAAAAATATCAGCTATTTTTTTTTAATTTAATTCTGAATTTGGATTTTCTTAAAGATTCTAAAATAATATTTGGGAAATTTATTTGCCATAAAATGTGTACAAAATATTCGATTCTACAAAAATTGACATTTGGTCTCTGGTCTGAAACCTGATTTTCTTCTCATAAATAATAAAAATATCAGCTGTATTTTTTTAATTTAATTCTGAATTTGGATTTTCTTAAAGATTCTAAAATAATATTTGGGAAATTTATTTGCCATAGAATGTGTACAAAATATTCGATTCTACAAAAATTGACATTTGGTCTCTGGTCTAAAACCTGATTTTCTTCTCATAAATAATAAAAATATCAGCTATTTTTTTTTAATTTAATTCTGAATTTGGATTTTCTTAAAGATTCTAAAATAATATTTGGGAAATTTATTTGCCATAAAATGTGTACAAAATATTCGATTCTACAAAAATTGACATTTGGTCTCTAGTCTAAAACCTGATTTTTTTTCTCATAAATAATAAAAATATCAGCTATTTTTTTTTTTAATTTTTTTCTGAATTTAAATTTTTTTAACGATTCTAAAATTATATTTGGGAAATTTATTTGCCATAGACGGTGTACAAAATATTCGATTCTACAAAAATTGACATTTGGTCTCTGGTCTACAACCTGATTTTCTTCTCATAAATAATAAAAATATCAGCTATTTTTTTTTAATTTAATTCTGAATTTGGATTTTCTTAAAGATTATAAAATAATATTTGGGAAATTTATTTGCCATAAAATGTGTACAAAATATTCGATTCTACAAAAATTGACATTTGGTCTCTAGTCTAAAACCTGATTTTTTTTCTCATAAATAATAAAAATATCAGCTATTTTTTTTTTTAATTTTTTTCTGAATTTAAATTTTTTTAACGATTCTAAAATTATATTTGGGAAATTTATTTGCCATAGAATGTGTACAAAATATTCGATTCTACAAAAATTGACATTTCGTCTCTGGTCTAAAACCTGATTTTCTTCTCATAAATAATAAGAATTTTAGCTTTTTTTTTTAAATTTAATTCTGAATTTAGATTTTCTTAAAGATTCTAAAATAATATTTGGGAAATTTATTTGCCATAGAATGTGTGCAAAATATTCGATTCTACAAAAATTGACATTTGGTCTCTGGTCTAAAACCTGATTTTGTTCTCATAAATTATAAAAATATCATTAATTTTTTTTAAATTCAATTCTGAATTTAGATGTTCTTAAAGATTATAAAATAATATTTGGGAAATTTTTTTTCCATAGAATGTGTAAAAAA
Organism: Ganaspis brasiliensis; assembly: GCA_037103525.1. Classification (NCBI taxonomy): domain Eukaryota; kingdom Metazoa; phylum Arthropoda; class Insecta; order Hymenoptera; family Figitidae; genus Ganaspis; species Ganaspis brasiliensis. The sequence goes on along the minus strand of JAZKLR010000329.1, from coordinate 451,799 downwards.
TATTTGATTCTACAAAAATTGACATTTGGTCTCTAGTCTAAAACCTGATTTTCTTCTCATAAATAATAAAAATATCAGCTATTTTTTTTTTTAATTTTTTTCTGAATTTGGATTTTCTTAACGATTGTAAAATTATATTTGGGAAATTTATTTGCCATAGACGGTGTACAAAATATTCGATTCTACAAAAATTGACATTTGGTCTCTGGTCTAAAACCTGATTTTCTTCTCATAAATAATAAAAATATCAGCTATTTTTTTTAATTTAATTCTGAATTTGGATTTTCTTAAAGATTCTAAAATAATATTTGGGAAATTTATTTGCCATAAAATGTGTACAAAATATTCGATTCTACAAAAATTGACATTTGGTCTCTGGTCTGAAACCTGATTTTCTTCTCATAAATAATAAAAATATCAGCTGTATTTTTTTAATTTAATTCTGAATTTGGATTTTCTTAAAGATTCTAAAATAATATTTGGGAAATTTATTTGCCATAGAATGTGTACAAAATATTCGATTCTACAAAAATTGACATTTGGTCTCTGGTCTAAAACCTGATTTTCTTCTCATAAATAATAAAAATATCAGCTATTTTTTTTTAATTTAATTCTGAATTTGGATTTTCTTAAAGATTCTAAAATAATATTTGGGAAATTTAGTTGCCATAAAATGTGTACAAAATATTCGATTCTACAAAAATTGACATTTGGTCTCTAGTCTAAAACCTGATTTTTTTTCTCATAAATAATAAAAACATCAGCTATTTTTTTTTTTAATTTTTTTCTGAATTTAAATTTTTTTAACGATTCTAAAATTATATTTGGGAAATTTATTTGCCATAAAATGTGTACAAAATATTCGATTCTACAAAAATTGACATTTGGTCTCTGGTCTAAAACCTGATTTTCTTCTCATAAATAATAAAAATATCAGCTGTATTTTTTTAATCTAATTCTGAATTTGAATTTTCTTAAAGATTCTAAAATAATATTTGGGAAATTTATTTGCCATAGAATGTGTACAAAATATTCGATTCTACAAAAATTGACATTTGGTCTCTGGTCTAAAACCTGATTTTCTTCTCATAAATAATAAAAATATCAGCTATTTTTTTTTAATTTAATTCTGAATTTGGATTTTCTTAAAGATTCTAAAATAATATTTGGGAAATTTATTTGCCATAAAATGTGTACAAAATATTCGATTCTACTAAAATTGACATTTGGTCTCTGGTCTAAAACCTGATTTTCTTCTCATAAATAATAAAAATATCAGCTGTATTTTTTTAATTTAATTCTGAATTTGGATTTTCTTAAAGATTCTAAAATAATATTTGGGAAATTTATTTGCCATAGAATGTGTACAAAATATTCGATTCTACAAAAATTGACATTTGGTCTCTGGTCTAAAACCTGATTTTCTTCTCATAAATAATAAAAATATCAGCTATTTTTTTTTAATTTAATTCTGAATTTGGATTTTCTTAAAGATTCTAAAATAATATTTGGGAAATTTATTTGCCATAGAATGTGTAGAAAATATTCGATTCTACAAAAATTGACATTTAATCTCTGGTCTAAAACCCGATTTTCTTCTCATAAATAATAAAAATATCAGTTATTTTTTTTTAAATTCAATTCTGAATTTGGATTTTCTTAAAGATTCTAAAATTATATTTGGGAAATTTATTTGCCATAGAATGTGTATAAAATATTTGATTCTACAAAAATTGACATTTGGTCTCTAGTCTAAAACCTGATTTTCTTCTCATAAATAATAAAAATATCAGCTATTTTTTTTTTTAATTTTTTTCTGAATTTGGATTTTCTTAACGATTGTAAAATTATATTTGGGAAATTTATTTGCCATAGACGGTGTACAAAATATTCGATTCTACAAAAATTGACATTTGGTCTCTGGTCTAAAACCTGATTTTCTTCTCATAAATAATAAAAATATCAGCTATTTTTTTTTTTTTCAATTCTGAATTTGGATTTTCTTAAAGATTCTAAAATTATATTTGGGAAATTTATTTGCCATTGAATGTGTACTAAATATTCGATTCTACAAAAATTGACATTTGGTCTCTAGTCTAAAACCTGATTTCGTTTTCATAAATAATAAAAATATGATCTATTTTTTTTTAATTCAATTCTGAATTTGGATTTTCTTAAAGATTCTAAAATTATATTTGGGAAATTTATTTGCCATAGAATGTGTACAAAATATTCGATTCTACAAAAATTGACATTTCGTCTCTGGTCTAAAACCTGATTTTCTTCTCATAAATAATAAGAATTTCAGCTTTTTTTTTTAAATTTAATTCTGAATTTAGATTTTCTTAAAGATTCTAAAATAATATTTGGGAAATTTATTTGCCATAGAATGTGTGCAAAATATTCGATTCTACAAAAATTGACATTTGGTCTCTGGTCTAAAACCTGATTTTGTTCTCATAAATTATAAAAATATCATTAATTTTTTTTAAATTCAATTCTGAATTTAGATGTTCTTAAAGATTATAAAATAATATTTGGGAAATTTTTTTTCCATAGAATGTGTAAAAAATATTTGATTCTACAAAAATTGACATTTGGTCTCTAGTCTAAAACCTGATTTTCTTCTCATAAATAATAAAAATATCAGCTATTTTTTTTTTTAATTTTTTTCTGAATTTGGATTTTCTTAACGATTGTAAAATTATATTTGGGAAATTTATTTGCCATAGACGGTGTACAAAATATTCGATTCTACAAAAATTGACATTTGGTCTCTGGTCTAAAACCTGATTTTCTTCTCATAAATAATAAAAATATCAGCTATTTTTTTTTAATTTAATTCTGAATTTGGATTTTCTTAAAGATTCTAAAATAATATTTGGGAAATTTATTTGCCATAAAATGTGTACAAAATATTCGATTCTACAAAAATTGACATTTGGTCTCTGGTCTGAAACCTGATTTTCTTCTCATAAATAATAAAAATATCAGCTGTATTTTTTTAATTTAATTCTGAATTTGGATTTTCTTAAAGATTCTAAAATAATATTTGGGAAATTTATTTGCCATAGAATGTGTACAAAATATTCGATTCTACAAAAATTGACATTTGGTCTCTGGTCTAAAACCTGATTTTCTTCTCATAAATAATAAAAATATCAGCTATTTTTTTTTAATTTAATTCTGAATTTGGATTTTCTTAAAGATTCTAAAATAATATTTGGGAAATTTATTTGCCATAAAATGTGTACAAAATATTCGATTCTACAAAAATTGACATTTGGTCTCTAGTCTAAAACCTGATTTTTTTTCTCATAAATAATAAAAATATCAGCTATTTTTTTTTTTAATTTTTTTCTGAATTTAAATTTTTTTAACGATTCTAAAATTATATTTGGGAAATTTATTTGCCATAGACGGTGTACAAAATATTCGATTCTACAAAAATTGACATTTGGTCTCTGGTCTACAACCTGATTTTCTTCTCATAAATAATAAAAATATCAGCTATTTTTTTTTATTTAATTCTGAATTTGGATTTTCTTAAAGATTATAAAATAATATTTGGGAAATTTATTTGCCATAAAATGTGTACAAAATATTCGATTCTACAAAAATTGACATTTGGTCTCTAGTCTAAAACCTGATTTTTTTTCTCATAAATAATAAAAATATCAGCTATTTTTTTTTTTAATTTTTTTCTGAATTTAAATTTTTTTAACGATTCTAAAATTATATTTGGGAAATTTATTTGCCATAGAATGTGTACAAAATATTCGATTCTACAAAAATTGACATTTCGTCTCTGGTCTAAAACCTGATTTTCTTCTCATAAATAATAAGAATTTTAGCTTTTTTTTTTAAATTTAATTCTGAATTTAGATTTTCTTAAAGATTCTAAAATAATATTTGGGAAATTTATTTGCCATAGAATGTGTGCAAAATATTCGATTCTACAAAAATTGACATTTGGTCTCTGGTCTAAAACCTGATTTTGTTCTCATAAATTATAAAAATATCATTAATTTTTTTTAAATTCAATTCTGAATTTAGATGTTCTTAAAGATTATAAAATAATATTTGGGAAATTTTTTTTCCATAGAATGTGTAAAAAATATTTGATTCTACAAAAATTGACATTTGGTCTCTAGTCTAAAACCTGATTTTCTTCTCATAAATAATAAAAATATCAGCTATTTTTTTTAATTTAATTCTGAATTTGGATTTTCTTAAAGATTCTAAAATAATATTTGGGAAATTTATTTGCCATAAAATGTGTACAAAATATTCGATTCTACAAAAATTGACATTTGGTCTCTGGTCTGAAACCTGATTTTCTTCTCATAAATAATAAAAATATCAGCTGTATTTTTTTAATTTAATTCTGAATTTGGATTTTCTTAAAGATTCTAAAATAATATTTGGGAAATTTATTTGCCATAGAATGTGTACAAAATATTCGATTCTACAAAAATTGACATTTGGTCTCTGGTCTAAAACCTGATTTTCTTCTCATAAATAATAAAAATATCAGCTATTTTTTTTTAATTTAATTCTGAATTTGGATTTTCTTAAAGATTCTAAAATAATATTTGGGAAATTTAGTTGCCATAAAATGTGTACAAAATATTCGATTCTACAAAAATTGACATTTGGTCTCTAGTCTAAAACCTGATTTTTTTTCTCATAAATAATAAAAACATCAGCTATTTTTTTTTTAATTTTTTTCTGAATTTAAATTTTTTTAACGATTCTAAAAATATATTTGGGAAATTTATTTGCCATAGACGGTGTACAAAATATTCGATTCTACAAAAATTGACATTTGGTCTCTGGTCTACAACCTGATTTTCTTCTCATAAATAATAAAAATATCAGCTATTTTTTTTTTATTTAATTCTGAATTTGGATTTTCTTAAAGATTCTAAAATAATATTTGGGAAATTTATTTGCCATAGAATGTGTAAAAAATATTCGATTCTACAAAAATTGACATTTGGTCTCTTGTTTAAAACCTGATTTTTTTCTCATAAATAATAAAAATATCAGCTATTTTTTTTTAAATTCAATTCTGAATTTGGATTTTCTTAAAGATTCTAAAATAATATTTGGGAAATTTATTTGCCATAAAATGTGTACAAAATATTCGATTCTACAAAAATTGACATTTGGTCTCTGGTCTAAAACCTGATTTTCTTCTCATAAATAATAAAAATATCAGCTGTATTTTTTTAATTTAATTCTGAATTTGGATTTTCTTAAAGATTCTAAAATAATATTTGGGAAATTTATTTGCCATAGAATGTGTACAAAATATTCAATTCTACAAAAAATGACATTTGGTCTCTGGTCTAAAACCTGATTTTCTTCTCATAAATAATAAAAATATCAGCTATTTTTTTTTAATTTAATTCTGAATTTGGATTTTCTTAAAGATTCTAAAATAATATTTGGGAAATTTATTTGCCATAGAATGTGTACAAAATATTCGATTCTACAAAAATTGAGATTTGGTCTCTGGTCTAAAACCTGATTTTCTTCTCATAAATAATAAAAATATCAGATATTTTTTTTTATTTAATTCTGAATTTGGATTTTCTTAAAGATTCTAAAATAAAATTTGGGAAATTTATTTGCCATAGAATGTGTACAAAATATTCGATTCTACAAAAATTGACATTTAATCTCTGGTCTAAAACCTGACTTTTCTTCTCATAAATAATAAAAATATGAGCTATTTTTTTTAAATTCAATTCTGAATTTGGATTTTCTTAAAGATTCTAAAATTATATTTGAGAAATTTATTTGCCATAGAATGTGTAAAAAATATTCGATTCTACAAAAATTGACATTTTGTCTCTGGTCTAAAACCTGATTTTGTTCTCATAAACAATAAAAATATGAGCTATTTTTTTAAAATTCAATTCTGAATTTAGATTTTCTTAAAGATTATAAAATAATATTTGGGAAATTTTTTTTCCATAGAATGTGTAAAAAATATTTGATTCTACAAAAATTGATATTTGGTCTCAGGTCTAAAACCTGATTTCGTTTTCATAAATAATAAAAATATGATCTATTTTTTTTTTTTTCAATTCTGAATTTGGATTTTCTTAAAGATTCTAAAATTATATTTGGGAAATTTATTTGCCATAGAATGTGTACAAAATATTCGATTCTACAAAAATTGACATTTCGTCTCTGGTCTAAAACCTGATTTTCTTCTCATAAATAATAAAAATATCAGCTATTTTTTTTTAATTTAATTCTGAATTTGGATTTTCTTAAAGATTCTAAAATAATATTTGGGAAATTTATTTGCCATAGAATGTGTACAAAATATTCGATTCTACAAAAATTGACATTTGGTCTCTGGTCTAAAACCTGATTTTCTTCTAATAAATAATAAAAATATCAGATATTTTTTTTTAATTTAATTCTGAATTTGGATTTTCTTAAAGATTCTAAAATAAAATTTGGGAAATTTATTTGCCATAGAATGTGTACAAAATATTCGATTCTACAAAAATTGACATTTAATCTCTGGTCTAAAACCTTATTTTCTTCTCATAAATAATAAAAATATGAGCTATTTTTTTTAAATTCAATTCTGAATTTAGATTTTCTTAAAGATTATAAAATAATATTTGGGAAATTTTTTTTCCATAGAATGTGTAAAAAATATTTGATTCTACAAAAATTGATATTTGGTCTCAGGTCAAAAACCTGATTTCGTTTTCATAAATAATAAAAATATGATCTATTTTTTTTTAATTCAATTCTGAATTTGGATTTTCTTAAAGATTCTAAAATAATATTTGGGAAATTTTTTTTCCATAGAATGTGTAAAAAATATTTGATTCTACAAAAATTGATATTTGGTCTCAGGTCTAAAACCTGATTTCGTTTTCATAAATAATAAAAATATGATCTATTTTTTTTTTTTTCAATTCTGAATTTGGATTTTCTTAAAGATTCTAAAATTATATTTGGGAAATTTATTTGCCATAAAATGTGTACAAAATATTCGATTCTACAAAAATTGACATTTGGTCTCTGGTCTAAAACCTGATTTTCTTCTCATAAATAATAAAAATATCAGCTGTATTTTTTTAATTTAATTCTGAATTTGGATTTTCTTAAAGATTCTAAAATAATATTTGGGAAATTTATTTGCCATAGAATGTGTACAAAATATTCGATTCTACAAAAATTGACATTTGGTCTCTGGTCTAAAACCTGATTTTCTTCTCATAAATAATAAAAATATCAGCTATTTTTTTTTAATTTAATTCTGAATTTGGATTTTCTTAAAGATTCTAAAATAATATTTGGGAAATTTATTTGCCATAGAATGGGTAGAAAATATTCGATTCTACAAAAATTGACATTTAATCTCTGGTCTAAAACCCGATTTTCTTCTCATAAATAATAAAAATATGAGCTATTTTTTTTAAATTCAATTCTGAATTTGGATTTTCTTAAAGATTCTAAAATTATATTTGGGAAATTTATTTGCCATTGAATGTGTACAAAATATTCGATTCTACAAAAATTGACATTTGGTCTCGGGTCTAAAACCTGATTTCGTTTTCATAAATAATAAAAATATGATCTGTTTTTTTTTAATTCAATTCTAAATTTGGATTTTTTTAAAGATTCTAAAATTATATTTGGGAAATTTATTTGCCATAGAATGTGTACAAAATATTCGATTCTACAAAAATTGACATTTCGTCTCTGGTCTAAAACCTGATTTTCTTCTCATAAATAATAAAAATATAAGCTATTTTTTTTAAATTCAATTCTGAAATTGGATTTTCTTAAAGATTCTAAAATAATCTTTGGGAAATTTATTTGCCATAGAATGTGTACAAAATATTCGATTCTACAAAAATTGACATTTGGTCTCTGGTCTAAAACCTGATTTTCTTCTCATAAATAATAAAAATATCAGATATTTTTTTTTAATTTAATTCTGAATTTGGATTTTCTTAAAGATTCTAAAATAAAATTTGGGAAATTTATTTGCCATAGAATGTGTACAAAATATTCAATTCTACAAAAATTGACATTTAATCTCTGGTCTAAAACCTGATTTTCTTCTTATAAATAATAAAAATATGAGCTATTTTTTTTAAATTCAATTCTGAATTTGGATTTTCTTAAAGATTCTAAAATTATATTTGAGAAATTTATTTGCCATAGAATGTGTAAAAAATATTCGATTCTACAAAAATTGACATTTTGTCTCTGGTCTAAAACCTGATTTTGTTCTCATAAACAATAAAAATATGAGCTATTTTTTTAAAATTCAATTCTGAATTTAGATTTTCTTAAAGTTTATAAAATAATATTTGGGAAATTTTTTTTCCATAGAATGTGTAAAAAATATTTGATTCTACAAAAATTGATATTTGGTCTGAGGTCTAAAACCTGATTTCGTTTTCATAAATAATAAAAATATGATCTGTTTTTTTTTAATTCAATTCTGAATTTGGATTTTTTTAAAGATTCTAAAATTATATTTGGGAAATTTATTTGCCATAGAATGTGTACAAAATATTCGATTCTACAAAAATTGACATTTGGTCTCTGGTCTAAAACCTGATTTTCTTCTCATAAATAATAAAAATATAAGCTATTTTTTTTAAATTCAATTCTGAAATTGGATTTTCTTAAAGATTCTAAAATAATCTTTGGGAAATTTATTTGCCATAGAATGTGTACAAAATATTCGATTCTACAAAAATTGACATTTGGTCTCTGGTCTAAAACCTGATTTTTTTCTCATAAATTATAAAAATATCATCTATTTTTTTTAAATACAATTCTTAATTTGGATTTTCTTAAAGATTCTAAAATTATATTTGGGAAATTTATTTGCCATTGAATGTGTACAAAATATTCGATTCTACAAAAATTGACATTTGGTCTCTAGTCTAAAACCTGATTGTCTTCTCATAAATAATAAAAATATCAGCTATTTTTTTTTTAATTTTTTTCTGAATTTGGATTTTCTTAAAGATTCTAAAATTATATTTGGGATATTTATTTGCCATAGAATGTGTACAAAATATTCGATTCTACAAAAATTGACATTTGGTCTCTGGTCTAAAACCTGATTTTCTTCTCATAAAGAATAAAAATATTAGCTATTTTTTTTTAATTTAATTCTGAATTTGGATTTTCTTAAAGATTCTAAAATAATATTTGGGAAATTTATTTGCCATAGAATGTGTACAAAATATTCGATTCTACAAAAATTGACATTTGGTCTCTGGTCTAAAACCTGATTTTCTTCTCATAAATAATAAAAATATCAGATATTTTTTTTAATTTAATTCTGAATTTGGATTTTCTTAAAGATTCTAAAATAAAATTTGGGAAATTTATTTGCCATAGAATGTGTACAAAATATTCGATTCTACAAAAATTGACATTTAATCTCTGGTCTAAAACCTGATTTTCTTCTCATAAATAATAAAAATATGAGCTATTTTTTTTAAATTCAATTCTGAATTTGGATTTTCTTAAAGATTCTAAAATTATATTTGAGAAATTTATTTGCCATAGAATGTGTAAAAAATATTCGATTCTACAAAAATTGACATTTTGTCTCTGGTCTAAAACCTGATTTTGTTCTCATAAACAATAAAAATATGAGCTATTTTTTTAAAATTCAATTCTGAATTTAGATTTTCTTAAAGTTTATAAAATAATATTTGGGAAATTTTTTTTCCATAGAATGTGTAAAAAATATTTGCTTCTACAAAAATTGATATTTGGTCTCAGGTCTAAAACCTGATTTGGTTTTCATAAATAATAAAAATATGATCTGTTTTTTTTTAATTCAATTCTGAAATTGGATTTTTTTAAAGATTCTAAAATTATATTTGGGAAATTTATTTGCCATAGAATGTGTACAAAATATTCGATTCTACAAAAATTGACATTTGGTCTCTGGTCTAAAACCTGATTTTCTTCTCATAAAGAATAAAAATATTAGCTATTTTTTTTTAATTTAATTCTGAATTTGGATTTTCTTAAAGATTCTAAAATAATATTTGGGAAATTTATTTGCCATAGAATGTGTACAAAATATTCGATTCTACAAAAATTGACATTTGGTCTCTGGTCTAAAACCTGATTTTCTTCTCATAAATATAAAAAATATCAGATATTTTTTTTAATTTAATTCTGAATTTGGATTTTCTTAAAGATTCTAAAATAAAATTTGGGAAATTTATTTGCCATAGAATGTGTACAAAATATTCGATTCTACAAAAATTGACATTTAATCTCTGGTCTAAAACCTGATTTTCTTCTCATAAATAATAAAAATGAGAGCTATTTTTTTTAAATTCAATTCTGAATTTGGATTTTCTTAAAGATTCTAAAATTATATTTGAGAAATTTATTTGCCATAGAATGTGTAAAAAATATTCGATTCTACAAAAATTGACATTTTGTCTCTGGTCTAAAACCTGATTTTGTTCTCATAAAAAATAAAAATATGAGCTATTTTTTTAAAATTCAATTCTGAATTTAGATTTTCTTAAAGTTTATAAAATAATATTTGGGAAATTTTTTTTCCATAGAATGTGTAAAAAATATTTGCTTCTACAAAAATTGATATTTGGTCTCAGGTCTAAAACCTGATTTGGTTTTCATAAATAATAAAAATATGATCTGTTTTTTTTTAATTCAATTCTGAATTTGGATTTTTTTAAAGATTCTAAAATTATATTTGGGAAATTTATTTGCCATAGAATGTGTACAAAATATTCGATTCTACAAAAATTGACATTTGGTCTCTGGTCTAAAACCTGATTTTCTTCTCATAAAGAATAAAAATATTAGCTATTTTTTTTTAATTTAATTCTGAATTTGGATTTTCTTAAAGATTCTAAAATAATATTTGGGAAATTTATTTGCCATAGAATGTGTACAAAATATTCGATTCTACAAAAATTGACATTTGGTCTCTGGTCTAAAACCTGATTTTCTTCTCATAAATAATAAAAATATCAGATATTTTTTTTAATTTAATTCTGAATTTGGATTTTCTTAAAGATTCTAAAATAAAATTTGGGAAATTTATTTGCCATAGAATGTGTACAAAATATTCGATTCTACAAAAATTGACATTTAATCTCTGGTCTAAAACCTGATTTTCTTCTCATAAATAATAAAAATGAGAGCTATTTTTTTTAAATTCAATTCTGAATTTGGATTTTCTTAAAGATTCTAAAATTATATTTGAGAAATTTATTTGCCATAGAATGTGTAAAAAATATTCGATTCTACAAAAATTGACATTTTGTCTCTGGTCTAAAACCTGATTTTGTTCTCATAAACAATAAAAATATGAGCTATTTTTTTAAAATTCAATTCTGAATTTAGATTTTCTTAAAGTTTATAAAATAATATTTGGGAAATTTTTTTTCCATAGAATGTGTAAAAAATATTTGCTTCTACAAAAATTGATATTTGGTCTCAGGTCTAAAACCTGATTTGGTTTTCATAAATAATAAAAATATGATCTGTTTTTTTTTAATTCAATTCTGAATTTGGATTTTTTTAAAGATTCTAAAATTATATTTGGGAAATTTATTTGCCATAGAATGTGTACAAAATATTCGATTCTACAAAAATTAACATTTGGTCTCTGGTCTAAAACCTGATTTTCTTCTCATAAATAATAAAAATATAAGCTATTTTTTTTAAATTCAATTCTGAAATTGGATTTTCTTAAAGATTCTAAAATAATCTTTGGGAAATTTATTTGCCATAGAATGTGTACAAAATATTCGATTCTACAAAAATTGACATTTGGTCTCTGGTCTAAAACCTGATTTTGTTCTCATAAACAATAAAAATATGAGCTATTTTTTTAAAATTCAATTCTGAATTTAGATTTTCTTAAAGTTTATAAAATAATATTTGGGAAATTTTTTTTCCATAGAATGTGTAAAAAATATTTGCTTCTACAAAAATTGATATTTGGTCTCAGGTCTAAAACCTGATTTGGTTTTCATAAATAATAAAAATATGATCTGTTTTTTTTTAATTCAATTCTGAATTTGGATTTTCTTAAAGATTCTAAAATAATATTTGGGAAATTTATTTGCCATAGAATGTGTAAAAAATATTCGATTCTACAAAAATTGACATTTGGTCTCTTGTTTAAAACCTGATTTTCTTCTCATAAATAATAAAAATATCAGCTATTTTTTTTTAAATTCAATTCTGAATTTGATTTTTCTTAAAGATTCTAAAATAATATTTGGGAAATTGATTTGCCATAGAATGTGTACAAAATATTCGATTCTACAAAAATTGACATTTGGTCTCTTGTCTAAAACCTAATTTTCTTCTTATAAGTAATAAGAATATCAGCTATTTTTTTAAATTTATTTCTGAATTTGGATTTTCTTAAAGATTCTAAAATAATATTTGGGAAATTTATTTGCCATAGAATGTGTACAAAATATTCGATTCTACAAAAATTGACATTTGGTCTCTGGTCTAAAACCTGATTTTCTTCTCATAAATAATAAAAATATAAGCTATTTTTTTTAAATTCAATTCTGAAATTGGATTTTCTTAAAGATTCTAAAATAATCTTTGGGAAATTTATTTGCCATAGAATGTGTACAAAATATTCGATTCTACAAAAATTGACATTTGGTCTCTGGTCTAAAACCTGATTTTTTTCTCATAAATTATAAAAATATCATCTATTTTTTTTAAATACAATTCTTAATTCGGATTTTCTTAAAGATTCTAAAATAATATTTGGAAAATTTATTTGCCATAGAATGTGTAAAAAATATTTGATTCTACAAAAATTGACATTTCGTCTCTGGTCTAAAACCTGATTTTCTTCTCATAAACAATAAAAATATGAGCTATTTTTTTTAATTTAATTCTGAATTTGGATTTTCTTAAAGATTCTAAAATAATATTTGGGAAATTTATTTGCCATAGAATGTGTAAAAAATATTCGATTCTACAAAAATTGACATTTGGTCTCTTGTTTAAAACCTGATTTTCTTCTCATAAATAATAAAAATATCAGCTATTTTTTTTTAAATTAAATTCTGAATTTGATTTTTCTTAAAGATTCTAAAATAATATTTGGGAAATTGATTTGCCATAGAATGTGTACAAAATATTCGATTCTACAAAAATTGACATTTGGTCTCTTGTCTAAAACCTAATTTTCTTCTTATAAGTAATAAGAATATCAGCTATTTTTTTAAATTTATTTCTGAATTTGGATTTTCTTAAAGATTCTAAAATAATATTTGGGAAATTTATTTGCCATAGAATGTGTACAAAATATTCGATTCTACAAAAATTGACATTTGGTCTCTGGTCTAAAACCTGATTTTCTTCTCATAAATAATAAAAATATAAGCTATTTTTTTTAAATTCAATTCTGAAATTGGATTTTCTTAAAGATTCTAAAATAATCTTTGGGAAATTTATTTGCCATAGAATGTGTACAAAATATTCGATTCTACAAAAATTGACATTTGGTCTCTGGTCTAAAACCTGATTTTTTTCTCATAAATTATAAAAATATCATCTATTTTTTTTAAATACAATTCTTAATTTGGATTTTCTTAAAGATTCTAAAATTATATTTGGGAAATTTATTTGCCATTGAATGTGTACAAAATATTCGATTCTACAAAAATTGACATTTGGTCTCTAGTCTAAAACCTGATTGTCTTCTCATAAATAATAAAAATATCAGCTATTTTTTTTTTAATTTTTTTCTGAATTTGGATTTTCTTAAAGATTCTAAAATTATATTTGGGATATTTATTTGCCATAGAATGTGTACAAAATATTCGATTCTACAAAAATTGACATTTGGTCTCTGGTCTAAAACCTGATTTTCTTCTCATAAAGAATAAAAATATTAGCTATTTTTTTTTAATTTAATTCTGAATTTGGATTTTCTTAAAGATTCTAAAATAATATTTGGGAAATTTATTTGCCATAGAATGTGTACAAAATATTCGATTCTACAAAAATTGACATTTGGTCTCTGGTCTAAAACCTGATTTTCTTCTCATAAATAATAAAAATATCAGATATTTTTTTTAATTTAATTCTGAATTTGGATTTTCTTAAAGATTCTAAAATAAAATTTGGGAAATTTATTTGCCATAGAATGTGTACAAAATATACGATTCTACAAAAATTGACATTTAACCTCTGGTCTAAAACCTGATTTTCTTCTCATAAATAATAAAAATATGAGCTATTTTTTTTAAATTCAATTCTGAATTTGGATTTTCTTAAAGATTCTAAAATTATATTTGAGAAATTTATTTGCCATAGAATGTGTAAAAAATATTCGATTCTACAAAAATTGACATTTTGTCTCTGGTCTAAAACCTGATTTTGTTCTCATAAACAATAAAAATATGAGCTATTTTTTTAAAATTCAATTCTGAATTTAGATTTTCTTAAAGTTTATAAAATAATATTTGGGAAATTTTTTTTCCATAGAATGTGTAAAAAATATTTGCTTCTACAAAAATTGATATTTGGTCTCAGGTCTAAAACCTGATTTGGTTTTCATAAATAATAAAAATATGATCTGTTTTTTTTTAATTCAATTCTGAAATTGGATTTTTTTAAAGATTCTAAAATTATATTTGGGAAATTTATTTGCCATAGAATGTGTACAGAATATTCGATTCTACAAAAATTGACATTTGGTCTCTGGTCTAAAACCTGATTTTCTTCTCATAAAGAATAAAAATATTAGCTATTTTTTTTTAATTTAATTCTGAATTTGGATTTTCTTAAAGATTCTAAAATAATATTTGGGAAATTTATTTGCCATAGAATGTGTACAAAATATTCGATTCTACAAAAATTGACATTTGGTCTCTGGTCTAAAACCTGATTTTCTTCTCATAAATATAAAAAATATCAGATATTTTTTTTAATTTAATTCTGAATTTGGATTTTCTTAAAGATTCTAAAATAAAATTTGGGAAATTTATTTGCCATAGAATGTGTACAAAATATTCGATTCTACAAAAATTGACATTTAATCTCTGGTCTAAAACCTGATTTTCTTCTCATAAATAATAAAAATGAGAGCTATTTTTTTTAAATTCAATTCTGAATTTGGATTTTCTTAAAGATTCTAAAATTATATTTGAGAAATTTATTTGCCATAGAATGTGTAAAAAATATTCGATTCTACAAAAATTGACATTTTGTCTCTGGTCTAAAACCTGATTTTGTTCTCATAAACAATAAAAATATGAGCTATTTTTTTAAAATTCAATTCTGAATTTAGATTTTCTTAAAGTTTATAAAATAATATTTGGGAAATTTTTTTTCCATAGAATGTGTAAAAAATATTTGCTTCTACAAAAATTGATATTTGGTCTCAGGCCTAAAACCTGATTTGGTTTTCATAAATAATAAAAATATGATCTGTTTTTTTTTAATTCAATTCTGAATTTGGATTTTTTTAAAGATTCTAAAATTATATTTGGGAAATTTATTTGCCATAGAATGTGTACAAAATATTCGATTCTACAAAAATTGACATTTGGTCTCTGGTCTAAAACCTGATTTTCTTCTCATAAATAATAAAAATATAAGCTATTTTTTTTAAATTCAATTCTGAAATTGGATTTTCTTAAAGATTCTAAAATAATCTTTGGGAAATTTATTTGCCATAGAATGTGTACAAAATATTCGATTCTACAAAAATTGACATTTGGTCTCTGGTCTAAAACCTGATTTTTTTCTCATAAATTATAAAAATATCATCTATTTTTTTTAAATACAATTCTTAATTCGGATTTTCTTAAAGATTCTAAAATAATATTTGGAAAAATTATTTGCCATAGAATGTGTAAAAAATATTTGATTCTACAAAAATTGACATTTCGTCTCTGGTCTAAAACCTGATTTTCTTCTCATAAACAATAAAAATATGAGCTATTTTTTTTAATTTAATTCTGAATTTGGATTTTCTTAAAGATTCTAAAATAATATTTGGGAAATTTATTTGCCATAGAATGTGTAAAAAATATTCGATTCTACAAAAATTGACATTTGGTCTCTTGTTTAAAACCTGATTTTCTTCTCATAAATAATAAAAATATCAGCTATTTTTTTTTAAATTCAATTCTGAATTTGATTTTTCTTAAAGATTCTAAAATAATATTTGGGAAATTGATTTGCCATAGAATGTGTACAAAATATTCGATTCTACAAAAATTGACATTTGGTCTCTTGTCTAAAACCTAATTTTCTTCTTATAAGTAATAAGAATATCAGCTATTTTTTTAAATTTATTTCTGAATTTGGATTTTCTTAAAGATTCTAAAATAATATTTGGGAAATTTATTTGCCATAGAATGTGTACAAAATATTCGATTCTACAAAAATTGACATTTGGTCTCTGGTCTAAAACCTGATTTTCTTCTCATAAATAATAAAAATATAAGCTATTTTTTTTAAATTCAATTCTGAAATTGGATTTTCTTAAAGATTCTAAAATAATCTTTGGGAAATTTATTTGCCATAGAATGTGTACAAAATATTCGATTCTACAAAAATTGACATTTGGTCTCTGGTCTAAAACCTGATTTTTTTCTCATAAATTATAAAAATATCATCTATTTTTTTTAAATACAATTCTTAATTCGGATTTTCTTAAAGATTCTAAAATAATATTTGGAAAATTTATTTGCCATAGAATGTGTAAAAAATATTTGATTCTACAAAAATTGACATTTCGTCTCTGGTCTAAAACCTGATTTTCTTCTCATAAACAATAAAAATATGAGCTATTTTTTTTAATTTAATTCTGAATTTGGATTTTCTTAAAGATTCTAAAATAATATTTGGGAAATTTATTTGCCATAGAATGTGTAAAAAATATTCGATTCTACAAAAATTGACATTTGGTCTCTTGTTTAAAACCTGATTTTCTTCTCATAAATAATAAAAATATCAGCTATTTTTTTTTAAATTAAATTCTGAATTTGATTTTTCTTAAAGATTCTAAAATAATATTTGGGAAATTGATTTGCCATAGAATGTGTACAAAATATTCGATTCTACAAAAATTGACATTTGGTCTCTTGTCTAAAACCTAATTTTCTTCTTATAAGTAATAAGAATATCAGCTATTTTTTTAAATTTATTTCTGAATTTGGATTTTCTTAAAGATTCTAAAATAATATTTGGGAAATTTATTTGCCATAGAATGTGTACAAAATATTCGATTCTACAAAAATTGACATTTGGTCTCTGGTCTAAAACCTGATTTTCTTCTCATAAATAATAAAAATATAAGCTATTTTTTTTAAATTCAATTCTGAAATTGGATTTTCTTAAAGATTCTAAAATAATCTTTGGGAAATTTATTTGCCATAGAATGTGTACAAAATATTCGATTCTACAAAAATTGACATTTGGTCTCTGGTCTAAAACCTGATTTTTTTCTCATAAATTATAAAAATATCATCTATTTTTTTTAAATACAATTCTTAATTTGGATTTTCTTAAAGATTCTAAAATTATATTTGGGAAATTTATTTGCCATTGAATGTGTACAAAATATTCGATTCTACAAAAATTGACATTTGGTCTCTAGTCTAAAACCTGATTGTCTTCTCATAAATAATAAAAATATCAGCTATTTTTTTTTTAATTTTTTTCTGAATTTGGATTTTCTTAAAGATTCTAAAATTATATTTGGGATATTTATTTGCCATAGAATGTGTACAAAATATTCGATTCTACAAAAATTGACATTTGGTCTCTGGTCTAAAACCTGATTTTCTTCTCATAAAGAATAAAAATATTAGCTATTTTTTTTTAATTTAATTCTGAATTTGGATTTTCTTAAAGATTCTAAAATAATATTTGGGAAATTTATTTGCCATAGAATGTGTACAAAATATTCGATTCTACAAAAATTGACATTTGGTCTCTGGTCTAAAACCTGATTTTCTTCTCATAAATAATAAAAATATCAGATATTTTTTTTAATTTAATTCTGAATTTGGATTTTCTTAAAGATTCTAAAATAAAATTTGGGAAATTTATTTGCCATAGAATGTGTACAAAATATTCGATTCTACAAAAATTGACATTTAATCTCTGGTCTAAAACCTGATTTTCTTCTCATAAATAATAAAAATATGAGCTATTTTTTTTAAATTCAATTCTGAATTTGGATTTTCTTAAAGATTCTAAAATTATATTTGAGAAATTTATTTGCCATAGAATGTGTAAAAAATATTCGATTCTACAAAAATTGACATTTTGTCTCTGGTCTAAAACCTGATTTTGTTCTCATAAACAATAAAAATATGAGCTATTTTTTTAAAATTCAATTCTGAATTTAGATTTTCTTAAAGTTTATAAAATAATATTTGGGAAATTTTTTTTCCATAGAATGTGTAAAAAATATTTGCTTCTACAAAAATTGATATTTGGTCTCAGGTCTAAAACCTGATTTGGTTTTCATAAATAATAAAAATATGATCTGTTTTTTTTTCATTCAATTCTGAAATTGGATTTTTTTAAAGATTCTAAAATTATATTTGGGAAATTTATTTGCCATAGAATGTGTACAGAATATTCGATTCTACAAAAATTGACATTTGGTCTCTGGTCTAAAACCTGATTTTCTTCTCATAAAGAATAAAAATATTAGCTATTTTTTTTTAATTTAATTCTGAATTTGGATTTTCTTAAAGATTCTAAAATAATATTTGGGAAATTTATTTGCCATAGAATGTGTACAAAATATTCGATTCTACAAAAATTGACATTTGGTCTCTGGTCTAAAACCTGATTTTCTTCTCATAAATATAAAAAATATCAGATATTTTTTTTAATTTAATTCTGAATTTGGATTTTCTTAAAGATTCTAAAATAAAATTTGGGAAATTTATTTGCCATAGAATGTGTACAAAATATTCGATTCTACAAAAATTGACATTTAATCTCTGGTCTAAAACCTGATTTTCTTCTCATAAATAATAAAAATGAGAGCTATTTTTTTTAAATTCAATTCTGAATTTGGATTTTCTTAAAGATTCTAAAATTATATTTGAGAAATTTATTTGCCATAGAATGTGTAAAAAATATTCGATTCTACAAAAATTGACATTTTGTCTCTGGTCTAAAACCTGATTTTGTTCTCATAAAAAATAAAAATATGAGCTATTTTTTTAAAATTCAATTCTGAATTTAGATTTTCTTAAAGTTTATAAAATAATATTTGGGAAATTTTTTTTCCATAGAATGTGTAAAAAATATTTGCTTCTACAAAAATTGATATTTGGTCTCAGGTCTAAAACCTGATTTGGTTTTCATAAATAATAAAAATATGTTCTGTTTTTTTTTAATTCAATTCTGAATTTGGATTTTTTTAAAGATTCTAAAATTATATTTGGGAAATTTATTTGCCATAGAATGTGTACAAAATATTCGATTCTACAAAAATTGACATTTGGTCTCTGGTCTAAAACCTGATTTTCTTCTCATAAAGAATAAAAATATTAGCTATTTTTTTTTAATTTAATTCTGAATTTGGATTTTCTTAAAGATTCTAAAATAATATTTGGGAAATTTATTTGCCATAGAATGTGTACAAAATATTCGATTCTACAAAAATTGACATTTGGTCTCTGGTCTAAAACCTGATTTTCTTCTCATAAATAATAAAAATATCAGATATTTTTTTTAATTTAATTCTGAATTTGGATTTTCTTAAAGATTCTAAAATAAAATTTGGGAAATTTATTTGCCATAGAATGTGTACAAAATATTCGATTCTACAAAAATTGACATTTAATCTCTGGTCTAAAACCTGATTTTCTTCTCAGAAATAATAAAAATGAGAGCTATTTTTTTTAAATTCAATTCTGAATTTGGATTTTCTTAAAGATTCTAAAATTATATTTGAGAAATTTATTTGCCATAGAATGTGTAAAAAATATTCGATTCTACAAAAATTGACATTTTGTCTCTGGTCTAAAACCTGATTTTGTTCTCATAAACAATAAAAATATGAGCTATTTTTTTAAAATTCAATTCTGAATTTAGATTTTCTTAAAGTTTATAAAATAATATTTGGGAAATTTTTTTTCCATAGAATGTGTAAAAAATATTTGCTTCTACAAAAATTGATATTTGGTCTCAGGTCTAAAACCTGATTTGGTTTTCATAAATAATAAAAATATGATCTGTTTTTTTTTAATTCAATTCTGAATTTGGATTTTTTTAAAGATTCTAAAATTATATTTGGGAAATTTATTTGCCATAGAATGTGTACAAAATATTCGATTCTACAAAAATTGACATTTGGTCTCTGGTCTAAAACCTGATTTTCTTCTCATAAATAATAAAAATATAAGCTATTTTTTTTAAATTCAATTCTGAAATTGGATTTTCTTAAAGATTCTAAAATAATCTTTGGGAAATTTATTTGCCATAGAATGTGTACAAAATATTCGATTCTACAAAAATTGACATTTGGTCTCTGGTCTAAAACCTGATTTTTTTCTCATAAATTATAAAAATATCATCTATTTTTTTTAAATACAATTCTTAATTCGGATTTTCTTAAAGATTCTAAAATAATATTTGGAAAAATTATTTGCCATAGAATGTGTAAAAAATATTTGATTCTACAAAAATTGACATTTCGTCTCTGGTCTAAAACCTGATTTTCTTCTCATAAACAATAAAAATATGAGCTATTTTTTTTAATTTAATTCTGAATTTGGATTTTCTTAAAGATTCTAAAATAATATTTGGGAAATTTATTTGCCATAGAATGTGTAAAAAATATTCGATTCTACAAAAATTGACATTTGGTCTCTTGTTTAAAACCTGATTTTCTTCTCATAAATAATAAAAATATCAGCTATTTTTTTTTAAATTCAATTCTGAATTTGATTTTTCTTAAAGATTCTAAAATAATATTTGGGAAATTGATTTGCCATAGAATGTGTACAAAATATTCGATTCTACAAAAATTGACATTTGGTCTCTTGTCTAAAACCTAATTTTCTTCTTATAAGTAATAAGAATATCAGCTATTTTTTTAAATTTATTTCTGAATTTGGATTTTCTTAAAGATTCTAAAATAATATTTGGGAAATTTATTTGCCATAGAATGTGTACAAAATATTCGATTCTACAAAAATTGACATTTGGTCTCTGGTCTAAAACCTGATTTTCTTCTCATAAATAATAAAAATATAAGCTATTTTTTTTAAATTCAATTCTGAAATTGGATTTTCTTAAAGATTCTAAAATAATCTTTGGGAAATTTATTTGCCATAGAATGTGTACAAAATATTCGATTCTACAAAAATTGACATTTGGTCTCTGGTCTAAAACCTGATTTTTTTCTCATAAATTATAAAAATATCATCTATTTTTTTTAAATACAATTCTTAATTCGGATTTTCTTAAAGATTCTAAAATAATATTTGGAAAATTTATTTGCCATAGAATGTGTAAAAAATATTTGATTCTACAAAAATTGACATTTCGTCTCTGGTCTAAAACCTGATTTTCTTCTCATAAACAATAAAAATATGAGCTATTTTTTTTAATTTAATTCTGAATTTGGATTTTCTTAAAGATTCTAAAATAATATTTGGGAAATTTATTTGCCATAGAATGTGTAAAAAATATTCGATTCTACAAAAATTGACATTTGGTCTCTTGTTTAAAACCTGATTTTCTTCTCATAAATAATAAAAATATCAGCTATTTTTTTTTAAATTCAATTCTGAATTTGATTTTTCTTAAAGATTCTAAAATAATATTTGGGAAATTGATTTGCCATAGAATGTGTACAAAATATTCGATTCTACAAAAATTGACATTTGGTCTCTTGTCTAAAACCTAATTTTCTTCTTATAAGTAATAAGAATATCAGCTATTTTTTTAAATTTATTTCTGAATTTGGATTTTCTTAAAGATTCTAAAATAATATTTGGGAAATTTATTTGCCATAGAATGTGTACAAAATATTCGATTCTACAAAAATTGACATTTGGTCTCTGGTCTAAAACCTGATTTTGTTCTCATAAATTATAAAAATATCATTAATTTTTTTTAAATTCAATTCTAAATTTAGATGTTCTTAAAGATTATAAAATAATATCTAGGAAATTTTTTTTCCATAGAATGTGTAAAAAATATTTGATTCTACAAAAATTGACATTTTGTCTCAGGTCTAAAACCTGATTTCGTTCTCATAAATAATAAAAATATGAGCTATTTTTTTTAAATTCAATTCTGAATTTAGATTTTCTTAAAGATTCTAAAATTATATTTGGGAAATTTATTTGCCATAGAATGTGTAAAAAATATTCGATTCTACAAAAATTGACATTTGGTCTCTTGTTTAAAACCTGATTTTCTTGTCATAAATAATAAAAATATCAGCTATTTTTTTTTAAATTCAATTCTGAATTTGCATTTTCTTAAAGATTCTAAAATAATATTTGGGAAATTGATTTGCCATAGAATGTGTACAAAATATTCGATTCTACAAAAATTGACATTTGGTCTCTTGTCTAAAACCTAATTTTCTTCTTATAAGTAATAAGAATATCAGCTATTTTTTTAAATTTATTTCTGAATTTGGATTTTCTTAAAGATTCTAAAATAATATTTGGGAAATTTATTTGCCATAGAATGTGTACAAAATATTCGATTCTACAAAAATTGACATTTGGTCTCTGGTCTAAAACCTGATTTTGTTCTCATAAATTATAAAAATATCATTAATTTTTTTTAAATTCAATTCTAAATTTAGATGTTCTTAAAGATTATAAAATAATATCTAGGAAATTTTTTTTCCATAGAATGTGTAAAAAATATTTGATTCTACAAAAATTGATATTTGGTCTCAGGTCTAAAACCTGATTTCGTTCTCATAAATAATAAAAATATGAGCTATTTTTTTTTAATTCAATTCTGAATTTAGATTTTCTTAAAGATTCTAAAATTATATTTGAGAAATTTATTTGCCATAGAATGTGTAAAAAATATTCGATTCTACAAAAATTGACATTTGCTCTCTGGTCTAAAACCTGATTTTCTTCTGATAAATAATAAGAATATCAGCTTTTTTTTTTAAATTTAATTCTACATTTGGATTTTCTTAAAGATTCTAAAATAATATTTGACAAATTTATTTGTCATAGAATGTGTACAAAATATTCGATTCTACAAAAATTGATATTTGGTCTCTGGTCTAAAACCTGATTTTCTTCTCATAAATAATAAAAATATAAGCTATTTTTTTTTAAATTCAATTCTGAATTTGGATTTTCTTAAAGGTTCTAAAATAATCTTTGGGAAATTTATTTGCCATAGAATGTGTACAAAATATTCGATTCTACAAAAATTGACATTTCGTCTCTGGTCTAAAACCTGATTTTCTTCTCATAAACAATAAAAATATGAGCTATTTTTTTTAATTTAATTCTGAATTTGGATTTTCTTAAAGATTCTAAAATAATATTTGAGAAATTTATTTGCCATAGAATGTGTAAAAAATATTCGATTCTACAAAAATTGACATTTGGTCTCTTGTTTAAAACCTGATTTTCTTCTCATAAATAATAAAAATATCAGCTATTTTTTTTTAATTCAATTCTGAATTTGATTTTTCTTAAAGATTCTAAAATAATATTTGGGAAATTGATTTGCCATAGAATGTGTACAAAATATTCGATTCTACAAAAATTGACATTTGGTCTCTTGTCTAAAACCTAATTTTCTTCTTATAAGTAATAAGAATATCAGCTATTTTTTTAAATTTATTTCTGAATTTGGATTTTCTTAAAGATTCTAAAATAATATTTGGGAAATTTATTTGCCATAGAATGTGTAAATAATATTCGATTCTACAAAAATTGACATTTGGTCTCTGGTCTAAAACCTGATTTTTTTCTCATAAATTATAAAAATATCATCAATTTTTTTAAATACAATTCTTAATTCGGATTTTCTTAAAGATTCTAAAATAATATTTGGAAAATTTATTTGCCATAGAATGTTTAAAAAATATTCAATTCTACAAAAATTTTTATTTGGTCTGTATTCTAAAACCTGATTGTGTTCCCATAAATGATAAAAATATCTTCTTATTTTTTTTAAATGCAGGTTCGAATACAAATATCTTAAAGAATTTAAAACAATATTTCAGAAATTTATTTGCTACATAGAATGTGTAAAAAATATTCGATTCTACAAAAATTGACATTTCGTCTCTGGTCTAAAACCTGATTTTCTTCTCATAAACAATAAAAATATGAGCTATTTTTTTTAATTTAATTCTGAATTTGGATTTTCTTAAAGATTCTAAAATAATATTTGGGAAATTTATTTGCCATAGAATGTGTACAAAATATTCCATTCTACAAAAATTGACATTTTTTCTCTGGTCTAAAACCTGATTTCGTTCTCATAAATAATAAAAATATGAGCTATTTTTTTTTAAATTCAATTCTGAATTTGGATTTTCTTACAGATTCTCAAATAATATTTGGGAAATTTATTTGCCATAGAATGTGTACAAAATATTCGATTCTACAATAATTGACATTTCGTCTCTGGTCTAAAACCTGATTTTTTTCTCATAAATAATAAAAATATCAGCTATTTTTTTTTAATTTAATTCTGAATTTGGATTTTCTTAAAGATTCTAAAATTATATTTGGGAAATTTATTTGCATAGAATGTGTAAAAAATATTTGATTCTACAAAAATTGATATTTGGTCTCAGGTCTAAAACCTGATTTTTTTCTCATAAATAATAAAAATATGATCTATTTTTTTTAAATTCAATTCTGAATTTGGATTTTCTTAAAGATTCTAAAATTATATTTGGGAAATTTATTTGCCATAGAATGTGTAAAAAATATTTGATTCTACAAAAATTGACATTTGGTCTCTGGTCTAAAACCTGATTTTCTTCTCATAAATAATAAAAATGTCAGCTATTTTTTTTTAATTCAATTCTGAATTTGGATTTTTTTAAAGATTCTAAAATAATATTTGGGAAATTTTTTTGCCATAGAATGTGTACAAAATATTCGATTCTACAAAAATTGACATTTGGTCTCTGGTCTAAAACCTGATTTTCTTCTCATAAATAATAAAAATATAAGCTATTTTTTTTTAAATTCAATTCTGAATTTGGATTTTCTTAAAGATTCTAAAATAATCTTTGGGAAATTTATTTGCCATAGAATGTGTACAATATATTAGATTCTACAAAAATTGACATTTCGTTTCTGGTCTAAAACCTGATTTTCTTCTCATAAACAATAAAAATATGAGCTATTTTTTTTAATTTAATTCTGAATTTGGATTTTCTTAAAGATTCTAAAATAATATTTGGGAAATTTATTTGCCATAGAATGCACCAATCAGTGTTGATGTCTCATGTGTCATAACAACTTCGCACCGTAACACTGGCGTTGCAATTTGAAAGTGTAACTTACAAAAAATCAACACTTTTAAGGATGCATTGCATTTTCTTCGCACTTTTTGGTGTAAAGTGCGTTTCTTTTTTTTAACAGTGTATTTATCTTTTGTAATATGCTGCTCAGAAAATTGGTTTTCTTGGTTCTGGATGTCAATTGATATCATGTAAAACGTTATCAGTGGCGATTTGGTCGAACGCGTTAAGGCGCACATCCCAGCAGCTGCTCGAGACCTCGAGTTTACCCTACAGCTGGGTGGACGGGGGCTCGAGTCCGCTGACCTTCAAGGAACCGAGATTTTTTCTCTTTTATATTCAATTTTTTATTTCACGACAAAGCAAAATATAAAGTTCCCTTTATTTTTTGAAACTTTTTAATCTATAATTTTATTCACAAAAAAATGAAATAATTTTTGGAAACTTCAGGCCCGTGGAAATTACCACGAGAAGTTTCCAGAAAGTTTCCATGGGTTACTTCCAGGAAAATTCCTGGAAATATCGGTGCTATCTGGGATGTCATAAAAATTACGTTAAAAATTACGTTAAAAGTTACGTTAAAAAAGACGTACAAAAAGACGTTACGTATTTTTGTACGTTAAAATTTACGTCATTCTGACGTCAAAATTGACGTATTATTTGACGTCGGAATTTTTAAGTGGGCTGAATTTGATGGTACGCACACAGTCATAACTCTCACCGATATAGACCGTTCTACGCTCCCCTACTGAGTTACCGCCGATTAGAAGTCCACGGAATGGAAGGTTGAATGTAATAAAGTGATTCTGAAATGTAAAAGTAGTTTTGAGCTCGAGTTCTAAAGTGTAATTTATTTTTTTCTGTTAGTTTGAATATTGAAATTGATTATCTAAGTTTAATTAAGTAATAATTTTGCCTCGAAAGAAAAATGTCTGTGGCTCCCATAAAAAGTCACATGTCACCTTGAGTGGATCATTGTTTATAATCTTGAGTGAATCGCCCAATTTTTCTCATTTTCAATGTCAATTTTCCATTTTTATGGAAAGAAATTGAAAATAAACTTGTTTTTAACTATATTTTATATTCTTTATTAATATTTTTTGTGATTTCTAAATAGGTATTGTCGAAAATAGTATAGAATAACAGGGAATCAAAATTAGATAATTTACTGAAAGAAATTAAAAATCTTAAATAACTTTTGCAATTTCTTGAGTTTTAATTGATTTTCTGACCTCTTTTTGCAATTTTTCAAAAGTGGTCCACTTAAGGTTACATTTTTTTTTATTAAAAAAAACGCATATTTTTTTACGCCAATTTTATTTTTTCTAAGTAACAAAATCAAAGCTCTCATGACATAAACTTTTATCTAGGAATCTAAACTAAAGCTTGGAATAGAAAAGTACAATTAATTTAATTTCATAAAGAATTTATTCGAAAAACAGCTTAGACGGTCCACTCATGGTGACATTACCCTAATTATTGAAATTTATAAATTTGATTTTTATTTGTAAAGATAGTGTGATATTTTGTAAACAAAGTAACAGTATTGATTTTAAAAAATTCTTTGTCAAAAATCCGGAAAAAATTCATATATACACACACAAATTTCATTAAAAAATTGGAAGTTCTCTAAAAATCTGCTTCGATCTTGATATTGGTATATTCAATTTAAAAGATATTTTAAGTATGTGTTGAGAATTTATTTATTTATTTATTTATTATATTTACGTAATGGGCTAACTTTTTATTAAGAATTTTAGAAAAAAATTGTTAAAAACTTAAAGTTCAGCACATAGCGGGGCTATTCTGGTACAAAACTACTTTAATTATTTTATGAAACTTCGTTTTATTAAACCTGTAAAAAAAAGTTTCTGTGCTTTGGTTTAATTGTTTATTTTTTACGTAAATGTTTTATTTTTGGTCAGAAAGTTCAGTCAGAAAGTCAAATTTGTCAAATTTTACAAAGGGTGCATCATAACCTCAAAAAACACTTATATTAATATCATAGTATTTACAAAAGTTTTAAATTAATTTAAATATTGCTTGACATAAAATAGTTTAAAACGTTACTATAGACCGTATTAAGTCATTTAATTATTAAAATAACATTAAATACCTGCCTTAATTAAGGGGAGGTTCTCATTACCGTTGATTAAAAATTCGATTTTTATTTTTTCCGTATTTTGAAAGCTATATGTGTTTAGAATATGTCAGTAAAAGGGTATTTGAGTCCAAAAAATATTAACGTTTTTAAAATGTCTGGATCGCACCAGCGTCCTGTACGTATTTACGTGATTTCAAAGGTTTAAACATGCTTTTCTCGTAACAAGATTTTTTACTATTCCATAATTTGAAAGCTATATGTGTCTAGAATATGTGTCTCAAACTGGTAATCATTCTAGCATCTAAGCTTTTCAACCAATAAAATTAGCCTTTTGGGTACTTACACATAACTATTTTCTGCTGGGGTTATACCTATAATATGTTATATTTATGTGAGAGTAAAATTCAATTCTTAAAAGATCGTAAAATACATAAAACACGTGAAATCGGTTTGTGTATTTATTTATTTGGTCATTGCTACGTTTCGATGAACTGTTGTGTCATCCTCATATCATATACATTTCAATATTAATTACCTTAGCAAAAAATTAGACAAAATTAAACAAAATATTCAGATTTCTACTTTAGATCTAAATGTCAAAAAAACTTTTTTTGAATTTTCTCACAAAAAGGCAGTCTCTATTCGTAATGATCTAAAGTCTATGTATTTTAAAAAATTCAACTCTCTAATTTCAAAACTTAACCAAAAATCTATTAAGAATTCTGATAAAAGTAAATGGGTAGTTAACCTAACAAATTCTGAGTTACCAGGTGATATTATAGACGTCGTATCCCTGGGTCCAAATCATTGTTCGTCACAAATTTCATCTAAGCAAGTGGTTATAAACATTTTGAAAAACGTGGAATCTTCGGTCGGTCAGTTGGAAACTTACAGTGAAATTAAAAATAATATTAGAGAAAAAGTTTCTAATAATCTGAATTTCAATTTAAATAGAAAAGTCAACCAAACTTCATACAAAGATATAAATTTCAACAAAAAATTAAAATTTACAAAACAATTTTTAAAAAATAATACTGACATTATGTTCACCAATTCTGATAAAGGCAATACCACTGTCTGTGTGTATAAATCAGATTATTATGAAAAGATGTCCAACTTGCTGACTGATGTTTCGACTTATAAATTTGTTAAATTAAATCCGTTAAAAAAACTTCAAACGAATACACATAAAATTCTACAAAATTTAAATGAAAATGAATTTTTAAATTTTAAATGCCATCACAATCAGCTGACTCTAACAGATACAGTTCTTCCAAAATGGTACGGACTTCCTAAAGTCACAAAAAAGATGCTCCTCTGCGTCCTGTAATTTCTTCAATTAATTCTCCAACACACTTTCTAGCAAAAATCTTATATAACGATTTAAAAAAAAAATAAATTACCAAAATCACATCTGAACAATAGTTTTAATCTTATTAAAAAGTTAGAAAACTTACATATTCCTAACGATTTTATCCTATTGTCTCTTGACGTTAGTTCACTTTTTACCAATATACTCATTAAAGTTAGTAATAGAAAGTTTGGAACGCAGAGCAGCTTCTCTCATGAATTGTAGCATACCTTTCGACGAGATAATTAAATGTTCTACATTTCTTTACGAAAATACCTACTTTGTTTTGTGACGAAGCGTTTCGTCACTGACGAAATTAATTGTTAAGTTTTAAATTTTATTTTGGAGTTGTGGAAAGAATAAGCTGCACAGGTGCCTTTTTCCGTTAATTAATTACGGCCCTGACTGGCGCTTTATTTCCGCTTCGTCGCAGTTCCCTCGAATAATTCCGTTTTAGAGATTGTGAGGGGTGGTCCGACGCCAGATTGGTGGAAAATGTGCTTCGCGCGATTTTCCGCATTTTCCCGCGTTCACCGAGGCGACCTCTTTTCTTCATTTCAGGTAGACGACGATGAGAGAGACGAGGACGGATGACTCGACGTACGGGAGAGACGGAGCGCAGCGATTTGGAGACGATGGGCGGGGCCACCACCCCTAAACGATTAGCGCGCGTGAGGTGCCGGCATGAGTACAGTTCCGTTGGATATCTCGGGATAGGAGCACGTGCGCGTTGTTGAGGATTATTTTAAAGTTTGTAAGGGTGACGTTGGTTACACCGTGGTGTTAAATAAAGAACATTATAAGAGTGAACATTATTGTGTTTGATTGGAGAATTGTCCAGGAGTTGCCCGGTTATTGTGTTGGTCCAACAGCAGTAGGAAACCGGCGGAGCACGTGTTTGACGAGGCAGAGAGAGTGTAAGTATTTTCCACGTGGGTTGCTCGGTCGACGAAACAATCGTTGGTCTTCTCGGCGGAACCTCCCGTTTGGTCGGTGAATTTAAAGTCCGCGTTGTGGTAAATAAAATTTAATATTATAGGTAATGGGTCATATTTGGAGGAAATAAGATTTCCAATATTAATTCAATTATTTGATTCGTTACAGTTTTTGATAAAAAATATTACCAACAGATTGATGGCACCCCTATGGGTTCCCCAATATCACCAGTATTTGCGGATGTTGTAATGGATGATTTGGAAAGTGATTGTCTCAATCTTTTAAAAACTAAATACAATTGTATTCCTTTATTTTACAATAGATACGTTGACGATACTATTTTATGCATACACAAAGATCAAATTGATTTATTTATTAGCGTTTTCAATTCTTACAACAAAAAATTACAATTCACACATGAACTTCAAGAAAATGATCAAATTAATTTTTTGGACATCACTCTCATGATAAAAAACAATAAAATCATTACCAATTGGTATCAAAAACCAGTTGCATCCGGCAGAGTGATTAATTACTTTTCAGGTCATCCATTGCAGCAAAAAGTCAATATAGTTTATAATCTTGTCGACAGAGCCATTTTACTTTCTCAAAATCTTTTTCATAAAAATAACCTTTTAAAAGTGAAAGAAATTCTAAAAAATAATGACTATCCTTCTTCTTTCATTAACAAAAAAATTAAAACTCGTTTGAATGTAATTAAATTCCGTAAAAAAAATGTTCAAAATGTTTATTCTCCAGTAGTAGCTTTATATAAACAAATACCGAAAGTTTGCATTCCCTATAATTATATAAAATGGAAAATTTGAATTTTTTTACTTATTCTGAATTCTATATTTAATTAAGTAACAAATGTTCCAAATAAGACTTTTCATAGAAGACTGATTGCCAAAGATTATTATTACAATAAATAAAATATTTTTGAATCCATAATATTAAATTTATTGAGCTTCAAACCTTAGGTACCCCGTCTTGCCCCCACCTCCCCTAAATTGGAAATCAAAACCAAATAATTTCTTTTTTTAATTATGTTTTAAAAAATTAAAATTAAAGTAAATGAATTAAATTATAATAACTAGGTAGGGTCAGTTGGGGTGATTCGGGACAGAATTCTTAATTTTTACTAATAACGTAAGTTTTTTATTTTTAAAGGCAATACTTTCGGTTTTCTTTTGCATTAACTTGTTACGTCACTTCCCTAGAATACAGTGGAACCTCGATTATCCGGCCTTCTGTTAACCGGCACCACTGTTAACCGTCCTCATTCCGAGACGAGATTTTTTTTACTTACAGTTTACATATTGTATATTATTGTAGGTATATTATTTGTCAAGTTCTATCTGCATGACGACAAGATGTTTGTTTATTTCTCTATTATATGAAATTTGTGCCGTCAAAGTTTGTTGATGTGTATTTGTCACTTAGTTTATTATTCTGTAATCTGTCTACAGACAATGTATTGTGAGCATATTGGGAATTTGATTCAGTCTCGAAACAAACATTGTGTCAAGTGTGTCTTCTTTGGCAAAGTTGATAAATATGCAAAAGTTTATTGAATGGTACGAACAGCAAGACGACGCAAATGTAACGGACAATAAGACTCTTCTTCGTCTACTCACATATGTAACAGATAAATCTCTTAGACAAATAAAAATAACAGATTTTTTGTTACGTAATTAACTTTCTGTAAAAAAATGAAATTTTGTTAATTCTTAATTTTACTTTGATGGGATTTAAAGGTTTATATATGTACTTATATGTATAGTGACGAAAATTGCTCAAAATAAAAATCATAAATTTGTGCACCTCTATTATCCGTCTTTTCGATTATCCGGCAGAGTGTTGGTCCGGTGCCTGTCGGATAATCGAGGTTCTACTGTAATTGTATGTGTTAGTAGATTTTATAGATTCCCCTGAATTGTGAAAAACTGCTACCCTGCATTACAGGTAATTCGGGACAAAATTTTTTCTAAGAAAAATCTAAGAAACAAGTTATTTAAAGTATACTACTGTATGAAGAAATAAAATAGCTTGAAGAAAATTCATAACAGATATATAATACTTTAAGGGGTTACACCCATAGATCTATAAGAATAGAGTGAGCGAGTCATACAACTTTCCATGCGAAGCAGCGTAAGATCCATAAAAAGAGACAACCTCTGTTCCAAGCACCCCTTGTCGCAGCTTGTCTAACTCATGCTTTATGTTAGTAAGACAAGAGACGACAAGGAGTGCTTGGGACGCTACCTGACTTTTTCTATCCAATGAGAACCATCTCACGCAAAAACAGGCGTCTTGCGCGCTTTATTCTTATATCTCCATAGTTACACCACTCTAGAATTTTCAAAAACTTAATTTTTTTTATTGGCTTACAAGGTCTCCAGTGCCGCCATTTTGAAATCTTTTGAATGGAAAATATATTTTTTGTTTACTTCAAAACATGTCTAATAACATCCTGTTATATTATTATTCTCTTCCTCTTTCCTTCACAAAAAAAAATTCACAATAAGTGCTTAATTTTACCCGCCTAAAATGAAGTTATTTCAACGCGTTTTTCTCAACAATACTTTTTTTGAGCTGGCCGAAAACCTAACTTCCATAAATCTTAACCGATTTAATTCAAAAATTTATCTGTAGCTTCTTAATAATATTATCTAGAGAAAGACGTAGGGATTTTTTTATGTTGCATATTTTGTTAGTTATAAACAATTTAGTGCCTATTTTTTAAGGAAAAAACTCTGTTATTGATTAAAATGTTGACCATTTTTGCAAAAATCGGTTAAATAAAAATGCCCTACGTCTTCCTCTGGCTTCTGAGATGTAAAAATAGAAAGAAATTTAATTTTTGTTCCAGGATGATAATTGCAGAAAAAACCTTTCCGGCAGCGAGGACATTCCCCTCAAGAAGGGTTTCTATCACGTACCTATATATGTGATATATTAAAAAAAAAAATTTATGAAGTATATTTTTTTTTCTAGTTACACAGTGGTCCTCAACGGCCAACAAGTTAAACGAAAATGTCAAAGAAAAATGCTAGTGCCATTTTTTTCTATGTGTTTCATACTTTTGGGACAATTTTTTACCGAAATCCTACCTGATCGCGTTTTTAAGATACATAAAAAATAATTAATATTGAAAACCAGATTTTAAGCGATTAATGCAATATTTTAGTTTAAATGCGTATTACACATACATACACATACCTACACATCAATACACACCTACACACACATACATATTTTATGCACTTTACACACAAATTTTAATTTGTGAAAATTTTTTAAATTTTCTCAAGTGTCCAGCGTCAAAATTAAAAGTTGTTGAATCGGACTAATATTTGCACAAAATTTAGTGCTATGGGTAAGTACTTTAACCATTAAATATTATGCAATTTAATTTAAAATTGTTGAGAGGGGTGGGGGTTGAAGATTTGGGTAAAGTAAGAACATTATGTTTTTCAAAAAATCGTAGCCGCTAAATAACAAAACGAAAAATATTTTTCCCTGTATATTTTCGAAAGGTTTTTTCCTGCTCTTTTACATGGTGAAATTTTTTTTTTTTAATCAAAATTTAACCCTTTCTTTAAAATTAAAATTTTTTTTAACTTTTTTTTAAAATTGAACCCTTTTTTTTCTTTTTTTTTGTCTTAAAAGAAAGCTCCAGTTGTGTAATTTAAACATACCAAAAGAACAGAATGACGTTTTTTGTTGTTTTCGAATTATTAATTAATTAATTAATTAAAATTTATAAAAATTGAAATAATTTACAAAAAAATTAAGTTACGGCAATTCTAAATACACCACTTTGAAGCTTATCAAAATGCACAACCAACGAGCTCTATATGAAGTATTGTGGATAATTTTATGATTTATAAATCAATATTTATAAAAAATTAATTAACAAATAAATATTATCCATAAAAATAAAGGTAGAGTGTTAATTTTTTTTATCAGGAAGATTTTACAATCCTACATTAAATAATATCTAGCTAAAGTATTTCCAACCATTAAAAATTTATATAAGACATTTTTATATCAAAATTTATAACACTACATTAAACGCGCAATAAAATTCAAACATCTATAAATTAAGTTTGGATGCAAAAATGTTAAATATTTTCTCTAAGAGCAAGCTGAAAGTAATTAAATCAAGTTAAAAAAATGATGCACATAATATTAAATATTAGGATCAAAAATTTTTAATTATTATTTTAAAAAAATTTAAAGTTTTGTAATTTTGAAATCGATATATATATAAAATTAAATTATACAAATTATTATGAAAAAATATAATATTTAATTATAAAAAATAAATAATAACTGTTCTGTAGAAAATGATATAAAAATATTTGGCTCGGTGGTTACACAACCCAGATAACAAAATGCCTGCGTAATGCCGCGCCATATGCCGGACCGTGGTCCGATTAATCGGCCCAACGTGCCGACTAGTACGCAGCTTAATGTGCGTGCCATTCCTGGCGGTAACGCCCGCTCATCGGTCCGGCACGCGCGTGCCGGCAACATGCATGCCACAGATGCGTATATTATTTATATATAATATTTAAATTTTATTTTACATTAAAATAGGTGGAATAATTAAACAAGCAATATTTATAAATCGTGAACAAATTCTTTATTATTAAGTTATAAAATTTTGTGTCATACAGACGATTTTATAATTATAACGTATTATGAAAATGTGAATTGACATAACGCAGCAATAAATTATGCATATAATATATCACATAAACATTTTAGCGAACGATGCAAAACAAAAAAAAAGTAAGTTACATTACATTATATACCATTCAGGTAAAAATCAAGGAAGAATGTAAGCTGTGAATTACAGAAAGTATTAATACATGCTTTTTACAGGCCAGTAGAGAAAAAAGTATAATAACGACGACAAGAACACAAGTAAGGTTTACGCTTTGTTGTTCCAAGCAAACAACGTGAAATTAAAAAATGCTAAGCTAAACACAAATTTTGAATAAAATATTGACACATAATAGAACATATTTTTTTTGATAGATTAGCAACAAAATAATATAAATCAACGTAAAAAATACAGGGGTAAGTTTAGACAATCAGAATAAAGAACGTGAAATTAAGAAAAAGGTATATTTTTCTATAGACCAGCAGCGGAAAAACCACGAAAACAGCAGGGATCACAGAAAACTTTTTTCGTTAAATAGGTGAAACGTGAAAAAGAAGATGAATAAATTAAAATTAAATTAAAATTCCTGGAAACTAGCATGAATTAAAATAATAGAAAGAAACTATTTAAATTAGGCTAAATAAAATCTAGGCAGATGAAATTTGGATTAATTAAACACAGTCTACTAAAATTATCATTAATAAAAATGAGAATATTGAATGAAATTCGGAGCAAATGAAATTTGGATAATTGAAAATCCTAAAATTGAATTTGAGGTTGAAATGGAATACGTAGGAATTTACATCTTTTAAAAATTGAATAAAAAAGGTAAAAAGGTACAGTCTGTGATCCCTGAGATAGAGAAGAAACAAGTTAGTTTGCAAGAATAATTTTGGAACATCGATGGCTCATTCAAAATTTTAATCTTCTTTCTCTGGTTCTGAAACTTCTTCCTCGTCGTCCCCATCTTGTTCTGAATCCGCAACTTCTAGTTCGAACTGCAGAAGGGCTAATATTTCTTCTATGGCATTGTCAATTCTTTTTTCGACACTTTGAGTTGTTCCCTTTTTAACTTTATTGTGGCACCTTTGTTTGGTCGCTTTTAAAATTGACAGCATTGCATTCTTATATGTTGTTTTATTTTCGGGACCAGGAAATAAAGTGCAGTTCAAAGCAGCTTCTTTAAAATATTCAATATATTTGTAATTAAATTTCCACTGTTAGCAGACTTTTTATTTCAGTATTAAAAATTTTTAGGTCCTAATATTTTATAAAACAAATTTGAAAATAGTTGCATTATTTTTTTTACATTATAATAAGTTATAAACTTTTTTGATAAGAAGATTTTTACTTTTAAATATTTTGATATCAATAGAAATACAGTTTTAATCCTAAAAAGTCAGAAGGATAACATATTGTTTTTTTTTCAAAGTTCAAGAATTTTAACACAATGAGAATTTGGAACAAGTGGAATTTGAATCGAAAAAAATTTTGTTAAGTTTAAGTTTGGGTAATTTTTAATGGAAGTTTTGAATTAATTAATATTTAAACAGATTAAGATGAAAATAAAAACTTGAATAAATTAATTTTTCGATAGTTGGAATTTATTGAAAATTAGAATAAGTTGAAGTCGACATAATTTAAATTTTAATAGAATTAAATTTAACACTAATATTTACAATTTAAATATTATCGACAATTTAAATCGACATAATTTAAATGTTGATAGAATTATATATATATATTTATTTATTTACTCTCCTTTTTACAGGTTCGAGTCTTACATTCTTTCTTAACTTGCTTACAACTCACTTAATCTATATTACAACTGTTTAACTCATATCTACTATTTACATATTTACTCGTCGCTCTTATACTATTTTACTTAACTAACTGCCAAGTGCCTGGGCTTCCGTTTCCTGTTCCTTTTACCATTTCAGGGTTTATCCACCTTATCGCCCACCCTTTTATAAAACTCTATTTTCACTCTTTCCTTAATCAGTCATATTCCACATTCTAATCATAACCATTCACTCATTTCTCTCCATATATTTCTCATCCGCTCCTGCCAACATCTCCATTCACACACTAACGCACTTTATTCCTTTTTCTTGCTCTTTTTACCTTCTCCCTTCCTCTTCTATTTCCAATCCCACTTTGATAACCCCTACTGTATCCTCTTTCACCAGCCATTCCACTCCATCCACCCAAACACTTTCTCTATTCACTTTCACTACCCTACCGTTTCTTCTTTCCACCCACGCTTTTTGTTCCAGCAGCCATTTTATTCTTCTCTCTCTCCAGGTTCTATCAATATCCATTCTCTCTACACTTCCTTTCAACCTACATTTTAATCTCATTACTTCTATCCTAGCATTCTCATCTTCTAACTCCACAATCCACAATTTCGGTTTATCCACATCCTCTCCTCTTACTCCCTTAACGTTCTTGATCCTAACTTTCGCTCCAATTCTGGACAACAGTTTTTCTACCTCCTCTTTGCCTTTTCTCCACTCTACCTTCATCCCTCTAATCACAATATTTCTTTTTCTTTTTTCCTTCTCCATAACTTCTACTCTCATCGATAATTCCCCCATTTTGATTCTTATATCATCATCTGCTTTTTCTCTACTCCCCACCCTTTCTTTTACTCCTTCATTTAATGTTACCCTCTCCCTTTCTACGAGTTCTCTCTTCCTCTTCTCTTCACTATCTATTATATCTTTCTCTAACTCATCCATTCTCTTCCACATATCATCCGCCTCCTTATCCCAACTTGCCTCCCACTGTTCAACCCTTTCTAAAATTGCTTTCACTGCCATTCGTAATCCCTCCATTTGTTTTAACCTCTTTTTCTCCAGTTTCCTAATTTCCTCCATTTCATCCCAGGCTTCATTAAACTGCTCATCATTCTCATTCACTGTTCTTTTGATTAGACTTAGTAAAACTTGACAATCCTTGCATTCAAAACTTTTCTTATCCAATCCCTTTTCAAATTTTCGCGCCTTAGACTCATTCCCGCCTTTACCACTTGCGTCATTGCCTTCCTCTTTATTCGACATTGTCAAGCTCTACCTTACCTACCCAGAAGCGCTATCTTTTATCATTGTCACTCTCTCACTCTCTCACTCTCACTCAACACGCTTTTATCCTAACCTCACAATTTTGCCTCCTTTCTCACGTCTTTTTACCATTCATTTCACACTTACTTCCACATACACTTTTTTCATTCAACTCACATCCATTTATTCTATACTCACCAATCACTCCACTACCCTCCCTTCACTTAATATTATCAGATTTTCCAAAAAACTATTTCCCCTTCACAAAACGCGTCAACTATTCATCGGTACCGGAAACGGAAGCCCAAATGTTGATAGAATTAAATTTGACACTAATATCTACAATTATTTTAATGAATTAAAAGAGTAAAGTTTTAAAAAGTAAAATTTAGGATTAATCAATAAATATTCTACTAGTTTTAATTTTATTTAAAATTGACTGATGTTTAGACAAATCGATACAAATGTTTATCAATAAAAAGCATATCAATTGAATTATTTATAAAAGAAAGTGAATTAATTAAGTTTATTTTTAAAAATTTCGAAACTTTTTTTCCGGGTTGTTTATGATGTACTAAGGTATTTTGGGTAGGGGAGTGGGTAAAACATTTTAATATGCTAACTTGCATAGGTGAGTACTTGGTTAAACAAATTTCTTACGTAAGATATATTTTTTTTACTCAATAAATTTTGGGAATTTTAACACTATGTAAAAAACAACAAAATTGAATGTATTAAACAATTTTTTTAAAATTAATTTCATTATAAAGGCATCACAGTACCTCTTATCTTCAAAAAAGGTGAATTTTTCCCCTTGAAAAGTTGACAAAAAATAAAAGAAAAAAAATATTTTAAAAATGTAAGAAAATAATTGAAAATTAAAGACAATAATAAAAAATTCAAGAAAATAATTAAAAAATTCAATAAATAAATTGAAATTTGAAAAAATAATCAATAATTGAAAGAAAAATTACAAGCTGATGAAAATAATTGACATGTGAAAACAAAATTCGAAAAATGGCTAGATTAATACACAGCCGAACAAAATTATTGAAAAAAGTAAAGAATAATTATAAAATTTTAAGAGAATAACTGAAAATTGTAAAAATTGTAGGAAAATTGAAAAATGACGAGAATAATCAAAAATAGAAGAGAATATAAAAAAAATGACGAAAATAATTGACAATTGAAAACGAAATTTGACAAATGTCAAGATTAATAGACAACGGAAAAAAATTATTTAGAAAATTGAACAAGAATTATTAAATTTAAAGCAAATAATTGCAAATTGAAAAATTAAGAAAGTTATAGAAATAATTGTTGCAAATAATTGCACATTTAACAATTGGATTGGAAATATGAATACATAGGGGAGAGTAGTCAGAGTTGGATATAGTTTTGACTTTCTATAAATGACAATAACTTTGCCTTCGCATGATAGAATAACACTCAAATACATTTGGAAATGACAAAAGGAAACATGAAATTGAAATACCGTCAAGTGGGGCTATTTTGTGCACAAAACCACTCTTTTTACACTCTATGCTTTATTAAAATTCAGAATTTGAAAAAATAAAGAATTTATCTATTCAGTTATGTTGTAGACATCCTTCTAAAGGTGTCCTATGAGTTAGCCGACAAGAAAATTTTTTTTGTCTGAGTTATAGAAACTCAAAGTTGTGCACAAAATAAACCCCATGGTGGGGCTATTTTGTGCATCAAAGTTTGCTTATTTATAAAGTTGTGTAAAAAATTTTTTTAAACGTTTTTGCTGTATAAAGTATTATTTCTAGATATTCTAGAGTACAATAAAGAAAAACGAAGCCAGAAATATTTTCTTTCTAGGAATTGTTTAATTAATTTGAAAGTAAAACATTAAAATTTCACAAAAATGTAGATTTACAAAAAAGTTTATTTCTTTAACAAAATTTTGCTTAAACTAACTTCTATTACACTTCTTGAGTTATTTTAAGAGAAAAAGTTTCAAAATTAACTTGAAAAGCATGTAATTATTAATGTTACTTTTTTGAGGTTTTTAAGGCACCATGTGTAAAACTGAAATTTTATGCTTATTTCATATCTTATATAATAAAAATAAGACAAAAATGTTTCAAAATGAAATTCTAAAGTAATTTTTACTAACTACAAAACAAATTATTGAAAAAAACTTGATTTTAAAGAATGCACAAAATAACCCAACAAATCCTGGTTTTTCAGTTTTTTACACTTGTTTCTTAAAATATGCAATAAAAAGTTAGCGCATCACGTGTACATCATCACAACTAAATTGTCAACAAGTATTATTAATACCTTTAGAAACACTTTTAAACTTCCGGAGATCTGAACAGAATTTTGAGAACTTTGAAATATTTCTGCTTGATTTTCACGATTTTACGATTTTTTTCTGATTTCTGATAAAGAATTGAGTAAATTCATTTAGTACTCTCTGTAGTCTAGATATCAGAAAATATTTATACCAAATAGCAAACTTCAGCAACTGAACATAAAGATTTTATTCATTAAAAACCTCGCATGCACAAAATAGCCCCACGGCGCACAAAATAGCCCCACTTGACGGTAAATCATATTTCCTCTTGTATCGCGAAATTGATCTGAAAGTGAAAAAGTATAACCAAAAATTTGAATTTTCTTTCTTTCAAATGGAAATGAAGTTTTTGACACCTCTTTAAGGGGGTACACCACTGTAGAATTTTCAAAAAATCGATTTTTGTTTTATTAGCTTAAAAGATGCTTTAAACCCTCTAGAATACAGGGAAAAAAGTTTGGTGCCTGTTTTTCATCAGATTAAATTTTTCAACAGCTTTGCTTGGTGCTACGAAGCGTCTCATGAAAAACATGCTTCGGTAGAACGTCCTAATGACGCCATTTTAAAACATTTTTCAATCAAAAATATTTTTTTTGTTCACTGTAAGCCATACCTAAATACATCCTATACTACATCCTATACTACATCCTATATTGTTGCTCCTCGTTTTTAAATTATTTTCTTTACTATTTACTTATTTTCGTTATTTTGTAACTTTTCTTTCAATTATCAATTATTTTTTTCAAATTTCAATTTCATTTGTCAATATTCAATATATTTTCTCCATTTTTAGGGTTCCGTACACCTTCGGTGTTCGGCGGAACCCTTATAGCGAGACTCGTGCGTCCGTAGCCAAAAACCATTCCCCCCCCCCCTTAACTTCTAAAGTATTTGACCTAGAGGGCTGAAATTTGGTACACTTATGTATTTTCACGTGTAGATTGCACGAAAAATATAGAGAACATGATTCATGGTGATGTTCATAGCGTTGTCAAGGAAATAACAACTTTTTTTTGCAAAAATACATTAAAAAGGACCATTTCCCCCCCCCCCCCTTAACTTCTAAACTATTTGACCTAGAAGTCTAAAATTTGGTACACATATGTATTTTCACGTGTAGATTACACGAAAAATATAGAGAACATGATCTGGATTGATGGCCATAGCGTTGTCAAGGAGAAACTGCAAATTTTTGAAAAAAGTTTTTTTTCTCTAACTTAGCCATTATTTGAGCTAGAGGGCTAAAATTTGGTACACTCGTGTATTTTTGCATGCAGATTATGGAAAAATTATGTTTGGAAATAAAATTAAATATTATTAGGTCACAAAAAACAAATTCAAAAAGTGACCAAAAAGAGGTTTAGACCCCTGTGCTAGAGCTCACCCTAATTGTCTTACAGTACCCCTCAAACCAATAAAATTTTTATTTGTGTACTCAGAATTTAAAAAAACGATATAAAACCCGATTGAAAATTGTTAACACTTTTTTTTCAAAATAATTGAAAAATAGTTGTCAATATATATATAAGTAAATCAATAACATGAAAACTATATATATATTAATTTGCTACTATCACTCGGTAATATTTTAATATAAAGCAGAATTTATCGATTTCTCCGAGTCATTATTGTAAAATAAGGTTCTTCACTAAATAAAAACCATTTGTTTTTTTAACGTTTCTACTATCAATGTAGTCCTCATCAGAGCTGCAATTTATTATTATTTTTTAATTAATTTTTACAAAGAATAATAATTAATTTGACATCCACTTCTATACTAAAACATTGGTATACTTACTTAAAAAACAATATTATTAGTGTATAACTTAATCCCAAAACATTATTTTGGTTTCACTAATTTCGTCATTATTAAAAATTGTTTTTTATAATATAACTTTTCTTGTTAATAATTAACAGAATGTTTCGTCAAATACAATTTTTCCATATTTTGAGTGTTTGTCGTATGACTGCCAAAATCTAACTAAAGGTTCGATTATAAATTTGTTTACATATTTTCGCTATTTACTAAGTGATACAAGGAGAAAATTTTCGCTTGATTTTAATTAGGCAAATAATTTATTAATTTATTTTAAATTTCATTTCTCGTAAAATGGAATCATATTGTTTATTGAAATTTAAAATGTCTTCTTTTCTGTTTATTGAATATTTTTGTAATTTTATATGAATCATTTCAGAAACAAGACGTTTCGTTTTTGATGGTTCTCTGTCTAGTATTTTAGTGTTTTTCCAATCAAAGTCATGTTTTTGTTTGTCTTTGTTTTGTCTTGATTTTTTGTGCTCTATCATTACCGTGTCTTTCTTGGTTTTATGTTCGTTAACTCTTGTAATTAAAGTTCTTTTGGTTTGTCCTACATAAGATGCCGAACAATCTTTACAGTTTATTTTATATACCGTGTTAGTTGTTTCATTTTTTTCAGTTTTATCTTTTATTTTTATAATCAGATAATTAAGATTATTTTTAATTGTTGAAATTACTGTAATTACTGTTAATTTCTCATTTTAAGAAAAGCCATAACGATTAAAATGCTTGATTTCTATAATCTTTTTTTTTTGTTTGATGCTTTGAACTTTCGTTTGTTTTTTTCACTTGTTTTGAAATACGAGCAACTACCATTTCGTTTCTCTCGTTACTGTTAATTTCTCATTTTAAGAAAAGCCATAACGATTGAAATTCTTAATTTCTATAATCTTTTTTTTTTTGGTTGATGCTTTGAACTTTCGTTTGTTTTTTTCACTTGTTTTGAAATACGAGCAACTACCATTTCGTTTCTCTCGTTGCTGTTAATTTCTCATTTTAGGAAAAGCCATAACGATTGAAATGCTTAATTTCTATAATCTTTTTTTTTTTTGTTCGATGCTTTGAACTTTCGTTTGTTTTTTTCACTTGTTTTGAAATACGAGCAACTACCATTTCGTTTCTCTCGTTGCCCTTAATTTCTTATTTTAGGAAAAGCCATAACGATTGAAATTCTTAATTTCTTTAATCTTTTTTGTTTGTTTTATGCTTTGAACTTTCATTTGTTTTTTTCACTTGTTTTAAAAGACGAGCAACTGGAACGTCTTAATTTTTTTAAATCTGTTTTCTTGTTTAATATCTTGACTTTTCTTTTTATTTATTTGTTTTAAGTTACACTGAGAAAATGGTAAATGACTGAGTACTGTCCGGACAGGAATGGTTCCTGTCCAAATGAAAAATTTTAATTAGACAGCACTCATTGCTTTCTAGACATGAACCATTCCTGTCTGGAAAGGACTCAGTAATGTCTTGGACATTAATGAAATGGACAGTAGAGAACCCTGTCCAGACAGGAGTGGTTCATGTCCAGACCTGAATGATAACGCTCCGATGGTGAAATGAAAAGAAGGTTAATTTGTAAAATGTAATAGACGTCATTTAAAATAATTGTTTATAAGTATTATAATAGAAGGTTTTAATAGTGTCAATAGAAAGAGATATTCAAGAATAGATACAACAAAGTAAAGAACAGTCGTGTAAATCTTATTTTATATCCGGAAAAACTGTTTATATGTTCTTTTATTTATATTACAAAGTAAGGTTTATTTTAAAAAAACATTCATTTTTAAAATAAAAGTTTACAACATTTCTTTGGACACACTAAGGGACTGAAGATTTTAATGTTTATAAAAATCTTTGAAATTTTAATGCGTAATGTTATAGGTTAGGGAAAAACGCAGTTTTTCCTAATATTTCATATGCTTCATATGAATTTTCTAAATATCACACTGAACGCTCGAAAGGTTATATTGATGTCTGAAATGTTGTTTACGATTTTTAGTATGTTTCTTAGGAAAGTTAATAAAAGAGATTACTCACAAAAAATAGTATTTGAAGGTTTATTATTTTTGTAAATTTTGAATAAAACATTTGAAATATTTAGAAAAGTACGTTTTTCCCTAACCTGTAATAAATAAAATTTCAATTTTGTTTTTATAAAGATTCAAATCTTCAATCCCTCAGTGCAGTTTTGTCCAAATATAAAAAAAAAGTTATACGTGTGTTCTTTATCTTTTTGTGTGTATTCTCAAATATCTGTAAAGGTTAAAAAGGATGAAAGAAATCCCATTTAAATTTCTATGTGAATTGTTTCATTACTCCATTCGGATTTCATCTTAAATCATTTTGATGGTAAGATTACTAACATTCTATTAATTTCACTGTACTTTCTATTGACTTCTATTGACAACTTTTTATTATGCTACTTATATACAATTATTTTGAATGACGTTTATTACATTTTACAAATTAACCTTCTTTTAATTTCACCATCGGAGCGTTATCATTCAGGTCTGGACATGAACCACTCCTTTTTGGACAGGGTTCACTACTGTCCATTTTATTAATGTCCAAGACATTACTGAGTCCTTTCCAGACAGGATTGGTTCATGTCTAGAAAGCAATGAGTGCTGTCTAATTAAAATTTTTTATTTGGACAGGAACTATTCCTGTCCGGGCAGTACTCAGTCATTTCTCATTTTCTCAGTGTACGAGCAACTGCAATTACGTTTCTTCAGTTTCGCTCTAATCTTTATGCTTTTTG
Source organism: Ganaspis brasiliensis (assembly GCA_037103525.1). Taxonomy (NCBI): domain Eukaryota; kingdom Metazoa; phylum Arthropoda; class Insecta; order Hymenoptera; family Figitidae; genus Ganaspis; species Ganaspis brasiliensis. Next base: position 407,252 of record JAZKLR010000329.1, on the reverse strand, counting down.
TCTGCATTGGTTGCGCTGTCCTTTTTATTAATTTTTTTGTTTTTTAAAATGTCGCAATTCAGTATTAAGCAAGAACTTGTGTGTTTATGTTTGTGGGATAGGAAAAATGTGGACTTTGACAGAACTGATGTCATTATGAATAATATAAGAAAAGAGTTTAATTTTAATGAAGACGAATTGTGTCAAATTGAGAAAAAAGTTAAATGTAACTTTATACCGAACTTTAATTTGAAATGGAAGTCTGTATCTCGCAAAAAGGAGAGTTTCCGGAGAAAATTCGCTACCTTTTTAAACAATATTTTTACTGTTACATTTCTTAAAACTAATTTAGAAAATTCTGACACATCTGTAGCTAGTTGTAGCTCTGTTAACAAAAGAGGTCCTGGTCGTCAAGCTAAATCATTTAAAGATAGTTCAGATGAAAGTACACGAAGAAAGATTAGAAAAATTCAGTCACTACATTCAGAAGAAGAGCTTTTAAAGGCTGCTGAAAATTACCAAAAACATCCAAAGGTAATTGTCAAGCCTAATGTTGCTGACTCAACTGACACTGTAGAGTTCTTAAACAAGATATTAGCCATGTATATGGATCTGGATTTGACAAAAGCAAAGTATGATATACTTCGGGATAATAATCAGTATTTACTAGGAGATAAATATTATCCTCCTTATCCAAAAGTTATGTCTGCAAAATTAGAATGTTACCCGGAAAAAATCACAGTTACAGAACTGGGAGCCAGCATTGAATTACAGTCATTACTAGATCATACAACCAATCGATTAATGATGACATTAGACAGTAATAGTTTGAAAGGCTTAGAAGGTAAGGAATTACTTTTTTATCATAAATGGGGAATGGATGGTGCTTCTAGTCAGCAAACAGTTCAACAAAAATGGACTAAACCTGTGGCATCAGACTTAAATGCTGTTCAAGATTTTTCTGATCACACTTTATTCATAGTAACTCTTGTCCCCTTAGAACTATCGTATGAAGGTAAAAAAGTATGGATAAATGATAAACCATCTTCAGTTTTGTATTGCCGCCCAATAAAATTTGAATTTGTGAAAGAAACTCCTATTAATACTGAAAAAGAATACAACTTTTACACACAAAAAATTAATGAACCTCAGCCAACAACTGTAAAATTAAAAAATAGTTCTTTTGAAGTATTTCATAGAATGAATTGCACCATGATTGACGGCAAAACTTGTAATGTCTTGACTGATCAAAAGTCATCAGCCAGCTGCAACATTTGTGGTGCAAAACCATCCCAAATGAATAATTTAGAATATTTGAAAAAATTAAAGCCTAATGAAGAGTTCTATAAATTCGGCTTATCAACTTCACACTGTAAAATTCGTTTCATGGAATGTTCATTGCATATAGCTTACAATATGGAGTTCCAAAAATCTTGGGCTTCAGGAAGCAATATGGAAATAAAAATGATAGAAAAAAAGAAATTCAAAAAGAATTGAAATCCAAGCTTGTCTTTACTGTTGATCAAGTCAAGCAAGGATACGGAAATAGCAACAATGGAAACACAGCTCGAAGGTTTTTTTCAGAATGCAAAACAGTCTCTGAAATTCTTAAGATTGATGAGCAATTACTAACTCGTTTTAGTAATATATTAATCGTTTTATCATCCAGTCATGAAATTGATTCTAAAAAGTTTTTCGATTACGCTAATAAAACACTCGAGTTATATGTAAGTCTTTATAAGTGGTATAAAATGCCTCCAACTGTACATCAAGTTTTGGTACATGGAGCCAATATAATACAATCATCTAATTTAGCCATTGGCTCATATTCAGAGGAGGCTCAGGAAGCCAGCAATAAAATGTTTAGAAATGCTCGACAATTTCATAGCAGAATGTTCTCGCGAAAATCCAGCAATGAAGATGTCATTCATCATCTCTTAATATCATCTGATCCCTTAATTAGTAGTTTACGCTCAAACAAAAAAATAAAACAGCTGCTAATATAGCAGATGAAGCTAAAGAACTACTAAAGACAGTTTAGAAAGCTTCCATTTAAAATGCTATAGTTTCATAATCGCATTAATTTAATATTATAAAAATTTAAAAAATTTTTATTTTGTTTCAAACATTATTTAAATATTCCTGAGCCCGATACTTGGGAAACAAGAGAACTTAAATGAATTAAAAACCTTACAATTTTTATTTTTATATTTTGGTATTTATATATCAAGTTTATAGCGAAATGAATATCCATCGAATTTAAGTGAAATTTAATCTTTTTTTTTCGTCATTTTTTAACTTTTCTTTTCATGAGTATATTTTGATTTTCGAATCAGAAAATTATAAGTTTATAACAATTGTTTATAACATTCTTATACAATGACGAGTGAAAGTCTGTAGCCTCGAGAACTATTCGATGATGAAACAAAGTAATCTGACAAAAAAAGCTATTTTTTTAACTTCAGAAAGAACTATTTTATTTATTTATTTCAAAGAAAGTTCCTAGGGCTAGTAAGCCCTCAATGGAACAGATCGTACAAGACTAATAATAACGTGACCATAAAAAGAATACAATAATCATGTAAAAGTAAAGCAAAATCGATGTAACAAGTAAAGTAATATAACGAAACAATAAGAATATCAAAAAGAAAATATAATAATTATTATAATAGAGATCATAGAAAGAAAAGAAAAAATAATAATATTGATAATAATAATAATAAATAGGCAGCCAGCAAACTTTGTTCCATAATCGCGTACCTCTGATAACAAACGAACGTTGATATTTACTAGTACAATGACATGGTACTTTCAGAATAGAATTTCTTTCTCCTAAGTTATGTCAGCTGCTTAAATTAGAGTTTTTATATTCGAAGTATCTAAACAGGTAATCAGGAACTCCAGTTTTAAGAATAGAGTAAATCAAGTTACCCATAAAAAACTGCCTTCTTTTTGCCACATTCAACAAACCAGCCTTAACCCTATGCTGTGTAATGCTGTGTAATGCTGTGTAACTACCTTCCTAATTGTTTATAACAATTATTTATAACATTGTTAAACAATGACGAGTGAACGTTTGTAGCCTTGGGAACTATTCTATGTTGAAAGAAAGTAATCTGACAAAAAAACCTTTTTCTACCACACATGCACGAAAACCTCGTGTTTTCGTTCGCCTTAAGCGGGGCAGAACTCACAGTTTTTAGGTCAGTGAACGTTAGAGGTAAAAAAACTTCCGAACAGTGAAAAAAACTCTCATCGCGCACCTACCTTCCTAATTGTTTACAACAATTGTTTAGAACATGTTTAAACAATGACCGATGAAAGTCTGTAGCCTTGAGAATTATTCTTTGTTGAAACAAAGTAGTCTGACAAAAAAAACTGTTTTTTTTTATCTGCAGAAATCACAACCTTGCTAATTGTTTATAACAATTGTTTATAACATTGTTAAATAACATCGAAAAACAAAATTCTGTTACGACACGGTAGTTTCTATGTAATTTAAGCATTTTTCGGTTCAAAAAAATATTTTAATTTTCTAATTACGATATTTTTAAAATATTTCAAATTTTAGCGGCCATTTTGAAGGCGCCATTTTTCATTTTAATAGTAATGTTTTTGTATCCATAAATTTGCTTCAACATTACTTTTAGAAAAGAAAATAATTATAATTAAACATTATTTAATTCGTTTTTGTGAAATTTCTCTATTTGTTACTTTAGTTTTACATTTGTTGTTAACATTATTAATAAACAATTGCTGAAATCAAAAAATGCGTAGGCAAGCTTTATAGAAAATTTAATAACGAATATTTTAAAAAAAAGAACTTTAAAATCCAATTAGAATTGTGCCAACAATTGAATTTTGACCAAAAAAGTGCCTTTTTTCCCACTGTGCGACATACCTATAGTTTTAATGAAACTTAGTATAGAGGAGTCACGGTGAGCTTCGTTTAAGTTCAACCCAAACTGCATGACCCTTCTCAGGTTTTTTTTGAAATCAGTTCGGTGATGCCTCACGATAATTTTAAGATGAAAATTAAAATAATCGTTGGAGGGAAACTCAAAATATATTGATTTTTCAATTTTTTTTGTAGGTTATTGAAGATATTTTCATTAAAATACCGTTTATTAAAATACTTAATGATTTAAAAGCTATAATTTAACATAAAAATAGATTTTTTATAAGAATTAAACCATTTTGATTCATAGAATTAAGAAAAATTTAGAAAATAGTTGAAAAAATGGAGATTTTCTTAATTTTTTTAAACTTTACTCCTCTATTGAACGTTATTTCATTAAAGTGATGCAGAAGTGAATTAAAGTTCACAAAATTTTCTGTAAATCAAAAAAAAACTCTTCTACCTATCGCCGTTACCAAAATATGGTCATTTGAATTTTAAATTTAATGGAAAAATAGTTAAAATTTAACATTAGGTCTAGATTATTTGGTGACATTGTTTTCGTAGAACCTTACCTCAATACCAAAATTTAATACGTTTAAGAAGGTTCAATTTTGAACAGTTTCAAATTAAAAAAAACTGATTTATCTCACATACATCGAAAGTTACATTGATTTAAAGAATGTCTGTTTGTATAAGAGAATTTTGAGTGGTTTTTAAAAATCTATTTATTTTGCAAAATGCAACATAATCATATTAACAATGTTTACTTCTTTGAAAAGTAAATAGTAAGGTATAAAGATTTGGTAACAAACAACGATGATATTTTCAAAATGCGTAAAGGCCGTTGTATTCACAAAGAACGCGCTTTAATCTTCAATGTAACTTTTGATGTATGTGAGATAAATCAGTTTTTTTTAATTTAAAAATGTTCAAAATTGAACCTTCTTAAACGTATTAAATTTTGGTATTGAGGTAAGGTTCTACGAAAACAATGTCACCAAATAATCTAGACCTAATGTTAAATTTTAACTATTTTTCCATTAAATTTAAAATTCAAATGACCATATTTTGGTAACGGCGATAGGTAGAAGAGTTTTTTTTTTGATTTACAGAAAATTTTGTGAACTTTAATTCACTTCTGCATCACTTTAATGATGTTACATTGAAGATTAAAGCGCGTTCTTTGTGAATACAACGGCCTTCACGCATTTTGAAAATATCATCGTTGTTTGTTACCAAATCTTTATACCTTACTATTTACTTTTCAAAGAAGTAAACATTGTTAATATGATTATGTTGCATTTTGCAAAATAAATAGATTTTTAAAAACCACTCAAAATTCTCTTATACAAACAGACATTCTTTAAATCAATGTAACTTTCGATGTATGTGAGATAAATCAGTTTTTTTTAATTTGAAACTGTTCAAAATTGAACCTTCTTAAACGTATTAAATTTTGGTATTGAGGTAAGGAGTAAAGTTTAAAAAAATTAAGAATATCTCCATTTTTTCAACTATTTTCTAAATTTTTCTTAATTCTATGAATCAAAATGGTTTAATTCTTATAAAAAATCTATTTTTATGTTAAATTATAGCTTTTAAATCATTAAGTATTTCAATAAACGGTATTTTAATGAAAATATCTTCAATAACCTACAAAAAAAATTGAAAAATCAATATATTTTGAGTTTCCCTCCAACGATTATTTTAATTTTCATCTTAAAATGATCGTGAGGCATCACCGAACTGATTTCAAAAAAAACCTGAGAAGGGTCATGCAGTTTGGGTTGAACTTAAACGAAGCTCACCGTGGAGTGTGTCCCAAGATGGACAGAGCCACAAGATGGACATTTTGTATAAAATTTTTGTTTAAGATGACAGCGCCTTATGCTTATCTAAAAAAAGTTTTGTAACAGTTTTTTCTCAAGTTGGTAAAGTTATTGAAATTAATGATTTAGAATAAGTACTTAACGTTATCATATTCTTTATTTATCGTATAATAATATCCTAAAATTATTTTAGGATAACTCAACTCCCCTACTTATGTATCTTGATGCGCTGATTACAAAAATGATAGTAAAAATTAGCGCAAATTTTGTTATCATGGTAAAAACCGTAAAAAATACTATAATAATTCACGGTTATTTGTTAAATCTCATGAAAGATTCAAAATATTATTTATAAGGATTGTAAAAAATTGTATTTAGACAAAAGTTATAGATCTAATAAAAATAGACATTTTATGTTGTATATAATTTTTACAAATAGTTAATAGTTTTCTTAACAAAAATAAAGAAAGGGGTTAGCGACCATGAAAATAGTCTATAGTTAGCTATATTGTTTCTAAAGAATGAACAATAATAATCTGATGATTAAAACAAATGTTCTATCTATGTATTTTGATTTTAAAACAGTTCCTACTTTTTATGACACCCTAACCCTGTATCAGTTTAAAAATAATTCAGTTTATTATAGCACCCCAGTCCCCCGGTACCCCTACTCAAAATTAAATGTATTATGGCACTCTAACTCATCCTTTATCCATTTAAATTGAGGTTAAGTTAAAAAAAGAGTAAACATGTAATTTTAAAAACCATTTTCTTTCCACAATATCCTATTATTTATTGAATAATATTAAGTCATAGAAAAGTTGAACATTCTTTCACATGTGAGAATATTCTTTTGGTAATAGCACCTTAGTTTTCGGTAAGTTTCTCATAGTAAGTTTCCCTTGGGAACCTTCCAAAAACTTCAATTGGAAACTTCTTAGAAACTTCGGGGAATATTCCCTTGAAAAATTCCCTTGGAAACTTCCTGGAACCTTCCCGGAAACTTACCTTGGATAATTTCCTTGGAAACTTGCGTTGAAACTCTGCAGTTATTGTTTTTTTAATTTGATAATAAATAATTTTTGTAATACACGATTTTGTAATTTTTAAAATCTATCATAGCAAATCTCTTTAAATGACATTAATTGCTAATTATTTAATAGTACACCTCACTGTTAAATTGTTAGCTTTCTAAAGAAAAATTAGCAACTTTTTTAAAAAATTTATTTATTATTTAAGTTTAAAAAAAATAACTAAAAGTTTCCAAGGGAAGTTTTTAAAGAAAGTTTCCGGGAAGTGTCTGGACAGTTTCCAAGGGATGTTTGCTGGAAGTTTTCAAAGGAAGTCTCCTCGAAAATTTTAGGAAGTTCCTAAAAAATGTTTCCGGAAAGTTTCCCGGAAATTTCCAAGGGAAGTTTCTGGAAAGATTCCAGGGGATGTTTTCGGGAAGTTTCCAAAGCTAGCCTCTGGGAAAATTCCAATGAAGGCTTCTGGAAAATTTTTAGACATGTTCCAAAGGAAGTTTCCGAGATGTTTCTAATAAGTTCCCAAGGATCGTTTCCAGGAAGTTTCTAAGGGATGTTTCCAGGAAGTTTCCAATGAATGTTTCCGGGAAGTTTACAAGGGATGTTTTAGGGGAATTTCCAAAGGAAGTTTCCAGGAAGATTACAAGGGATGTTTGAGAGAAGTTTCCAAACGACGTGTCCAGCGAATTTCCAGGAAGTTTCCAAGGGAAGTTTTCGATAAGTTTCTAATAAGTTTTCAAAAAATGTTTCTGGGAAGTTCCCCGGTAGTTTCCAAGGGATGTTTATATGAAGATTCTAAGGAAGGATTTCCGGGATGTTTGCGAGGGAAACTTTCCAGGAGGAGGATATTTCGCTATGTCCAGGAAGTTTCCTGGAGACTTTCTTTGGTAATTTCAGACATTACAATAGGAAACTTTCAGGAAACTTTCGAGAAATTCTGGTGCTATCTGGGGTGTGAAGTTTAATAAATGATATTCTAAATTCAAATTCAATATCAAAATCGGGGTTACAATTTTTACAGCTTCCCAACTCCCCCGTATTCGTTTAAAAAATTACACTTTTTATGACACTTTTTATGATTATTTGTTTAAAAAAATAAAATATTTTTTAAAATTAAGAATATTTTATTAGATAACAGCAAAAAACTGTGAATTATGGTAGATTTTTTTTTACACTAGAACAAAAACTGCGCGCTACGCGCGCCTTGTCATGGTGTCATTTTAACATATGAATAAATAAAGGCCAGCTTATAGAGTATGATGTAACGGGAATAAGGTTGTAATGATTATAACACTATTTTCCTAAAATTCTAATATATATTTTGTCATGAAAATCGTTAGAAGTACCTGAAAGAAAAATAGAAAGGTCTGTTAAACGTGATGTTCCTTAAATATTGACTAAATATGAATTTTTGAGTTTCCTTTTTTTCGAAAATTGTCAAAAATAAATTGTAAGCAAATATGGGAAGAAAGAAAATTTTATTAAAAAAAAGTAAAAATGAAAAGAAATGTATTGACGATAGATCGATGTAATATATAAGAAGTGCAAGTTTGGTCATTTCAATGTTGGAAAATTTCAAAATTAGTCCAAATGCAAATTCGGAGATTTCAAAATAAAGATAAACGTTAGTTCTGTGATTTCAAATGTCGGAAAAATGAAAATTTGGTTGTTCTAAAATTGTGACTAATGTAGATTTGGTTACTTCAAAGTTTTGACAAACGGTAATTTACGGATTTGGAAGTTATTGTATTTTTAAATGTGGGTCGTTAAATATTTTGCTTAATACGATTTGAGATAAATACAATGTCTAGTGATTGAATATTCTGACAAATATAATTTCCGTGATGTAAATTTTCAGGCAACTACAACTTCAGATTTTAAAAGTACATACCAAGAAGTACTGTAGCCCTAGGAACTTTAATAAATAAAGAAAAGACGATTTGGAGGAGTTAAAAATTTTAAGAAATGCAATTTCGTCAATTGATATATTTAGCAAATACGAGTTTAGTAACTTTAAAATTATAACAAACGTAGATTAGAGAAGTTAAAAGTTCGGACCAATGCGACTTCTGATAATTATATAGTCCGACAAATTGCAACTATAATAATATATTGTTATCCTTAATCATCTCTCGCATACAAAAGCGTAAAAAGTTGAAAATAAACAACAATTTTCTTTCCAGTATGGCATTTTCGTCGAGTGACATTTTCAGTTTCTCTTTAGTCATGTCTAACGTATTGAGACGCCTATGGGCAAGCTCCTGTATATGTTCTAACCTATAGTATAAGGTTATGTTTCAGTCTTTCATCTTGATATTTATTGTATAATTTTTTAAATTACACTTCTAAATTATAAAATTATGTAGCCCTTTCTCTAATCTCATTTCTAGGTCAAATAGTTTAGAAGTTAAGGGAGGGGGGGGAATGGTCCATTTTAATTCATTTTTGGTAAAAAAAAGTTGTTATTTCCTTGACAACGCTATGAACAACACCTTGAATAATGTTCTCTATATTTTTCGTGCAATCTACACGTGAAAATACATAAGTGTACCAAATTTCAGCCCTCTAGGTCAAATAGTTTAGAAGTTAAAGGGGGAGGGGGGAATGGTTTTTGGGTACGGACTCACGAGTCTCCTTATAAGGCTTCCGCCGAACACCGAAAGTGTACGGAACCCTAAAAAACGATATAAAACGCAATTGAAAATTGTTATCACTTTTTTTTCATGAGATGAAAAAGGACAGAGACTGTTTCTGTCCTTCTCTGTCTCATGCTTTAATCTCGTACGTGTATTCAATCTGTTTAGGGTGCCGTCTCATGTTAGGGATTAATGGATCAGGGATTAGAATAGACCAATCAGAAAATGCATTCCAATGTGACCAATTATCTGATTGGTCTATTCTAATCCCTAATCCATTAATCCCTAGCATGAGACGGCACCCTTAGACCTTAAAATCCCATCTGATCAGAAAGCGCAAATGCAGAAAATCATGAAAGTGAGAGAGACAATAATATGTACCTACCTCTCTCACTCTCATAATTCATGCCTTCGGTTTTACGCTTCCTGCTAACACAGGATTTCACCCTAAGGATGTTTAAGTTGGATGGGGATAAATTCAAAATGGCTGTTATCTGGATAGTGACGCGCTTGTGCTGTTTGCCCCAAGTCGTAACTAAAGTAACCTAACTGGTACTTTCAAGTAATTACTGTTAAATATTTAAATATAAAATTGTATGTACGGTTGAAATTAAAAAATAAAATTGTAAATAAAAACAATGTTTTTAATAACAGATAAAGTACATTTGCATTCAAGAAATATTTTATTCACTGATTTTCTACCGAATAAATAATTAAAAACAATGTTTTTAATAACAGATAAAGTACAGTTGCAATCAAGAAATACTTTATTCAGTGATTTTGTACGTAATAGCAAACACAAATATATTTGTGTATACACTCATAACCTTACTTTCAATATTTACATTGTTTTAACCATTACATTTATAATTGATGAAACTCTATTCAACTGTTTTCCTTGATCATAAGACCTACAGGTGTATTTCATGAACGCACTTTTAAATAATAAATGTTGATAAAAATGAATACTTGTGCATAATTATGCATTTACTATATTACAATTTTTTAAATACAATTAATACCATGCAAATCTTCATGTGTTTTAAATTAATTAAAAAGATTATGTGACCAACCTCATACAATAATTTTCTAGTTATATAGTCAAAATAAATTATGCGCAAACCCACAATTGAAACCGATATGTATTTAAATGTAATAACCCTGCTAAGAGTAAAAAGATAAAAAGGGAAAGAAATATGAGGATAGAAAGTGATTACACTTTTCCTGTCCCTTCCATATATCTACTTTGCATTCCAAAAACACAATATCTTTCTATCTCTAAACTTCTGCCTCTTTATATCTTTTCTTTATTCGCTTTGAATATGTATCTGTTTCTACTAAAATAAATAAATCTCTTCCTATCTCTTCGTCCATCAACTATTTTTATCTCTTTCTATATCCCTATTCTATCCCCTTCTTTTTTACTTTGCTATAAGAAATGAATCTCTTTCTATTCCCTATCTTTTAGTTTATCTACCATTTTAAATACCCAATTGCTTTAGTTATTTTATATGGTATTATATATATCTATATATACTGAAATTAATCTGATATTTAACGCGTATAATACTGAAAAATCGTTTGGTATGATGGAGCAATCCCCTAACCTCGTGCGCATTAAACTCTTCTATCTTTTTCTATCCCACATGGTATTTATATTTTTAAAGATCCATACTGGAAATAAAGAGATAGAAATCTTATCACTTTTTATCCTTTCTTATCTCTGTTATAGAAAGAGATACATTCTATTATTTAAATATACATTTTATTATTTCTCTATTTGTTTATAACAAATTGTTTATAATAAATTGTTTAAACAAATTTTTTTGTAAACAATTTTTAATATAGAAATAAATTGTTTGGTAAACGGTCCTCTTTCCCGTAGTCACTTTTTTGATAAAAATTTTTCCCTAAGCATGAACCTTAATGGGTTCATTTTCATGAACTATTTGCAACTGTGCTACAATGTACCTTCTATAATAATATTATATGTTAAGAATATATATTCTATTTTTACAAGAAGAATTATTCAAAAATTTCTTTGTACACATAATTTTTAATACATTTTCTACTTCTTTGATTTCCTAAATAAACTTTGATTGAATTAAATGAACAAACTCTTGATAATGCAACATATAATTGACCATGATTAAAAACATGTTTTCTTAAATCAATTGCAATTTTATGAAATGTCTGTCCTTGAGATTTGTTTATAGTCACAGCAAATGCTAGTTTAATTGGAAATTGTGTTCTTTTAAATGTAAAGGGATAAACATTTTCACAGTACAATAGTATTCGATGTATGAACACAATATTTCCACATTTATCTCCCGTTAATATTTTGCATTTTATAACATGATTAGATAAAGCTAAAACCAATAATCTTGTTCCATTACATAAACCTTCGTTAATACTAAGATTTCTTATAAGCCTGACTACGGAATTTATTTGTAAATGCAAAACATGTGGTGGTAAACCAGGTGGTGATAGAGTGTTTAAGTAATCAGGTAAAATGACTTCATGATCATTATTATTATCACGATTATCTACACTGTCAATACTTCTATAAACTTTTTCTTCGCTCTTATCTAATAACTGGACAACATTATTATTAATTTCATCTACATCAATATTTCTCGGAGCTAAAATAGCACATAATGCCAAATCTTCAAACCTTTTCTGTTTAATCAACTCTCCATATACATCTGTACTGATATCAATATTTCCTTCTTCCAGAATGTTGTCTGGTAATTGAACACAATCTTTTACATCGTTAAAAGTGCCATTTCCTATGTCAAGTAAAAAATTAACAAATTGTGTTTCTTCCGGTAAAGCTCGCATGTTTTCAGATAATGTAAATTTTGCAAATATCTTCCATAATTTGCTGTTTTTAATTGACAAATTTATAATTTCAGATCTTGTACCATTTTGTTTTATAGGTAATACTTGTCTAAAATCACCTCCTAAAATAATCGTTTTACCACCAAAAGGAACATCTACTTGCATAATATCTCTTAATGTTCTGTCCATAATCTCTAAGGCATACTTCGGTGACATTGGAGCCTCATCCCAAATGAAGACATCAACATTTTTCAAATACAACCCCTCTTTAGATTGCACTTTTATATTTGAAGATGAATCATTATATAATGGCACGGGTTAACCCAATATTTTATGAACTGTTCGACCCATGGGAAGTAAGGTTGCAGCTATCCCTGTAAATGCCATATTGCAAACAGTTTTACCGAGACTCCTCAATAAATGCCACAATGTAATATACATTACTGATCCTCCAGGACCATCGACATATACACACCGACAAGTATTATCGATATTATCATTTACTGCATTTAATATAAAATCGACTATATCTTTTTGTTTGAAGTTCAGTTTATCATACCTTTCTTTTCCTAATTCCTTTTCCTCTTCAATATTTATAGAGTGGGTAACTGCAAAATTATCAGTTTCATCTTCTACATCCATCAATCCAAGAAAATCATTCAACTTATAACCTTCATCAGATAACATATTTTTGACATGTATGTATGCCATTTTTTCAGCAGCAATGTTATCAACGTTTCTAGCATAATCTTCAGACATCTAAATTTTGAATTGTTCCCAAAGTTCACCAGCATTTATAGGACGACAGTGAATTAAAATTCTGACAAATAATCGTCGAAGTGATTGAGGCATCATCCATAAAGTAGACTCTTGTAACGTTGCCTTCCATTCATGATCATCCTCTATTAGTCCTAATGCTAAACAAACTGACGTAAATGTCTCATGTAATACGCCATTAACAGTCTTCAATGATTCGTATGAAATCGCACCTTTAGTTGTAAGTAATAATAATCTAAGGTGAAATAATTCTGTGTGGCAGGGATTAACAGAATAAATTCTGCCTATTGCCTTCTCTTTACGGAGTCTCTTGTTCCATTTACATTTTGTTTTATCCCATGAATAATATTCGGGAATCTCAGTATAAAAATACTGACGAGCATTTACATCACGTTCATTTAAAAGGAAGTAGTCTAATTATTTTGTATTTTTATTTAAATTAAATGATATTTCTTCCTCTGTATCTACTTGCCGAATAAGAATATTTTGCTCATTTTGTAAATGTATTGGTAAACGATTTATACTGTGACTTTTTTTGGATAAAGTTTTACTTAAAATTCTCCATGCTGCTTCTACTGGACCAACATATCTGTTTTCTTCATAATGATTGATTTCATTATAATTAATAGTAGCTCCTCCATTACTATTTGTAATGATAATTAATGCAGCATCATGACCCTAATAAATATATTTATACAAATATTTGACGGACTTAATACTGGATACAACTTCAACATTAATATGACAATTGAATGTTTGTGACAGTTTAGGAGAATAAGGTACAACAAAACGATTATCAACAACATATTCATTAGGTCGTGTATAAGTTTTACCTGTGTTTCTTCTTCTATATACCACGTAACAATTTTCTTCAACAGTAGTGTCTTCTTGTAAAGGTTTAGGAAATTTTTTTGATCATTTTCCATTAAGGAAACACCAATCTCCACAAGGACCGTGTATATTATTTGCCATAATAATTTCATTTAATCTAGGATTAACCAATTCATCTGGTATTTCAGCTGAAATATGTCCATCAACACTCTCTGGTGTTAATATTTTTGAATTGGACGTTAATATAACCAACAAATGGATATGTGGTAATCCCCTTTTTTGAAATTTTATAACATAAACGTAGGACTTGACATCTCCAAAGCATTTATTCTTAACAATACATTCTATCAAATGTTTTACTTTTAAAGAAAAGACTCTCGCGACAATGTCAGGTCTATCAGCTACTGTTTGATTAGGTAATAAATTTTCTGTTATTTCTTTCCACTGTGGATTACATGTCATTGTTATAAATAAATCTGGTTTACCATGTTTTGCCACAATAGCCATTGAATCTTGATATAATTCCATCATATTACGAGGTGAACCAATAAATGTTGATGGTAAGACAACTAATTTTCCTAGAGGTGTATCATTCCTTTGTGCTACATCCTTCATGTGATCTATTAATCCTCTGTAACTTTCACTTCGCAATTCTGTTTGATGATTTGCGCAATATTGAAGCCGATCTTTTTCCATTTTAACATAATTGTCAACCAGCCACTGTTGAAATAGACTTCCACCGTATAGAAACTGATTAAATATATCATCTCTAATTGCCATTTTATACTTTACATAAGATGCCCTCGAAATTCTATGTTTTTTCAAACTTTTATCTGTATCATTTCGAAGCATATCAATACAATAACCTTTTTCTCCAAAAGGATAAAATAGAGGATATATAAAAGGTTCTACACAAGGATCCAAACTACTAACAAATTGCAATTCTTTACTTATATTGTTGTACACAGTAACATAAGAATTAGGTATTTCACCTTCTGAATTTGTATTAAAAATAGCAGCTACTTCATTAACTCTTTGAAAATTAAATCGCCGTGGATCTTTTCCTTTTTTTAAAGTAAATAATAATTTTAATTCTGGAATTTCTTCATCATTTTTTGTCGCTAACGCTGTTTCTATTTCTATTACTTCTTTCATCATTCTAAATGATTGACTGAACGTATTATGTTTTCTCATAAAATTCTCAATTCCTCCTACAATATCTCTATCTAATCTATCATTTTTATTCAACCTGTATTCAATTGCATCATCAGGATCGTAAATAAACAATTGACCATAAGACGGATCATCACCGTTTTCAGGGAATAAAGCTTTATTCATTTGATAATATATTTGACCTTGTATTTTAAAACAATACGGTCCTCTTCGTGTACCATGGAAATTAATAACATTAGCATTAAATGACGCAAAAGCAAATCAATTATTGTAACATCTTATATTCTGGCGAAAATGGTTTGATTTCTCATGTGAACCATCTAATAACATTTTCAATTCAGAAGGATAATTTAAAGGTTTCAATTTAATACCTCCATGGCTACAACAATCAGCAAAAGAATACTTTTTGTTATCATCTTTTTTATGTTTCAGGTTTTTAGTATCTGAATTAGTTATTTTAGTACTAACTTTTTCATCTTTGAAGTGTTTAGCATCACAATGAGTGCAATAAAGTAACATTTTACCTAAATAATTCTCTGCATAAGTACGTGAATGCAATTTATTTACTTTTAGTTCTTTTAAAGAATTATCTGATGTATTCACCAAATCTTGATTTAAACAAGAAATAGAAGAATTTTTAACTGTATCATAACAATTATTTGTGTCTCTCTCTCTTAACTTATGATTCTCTAATTCTGCCTCTATATAATTTTTCTTTTTTTTTGCACGACAACGTTTCACTCTTTCCCTGTTCAACATTTGTCCATGAAGAAGTTGTTTATCTTTTTTATTATTTTCAGACAATTTATTAATTTCTACTTCTTCTATTCCATGTAATGAAGGAAAAGATTTCTTCACTTGAATTACAGTATCTTCTGAATCAATCATTTTTCTTTTACTTGCTTTTTTTTTACTACGTCACTTTTTACTTCAATAAACTGCAAAATAGATGGAGAAACAGCTTCTATAATAGAATTTTCATTATTTATTTCTACATTTCGGAAATGTGAAATTGTCTGAAAGTATGTTGATGGTATTGCGTTCACAACAAGAGTTTGAGAATCTGCATTGCAAGTTCCTTTCTCCACCTCTTCTGATACATTCATTTGTAATTCCTTTTTTTCTTTCAATCTAGCACGATAGCACTTCATTGATTCTCTATGCAATTTTCGTTTTTCCATTTTTTTCTCTACAGTTAAACTCCTACGATATCGTCTCACTCTTTCTGTACTGACAATTTTTGTACCAACTTCTTGTTATTGTTCTACTTCTTCTTTGGTAAATCTTTGCTTTTCTTCAAGTCTTTCCCCTTCTATTAAACACGTACTAAACTTCTTCATTCTTGACTTTGCCAAACTTTCAATATCTTTTTCCTTTTCTTGTAATATTTTTGTCCTTTCTACTTCGCCTATTGAATCCAACATACACAAAGATCTCTTTTCTGTAATTGTAGGTTTTGGTAAATCAGTAATTTTTCTTTTACTTGCTTTTCCTTTTACTTCGTCACTTTCTAGTTCATTAAACTCCGAAATAGATGGAGATACAGCTTCCGTAATGGAATCTTCATAATTTATTTGTACATTTTGGAAATGTGAAATTGTCTCAAATGATGTTGATGGTATTGCGTTCAGAACATAGCGCTTCATTGATTCTCTATGCAATTTTCGCAATTCCATTTTTTTCTCTTCTGTTAAACTCCTACGATATCGTCTCACTTTTTCTGTACTGACAATTTTTGTACCAACTTCTTGTAATTGTTCTACTTTTTCTTCGGTAAATCTTTCCTTATCTTCAAATCTTTTACCTTCTGTTAAACTGGTACTACACTTTCTCATTTCTGTCTTTCCCAAACTTTTAATATCTTTTTTCTTTTCTGTGCTCACATTACTTTTATCATTTTGTCGTTTCATGATTTTATACAAATCTTTATTTATATAATCAAAATATGTCAAATTGTAAAAATGTTAATCTAATAACATATCAAATTTGCAATGCACAATTTTAAAATGTCCAAATTTGAATGACCAGTTCACAGTTATATTAATAGCAATTGACACATTTTCAAATATCTAATAGAAATGTTACCATTTGTATTTTCTAATTTTATAACCTTCCACAAATGATTAAAATTTTAAACACAATTCATCAATTAACAAATTTCGAAATGTTCCAATTTACAAAAGACCCATTTTAACAATTGTCGAATTTAGCAATTTTTCATTTTTCTATTTTTACATTTATTATTTATCAATTATATTCAATAGTCCAATTTACCAGTTTTCTATCTTACCAATTTTCCACTTTACAAATTAAACAATTTTCCAATTAACCTATTTTCCAATTTACCAATTGTCCACTTTGCCAATTTGCCAATTTTCCAATTTACCAATTTTCCACTTTACCAATTTCCCACTTTACCAATTTTCCACTTTACAAATTAAACAATTTTCCAATTAACCTATTTTCCAATTTACCAATTGTCCACTTTGCCAATTTGCCAATTTACCAATTTTCCATTTTGTCAATTTTCTACTTTACCAATTTTCCAATTTGCCAATTTTCCAATTTACCAATTTTCCACTTTGTCAATTTTCCACTTTACCAATTTTCCAATTTGCCAATTTTCCAATTTTCCACTTTTCCAATTTTTCACTTTAACCAATTTTCCACTTTACCAATTTTCCAATTTTCCAATTTATCGATTTTCCACTTTGCCAATTTTCAACTTAACCAAATTTCAAATATAACAACTTTCCAAATTACAAAATTTTTCAATGTACCAACATTTAATACAAAAATTAAAGTATACGCAGTGCTTATAACTGCTACCTCTTGTTCAGAAATAACAGTAAGTCTAATAACTTGGAAATTGTACGGTATAATGATTAGAAAAGAAAAATATTTCTATATCTATCACTACCTGCCTCGTTCTATTTTCAAGAAAGTATGTTTGCTTACCTGAAACAAAATTATCTCTCTTTCTCCCTCTTGGTCCCTCTACATCTCTTTCTCTTTCTCCTTCTCTCACTCGCCCTCTCTCTGTCTATTAATAGTCTTTACAAAAATTATACCTTGTGTTCGACATCTTTTTCATTTTTATTCTGTAAAAACTCGATAATGTCATAGCGAAAACAACAAAACAAAGTTGGGGGTCTTTAGGGTCCCTAATTACGAATCCATCATTAGTTTTTTAAAATTCAAAATGGAATAAATGAAACATTTAATAATCCGTGTTACATATTTTTTTTAGGTACAATGACTTACAATTATTAAAAATTAAATATTATTTTTTATTTCTCTTTTGTGACCAATATTTTTTAATCTCATTTTAATAATTACAAATTCAATTTTTAAAAATATTTTACAGTAAATGTTTGTAATTTTTCCTTACTAACAAATTACCAATTCAAAAATATAAGAAAATTAATTTGTCTAAACAAATTAAAATTGTTTTTATTCTTTAAACAATTAATGAAATTAAATAAATTACACTAAATTCTTTTAATTATTTTCATTATTCTCCTCTTCACTATTTAAAAATTTCTAAGCTTTTAAGATATTTTAATTAAAAACAAAGTATAATCAAAATTATTTAACAACTAAAAATTAAATTAACAACATAAGAAAATAATATTTTACACCTATTTACTTGTAGCATATTTATTAATTGAGGGCCTGGATGCAATTAAGAGATACGGGCAACTTTCGAAGTCCCCTGCTTCTGCCGGAGACTCGCTGTACGCGGGGCCAACGAAAGTCACGCGTATCCCCTTATTGTATCGAGCCCCTCAATTGTACTTTCCTTAAAAGTTTGAAAATTATTTTTTCAATTTCAAAAATTTTTTCTTCAAAACCATCATTAAAATGTTTACTTAAATTCTTTATTAACTGTACAATTTTTATTTACATATATAATAATTAATTAAATATATAATAATAATTAAAATACAATATTATTTGGGGTCATTCACATATCACGTGATAAAAATTTTAGCTAATTTGAACCCCCTCTCACCTCTACGTGATACTTTTTCTATTGTTAAAAAAATTGATTTTCCATGGAGCGTGATATTTTGCTTACCCCCCTCCCACCCCTAAGGATAACACGTAATACGTGGATGATTCCTTTTCCAAGAAATAACAGATAACGCCTTTCTGTATAATAATATAATATAATTGTACGAAATAAAGGGGGGTTGCTTTAGATTTTAAGAAGTCTTTATATATAATACTATAACCTATAAAGGCGCCGTAAGTTATATTATTATTATACAGAAAAACGTTTTAAAATCCAAACCAACCCTCCTTTATTTTGTACAATTATATTATATTATTATACAGAAAGACGTTTTTAAATCTAAACCAACCCCCCTTTATTTCATGCAATTATTATATTATTATACAGAAAGACTTCTTAAAATCCTTATGTTATTATACAAAAAGATGTTTTTTTAAATCCAAACTAACCAACCTATATTTCGTACAATATTATATTATTATACAGAAAGACATCTTAAAATTCAAACCAATCTCCCTTTCTTTCGTAGGAATGTATGGTATAATTATTCTTTTTAATTTATACCTATGCTTTTTATTAAGGGAAGAGGTAAAATAAATAACTTCTTATTATCACAATTTCATCAAAAGTTGATTTTAAACCATTTTAATTGTATAAACAATCGACTAAATTAAGTAAATTAAATTGCAATTAAAAAGTTGTAAGCTTTTAAAATATTTAAAATAAATGGTGGTTCTTTAAGACACCCTATAGAGAAACGAAGAATATCATCATCAACTAACTCTGCCTTTTTCTATCCCAGACACCTGTTATACCTCTTTCTCTCTTTCACATTTCGCACGCTATATTCTAAATCTTTTATTTAGAACCCACCTTTAGGTTTCTCACGCTTTAGTACATTCTGTCTTGCCGTTTCTCACCAGCCAAGCATTACATTCTTAAGCATGGCAGTATATCTATAGCTATGACTAACTGATTTCTTATATAGGATTATAATAAAATTGGCGCCAATTTTTATTATGATGTCCGTAATCAGCACATCAAAATACGTAAGTAACGAATTTTCAAAGAAATCGAAAATATGTGCTAATCGGAAGTATATCCAAAAAAGGATATTAGAATTTAGTAATTTTTGGAAGAGAATTATGTTGCTCAGAAAAGTTTGTGGATAAACTTCCGAAAAGCTCGAACTTTAAATCTTTTTGATACTTTGTAAACTTATAAAATTTAATGCCCTGATTACGAAAATCGTAGTAAAAATTGGCGACTAGCTCATCTTTATGTTAAAAACCATAACAAACCATAAAAATAATGGTTTTTTTGCATTTATTTCAGTAAATTAAAAAAATATATAAAAATGTTTTAGCTAAAAGTTATAGGTCTCATTAAAATACCTACACATTTTATATTTTTACATTTTTTTCCTAAATGTGCATAGTTTTCAAGAAAAATGCAAAAAACTAGAAATCATCATAAATGCGTTATTTATAACGTAATTTACGTATTTTTGTGTATGTTTGTTGATTAAGAGTGCCGTCTCATGTTATAGGGATTAATGGATCAGGGATTAGAATAGACCAATCAGAAAATGCTTTCAAATGTGACCAATTATCTGATTGGTTAATTGTAATCCTTAATCCATTAATCCCTAGCATAAGACAGCACCCTAAGGGCTAGCCTCTAACCGCCTCGTGTGTTGAACAAAATACCGGGAGGTTGGAGTGTCATACTGAAAGTGTATTGTAGACAACGGTGGGAAAACTTATAGTTGTATTGGTTTTTAAAGTATTTATCATAAAAATGATCAAGTTTACAATTTTTTAATTATTATTTTCGTAATTATTGCACGTAAATTACATAATTTTACGTTATTACGTAATAAATGTAATGTTACGTAATAAACCTAATGTTACGTAATGTTACGTAATTTAATAACGTAATTACGACTGCAGGTAATTTAATATTGATATAATGTGGGTATTTGGTCACATTTATGGTGATTTATGTTTTTTGCAAATATTTCGTAAACTAATTGGTTTCAGTAATAAATGCATCGAACATAAAATGTGTATTTTAATAAGATCTATATCTTTTGTATAAATTTGTTTTTTATATTTGCAATATTTAAAGAGATAAATGCAAATAACCAAAATTATTATGATTCTTTATACATCTTTTTTACCATGAAATTCAAATTTGAGCCAATTTTCACTACGATCTTTGTAAACAGCGCATCACATTACGTAAGCATACGAAGTTTCAAAA
Source organism: Ganaspis brasiliensis (assembly GCA_037103525.1). NCBI lineage: Eukaryota > Metazoa > Arthropoda > Insecta > Hymenoptera > Figitidae > Ganaspis > Ganaspis brasiliensis. The sequence continues at coordinate 385,977 of JAZKLR010000329.1, read as the reverse complement.
AGATTTGAGGTTCAAGCTTTTCGGAAGTACACCCAAAATTGTTTCATACACCTGCATGAAAATAATTTTTATCAAAAAATACTTTCTGTCGGAAAATGCATGCTTTTAAAAAATACTTTCTGTCAGAAAATACTTTTGGTCAAAAAATACTGTTGATGGGACGCCACTAGATTTCGAAAGCTATATTTAATTACATTTGGCAGGATTTCGCAAAAGAACATCGCGAACTTGGAGATATTTGTACTGCCGACTTTTTCGATCATCCTTATATGGTCAACAACTATTTTGAGAAAACACTCACTTTGGTTAATGACATCAAAACGCTCATGAATAAGAAGATTGAAGTCCAGTCAAACTCATCATTATCAACAGCAACCAACTCATCGGAACCTTCTCATCAAAACCGTATACATCTACCGGAAATTGAGTTACCGAAATTCGCCAGTGACTACTAATCCTGGATTTCTTTCAGAGATCTATTTTCCTCACCCATTTCTCACAATAATAAGATTTCTGGCTTGGAAAAAATTCATTATTTGAAAATGAGCCTCACAGGAGAAGCTGCTCAATTAATATAAAATCTTCCACTCTCAGAAGACTCATTTGCGTCGGCTTGCGAATTACTTACTTCTCGTTATGAAAATAAACGTTTACTTATTTCCTCGCAAATAGAGATATTATTCAACACAACTATCATCTCATCCAAGTCGGCAAGTAATCTCAATTCACTACTCACGTCAACAACCGAAGCCTTGAACACGCTCGCGTCTCTAGATTCTTTTGTTGAGCACTGGGATTTAGTTTTGGTGTATTATCTTACTCGCAGATTAGATCCACAAACAAGAGAAGCGTGGGAGGTTAAACTTCGATTACAAGACACCCCCCCCCCCTGCCTATCGATTTTTGAAGAAGTTTCTCACAGGTCGATCCAGAGCACTTGAAAATATACAATTCAACACTGCTCAATACTCACAAGCTGTTAAGTCATCAACAGGGACATCATCATCATCGGGAAACTCAGCATCAAAATCCACACCAGCTCCAACTAAACCAGGAAAAGCGCTCATGGTGTCTCACAAAAATTTTCGATTTGTATTTGCTTATTGCAACGGTTCTCATTTCATCGTAATTTGTGAAGAATTTCGCAAGCTCTCACCAACCGCAAGAAGAGAATTGGTCGTAAATCAAAGGTTATGTTTCAACTGTCTCGGAAATCATTCAGAAAATGCATGTCAAAGTTCAAAAAGGTGTAGAGAGTACACAGGAAAACACCATACTATGATTCACACTCAATCTCCAGCTACTTCTCAACAACAACAACAACAACAGGGTTCTACTCAACCAATTAATGACCATTGTCACCAATATGACACTTCGAATTAACAAAAGGTTTTGACAACTCATGGCAATCACAATAAATATTCGACCCATTGTTCTTCTTTCCACAGCTCAAGCTTTAATACAACTCAATTCTGGACTTCTTCACCAAGTGGGGATTCTTCTGGATTCTGGTTAGGAATTGTCTTTCATTTCTGAACGGATTGTTACTCAACTAAATCTCACATGTCAATACTAAAAAATTCCAATTGTTAGATTTGGAGACATACCATCTGGCTGCACAAAAGGAATTGTTTCACTCGAACTCAAATCCATCCACTCCGCTCATACGTTATTGCTCAATGCTTATATCTTCCCAAAATTATCCTCTACTTTTTTTTCAATTTCCATTTCAACTCCACTGATCCCCGAGTTTCAAAAATTACAACTGGTGGATCCCCAATATTTTCGCAGTTCAAATGTTGATATTCACATCGGACCTGATCATTATGGAAGGCTGTTGCAGCAAGGAATTATTCAGGAAAAGAACTCATCATTCACTATTCAAAACACACTTTTTGGCTGGGTTATAATTGGACCTGTCAATTCCTCCTCAACTATTCCTAGCTACTCTCTTCACACTTCAGTTAACTCACAACTCAATGATCTTCAAGATTTACTCACAAAATTTTGGATTCAAGACGAGATACCACTCGCCAAAAGTAACTCACATACACAAGCGAACATATGACAGGAAACCGATATCTGCGCAAACGTCACTGCGCATACCAGTTGTCAAATTACTAGAACATAGTCGAGGAACCTTTAATAAACTCGTTACACAATACATAAAAAACATTCAGTAATTTACGAATATTTTAAAAATTCTATAACTTTTTCTGACATTTCAACAACGTTCTACATTATTTAAGTAATGTCAACTACAGATTCAATAACTGTGTGTACTATCCAAAAGTGATTGACTACTTTAATAAATTTTCAATAATTTTTTTTTTACGTGTATCAAGTTTTAAGCATTTTAAATGATTTTTTTAAATACTGTCCGCCATATTGGATCCGCCATTTTGTATTTTGAAAAACTTACATCAGATTCGTAATTAGGGACACCCAAAAACCCCAGAGTAACAAGTTTCAAGGAAATCAGACAACATCCAGAAAAAGCGAAAATTCTGTTTTAGATACCGAAATTATATAAATTACCATAGAAATCAATTTCTTAAACTTCATCCCCCCACCATGCCTATAAAAAGAGAACACAAACTAACTTTTAGGTCGGACCCCATTTTTTACTTTAAATAGATCCTAAGGAAGAAAACCTACCAAATGGCAGTCCTGGCAATCGAAATTTTTTTTGTGTGCCGGTGTAATCAAGGACTTCTCAGGGTAGGTGACGACTCAAACGTTCAAATTTTTATGAGAATTACAAAAATTCAATGATTCTACCAAGAGAAGAACTCCATTTAGACGATTCACTGGAAGACGCAATATCTGCAAAACTCTCTTTATTATTATTATTATTATTATTATTATTGGCCCCTCGCTCACATTCAACAACTTCACCCCGGCCCGGATGGACTCACCAGAGTTGTCACCATCAATACAGCCTTATCAACATTAAAGAGGCCAATTCATAAGCTGGCTGTGCTGCCAATTGCAATTGCTGACACAATTCAGGACGAAGACTTATCTAATTAAGAACCAATACAGAATTTACAACTCTGCAATTAAATTTCATAAATCAATCTTTTCAATACTGGGATAGTACTGATCCAACATTCAGCCAGTACTGGGACAACCTTCAACCAATACTGAGCCAACGCTCACATAACCAGGCTGACATTGGACTAATTCTAAGTTGGATAATTTTACTAAAACTAAATTTTTTGAATTTTAACCAAAAAAAAGTTCTCTACGATTTGCAACAATTTAATAATTCAATATTTTAAAAAATTTAATGTTTTAATATTGACGAATTTTTGTAATTTTAAATACTCCGATAAAAGTAAATAGGTTGTAAACCTTACCAACGTAGAGTTTGCTGAACATGTTATTGACACTATTGCTTTAGGACCTAATTTTAGCTCTTCGAAAACATCTTCTAATCTTGAGGTCGTTAATATCTTAAAGAATTTTAAGGCATCAATTAATAAACTAGATATCAATTATGAAATGAAAAATGAAATTAGAAAAAAAAGTTACTAATAACCTTTATGTCAATAATTATGAATAAACTCCAACAAATTTCTATTGAAGAAAAAACTTTTGTTATAAAAATAAAAGTTACAAAGAAATTTTTAAAAGAAAATCCAGATGGATTTCTACTTACAAGCTTCTCTCGTTCAATCCTTTAATTAAACTACGATCTGATACAAACTTTTAATTCAAAATTTAAATAATAACGATTTTTTCCAAAAAAATATCACCCTGATCAATTAACAATGACAGATACATTCTTGGCAAAGTGTTGTGGACTCCCTGAAGTACATAAAAAAGATATCCCATTCCGTTCTATTATTTCTTCAGTAAACAGTCCTACACACTTTCTTGCAAAACTTTTATATAAGGATTTGAAAAATAATTTTTTGACACCTGAATCTCATATTAATAATAGTTTTAAGCTAATTAAAGAATTAGAAAATATTTCAATTCCCACTGATCATGTGTTAATTTCTCTGCCACTTAACTCTTTACAAACATACCTCTTAAATTGGTCACACAAAATCTTCAACGTAGATTAATAACTGTCAAATGCCGTTCAACGAAATTATAAAATGTAATAGTTTTCTTTTTCAAAATACGCTTTTTATATTTGACAACAAATATTATCAACAAGTCAATAGCACTTCAATTGGTTCTCCTATTTCACCACTTTTTGCGGACATCATCATGAACGATTTAGAAAATGGTTGTCTACACATTTTAAAAAATAAATATAATTGTGTTTCGCTTTTTTATTGTAGCTACGTTGATGATACCATTTGTTGTATACAGAAGGATTCTTTTGACTTAGTCATTAATATTTTTAATTCCTACTAGAAAAAAAGCGCACGCCAAATTTGATTATTTCTTAAAATAATGTTTCATTTATGTATAATTATGGGAAATAAAAGAAGTACATAATATAATAAAAAAAGAAAATTAATGTTAAAGCGTCTATCCACAAGGAACTTGAATATTATTTTGCATTATAATTTTATGTAATGTAGAATTAACATGTTCATCTAGAATCTCAGCTCAAATATACCGATCAACACACTCTGCTCTTAATATTTTAGAACCTTCTTCCAATATAACCAATAAATGAATATGTGGTAAACTGCGCTTTTGTAATCCAATAACATAAACATAAGACTTTACTTGTCCAAATAGTTTATTATCAACAATAGTTTCGATTGATTTTTTTTACTTATAAATGAAAGACTCTTGCAACCGTGTCAGGTTTATAAGAAGCTGACTGATTAGGTAATAAATTTTCTTAAATTTCTTTCCATTTTAAACTATATGTCATTGAAATAAATAAATCTGGTCTACCATGAAAAGCTACATAATGATTATTGTATATTGATATTGTTTTAACATGTTACGAGGTGACCCTATAAATGTTGAAGGCAGTATCAACACCTTGCCAACATGTACATTATTTTTAATTTCTTGATTATTTAAATGATCAATTAATCCTCTGTAAGTTTCACTTCTTAATTTTGTTTGATTATTTTCACAAAAATATAACCTAACTTTTTCAACTTGGACATAATTATCAACTAACCATTGCTGAAACATTCTTCCACCATGTAAAAATTGATTGAAGGTATGATCTCTTACTGCTATTTTATATTTTATATAAGCAGATCTAGGCACAGTTTGATTTCTGGTTGGTTTGTCACTATTAGTACGAATCATATCGAGACTATAACCCTTGCTTCCTAGAGGATAAAGTATGGGATATATCCAAGGTTCAACATTTGGATCTAAATGACTAACCAATTGCAATTGTTGAATCGATGTATTATAAATCGTTACATAAGACTCTGGTATTAAACCTTCAGCATTCATATTAAAAATAGCAGCAACTTTATTACACCTTTAAAAATTGTAAATTAAATTATTTTTTTTTTTGCTAACGCAGTTTTCATTTCAATGATCTTAGTCATCATTAAAAAAGACTTTGTATATGTGTTTTAATCTCTCAATAATTTGTCAATAATAAATAATATATCCACATCTAAGTTGTCATGTTTGTTTAATCTATAGCAAATTGCTTCTTCTGGATCTAACAGGAATAATTGACCAAAAGATGTATCATTATCAATTTCAGGAAATAAGGAATTATTGATTTGATAATAAATTCGACCTTGACTTTTATATCAAAATCTATTATTGAAATTAACTACATTGGCATTTTAAGATGCAAAAGCAAATGAATTATTGTAAAGTCTTATATTATTCCAAAAATGGCCAGATTTCTTATGAGATCCATCTAACAATTTTGTTAATTCATTAGGGTATTTTTCTCAAGGCAACGATACACCACCATGACTGCAACAATCATTATAAGTTCATTTCTTTTAAACTTTTTCTTTTTTAAAATGTTTAGCCTTGCATATTTTGCAAAAAAAAAACAACAATTTACCAAGTTAATGTTCGTTATAACTTGGAACATGTATGCTATTATTATTTTTTTCTGCATAAGCAAAATCACGAATATCAATGTTTTCGTTCCCATAAATTTTTCCTCATCGATTACGTTTCTTTTTAATTTTAATCTTTTACGTTATTGTTTTTGTTATTTTGCGTGACTTTTTTTCATTTTATCATTACAAGTTCTTACATCTTTCTTCTGCATATATTTTGAATATAGTATTTCATTATTTTCATCCTTATCATGGCACATTTTCTGTTTCAATTTCAATCTTTGATGATAGCCTTTTTTATATTCTGCTCAACTTTCTTTTAATTCTCTGATTAGAGGTGTTAACAATTTTTGTCTAGCTCACTATTCTTTGTAATTTCTCATTCTTATCATCTCCTCCTACATCTTTAAGATACTTTAACTGACTTTCAACATGTTTTGATATTCTGCACGACTTTTTTTACTTGTCTCATTACAATCGCTAGAAACTATTAAATTGTCAGAATTATTTATTATTCACTATTTACACTTTCCATATTTGTTATTTGTCTCTCTTTCCCATCTCTCCTTTTAACTTAGGTCTTTTACAATACATTTTTTCATATTTGGTACTGCTTTTTTATTTTCTTAGTCAGGAATATTAACAACTTTTTTCTCTCCTATTTTTGTATGTAATGAAGGACCACTACTATCTCCTTTCATTTCAGTAAAGCCGTCATTAATTTGATAATCTAATTTTCTCTTCTGTGTCGCATCTTTTACCTTCCTCCCATATAAATTATTGTTGTTTATTTATACGATATTGCCAATTCCAAGTTTATACAATTTTGTAAAATTATCCGAAAATGAGATGACACATTTTTTCAAACATCATATGCAAATGAGTTCTCCTTAAAGCATGATTATATACAACATTTTCAGGTTTAATATTAAAATATAAAGAAACAGCAAACGCAATGGCGTATACACCAGAATCAACAAAATTTAGATGTTTTTGTACTCTTAAAAAAACTACATTAGGTTTAAATGGATAGAACCTGCATAAATATTCTCTTTGATCTACATTTAAACAACCTTCATTAAGACTATCATAAACAAAAAGTTCATTTCCATCATACATGAAATCTCATATAAGATCACACATGAGATCATACATGAGATTCTACTTTTTATATAGAAACTCATGTGGATTCTTATGCGATTTCGTATCTGAATTCTTAAGTCAAATCTTATATCAAATCTTATATCGAATTCCATATCAATTCTCAGAAACTTTTAATGAACAACAAATATTTTGATGTTTTCGTCTAATACTTGTCTGACAAGTATTATTGCTCTGCAAAGAGTTTGTTTTTCCATGATTTGTGTCTCTATGTTCTAGTTCTTCTTATATATCTTTTCCTCTTCATGTCGATAGAGAGATTCCACATGAGATTCTACATGAGATCTGATATAAGTTCTCATTTTGGTCTTAGTTAAGACAATCGTCGCAAGGTGGCTGTATGTTCAACCTCTCTCTATCGACATGAAGAGGAAAAGATATATAAGAAGAACTAGAACATAGAGACACAAATCATGGAAAAACAAACTGTTTGCAGAGGAATAATACTTGCCAGATAAGTATTTGACGAAAATATTTAAATATGTTGTTCATTAAGGGCTTTTGAGATTTGATATGGGATTCGATATGCGATTTGATATAAGATTTCACATAAGAATTCACATACGAAATCGAATAGGAATCCACATGAGTTTTTATATAGAAACGCATATTCATTTGTATAATCTCATGTATGATCTCATGTGTGATTTTATATGAGATCTCATGTGTGATCTTATATGAAATCTCATGTGTGATCTCATATGAGATCTCATATGAGATTTCATGTGTCATCTCATATGAAATCTCATTTGAGATCTCATGTGTGATCTTATATGAGATCTCATATGTGATCTTATATGAGATCTCATGTGAGATCTTATTTAAGATCTCTTGTCAAAAACACATAAATATTTCCCATATGAATTCACATATCAAATCGTGACTCAATTTCATATACGATTTTACATGCGATCTCATATAAGATCACATATGAATTCCTATATGAACATGAGTTTTCATATGAGTTTCGATATAGGAAACCACATATCATCTCATATGAGATCTCATATGAGTTTTTTCAATAGGGATGTTATTGTCTCATGTTATTATCTCATATCTTTATCTCACTTCTTTTATATAATTATATTATTAACACTTCTTTAACACTGTAAGGACTCTTTAGAAACATTATAATCACTTTATTATTTATTAAACATTCACAATTAATTTATTTATTAAACAGTTATCAATCACTTGTTTAATGAATCCAAAATCGCATTTTTATTTAAATATTGTTACTTTAGTCAACACATTTTGCACACTTTCATTTTAATCACTGTCACTTTTTACATTTAATTTTTACTGTATATTTACTATTAGAGTCACTTTATTATTTATTATTTATCACTTACAGTTCATTTATTTAATAAACACTTTTTAAAGTTCACCGTATTAAGAACTATTCAACACAAACTCTTAATAAACAATAATCATATTAATACTATACACTTTCACATTAAATACATTTTTATTATAAACACTTAATAAAAAATACGCAATAATTAGCATTATTCACTTCCACATTATACACACTCAAGTTCTATTCATTAATAACTTTCACTACCATGTACTTCTATACCAAGCACTAATGTATTTATCTCTCTTTTCGTTAATGCTCGAAAATTTTTTCTCTTTTCCAAAACAAATTATAACACTCATTATGCAAAGGTTGGCTCGAAAGAACAATTGGCTTATTAAGTCTATTGTTTGTATTTAGAAAAAAAAATTTAAATTTGAAGAATATTTGAATAATGATGTAAAATTTCAAAATTTAATTTAATTTTGCTCTTTTCATTAAAACTCGAAAATTTTTTCTCTTTTCCTAAAGCCATTGACCCTCATTATACAAGGGTTTGATCGAAGGATAATGACACCCTGCAGGTAGTCTATTGTTTATATTAAGAAATAAAATTTAAATTTCAAGGTAACTTGTATAATGAGCTGAGAGTTTCCTTTTCCATAAACTTTTAACAAATATCTTCTCTCTTTAACCAAGGGACCAGGTATAAAAGTATCATTTTTCGTTAACTGTTAACGCTTTTCCGTTAACTTTTAACGCTTACCTACAGTACTCGTTTCTTATATAGGATAACAATAATTTACCATTTACACATGAAATTCAAGAAGATTTTCAGATTAATTTTCTTGATGTTAATTTATTAATAAAAAATAATAAAATTATTAACAATTAGTATTAGAAACCTAGTTCTTCTGGTAGAATCATAAACTAATACTCAGTTCATCCTACGCAATAAAAATGAAATATTATTTACAATCGTGTCGATAGGGCTATATTACTATCACAACATTCGTTTCACGGTAATAACCTAAAAAAGCTTAAACAGAATTTGTTAGACAACGATTTTACTATTGATTTAATAAATAAATATGTCAAACTCCATTTAAATTCGATCAAATTCCGCAATTTAAATTTTGTTAATTCGCCAAATGTTTATTCTCAGATTTACAAATATTTTACTTAAGTTTCTTTACCATTTAATTATCCTTGCTTCCTTGGTTTATCACGAATCCAAAAGTCATATAATATCCAATCTATTCCGGCTGTAAAAAAAGACTCTAAAATCAGTTGTTAAGCTGGATAAAGACCCAACTAATAAATGGAAGAAACGAATGTTGTTTACAAATTTAATTGTAAAAATTGCCCTGTGTGTTATGTAGGTGAAACTAAGCGCGCATTACAAGTACGCATCGATGAGCATATAAAGAAAAGAAGTTAATCATCAATTGTCAATGTCCACCAACAGAAATATGACCATGAGTATGATTGGACAAACACAAAAATTCTTTATCGTGAACCGAATCTTAAAAAACGTTGGTTTTCTGAAATGCTATATGTATATGCAAAATAATAATTTTTCCATCAATAGAAAAAATGATGTTTCATATTTGAAAAAAATTTATTTTCCAATAATCGACAAATTAAACTCATGACTAGATTCGTCTATTTATATCTCTTTGTTTACAATAGTGGTTTATTGACTCCTTTTCGTTCTGTAGGTACTTAACAAGGGCGTACCCACAGGAGGATTTAGGTAAGGGTTTTATATGAGAGTAAGACAGATAGCAATATAATTCTATCTCTTTTTCTCTCATTAAAATTGGCTCCGTAGGGGGGGGGGCAGGTGCCCCCCATCCCCAACGTGGTTACGCTTATGTACTTAACTGAAATTTAATATAATTTTATTTAGTCTTAACAAGATGATGATTACGGTCTGACGGTTTTTTAAACTAAAAACTATTTTGACGAGTTACCATGTAACTTATGGTTTAAATATTATGTAATTTTTTGTTAAAAAATATGTTTTTTTAAAGTAAAAAATTTTTTTGTATCTTTGTGTTCATTAATGTTTTAATTGGTGCTTTTATAGTTTTTCTACCAGCCTGAAGGGGATGACGAATTGTGTCATCGTAACGTTGCTTTAAGGTATTAGTCGCGTAAAATGATTTTCGTCAGATTTTTTTAAAACTTTGTATCTGTATTCATGAGGTATTTATCTATGAAATGAGATCTATCTTATTAACTTTGACCACTTCTGAGCTTCAAAATATTAATTCAAAGTTTATACCTTTTACATGCAATAGCACAAAATGCATGTAAAAAATGTCTCTTATATTCATTTATAAAAAAACAAGTCGTCAGATTTTCAAATAAAACTACTAAGTTACACATTGAGATAAAATAAGTCCTTAAAAAAAATTACCTTATTGACCACGCCGTATAAAAAATACAATAATTTAAAAATTCATAATTTTTCATTTTCACGTGGTTTCATTGAAAAATGTCGAAAACGTGTGAGCAATACATCACGATAACTTATAGTACCTGACTCAAAATCGTGAAGATTACATATATTACATTAGAAGAGGTCACAAGGAAGCAAGTGAGTTGATATAAAAGTTTATTTATTGTTCTTTTTATTTTGCGGGAGTTTTGCGGGAGCATTTACGCGACTAATACCTTAAGAATAATAAAGCATAATATAACATAAAAAATGTTTTATGTTATCTTCTTTACCTTCCTTGGATTAAAATTATAATAAACAAACTCTCATAAAATATATCTTTTATTTTATCTCAAAAAAAAAAAAAATTTTTTATTCAAATGTTAAATATTGAGTTGAGAAATATAGAGAAAGATAATATATTACATAATTTATATTGTTTGAAACAATTATTATAAATAAATTTACGGTTCTGGTATTATAATGACTAAACTATAATCCTCAGTATGCGATTGTTTATATCTTTTGACAAAATAGACACTTTTGATATGGGGCAAAATTTCTCAAGTGTACCAACCGAAAAAATAAAAAGGGCTAATATTTGCACAAAATGTAGTATTCTATGTCAGTACTCAAACCACCAATTATTATGAAATTCTAATGAAAATTGTAGAATGGGGAGGGGGCTGAAGATTCTGGTCAAGTGTGAAGAGTGTATTTTTTGAAAAATCATAACTATTAAGCAACAAGGTTGACAAAAAATTGACCTATATGTTTTTGAAAGGTTTTTTCCTCCGCTTTTCAATGTTGCAAAAAAGTTTTAAAAATTTTTTAAATTTAACATATTTTTTTCAAAAAAATTTTTTTTTTTACTTTTTTGAAAAAAGACAATTTTTTTTTCTTTTTTTTTTCTTTTAAAATAAAGCTTACTATGTGCACTTTCAATACACGCTATAGAGAAAATGTCTTTTTTCTTTGTTTTTGAATTATTAATTAAAAAATTAATAAAAATAAGTAAAAAATTAGTAAAAAATGAAATATTAAACAAACAAATAAACTTTTGATAATTTTGTGCATACTAACGTAAAGCTTATCAAATTTCAGATCTAACAAGCATAACTTGAAGTTTTTTTAATAAATGAATGCTAACAAAATAATTAATAATAATTAATTAAATAAAAAATGTGGATTTAATTAGTAGGTATCCATTTATCAAAAAGACTTCAAATTATGCTTGTTGGATTCGGAATTTGATAACCTTTACGTTTATAGCCCCAAAACTACCAAGAGTTTAATGGTTTGTGAAATATTTCATTTTTTACGAATTATTATCAATTAATTAATTAATAATTCAAAAACTAAGAAAAAAGACATTTCCTTTATAGCGTGTATTGAAAGTGCACATAGTAAGCTTTATTTTAAATGCAAAAAAAATGAAAAAAATGTCTTTTTTTAAAAAAAGGAAAAAAAAAATTTTTTTGAAAAAAATAGGTTAAATTTTAAACATGTTTAAAATTTTTTTGCACCATTGAAAAGAGGAGAAAAAAACCTTTAGAAAACATACAGGTCAATTTTTTGTCCACCCTGTTGCATAATAGTTATGATTTTTCAAAAAATACCCTCTCACACTTTACCAGAATCTTCAGCCCCCGCCCCCTTCTACAATTTTCATCAAAATTTCATAATAATTGGTGGTTTGAGTACTGACATAGAATACTACATTTTGTGCAGATATTAGCCTTTATTAGCCATTTTCATTTTTTCGATTGGTACACTTGAGAAATTTTGCCCCATATACATTCTTGAATTACCATCATGGTTACACTAACATTGTTCTCTATATTTCTCAGTTCACCCTTTAGCAATTGAATCAAAAATAATTTTTTTTGGAGATAAATTAAAACACATCATAAAAGTTTGTTTATTATAAATGTTACTAACAATCGAAAATTTTTAATATACAATATTCCACTCTATTATTTCTAATAAATCAACATTTACTAATTTATTTTGTCTTTTAAAAGCGAGAAACGTCAACACTGATAAGTAGCATTTTTGTTTACTTCTGGACTAGAATAATAAAACATTATGCCCTTTGTTTTTTCACATGACTTTAATACCTATTAGGAAATCTTAGTTTAGAATTTATTTAAAATAACTGAAAGTGATTGTTTATTCTAACCTATTTATTCATTATTCCAACCTTAAATTTATAGGTTGTCAGCAATTTCAAATAGATGTTCATTTACTGATTCCAACTGCTAAAAACTGATTGCACCAGTAAATTCACAATGGGTTATTCAATAGAAGATTAACAAAAAAAATGTACCAGTGTTTAAACAGTTTAAATCTTATAATAAAATAAATGTTGTTTATAAATAAAATCAATTTTAATGAAAATTTGAATTCGACGTATTTTTTCTTTTTAAAATTGCTTTTACACAATTTATTACATACTATCTTAATGGGTTTCTTACCCGTGTATATATTCTTAAATAAATAAATAAATAATAAACATTTTAAATGCCTCCAAGATTAATGATTCTTTATAAAAGTGTTTAAGTGTACTTGAGAAACGGTTTAGAACATTCAAACAAAATAATTAAATAAATAAATAACAAAAGATTGAAATAAATATTAGAAATTAAACAATTCTTTATTGTTTATTCTAAAAATATGTAGAAAATATAAACCTGAGAGTACAGTTAATAGTTCTTAACAAATTTATTATTAAATAGATTATTTTTTATAACTTTAAAAATAAAAATGACTGCAAAATGCCTAACTAGACATTTGTCAGTCATTTTCTATCGATCGAAGATTCTAATAATAAGATTTATGTTATTGTTGAATTATTTTAATATAACTTTGAATATCTTTTATATAATTTTAAAAAATACCTTTCAACATTGTTAGTTTATTATTTGGTTCCAAAAATATTAACTTTAGCCCTAATTATAACACTTTTTAGTAAAAAAAAACCATTCACTAGTGACTGTTTATTCACTGGTACAGTCATTTTCTATGCGTAAAAAGTTGAATAAAAAGCTATTTAATATATTGAACACCGTAAGATTTAAAATAAAGTAACGAAAAATATGGTTTTTGCTTCCTATACAAAGTCTTCGTTTTATTAAATTTCCATTTCCTTATCTTCATTATTACACCCTGGTAGGCATAAACATGATTGCATCTTTTTAGTAAAAGTTTCTTCCTTTTTTTTTTCTATATGAATTTAGGCTTAATGTCTTTCAGACAAATATCCTTGAGTATCGTAAAAGTTTAGATTCAGAAAGAACATTGACAGTTTCAGAACACACCTACGCTAAGACGCACCCTTCATTACTGTTCGTTGGGGGCAATTTTCGGTCGATCTCTAACTAATCGTTGCCTAGTAACCACATCCATCGTTATCCCACCCCGGATATAGTCATGTAAAAGTCGGTACACGTGGCGCCATCTAGAATCTTTCAGTAACTAAGAGAACTTAACAAAGATCTGAATGAGACCTACATTGAAAAATAAAAGGTTATTCTTATTATTCTTGTTTCTTTAAAGAATCCTTCTGATTATTATGTGATGTTCTCTTACAATTACAATAAACTAGGTTTAACATTTTCTTGCTTTTTACTCTTTTTCTTAACTGATAAACTATCTTTTATCTTAAGACTAAATTAGAACAATAAAATGTATCATATTATTTTACTTATCGTATCAGTAACTGTATTCAAAGTTATTTAAAGCAGTTTTTTTTCTGTTTTCTATTATTAACATTTTTTTACTTTTTATTCTGCTGCTTTACGCAATTAATGAAAGATCAGATTTAAGCAAATGTTTTCAGCGATTCACACCTTCCTTTTTATGGTGTTGAGTATTCTGGGCCAACTAATAAGGGGTAAGTGGTCTATCGTGTGATGTGTAGTACTCTACAACTCACATAATCTTTAAAAAACAGAAAAAATTTGCGTGATCTCATATTTTTCTTCAAATAATAATAATACTTAAGAATATTGATGTAATTTGCAAAATCAAAAAAATTCTTAGGAAGTAAGTTTTTTTGTATTTTGTGTTTGTACACATTTTTTTATAAACCTTGAACATTTACAAATATAATAAATTTACCATCTAATGTCCTAAATGTATGACACACTGTTTATTAAAGTTCTTAATGTGCAATTAAAATACACTTAAAATACACTAATTTTCCTACGTATACTAAATACCGTCAAGTGGGGCTATTTTGTGCACAAAACCGCTCTTTTTCCACTCTATGCTTTATTAAAATTCAGAATTTAAAAAAATTAAGAATGTATCTATTCAGTTATGTTGTGGACATCCTTCTAAAGGTGTCCTATGAGTTAGCTGACAAGAAAAAAAATTTTGTCTGAGTTATAGAAACTCAAAGTTGTGCACAAAATAGACCCCATGGTGGGGTTATTTTATGTATCCAAGTTTGCTTATTTATAAAGTTGTGTAAAAATTCTTTTTGAACGTTTTTGCTGTATGAAGTATTATTTCTAGATATTCTAGAGTACAATAAAGAAAAACAAAGCCAGAAATATTTTTTTTCTAGGAATTGTTTAACTAATTTGAGAGGAAAACACTAAAATTTAAAAAAATGTAGATTTACAAAAAAAGTTATTTCTTTAAGAAAATTTTACTTAAAATAACTTCAATTACACTTCTTGAGTTATTTTCAGAGAAAAAATTTCAATATTAACTTGAAAATGCTGTAATTCCTAATTTTTTTTTAGGTTTTTAAAGCACCATGAGTAAAACTGAAATTTTATGCTTATTTCTTGTCTTTTATAACAAAAATGAGACAAAAATGTTTTAAAAGCAAATTCTAAAGTAATTTTTACTAACTACAGAACAAATTATTGAAAAAAACTTGATTTTAAAGAATGCACAAAATAACCCACCAAATTCTAGTTTTTCAGTTTTTAACACTTTTTTCTTAAAATATGCAATAAAAAGTTAGCGCATCAAGTATACATCATCACAACAAAATTGTCAACAAGTATTATTAAGACCTTCATAAACACTTTGAAACTTCCGGAAATCTGAACAGAATTTTGAGATCTTTGAAAATTTTTAGCTTGATTTTCACGACTTTACGATTTTTTTTCTGATTTCTGATAAATAATTAAGCAATTTCATTTAGTACTCTCGGAAGTCTAGATATCAGAAAATATTTATATCAAGTAGCAAATTTAAACAACTAAATATAAAGATTTTATTCATTAAAAACCTCGCGTGCACAAAATAGCCCGACGGCGCACAAAATATCCCCACTTGACGATATGTGTCACAGCTAATCCTGAACTATTTCAGCTACTTGATGTTAGTTTGGTATTGTCAACTGTGTCGGTTGAAATATTTGCTAAAAAACTAATAACTGCTGGCTACATAATATTATTTGATATATTAATTCCAATAGTATTCTAAATTATTTATGATGATTCGAAATAACTAAACAAAAACATAAGAAAATGTTTATATAGGCATACATTTTTAAAGCACTTGTTTGGCACTCCTTGTTATTAATACAAAAGACTGTGAGTTTAAACCAACTTTCACACAAAGGTGCTCACCCTGTAACTATTCTTCCGTATAATGAATTTAATCAATTCTCTCAGAGGATTAAAAAAAACCAAAATCTTTAATGAAACCATTTTTACAAAACTCGAATTTTTATATTGAAAAATTTAATTTTTGGATTTACACTAATAGTTTGTCAAGGATCATAATAAAAATTAATACTGTAATGTACCCAAGTAGCACGTAATGTTACGTGAATATCGTAGTCATATTACATTCAATATTACTAATATTACGGGATAATGTTACAATGATATTGACGTGATATTAAATGTCCACATCAAGGTATAATATTACAGTGACATTGGGCCGCCAAGTTTCGAACCATTTTAAGTGAACCAACTGACTAAGAAAGTAGGCGCCTTGAACCTCTAAGCTATTTAGCTCTTAGAATACATTTTAAAAAGTGTTCTTCATATTTTACTACATATATGTAATGTAATTGTAATATTTGTAATATAACTGTACCTAATGTTTGTAATATAACCGTAATATTTATATTCTATAGGAAGATTTGTAATATTACTGTAATATTACCCAATGGGAAATTTACGATTGGCGCATTAATAGTCTAATATTGGGAACCAGTGATACCAATATTGTCGCAATAATGGTAACCAATATTGAACCACTATTGGTCAAACCTTGGGATGATCATGATCATGCCAATGATTGGTTAGTCATCATTGGCTCATTATTGGCTACCAAGACAAAAATCAGATTCTAAAAAGCTTGGCAATTCATTGGCTGAAAAGATTGGACCAATATTGAAAGCCAATTAGTGTACCAATACTTGTAATGCCGATTAAAAACCAAAAATAAATAAAAAATCAATTATAAGCATGTATATAGCCAAATTATTTACAATCGGATTTTTCGCAGCCAATAATGAACCATTGTTGGCTGCCTATGACTGTCAAACCCGTAATTATCCCAAAATTTTACCAATTGTGAAATAAAAAATTCTGAAATTTGATTTATAGCCTAATTCACTGAAGAGCTATTTAAAAATTCTCCAGTCAAAAGTAGACACGTGTAACCAGAATATTGGACAGTGCAAGGAGCTGGTTTTCTATAAGAGTCCTGATGCAACTTATTCGCGAGAAGCTTTGGCGGTCACGCACCCTGCAGCCACTTAAGAAAACTATATTCGTGTCGAGAATCTGTCGCGCGTCAGGCGGGAATAGTATTTGAATTTAAAAGCATGAAGCATTTAATCCAGTACTCAAAAGATAATGTGACAATAGAGATTAACTGAAATGTTTAAGGGGGCATAGGCTGTTACAAAAATTAAAAAATCGATGTTTGGAGATTTTTTTGTATTAAAGTACAGCATTTTAGAAACGTTGGCTCAAAATTTCAAGTCGATGCGAGCAAAATTGGAAGAGAGAGAGAGAGAGAGAGAGAGAGAGAGCGTGCGTTTTGTGCGCCGCTTATAAGGCCCGTGACTGTAGTGTCGTTTCTTGCGGCGCACAGTGGTTTAAAATCAAAATTTTATATTCAAATCAATCTCACAAATCTCTTAAGAATTTAATACTAAATGTTTTAAAAAGAGAAAATTGAAAATCCATGCAGCAGTTCTCCCTAAAAGTTGATTTAAGCATCAAATTATGATTTCAAACCTCTGCGATAGCGAGAAGGGGAATTATGATGTCCACCATAAAAAAACTTTTTTTTTAGGAGCTTGAATAAATTTAATATAACTTTTATAATTTGTATTATTTTTTAATGAATAAATTCAGAAATGTTCTTTTAATATAGGTTGATTTCATGCAAAAATATAGGCAGTCCCTGACTGCCTATGCCCCCTTAAATTATAACGTCTTTTTATTTTATTTATTTTTATTTCATCATTTTACAGGTTTAGTGAAACCTTTTTACATTAATAAAAAATGAAGAAAAAATATCAACATTTTGGCAATATAAACTAATAAAAAGATACAAAACCAAAGTAAAAATATTCAAAGAATAGCGGCTACAGTGAATTAAATATGGAAAAATATAACTAAAACGTATAGTGTGTTTGCTAATTGACTTGATAATTTGTATTCAGAGGCCTCAAAGAAGTCTAAGTCACGTCTAAATCTGTTTGCCTCATTACATATTCTGCTAAATACAGAGCTTTCTGCATAATTAGTGCGATGTACAATTGTGTGAAAAAGCATAGGCATAGGCTTCTTAGCTTTTTTACGTTTCTTATAAAGAGGCTCAGGAGGTACTGTCAATTTAATTTGTTCCAAAACTGTAGCACAATTTACCCTTCCTTTTAAGATCTTGTATAAGAAAAGTAAATCATTATACATAAATCTTGACTCTATTTTGGAAATGTTAAGCACAGTTCTGATCTCAGAATAATCATGACTAAATCGATCGTAGTACATACTCAACAATCTAGCTGCAAAACGCAGGAACTTGTTTTGGACTCTCTCTAAACGTACAACTTAATACACCTGATAAGGTGACCAGATAACAGAGTCAGTTTCAAGGATCTGCCTTACCAAAGATAAATACAGTACCCGGATAGGTATTTGGTTACAGAACTCCGAAGTGTTTCTCATAATAAAGGCAAGCATCTTATTAGCCTTAGAGATCACATCATATATGTGACCAAAAAACGAATAATCAACCGATAACGTAATGCCAAAGTCTCGAAAATTAGAACTTCTGGTCAACAAACAGGAGATAATCACATAACGATGGTGAATAATAAAGTTTGAACGGGAAAAGGAAATGACCGAACATTTAGAAACATTTAAACTTAAATGATTCTTCTCCGTTCAACACAAAAAAGCATCTACATCAGTTTGTAACTTAGTAAAATCATTTGAATTGTTTATAACTTTATAGAATTTAAGGTCGTCTGTATATAATAAAAAGAAACAAAATTTAAAAACAGAATATATGTCATTAATAAATAAAATAAAAAGCAAAGGACCAAGAAGCGATCCTTGGGGTACACCAGAAGTTGCAGTAAAAATGTCAGAATATTCATTATTTACATACAGAGAGAGCCCTGTTAGAAAGATAATTTTTTATTAGTTTTAAAACCTCACCACTAAAACCCGTACGTTCGAGTTTAATAATCAGTAAATCATGATCAACTTTATCAAAGGTTTTAGAGAAATCAGTGTATATTGCATCCACCTGATTACCCTTCTCCAGATTATTTAAAATAAAATCAGAAAAAATACATAAGTTCGTATTTACAGACCTCTCCCTCATGAAACCATGCTGTTCATCAATAATAATATTACAAGAGCCAGATAAGATGACATCCGCGATGATACCCTTAAAAATTTTAGCAAATACATTTAATATAGTAATGGGACGATAATAATTACAGACATCACTCTTATCTCCAGATTTAAAAATTGGTGCAATATAACCTTTTTTCCACTCTTCTGGAAAAATACCATCTAAGATAGCTTTATATTATATATTGTGTAATAGACTTAAGAAGGAAAAACAGCAGGATTTTACCAGGGCGGGAGGTATACCATCCTAGCCCGCACCTTTATTAGAATCCAGCGAAATGAGCCTCCTCAAGATCCTTTCCTCACTAATAGAAAAATTACTCAAGTCAACTAAATCGCTATAATTAGTACAATTAAATGAATTTGTATCACTCAGATTTTCAAAGACAGACACAAAGTAATTTGCGAACAAATTAGAAATATTTCTAGCATGATTTGCTGAAGCATTTCCAAAATGTATATTAGTCGGAATGTGAGGTTCCTTACGTCTATTGTTAACAAATTTCGAAAAAAATTTCGGATTGTCAACAATAGATGCTTCAGTATTACGGATATAATCACTATATCATGTACGAGATAACTTTTTACATCTAGATCTAAGACTAGAAAAAATATCATAATTTTGAGCAGATTTGCTTAATTTATAACTTAAATGAGCGATTTTTTTTTGCTTTATTAAGTCTTTAAGCACACGAGTAAACCATTTAGGCTACTAAGAACTAAAGAACTGCTTAACCGGGACAAATTGTTTAAATGATTTAAATATAGTCATGAAAATTGCAAAGTAAATCGTCCACATTATTACAATCAAAAACAAAATTTCAATCGATAGAATCTAAAAAGTTTGCTATGCCTGCAAGGTCTGCATTTTTAAAATCATATTGACTAGTATTAAACTGTGGTGAATAAGAAGCAGTATTTTTCGAAGATATATAGATGTCAAAAATTAATGGAATATGATACTCGTCAATAGGCAATAAAATTTCATTATAAGTGGAATATATAAAAAAAAATTTAAAGTTACAAAAAACAAGGTCAAGTAAGGATTCATGATAATTCATAAAAGTATTAACTTGAAATAAGTTCAAAAAATCAATGGTATCCGAAACTACATTAGTGATAGATCTATGTGAAGCAATATACCTAGCTTAGCTGGCACTGTTGGACGCACCTTATTATTCCATGTAGCGTAAGGCATATTAAAATACCCGAAAATACACAAATTTGCAACTTGGAAAGATTTACTAATATCCTCAATGGAATCGCACATATCAGTGTAAATCTTAAAGGCGGAATTAGGTGGAAGGTAATATGCTCCAATAAGGTATATCATATCATTAAAGTGTAATTTAATCAATAAATATTCAATAGAGTTAAATTTAGATAAAAGTAGCGAGCTTCGCAAATTACGCTTGACAGTGATCAGAACACCACCACCTCTAAGATTCTTACTAGTCATTTTATTCCTATCCCACCTATACACATCATAACCCAAAAAACCAGGTTCAGATGATCGAATGTCAGAGTTCAGCCAGGTTTTAGAATAAAACCACAACGTCATACGAGAAAATTAAAATAGAAATTTTCAGGAAGTCAAGTTTTGTTCTGACGCCCCTGATATTCTGATAATAAATCAATAATATTCGAGCAATTGATATGGGTATAGATTTTTTTGGGAGCTACAAAGACTTGTACCACTTGAAAGTGGGGTTTCACTAATAACCCCTGTGTTTAAGTTATAAAAACAAAAAGAGTTTTGATCTAAAATACTGCAAACTGGTCTTGAACTCCGGTAATCAGATGTGTGTCCTGTCCTGAAGTACTTCTCATAGCTATAGTAGGATTCCCTTGACGAAACACAATGCGCAAGTCCTTCTCTCCGTTTTATTGTCGAATCTGCAACGTCTTTTTCAGCTTCACCAATTCTGCATTTAAGCACGTAATCCTATAGAAATATGTATAAGCATATCTGACGATGATCGTACGTACCATGGTCGAGTTTCCCCCTACACCAGATGAAAAAGCTGTTTCCATGACTTTTAGCTTCTCTGAAGGTCCTGAAGTAAGGGTGTGTTTTTAGCAAGTCGGCAGAACATCGCAACCCCCGCATAACCCTGTAGTATGGGCTACAGGGTACCTGAAGGCAGGGTTTCACTTCCTAGGCAAAAAAAATAAACCATATTTTAAGGTTAAATCAAGGACGTAACCACAAAAAATTTTCAGGAGGGGTTTTATCAACAAACAGTCAAAGTGATGACCTTTTTTTTTTTTTTTGAAAACTTGAACAGCTGTCAAAAACATTTCGGGGGGGGGGGGGTCAAACACCCCTATCACCCCCCCTGGCTACGGCCATGGGTTAAATCACCTATTTGCTTTGTGACTGATTCAAATGATGTTGTAAATTGCGCCTGCAATGCTAGAATATTTTTTGCAATATTATCCAGATCTGAAACTATTAAAGGCTGAACTGTAGGTGGAACCGACGGCCTTGCTGTATCAAGATCGGAAAGAGCACGTGATCGAGGCAGTTTGCAACATTTCAAGAATGAATCATTTTGGTGAATGAAAATTTTTTATTTAAAAAATAACCTGCTTAATTTAAAATCAATGATAATAAATAATTTCAAGAAATAAGAATTAAATTCCTGATGATTGTAAGAAAATTGGAAATTAGTCATTAAGTTGAAATCGATTATTTTGAATTTATTTTGATTATTCTTTTTTTAAGTCTAAATACGGATTAAAAAATGTTTTTTACATTAAATAAATTAAAAATTTCAAATTATATTAGATATATAAAATCAAATTAAAACGTTAAACAACCTTTTACAATATTTAATTTTATTTGATGAAAAAAGCTTTTATTTTTCAAATGCACTAGTCAAAATTATAAAAAATTGAACGAATAAAATTAAACTTATCTTTTAAAATACTAATTTTTTTAAATTGAACAAAGTTGTAAGAACTATAAAAATTGGTAATTTAAAATTTTAAATAAAATTCTGAATGTTTGGCTTTTTAAATACACAAACAATATCTTTCTAAGAAGCTAAATTAAAATTAACGATAAATAAATATTATAATTCTTATGTAGTATTATTTTAATTTAATTTTTTTAAATTTTCTTTTAAAATTTAAAATATTTCACTTTAGAAATCCATATCTATAATTTTATTTTACGTTGCTTTTTAAAAGCAAAAAATTAAAAAAACTCTTTAAAAAATGTCTTAAATGCAGAATATCATTAATTTCAATTCAAATTTAAATTGTTTTAAACTTCAATGAACAATATTATTTAAATAAACTTTTCCATAAAGATTTGTTTATAAAAATTGTTTCTTATTCCACAGGCACAAACATCGCGCTTTTAGATACTCGTTCACGTCTCGTGGTCACTTCGTTCGCACTCGACTGTCACTCGTACACAAATCAGCGTAAACATATGGCTGCCTTTAGCCCCTTGTTGCCTAATACACAGGTTTACATTGAAATTGCCAATTCAGCAATTTAAATTTTTTTCGATTATTTTGAGTGTTTTAAGCTAAAAAAAATTTATTTTAATTTTTTTCCTTCGTGCAGTTTCGCTGTACATGAAAATTAAGGTTTTTCGTGCTCAGAGTTCACTTAAACCGTTCTAGAAAAGCAGCATCTTTTCTAATTCAAATAAGTAATAAGTCATTTTAAAGATAATTAAATTACCTTTAAAATGACCTATTAGTCGTTAAAAAAGAATAAAAAATGTTTGAGTTATAGAGGACCAAATTCAAAATTATATGACAATTTTTGTAATTTTCAGTTGTTTGGATCTTTTCTGTTAATTTTTTTTAAACCAAAACAATGGAAAAGTAAAAATATTGTAGGTCTCAATGATAGTTTATTCTATTAGGAAAATTTTGAGCTTGGTTGGATCAAAAACAGATAAAAAATGGTAACTCTACTTTTAATTATATTAAAAAATATTTTTTGAAAAATTTAAGTAATAGTGTTTTTTTAAGTTTAAACCTGAATTAATTATAATGAACAATTAATTCAATTTAAAAAGACAGGTTTTGATCTAGAAATTATATTCTTACTATACTGTTAAAAACTTGGAGAATTAACGATTGCTGGATTTTGGACTTAAATTTTTGGAGTTAAAAATCAACTCCAAAAGGGAGGTGCACCTATGCGTGTCATTATAAAGAAGAGTAGGTACTTTAGATTTAGATTTTGTTTCGCACCTAAAAGTAAAAATCGAATATTTAGAAAGAATATCTGTTAAACCCGATACTTGCAGTTCATTTTTATTGAATGCTTTGTATTTTTCAACCAAGTTGTTCATTTTTTCGGCGTAGGTTATACTTCTGTCTTTACTCTTCTTGATTCGTGTTTTGTAGAAAACATCAAATTAGTACTAATTTTTAGTTTGGTTTGGGTCAAACTCAAATCTACTAAAATCGGCTTCCTAAAATTTAAATATTGTCTATGTACTCTTAAAACAAATTTCTCGGAGGTGTTTTATTTTGTCCCATTTTTTTCACAACTTCTTGGGCAATAACAGAAGTCCAGACTACGCTGAGAAAATCAACATCTTGGTTGAAAAATACAAAGCGTTCGGTAAGCATGAACTGCAAGTATTAATTTTAACAGGCACTCATTTCCATTATTCAATTTCGAATTTTAGGTGCGAATATGACGAAAATGCATTTCCTGTTCAGCCACTTGGATTTCTTCCCAAAAAATTTATGAGCCGAGAGCGATGAACAAGGTGAGCGCTTTCATCAGAACATGAGTGAAATCGAGAATAGGTACAAAAGCTTTTGGGATAAATCTATGATGGCAGAATTTCTTTTCCTAACATCGACAACGAAAGTGTACAGGCGCACCAAGCCAGGAAAATCAGTCGACGAAATCAAAAGTAGGATGAATATCATTTCTAGACCGAAAACTCTTTTTAAATTGAATAAATTGTTCATTATAATTAATTCAGGTTTAAACTTAAAAAAACACTACTACTTAAATTTTTGAAAAAATATTTTTTAATATAATTTAAAGTAGAGTTACCATTTTTTATCTGTTTTTGATCCAACCAAGCTCAAAATTTTCCTAATAGAATATACTATCATTGAGGCCTACAATATTTTTACTTTTCCATTGTTTTGGTTTAAAAAAAATTAACAGAAAAGATCCAAACAACTGAAAATTACAAAAATTGTCATAAAATTTTGAATTTGGTCCTCTATAACTCAAACATTTTTTATTCTTTTTCAACGACTAATAGGTCATTTTAAAGGTAATTTAATTATCTTTAAAATGACTTATTACTTATTTGAATTGGAAAAGATGCTGCTTTTCTAGAACGGTTTAAGTGAACTCTGAGCACGAAAGACCTTAATTTTGATGTACAGCGAAATTGCACAAAGGAAAAAAATTAAAATAATTTTTTTTTAGCTTAAAACACTTAAAATAATCGAAAAAAATTGAAATTTCTCAATTGTCAAAAAAAAGTTTCAAATTTGTAAACTTGTGATATAGGGGAAAAGGTTCGGTTGTGTGCATGGTTCGGTTGTAGGCACCCCTGCGAAACTTTTGAAAGAAAAGATATTTGTCAAATGTGACAAATGTCAAGTGTGTGGTATGACCGCTCGTAGTTTTTGCGAGAATGCAAAATTGAACGGACATCTGTGCTTCTTGCTGCAAAGAAATTAATTTTTTACACTTTGAAATTAAAATAAACTTTTTTTTAAATATTTATTTAAAAGTAGCACGAATGAAAGTGAATCAATCAAAAAATGTATGTCTGATGCTTATTTACACAGTAAATATAATATATTTTGTAATCCAATACTGAGTATCACAACAATGTTTACAACCAAAATTTTTTTAATGTAGTTTTAACGTGATTGAAAAGTTCGGTTGTAGGCACTCAAATTGGTTCGGTTGTGAGCACCACTATTTTTTTAGAAAAATCGCGAAATATCGTATTGGATGAAATCATACGTAATTTCTCACAACTATTAATAGTGTTTCACGAATTTTAAGGGTTTCCAGTGGTCCCTGGGTGTGATTTAGAGACAAAGTTCTTATAACGAGACTTTAGCGTCCGTCGTGTAATGACAATAGTTGTGCATTTTGGGTTCTATGCGTGAAAGAGGGAGACAAAGAGAGACAAAGAAAGACAAAGATAGTCGGTATATCGATGTGAAGTGGAAGTGAAGTGAAAATGAAATGGAAATGAAATGTAATTAAAGTGGAAGTGAAATGGAAGTTAAATGGAAGTGAAGTGAAAGGGAAGTGGAGGTGAATTACAGTGAAGAGGGACTGAAGTGGATGTGAAAAGTTTTATCTTATGCGATAATTTTGCCCCGAAAGCCTTTAAAATAATTAAGATTTAGTTTTGAAATTAAACTTAAACTAATTTAAATAACTTCATGTATAATCATATAATTAATAATTCAATTTATATTTTTTCATATTTGAGGTGGTTTAAGTTCATTTTTCCCCATTTTTAGCAAATTTTTTAAGGGTGTCCACTACCGAACCAAAATTTTATTTTGGCAAAAAATGACCACTTTATTAAATTAATAAAAAATAATTTTTCTATTCGACGGAATCAATTTAGTTTCTTTGCCAGAAGTTAGCTAAGGTCTCTAGCTTTCCATACATACGTTAATGTCCGTGTCATATTTATTGGGACAAAGTTATGGGTCCAAAACAAAAAGAGTGACCACAACCAAACCTATTCCTCTACTATCTTTAAATAATAAAAATGAAAAAAAGTATTTATAGTTGCTTTTAAAATCTTTGGTTTTCTGATTTAAAAAAAAAGTTTTTTAAAAATTCAGGAAATAGAAAATGATATTAAATCAATAATAATTTAAAATTTTTGTGTTAAATTGAAATAATCAGTTTTTTAATTTTACTGTTTAAAGAGCTTTTGTTTTTTAAAACATGTATTCAAAATATTTCAAATACGCAAAGTAAAATATTATAGTTGCCTTAAATATGTTTAATTTTAAATTAAAAAATTCAAACAGCATAACATGCCATCAAGTAACTTTAATTTATTGGTAATTTCAGTTTGACTTTTTAGAAATCTACTGATTAAAAAAATTAAATAATAAAAGTAAAAAAAAAGTTTTAAAATTACATTAAAAATTTTGAATTAGCTATTTTTATAATTTTTCCCTTTTTTTTAATTTTAAAAGTGAAATTTAATTTTTGGCAGTATATTTTTTTCTATCGCGAATAATTTATTTTAAAACAAAAGATTGTCTAAAAAAATAAATAATAATTTATTCACTTGCTTTTCAGCCATACGGCTAGTAAACGCGGACTTACTCACATTAATACAATTATAATTTTACAAAAATATTTAACAAATATATAAGTAACTATGCTAGTCAAAAGAAAATAAATAGCATGATCAACAATGTAAAGGTTTAGTTAAGTGTAGCTCTTGCAGTATTCCGAAATTAAATTTAACAACATTTTTTATAACTTTTCCCTCGGTGGGTGAGAGAATCGTAATCCATCCTTCAGATAGTATGTACATTTAAAATTTTCAGGGAAATCAACTTGACATAAGTGTGCACAAGCAGGGCATTCAACAAGAACATGATGCTAACTGTCCTCCTCCCGCCCACAAAAAACATAATCAACCTCTGCACTAAAAAAGTAAACAAATTGACCAAAATTGATCCTACAAACATGTTTATTTAAAAGTCTTATTTGTGCAAAGATTCTTTTTGTTACAAGTGTCGATCTAGATATTGAGTACTGTTGTGTTTCAAAATTTGGAGAAAGGATAGGATACATTAACAGACTCGTGCTCTTAGAACAAGAATCAATGTCAATAGCTTCTTGATAGTTACCATATTCCTTAAGCATATCAGTCTTAACATATTCGCCAGTGTCCAGAGAGAGGCTCAACCATCTTTCAGTTAAACATGAGGCATCAAAAGATGCTCCCAGTTAGATATACCAGTGAAATTTATATTTCGGAGAGATGCTTGCCGATTTTCTGAGTTGTTCAATACATTTCCTGGGGTATCTAGCGCTACTCATATGTGCAATTTTACAAACCTAAGTTAAAACATTCGATAAAATCTTATGAGAAAGGTGGAGGGACCCAGTCTCCAGCCTAACCGCTAAATTCGGAGTGTTATTCGGTATATTCAAAAGTTTTTTAAAGTAGGAGAGTTTAACTCTATCAATCATATCAAGATAATTGAGACCCCATATCGGAACACCGTATTCCAAAATGCTCAAAGATACATTCAGGAAAAGCTTATAATAAGTATCCCAAGAATCTGCCCCGACTAAGTAGATAATTTTTAAAATCCTCCTACCGCAGAATTTGATGCACTAATTGCCCTGTTTGTAGCCGAGAGTAAGGATCCAGTCGCAGAGAAGGTGATACCTCGATACGTGTATTGTTTAACTACCTTAATTCGCTCTTGCCCAAATTCAAAAGATTTAAATTTATTTGCAGCTGATTTTCCCGATCTAGTGAATACAATAATTTTAGTTTTCTCTGCAAGATCGTTCGCCTTACAATAAATATATAGAGCTGTCAACTTTTTAATTAATTCAATAAGGGAGTCAGACAGGAAGATATAATTGTCTGCATCAATTAAACATTTTTTCAAGTCACGAATAAATAAAATAAACAAATATGGGTTCAGTACTTCTCCCTGTAAAACTCCCCTATTTACCCTAACATAGTCAGTGCATCCTTCGCTAGTTTCAATACAAGTATAAGCGTAGTGATAAAAACTTTGAATGTTTCGGATTATTTTGGAACTTAAGCCAAGTTGATGTAGCTTAATCCAGAGAAGTTAATGTGAGATCGATGAGAAGGCCCCGTTAAAGTGATGAAAGTGGTATAGACAACAGCATTTGATTTACTTAAGTGAATTTGAATAATAGAGTATAACAAGAAAAGGTTATCCAGGCAACCCCTACCCCTTCTGAACTAATGTAACCGGCCTATAGTTTTCAGGGTTACCTACATCACCCTTTTTAAACAACATAGATGTAGATAACCTTCCCCACCCTTTGGGGACAGATTCTGAAGCTAAAATTTCAATAAGAGATGTTGCATAAAAAACATCCATTTCTGAGGGAGATTCTTGTAGAATTCGTAACCAATTCCATTGACTCCAGGGGCCTTACTACTTTTACAATGTTGTAGGCTAAGAAGAATTTCCTAAGTGGTAATACTACTGTCCAATATTGGATGTGATACATTTAAAAAAGTATAACTGCAAAAAATGTCGCTGTCAATTCTGTAGCAGTTAACAATAGACCAAAATTGTTTCGATTGTTTACAATAGGCAATTTTATTTATTAGAGAGTTTCGATAATTCATTTTTTTTTCTTTAAAACTTTTCCTAAAATACCTTTTTTTCTGATAAAATAAGTTTTGACTTTTTAGAAAATTCATTAGCTTTAGCTTGTTTTATAGCTAACAAAACACGTCCCTTAGCAACCATGCAATCATTATTATCGAACCACGGTTATCTATTTGTTTCTATACATGGGTTCAGGCCTGGATTGGCCATTCGGGATACTGGGAAAAATCCCGGTGGGCCGCCGCTAGGTGGGCCGGTATTTTTGTAGGTCTAATTAATAATTTAATTTATGTAATTAAATTTTATTTAATTTTAATTTACTCTTTTCTGTTTTCAATTAGTTTTTCAACATTGAATCATTTTCCGCTTCTTTCATTTTTCTTTTCAATCACAGGAATTGTATTTCCTACAATTCTTATAATTATTATTATCTTTAACTTTCAATTGCATTCTTTAATTTTCAATCCGATTCTTCAATTTTCAATTCCATTCTTCAGTTTTCAATTATTATTTTCTACTATACTTAAGAATTCTAGACTTTTTTAATTAGGGGAGAGTCGCTAGTTGTGAGACGGGTTTTATTTTTGACTTATAAATTGGAAATAGGTAAACGAAATCGTAAATAAAATACACCGTTCAAAAAGTAACTTAAAAACGCAACTTTTATTCATAGAAAGTGTAGTGTTCAGATGAACTCGAAAAATTTTATGATCAATTTTCGGAGCACATCTTTTTAGTCAAAAAAAAAAAAAAGGTGTCCAGTTGTGAGACACTTATAAAAAAATGCTAAAATTTAACAAATTTGGCATGAAACATTATGTTTAATATAAAAAACTAAATATATTGATAATACATATTATTATATACTTAATAAAAATATTTATTCTTTAAAATATGACTATCAGTTTTCTTTATCAAAATCGCTGTCGCAATGTAGGCAAATGAAATAAATTGTGCGCATGTTCCCACACTTTAAATAATTATTGTGTTATCAAATGTACGTAACGAACTAAACTGAACAGAGCGCTTTATGCTGCATAACGAAAAGTATAGGCTATTCCAGATGGGCGGCGCCACCGTCTCACAACTGGTGACTTGCTGTGTCTCACAACCGGAAATTGGCGCTATTTTGAAAGAGGAAAAAGAAAAAATTTCCAACTGTAGATTGAAACAATGCAATATTGCATTACAAAATATAAGGAAAATACTAAATAAAAATGCATAACATTTAGCTTTTCCAAATAATTAACTTAAAAAAAAAGTAATTTGCACATATTGAAAAAAAGTTTTTTAGTCGATTTTCACACACAGTGTTGGCATCTAACACAAACAATACATATATCCGCTTCGGTGTACACGCAAAAGTTGGCTCGTATAAAAATAAATGTTTTTATGTATACCAATCAGCCTTTTTATATTTCGTATTAAAACAAATGGACTGCCTCACAACTGGTGCCGTCTCACAACTGGCGACTCTCCCCTACTTCTTTCAATTTTTAATTATATTTTTTAAATCTCCATTACATTCTTCAATTTTCAATTATCTCCTTTACTTTTTTCTATTTTCAATGATTCTCAAATAATTTTATAACTAATTTTTAACTTTTTAAATTATTTTGTTCTCTTGGTGATTATTTCTGAGGGCTTCAAGATATCAAAACGATACGATATTTGAGCAATATTGATATTGATCTCAAAATTTCTTGACCATCCAAATATCGTATCGATATTGTTGACAAAAATATCGTCTCTAGTTTGTAATATTGACCTAAAATAATTAAAAAATTACGAAAATAATTCACAAATGAAAAAAATTGGAATAATGGCAAGATTAATAAATCAAAAATTGACAAAAATAATTTAAAAAATTAAAGAACAAATAGGGGAGAGTCGCCAGTTGTGAGACGGCTCCAGTTGTAAGACAGTCCATTTTTTTAACACGAAATATAAAAAGGCTGATTGGTATACATAAAAACATTTCTTTTTATACGAGCTAACTTTTGCGTGTACACCGAAGCGGATATATGTATTGTTTGTGTTACATGCCAACACTGTATGTGAAAATCGACTAAAAAACTTTTTTTCAATATGTGCAAAGTACTTTTTTTTTAAGTTAATTAATTAGAAAAGCTAAATGTTATGCATTTTTATTTAGTATTTTTCTTCTATTTTGTAATGTAATATTGCATTGTTTCAATCTACAGTTGGAAATATTTTTTTTTCCTTTTTCAAAATAGCGCCAATTTCCGGTTGTGAGACACAGCAAGTCACCAGTTGTGAGACGGTGGCGCCGCCCATCTGGAATAGCCTATATTTTTCGTTATGCAGCATAAAGCGCTCTGTTCAGTTTAGTTCGTTACGTACATTTGATAACACAACAATTATTTAAAGTGTGGGAACATGTGCACAAGTTATTTCATTTGCCTACATTGCGACAGCGATTTCGAGGAAGAAAACTGATAGTCATATTTTAAAGAATAAATATTTTTATTTAGTATATAATAATATGTATTATCAATATATTTAGTTATTTATATTAAACATAATGTTTTATGCCAAATTTTTTGAATTTTAGCATTTTTTTATAAGTGTTTCACACCTGGACACCTTTTTTTTTTTACTAAAAAGATGTGCTCGGAAAATTGATCATAAAATTTTTCGAGTTCATCTGAACACTACACTTTCTATGAATAAAAGTTGCGTATTTAAGTTACTTTTTGAACGGTGTATTTTATTTACGATTTCGTTTACCTATTTTCAATTTATAGGTCAAAAATAAAACCCGTCTCACAACTAGAGACTCTCCCTTATAAAATTTAAAAAAAAAACAATTAAAAATTGATAATAAATAGTTTACAAATTACTATATTAATAAATAAATCAATAAATAGTAGAAAAGAAGTAAAAAAGCCCAGGATTGTTGAATATTTAAGAAAATAATTGACAATTAAAAACTGAAGAAAACTGTAGGAAAAATTATAAAACATAATTGAAAATTGAATGGGATTTCAAAAAATTAAAGTTGGTTGAAAAACGAAGAAAATAATTGCAATTTAAAGAAAATAATTTAAAATTAGAAAAAAAGAAAAAAATTCAAAATTAAAGAAAAAAACTTTGTATTAAAGAGAATAGTTGAAAAATTGAATTGAAAGTTCAAGAAAAGTATTGTCAATTGAAAAAATTATCGAAAAAAGCCAAAAATTATTGAATATTGAAGAAAATAATTGCCAATAAATTGGAAAAAATTCTAAACATGGCAAGATTATTAAATTGATAATTAACGGAAATAATTTTAATCAGAAAAAGATAAACATGAAATTAAAAAAAAACTAAAAAAGAAAGAAAATGATAGAAATAATTCTAGAAACAATTGGAAGTTTAATTGCTTTTTGAAGAATTAAACTGTATTAGAATTCAAAGAAAACACTTGCAAATTAAAAGAATAATAAAATAAAAAAAAATAAGTATCAATAAAAGAAAAGAATTGTAATTGAATAGGGGAGAGTAGTCAGAGTTTGACAGTGGTCAGAGTTGAATCATCGCGTTTATTTTGTTTTATTACAGTAGATCCATATGTCTTTGTGTGTAAATACTTGTTAGCAATGCCAGCAAACTTTTTACATGGATTGCAGTGAAGTGTGCGAACTATATAGACGTATTAAGCAAGTCCGTGTTATGCGCTCAACAAAAAACGTTCTTGTAGTTTCAAAATTAGATAATTAAATGTAGCAGAAATATGCCAAAGATAAATTAAGCTGACTAAAATTGTTCATTAAGATGTAGTACAAAAATGTGGAACGTAATTTGGTGTTTGTATAAAGCGTTCATGGTGTGTGTGTGATATGAAGCTAAACGACGCTTGAGTCAAGGTTGGTACACCCAAAATTGTGCAATTCGGAAGCATTTTTGCAATGAAAATGAATTTGTTAACTTAAAAAGGTGTCAAAAACTTCATTTCTATTGGAAAGAAAGAAAATTCAAATTTTTGGTAATACTTTTTCACTTTCAGATTAATTTCGCGATACAAGAGGAAATACGATTTTTTCCAGTTTCATGTTTCCTTTTGTCATTTCCAAATGTATTTGAGTGCCATTCTGTCATGCGAAGGCAAAAATATTTTAATTTTCAATCATTTATCTTCATATTTCATTGATTTTCTACAGTGACCCAACTCTGACTACCATGTTCAACTTTAACTACCTTTTTTTTTTTAATTGCCTATAACTCCGAAAATTTTGGTCCAAATTTTTTGCAATATTTAGCAAACACATTGCATTTTAGTAGAACTTTCCAATAATATAAGAGACATCGCAAAAGTCGGCCTACAGGAGAAGTTATAGAGAAAAGTCAAAATTATATCCAACTCTGACTACTCTCCCCTACAAATAATTGAAGAATTGAAGAACTGAATTGAAATTTCAAGAAAATAATTAATAATTGAAAAAAATAATTGAATACCTACAGTCGTGAATTATCTAATATGAAAGAGAATAATTAAAAAAAGACGAAAATAAAGGACAATTACAAAAAAATTCGAAAAATTGTAACATTAAAAAATTCACATTTCAACAGAATAATCTAAAAAATTAAGAATGTAATTTTAAGATTTAGAACTGGAATAACTAAGAATAAAAATTGAAAAAAAATTATTGTAGTAATTGTAAAAAATAATTGTAAATTTAATTAGATTATAAAAAATTGAACTTGATTAAAAATCTTTGAAAATAATTGCCTATTGAAGGAATCAAGTGAAAATTGCAAAAATAATTGAAAAAGATCGAGAAATATTGAATATTGACTGAAATAATTGAAAATTCAAGCAAATAATTGAAAACTGAAAAATAATTGAAAAAGCGAGAATATTTGAAATTTAAAAATAATTGAAAACGGAAAAAAAATTGAAAAACCGAGAATATTAAAAATTAAAGAAAATAATTAAAAACTGAAAAAATTATTGAAAAAACGAGACTGTTTGAAAACTAAAAAAAATAATTGAAAAAAACCGAGAATATTTGAAAATTGAAGAAAATAGTTAACTGGAAAAACAATTGCAAAAAATGAGAATTATTTAATATTAAAGGAAGCAATTGAAAATTGATAAACATATTGAAAAAATCCGAAAATCATTGAATATTAAAAAGAATATTTGAAAATGGAAGAACATGATTGAAAATAAAATAAAATAACTGTAGAATTAAAGAAAATAATTAAGGTTTGAAGAAAATAATTGTGAAATAAAGAAAGTAATTGTGTATTGAAATATTAAAAAAATTATTTTCAGGTGAATGAAACCGACTTTTTTTATGCTGAAGGAGACAAAGTAGATAGAAATTCATTTTGAGCGATTTTTAATGATAGAACGTCCAACGTCCTTCCGGCAGGACAAAAAAACCTTCCGCGAGTACGTATGAAATCGCGCTATAAAATTAACATGGATTCAGATAAACAAAAAGTAGTATAAATCGTTGGAAAGGTAAAGAATCAAGCTTTCAGCGCATGTAAACATGGAACTTGTGAATTCAAACCCTGAAGCTTGGTAGCTAAAAGAAGTTAAATTTTCTAAAAATTCACATAATTTTTAGTCACAAAAAGACGACGCGCGGTACTGCCGGCAGGACGTTTTCGTTTTTTTTAAAAAGACTACCCAAACCTTGTACATAAATTTAAAAAATCGATATTTACGTCATCTGAAAGCTTATTTCATTACCTAAAAAACCATATATTCATTTTTATACATATCTACTTCCATATTGATGTTATAGAGCGATTTCCGAGGGAGTCGCGCCTGAGCCATTTACCACCGGCCGCCATTACGTTAGTTATAACAATATTTACAACAGTAAATAATAAACTCAATTCCTTTGATGATGAAGATGATGAATTATGATGATAATGATGATGGTGATGATGATGATGATGATGATTATACGAAATTAAAATATTTTTTCACAAAAATGAATTGTCCTTCCGAAAGGACGTTTACTGTGTGAAAGCGCATCCTACCGGCGGCAATACGCAGCCTTGAACGTTTTATCATTCTTTTAAAAAAAATTTATTATATTTTTTTAATAAAAAATGTCCATTTCTTGATTAAAGATTAGGGGATGATTTCAAAGGGTTGTTTTTGATGCTGAAGGGGATAAGATAAATATAGGAATCCATTCAGAGCAATTTTTAAAGACAAGGTATTCTCTCACAATTTTTTTATTATAATTGTTTAATAGAAGTTGTCCTTTATTTGTCCTTTAAAATTGGTTAAAACTAAATTGAGGTGTTTATTAAGCCAAGAATTTACTGTTGCTCTTGTACAAATGTCAGTAGAGAATGCTATTGTTCAAGAAATTCCAAATAATTAAATTATTGATAAGTTTAAATAAGAAAAACTTATAATTTAAAATTGTTATATGTTATTTTTAAATGTTAATAAAAATTTTCAATTATATAGAAAGGGCCGCTTTGAATATTTTTCCTGTGCCGCTTTTAGTTCCCAATGCGGCCCTGCATGGGTTTTTCCTCACCATACCAAGTTCTCTTGTCACATTAGTTATACCAAGTGTCAAGGTAGAATTTAAGCCATCTACATTATCACTTAGATTTGCAATCTTCCCCCTCCAGGCCATGGAAGAGTTAAAAAATTTAGCTTTATTTGGATCAAAAAATATATCATTCCTTATTTTAATTCTTGATGCTTGATTAATCTGAGAAAGGGGTCGCAAATAAATAACAACCGGTTGATGGTCTGAGAAGGTGGGAAGCTGCAAAACTCGAAAATCGCAAAACAAATATGTACAATTAATTGTGCACCATACAATATCTACAATGCTAAATCCCTGTTCACCTAGGAATGTAGAGTTAGCCGGTGTATTATTCCGAGAACGCCCATTCAGAAGCATAAGATTTAAAGTTTCCATAAGAGCCACCAACTCTCTACCCTTAAATTTAGTTACAACATTTCTGGATAGCTTTGTTGAATTAAAAAAGAGCGATTTATTAAGAATAACTGGATCTAACTGATTCAAAGTTCCAACTCGACAGTTAAAATCACCCTCCACCACAAGTGGAAGATCGGCGTATGTTTCAACAATAAAATTCAGTGTCAGATTTAGACTGTGGAACTAGTTAATATAAATAGCGTCAGGTGGAAAATAAATTATTCCCATGATAAAACATTCACATTTAATCTGACATTTAACAAATATAAAATAAGGGCTTAACGACAATTTTTCTATCCTACAAAACCTGGAATTGAATGCGAGAAGCAAACCTTCCTTCGCCCTGCCATGGATGCTGGTTTTCAGTGCCGGAGAGACGATTGTTTCAAAGCTTGGTAACAAATTAAGCTTTAAATCAGGAACTATAGACCATGTCTTACATACACAGAGAATATCCATAGATTGTAAGTCAGTTGTAATGTCTGCAATATTTCCGATGCCGTGAAAATTCCAGTATATTATTTTAGGCTGTTTTTGCTATATATCCTCCGATGACACATAAGAATCTTGATTAGTAGTGTTGCGGGCCTTCTTAACAGTCAGAGCGTTGGGTTTGTTAGAGGAAGAGAAGCCAAAATAATCATCGAGCAGCATATTATTATGTAGGGGAGAGTCGCCAGTTGTGAGACGGCTCCAGTTGTGAGACAGTCCATTTTTTTTAACCCGAAATATAAAAAGGCTGATTGGTATACATGAAAACATTTCTTTTTATACGAGCCAACTTTTGCGTGTACACCGAAGCGGATATATGTATTGTTTGTGTTAGATGCCGACACTGTGTGTGAAAATCGACTAAAAAACTTTTTTTCAATATGTGCAAAGTACTTTTTTTTTAAGTTAATTAATTGGAAAAGCTAAATGTTATGCATTTTTATTTAGTATTTTCCTTATATTTTGTAATGCAATATTGCATTGTTTCAATCTACAGTTGGAAATATTTTTTTGTCCTTTTTCAAAATAGCGCCAATTTCCGGTTGTGAGACACAGCAAGTCACCAGTTGTGAGACGGTGGCGCCGCCCATCTGGAATAGCCTATATTTTTCGTTATGCAGCATAAAGCGCTCTGTTCAGTTTAGTTCGTGACGTACATTTGATAACACAACAATTACTTAAAGTGTGGGAACATGCGCACAAGTTATTACATTTGCCTACATTGCGACAGCGATTTCGATGAAGAAAACTGATAGTCATATTTTAAAGAATAAATATTTTTATTTAGTATATAATAATATGTATTGTAACGATTTGTTTTTATTACTTTAAATTAAAACCGGAACATTAAAAAATTAGTTTCATTAAATGTATAAACATAAATTATCAACATTAAAGTTCCACAACATTTACGCCTTTTTTAGATAAACTATCAACAAATAAAGAATTGCTTTCTAAATTTAAACAAAATTTAGATTTATCAAAATTTCTCAGTCCAAATATATAACAATAAATCATTTAAATAATATAATTAGCATAAATTCGATTAATTATATTCCTGCGCAGGAAACGATACAAATTAATAAACATGAAATTAAATTACGCACACAAAGTAAATTTCGCATTAAAGAAAGTATTATAAATGTCAGAACGATTAAATTCATATAAAAACAATAATTAAATATTTAAATATGTCAATTTGCTTCGATTACCGCTACGATCTCAAATCCAAACTCGCTCTCAAATTCAGTAATGAAATTAATAAATAATAATATACAAAAGGTATAAATACTCATCCACTGAGACAATGGTGACAAAACAACTCGAACTCCATAAGATTCATTCAGCTAGGATATCTTAAAATCATCCTTTTGATTTGGGAATCCTTGAGTGTTGCTACTCATTATTTTAGCTCGTCTGTTGTCGTCAATCAGGATAAGAGTTTTTTATCTCCAATACATGAATTTAACGGCCACACTTTAAATAAATATGACGGTATTGTTAAATTTTAAATTACATTAAAATTTAATATCCAAAGGAAAAGATAAGAATTTTACCTGTCCGTGTCCTCGGCCGGCACGTGAGAGCGTAGCCGCTGAGTCGATCGTCCTCAAAGAGCGAAAATCGAATGATTAATCACTCATTCGAATTTCCTCGAAGACACGATCGAACTCGGCTTATTTCTAATTGTGCCCCACTCTCTGCCCTTTACCGTGGCACACGAAACATGAACATTCAAATTGAAATATAGAAACTTTACAACACAACTAAATGAATAGCGTCACTCAGGGAATTATTTACAAGAAATACGAAGTATATCGCTTCAGTATTATCAATATATTTAGTTATTTATATTAAACATAATGTTTCATGCCAAATTTTTTAAATTTTAGCATTTTTTTATAAGTGTCTCACAACTGGACACCTTTTTTTTTTTGACTAAAAAGATGTGCTCGGAAAATTGATCATAAGATTTTTCGAGTTCATCTGAACACTTTACTTTCTATGAATAAAAGTTGCGTATTTAAGTTACTTTTGGAACGGTGTATTTTATTTACGATTTTGTTTACCTATTTCCAATTTATAGGTCAAAAATAAAACTAGAGCTGTGCAAAATTATAAAATTCGATCCTCTCCATGAGAATTTACATGGGCTCGGTTCGGTTCGAATTTCGATCCCATGCAAAATTCGAGTTTCTGCACAGCTCTAAATAAAACCCGTCTCACAACTAGCGACTCTCCCCTACCATTTTCGTATCAGGAAACAAAGATTTATTAATACGACCTTTTTTTTTTGGGTTGTTTGCCGAAAGTTTCTCAGAGTTCGGAGGATTGACGACTAAACTACAACTTTGACCATTAGAAGATTTAGCGAGAATCGAATTACCGCCTGTCAGCAGGATGTTAAGCTTCTCAGCAGAGATCACTTCACCATTGATTAAAATTCTGTTTTCCTTTAAAAATGCCTTGTGTCCATGATTTTGAAGTTTGCGAACCTGCATAAGGAGCCTTGAACGTATTTTTCTCCTTTCGTTAGAAAATGCATTTGCAACAATGTAGTTTAAGTTCTAAATTTCTTTAACCCTTCCGAAAGCTGCCCTTACCCATCTTGACGAGATGAATTTTATAAGGAGTGGATGCTTACCAAGTATTTTTCCTAGAAGCAAAATATCGTCGATGACTAAGTGTTACGGCTCGCTTTAACCAAAGCTGGTGGTCGCGGTGGGGGGAGAAACTTTGTGGACGCTACGTTAGGATTCACACGCTTATAGGCGCATGATTTTGTATCACCAAGTTGGGCGGAGAAATTCGCACTTCGGGGATTTCGCGGTTTCCGCGACTGATATCAAACACGCTTGGCGGCGCTGAGATATTCTCAGCGGTTGTGGCGTTAAGGTTTCACACGCATGGTGGCGCGGGAACTCGTAACACCAATTTGTGCGGGGAAATTTGCACTTCGCGGTTTTTCGCGGTTTCCGCGACTGATATCACACACGCTTGGTGGCGCGGGGATATACCCGGCAGTTGTGGCGTTAAGGTTTCACACGCATGGTAGCGCGGGAACTCGTAACACCAATTTGTGCGGAGAAATTTGCACTTCGCGGATTTTCGCGGTTCGCGGTTTCCGCGACTGATATCACACACGCTTGGTGGCGCGGGGATATACTCGGCGGTTGTAGCGTTAAAGTTTCACACGAATGGTAGCGCGGGAACTCGTAACACCATGAACGCGACCGAAAGGTAGAGGGTTAGGGTTTTGCAAGAAAATAATATAGTCGAGAATTGGTCGAAGTTATGTTTATTAAGGAAGAGTCGAGGGGTCCGGTTTGGCGTACCGGAGTGGACTGGCTGACAGCTCTGAGAGGGCAGTTTATATAGGGATACGCTCTGTGTAAAAAAAACTTACACAGAAAGTTACCCCTTCCCAGCCCTCCAAGTTTCTAGAAGCTTCTAGACTCTTTCCAGAGTGTCAGCCTACAAAACACAAAATACATAAATGACAATAATAATAATAATACAATAATAATAGTAATAATAATAATAATAATAATTGTAATAATAACACAGCCACACAAAAAAAATAAAGTTCCCTGACCCTGACCTTTTTTCCATATGTTAAAAACACACCAATTATTGATGTGTTATTGTGTAATGGAAAAAAATGATTTTAAGTAAAACATCATAACTTCGTTAAAAATCATCGTAGAACAATTTCTAAAAAGGCATTTTAAAGGTAATAATTTAAGCTTTCTATTGGTCCTAGCCATGTATTAAAGTTAAGTCGAGTTCAAATTCTAATGTTCAAAAAGTGACATTTTATTAATTTTGAGGTAAGGGTCAAAACTTGATCTGATGGACCAATTCTGATAACGGAATCGGATTCAGCGCATCAAAATACATAGAAAAATGTGTGTCTGTTACCCAGGTCAGGGAACTTTATTTTTTTTGTGTGGCTGTGTAATAGTATTAGCAACCCACCCGAAATGGGTTGCTTGGTTTATCCGTTACCAAGCAGCTCAAAGATACTGGTCCGACTTGGCACAGTACTGAGATGACCATTACAGAACATCGTGTAGGTATTTGATCGGGTTGGTGGGGGACTTGTGGTACCCTTTACGGGATATCACCGAGTTTCTTAGCCAACTGGGTCAAGTACTTGAGTGTCATTTGAGATGGGGTTTCTGATACCCCAATCGGGCGCCTCCTCAGGTGGCAGGTAGGGGAAGGCCTCTTAGATATGGGAGGTACCGAGGAAATTTGAATACCCGGGGCGGACCAAAAGTCAGATAGGGCTGGGCACCCGATATAATTGTCCACTCTGTGTTGGGATAACCTCCCACACAGAGTATTTGCGGTAACGACGACAGTAACGCGCAGTGCCAACTACAATATGTCTCTCTCGCATGGAGATCAGGGTTCAGTTGGGAGTGGCAATAGGACAGAACCCAGGCAACGACCAGGCATTGACCCGGGACAAGCTAGAGTATGTTTTAAATGGACGGACCAACTTCGGAAGGACATCATGCTATGTTGGCAAAACAGTAGTCCTTGCAGAAGAGGATATATGTATGCTAAGGTTGCATGAGCGATGGGTCAATACGTACCCTTAATACGCTCAAATGACACCTCAGTATTTAAGAGATCAAGTATCCTCTCTGCGAAAAAAGGGACATGAGGCTTTTCTTCAGGAGAAAAAAGAGGAACCCTCATAGAACATTCAGGTTCCATGAGTAACACCCACGCCAACGACCGAAGAAGGGAACATGATGTCTAGGGAAACCAAAGTCCATCTAAAGGTTTCCATTAAATTGGACAAAATCGCTGAAGGGAAGAACGAACTCTCATTACTCCCAGAGGATGTAGATCTCTGGACATTAAATTGTGCTGTGTATGAAAAAGCAAAGGTCCTGCTTCGTGAAAGTAATAGAAAATCTGTTTCATACCGCGTCGATGGGACCTTTAAACGAATCAGACAAGTACAATTTAAGATTGGGGTGGCTCGAAGGCATCCTTTTCAATTGCAGAGTGTGATTGTATATTTGGAATTAAGGAGAAAATTTACAACCAGGGTTTTGGAAATAGCCCAGACTCTAAAAAGATTGCATCACACTCTGAAGAAATCGAAGTTGCAGACCATCAAGCAACATTGGATTGAGAAGATACGTTCTCTTGTTGTGATAAGGGAGCGTTTAGAACGGCCTTTGCTACTAATCCTTCTCGCCTGTTCAGTTCACCATCGCCAACTGTCGAAAAACCCCCATGTCGTGAAGTGATTGAAAACTTCTGGAGTA
This sequence comes from Ganaspis brasiliensis, assembly GCA_037103525.1. NCBI lineage: Eukaryota > Metazoa > Arthropoda > Insecta > Hymenoptera > Figitidae > Ganaspis > Ganaspis brasiliensis. Next base: position 344,199 of record JAZKLR010000329.1, on the reverse strand, counting down.
ATATCTATGGGAAAGCCCATTCAGTGAACGATGAAGAGTCATCCTTAACACTCTTTCGTAGCTTCTGTTTTAGACAGAGGCTTGACCATCCTGCAGAGGTAAGTCCACCAATTACTAAGGAGGAAGTAAGAAACATAGTTGCTAAAACGAAGAACTTTTCAGCACCCGGGCCGGATAAGATTAATAACACAGCCACACAAAAAAAACAACTTTATTGTCCGAGGAACTACACTAGTGTATTCTTACGTATTTTTTTCCGCTGACTCCAAATCCGAAGTCAGAATTGTTAGATTGGCTAAATTTTTCGAGATAATCTCAAAAAACTCGATTTTTTCGTGTCTTTGAGTAGTTTTTTGAAAATATCTCAAAAATTTTAGCCATATTAATTATTCTGACTTCGGATTCGGTGTCAGCGGAAAAAAATACGTAGGAAAACACTATCATAGTGTCTCGGGCAAAAAAAAATTTTTTTGGGGTTTAATTGGTGATGTTTTTTTTATCTTTTTTGAGATAATTTTCAAAATTTTAGCTAATCTGCAAATTCTAACTACTGATTTACATTCGTCAGAGGAAAATACATAAAAATACATTAGTGTAGTGTCCCGGCTAAAAAAAAATTTTTTTTGGGTTTTTTGGGTGTTTTTGAAATTTTTTAAGATTTGGTTTTTTGAGATTATCTAGAAAAGTTTAGCCAATCTAGCAATTCTGACTTCGGATTCGGATTCAGCGGAAAAAAAATACGTAAGAATACACTAGTGTAGTGTCTCGGACAAAGAAGTTTATTTTTTTTGTGTGGCTGTGTTATTCCTCTTGATGATAAGGAAGGACCTGGAACTCATTAGGTAGCATATAAGAAGATTAACAATAAAACTGAATACTTTGATAGTTTTGGAAATCTTTCACCACCATCAGATCTCATTGTCTACTTAGGTGTTGGTAGCTATATAAAATATAATAATGAGAGATATAAAAAGTTTGATACATTCATATGCGGACACTTATGCTTGAAGTTTCTATGCGATCAACTTAATGTTATAGATAGTTTTAGTCTATATAAGAGCAAGTAATAAAGTTGTAAGCATCAGTATGAAAACAGATGTCAATCATGAATGCCTCATTTACTTTAACGTTAACGGGAAACTCATCAGTTTTTGAAACTTCTTATTTCCCACCAATTGAGCTCTCTCAATTATGTACTTGGACTTGTTGATCTGTTTACATTTAATTCAATTCCCAACATTGATAAAGGTTGCAATAAGTTTTACATAGATAATTCTGTAGTGACTATACCAACAGGTAGTTATGAAATTAAAGATATTGAATCATATATTAAAGCAAAATTGCCAAATAAGTTTGCATTAACTATTAAACCTAACAACAATACATTAGGTTGTCACATTAAATCAAATCGTGACATAAACTTTCATCCGACAGATTCTATTGGTAAATTATTAGGATTTGCTTCTCGTCAACTGAAAGCTAAGGAAAGTCATGAATCTGATTTACCTGTATCTATATTAACAGTGAATACTCTACGTGTTGAATGTAATATTACAACTGGAGCATATATAAATAATCAAAAAGTTCATACTATACATGAATTCTTTCCTGTCGTTCCACTGGGATATAAGATCACTGAAGTTCCAACTCGAATCATTTACCTTTCAATCGCCGTGAAGCAATATATAATATTCAACTTCGCTTAGTAGATCAGGACGGTGACTTGGTTAATTTTAGAGGAGAAACAATAACTATACGTTTACATATAAAGTCAGTGTAATGGGTATCATTTATAACAAAAAAAAAAAAGTTGGCAGTAGTTATAAAAGTCAACCGACATGTGCAAAGAAGGTCAGTGTGAATGTTACTCGGAAGGTGTTAACACCTCAGAATCGACAGTTCCTGAAACAACTCGGTCTACAAGTGAAAATTCAAAAATAAGAAAAAGGAAGAGGAAGAAAAAAGATCAAATTTTTCTATTTCTTATGTGTAGCTGTTTTAAGCAAAATGGAAGACATTCTCAGCATTCCAACTGCAGTGATTTTTTATGAATCCATTGCCAAGTATGATATTCATAGTCATCAACCATATGCATTATCAACTTTTAATAATAGTGATGAAATCCGTATTGTAGTACAAAATCAAGATTTGTCTATTTTACCAAGCAACAGTTCATTACAAATATTTGGAAAGTTATGTAAAGATGATGGAACCGTTCTCACAGAGAATGTTGAACTTACAAATAATGCTATAGCTTATTTGTTTAATGAAATTAGTTATGAATTAAATGGTATTAAGATTGATCAATGCAAGTATGTTGGACACACTACAACTATGAAAAATTTAGTATCTTTAACACCATCTCAAGTTAATCGTACAGAAAATGCTGGATTTGTGAAATTTGAAGCAAATTTCAGAGTGCCAATGGTAAATAGTTATTTTAATGTAAACCTTTGAGTATGATTTTTGGTTTTGCTAAAGATTAGAAGAAAATTGTTACGAATGCTAAACATGAACTTATTTTAATAAGATCGCGTAGTGATTATGATTCTACTATTTTCAATGGACCACTTTTTTCTGGATTTAAATTTATGATTCATAATATTGAATGGATGGTACCATATGTAATACCATCTGATAATAATAAAATTAAATTATTGACATTTATTGAGAAAGATACATTAATTTCAATGAGTTTCAGATCATGGGAAATGTATGAGTATCCATTGCTTCCTTTAGGTACAAAAGTTATGTGGCAAATTAAATCTTCAACACAATTAGAGAAACCAAGACATGTTATTGTTAAATTTCAAACTAAAAGAAAAAAAAAATAGAAGTGCCTGCATATCTTTTTGATCACTGTGATCTCATAAATGTAAAATTGTTTTTAAACTCACAATCTTATCCATATGGAAATTTGAATATACACTATAATAATAATCAGTATTCTGTATTATATGATATGTATGCTAATTTTCAATCATCTTACTATGAAAGAGATTCCGAACCTATACTAAGTAGATCAACTTTTAAATCTTTGGCACCTTTAATTGTTATTGACTGCTCAAAACAAAACGAGTTCCTAATGCAGACATCAGTCGATGTACGTTTGGAATTTGAAACCAGAAGTAATATGCCTGAGGAGACAACTGCATACTGCTTAGTCATCCATGATCGCATTGTGCAATATAACCCAATCAGCAATATTGTCAAGAAGCTGTAAAAAGTGGAGGGGTGTGACTCTAGGGTATAGAAGTAATGTCCCAGAGTAGAATTTTATTTCCGTTCAAAGATGGAGTTCATAGTAGACGTTCAAGGCTTCAAAAAACCTTACAATGAATTCATGTTGAACCTATGGTGTTCTTGTTCGAACCACCCTGCAGCTGGAGTTCACTTCCTGGAAGATATAAGAGTGGAAATCTTTGGTTGATGCACAACTACCATAGCATCAAGTGACATCTAGAGATATTTCCTATGAAGAAATACAACTTATACTTCATGAGCAATTATCCGGCGCACGGACAGTCTATGTTAAAGGTTTGGAGAAGAAAAGATATCTTGAACGATATATTGATAATGTTTTAACTCTAGAAGATATTAATTGTCCTTCGTTTAAAAAACTTGTAAAAAAATCAGCTCATATATGTACACATCATACTCTATTCAGAAGTAATTGTGCAGTAAATAATGCTATTATGTTAAGAAATTGGTTTCTAAATCCTCTTAATAGATCTATTGAAAAAAGTATACCAATGGGTGTGGATGAAGTCGATTTAATTAAGGAGTACTCTACTGTAACTAGTAATAATTCTAATGATAACCTCAAAAACTACTATGAGCAATCTAAATTTTGTTTTGAATAAACAAATAAATGTATTTATTAATTTAATAGTTTGTGGTTTTAATTACATACCTCTCCTTACTATACTATTATACTAAGACTAGATTATTATGTTAAAGAAGTAAAAAAAAAAAAGTAATTCAAAAAATTCGCCAGGGGGCTGCGTCCCCCCGCTCAGGGTGTCACTAGTCGGGGTGTCACTAATGGAACTCCTTCACCACCACTTCCTTCTCCTTCCCTCTCTTTTCTTCCTCCTTCAACATCCACAACAAACAACACATGCGCAGTGAATTTAATTCAAAATGCTTGCGCAATATTTGAAAGAAATAACTATTTCTCGAAGTGGGGTTATCCCCACTATAAATAGACGCATGCGCAGTGTACCTAATTTTCATTGCGCACACTCAATAAAAGAAGTGGGGTATTTAAGAAAAGTAGGGATTTTACAGTATAAAAGGTGGTTCACAAGACTGTTTTCTTAGACATCTTCGTCTCAGTGTCCAGCCAAAATCATCTCCAGGTCACCTTCTCCGTGTCAAGCCAGAGTCATCTCACGGTCATCTTCAAGTCAAACCCGAGTTGTCTCCAGCTCATCTTCGAGCTAAGCCCGAGTCACCTCAAGGTCTACTCCAGTCCAGCCAAAGACATCTCCAGGTCAGCTGCAGGTCATCTTCATAGAAAACAACATGGAGAACCAGCAAATTAACGTTGTTGGGCAAATTGATCCATTCAACAATACCTATGCTGTGACTCATGTACGACAAGTAAATACGAAATATGGACTTAGAATTGTTGTAGAATTAGAGGAAAGTTATAATGTTTTCTTACCACCAAGGTTTGTACCCATTATTGCTGAAAATAATGAGGCCTACAGTGCATTACAAAAAGCAGCAGACGAAAATAATCTTTTGCTAAAGTACCTTGGTGGACCTTTCAATAATATTAAATTTATTCAAAATGTTTAAAAAAAAAATTGTGGGCTTATGTTTTGCATTTAGAAATAATAATGTGTAAATAATAAAAATGTTATAATAAGTATAAAAAAATTAAAATTTTTCGGTTTTTAATATTTCCTAACCCTATGATATAATTATAACAAACAAGTAATATCAAAGGAATAATTATTTTAATACATACAGTACCGTCGGAAATTGTCAGTCCACCCATTTTTTAAGGTTTGAAAAACATCTTTAAACGTACAAAGTACAAATATTAAAACTTTTCTGTGTTTATTTCCTTAAAGTAGATAAAATTTTGAGGAAAATAAGGCCTGAGTGAAGTGATTTAGTCAATTTTTCTTTATAATATGTTAAAAAATGTAGAATTTTTAATGTTTTAGAAAAATTGATATTACTATCGAAATAATATAAGTTTTTTAAAGTTTCTATGCTTATTTTAAAGGAAATTTTCTGGAGTATAAGACTATTTCTTAGGCATTAAGGTGCAATTTTTTTCCTAGCATATGCAAGGCTCGGAAGTTGGACCAAAAAATATAAAAAAATTATTGTTTATATCTTGATATCAAATACAGCTATATAAAATATACCAAGGTCATAATTGTCAATAACTTTCGGAAGGAAGTAATATCATATATATATTGGAATTTTAAAAAATTTTTTTATGTCCAAATAATATTTTCAAAATTTTATAAATTTTTTGGTCCAACTTCCGAGCCTTGCATATGCTAGGTAAAAAATTGCACATTAATGCTTAAACAACAATGTTATTCTCCAGTAAATTCCCTTTAAAACAAGAATAGGAACTTTAAAAAACCTGTATTATTTCAAGAGTAATTTTAATTTTTGTAAAACATTAAAAATTCCACATTTTTTAACATATTTCAATGAAAACTTGACTAAATCACTTTACTTAGGCCTTATTTTCCTCAAAATTTTATCTACTTTAAGGAAATAAACACAGAAAAATTTTAAAAATTATACTTTGTACGTTTAAAGACGTTTTTCAAACCTCAAAAAATAGGTGGACTGACAATTCCCGACGGTACTGTATATTTAAAACATCATTTACAGTTATTTTACATATTTAATATTTAAATTGAAAGAACTTAAAAAATACTTTTTTGAAAATATAACTATTTCAATATAAATGAAATATTACATACAGAAAAAGAATAAATATCAAATAAATTAAAATTTAAAACAATCATCACTGTCGGAGACTGACGACTTCATTGGAGAGAGTAGGGGAGCTGGTGTTCCTAGTCGCAAGATTTCATTAAACATCAGCCCATCACTATCTTCCAGCTCGAACAAAAAAAGTTGTTTATTAATATTGTCTCCCGTCAGAATTTTCATATTCAGATACTTGTATTTTTAACGTGACGAAAAATTTTGTCAAAAAAAAAAACAATTTTTACATAAAAAAAAGTTTACCTCTCCCTCCTCCAACATCGGCATGCTTATAGTTGGTGCTGTAGTCATTGTGGCTGCAGTCCTGACAGCTTTTTTTGTTCTTTCTGCAGTCGTCCCTGCTTTTTTAGTTCTTTCTGCAGTAGTTATTTTTGTTGCTGCAATCGTCATTGCTGCACTCGTTGTTTCTGTTGCTACAGTCGTCATTGTTCGTGCAGTCGTCGTTTTTATTGCTGCAGTCATCGTTGCTGCAGTCATCGTTGCTGCAGTCATCGTTGCTGACGTCATCGTTGTTGTTACTGCAGGAGTTGACTTTTGCCTCTTTTCGTCTTCCTTCCTACTACTCTGTGATTCCCTCTGAAAAAAAAAAGTTTTTTCTCTTTAATATACATTTCATATTGATGTAGTTACAACACAATTTTCATACTTAAATTAAATTATAGAATATTACCTGTCTTTTTTCTCCTCGTGACAAGCAATCCTCATTGCCTTCTCTTCTTCTGCTCTGTGATACCCTCTGAAAAAAAATAGTTTTTAAAATATACATTTTCATATTCATACAGTTACAACACAATTTTCATATTTGAATTAAATTATACAATATTACCTGTCTTTTTTCTCCTCGTAACAAGCAATCCTCACGATCATAAGATAATCTCCTTCGTGATGATGTCGAGGGCCCTCGGGAAGTTGTTCGCGATGTTGAGGTCTGTCTGGAGGTTGTTTGTGATGTTAACAGCCTTTCAGATGTAACTCGCGATGTTGAGGGCCTTCTGCATGGTGAGAATCTTGGTTCTTTTCTTCTTTCTTGAGAAGAAGAAGAAGAAGAAGAAGAAGAAGTTTCTCTCTGAAAAATAACATTAAAAATTAAAAAAGAACTATATTAGATCATTTTTAATTACATCAATTAATAAAATTAATTAATAAAAGAATACCTTTCTATTTTCCGGCAATGCTTCTGCTGACTGATCAATCAATGGAGGTAAATCAGGTGTTATTGATTGTTCTGGTGATTGACTTGATCTTTCAGAGCTTTGTCTTGGTCTGCATAGTATTGGTGAGTTTTGTGTTCGTATGTATCTTCTGGGTGCGATTAGTATCGGTGTGCATTCTGTAGATGTAGTAGGTGAGTTACATGTAGGTGAGGTTGGTGTGCTTCGTATTGGTGACCTCGGTCTTAAAGTTGATATTCTTATACTGGATATTGATTCTACTGTTGATGTTGTTTGTAATTGGGGTTTTATTGTTGATGTTGTTGTTAGTGTAATTGTAGGGGGTGTATAAACTACTCCAGATCTCCCTACAGAGGTTTGAATTGCTTCCTTTACTTCTATTTCATGTGACCATGTCGTTGGCCATGAAAGCACTTCTACAACTCGTGATGCCACACTGGTAATTTGCTGTCCTAACTATTAAAAAAGTTTTTGTATATATATATATATATGATTTCTATATTTGAGTTTGAGTGAATGTGAGTGTATATGGGTTTTGAAATTTATAGAAAGAGAAAAAGAGTACTTACAGTTAGAAAAGATGGATTTACTATAATGCTTTTCCAACTGCTCTCATTGAAAAAGCCTGGTAAGTTTAGGCTCACAATTTTTCTCCTCTGATCTTTCGAAAATCAACTGAATTCTTCCACTTCTTTTTCCAAATGAAATGATTTTTTGAACATTTTCACGGCACACAAGCAAAATTTTTTACGCACAAGTAAACTAACTGACGCACAAACGTTCAAGTTTTGCAATGTGTCAAGTACAGCATCAAGTACATTGATAAGTCAACTTCGCAAAATTCAACCTCTAGCGCCCTCTTTTCATTTTGTTTTTCGGTAATTGATTTTTGTTTTATCAAAATAACCCTCCTAATACTTAAATTTTTAAATATACAATTTTATTTGAATTTGAATTTGAATATAACTGAATTAGAGCTTATATGACAGTATAGCCAACATATGTGACTCTGTGTGAATCATGATTGGTTGTTTCCTTCAGCATAAAAAAATGTTATTTTTAAATAATTTTTTTTAAATAAAAAATTACATTTCCTAAAAATCATAAATTTTTTATGAATAACTTTTATGTTACTAACTTATTTAAATAAATGTATATATTAATAATAATAATAATTAACATACACATGGAAAGCTGACGACAAGACTATTGGTCGAGAAAATTTTCTCCTGAATATTGACTTCATCGCCATAGTTGGGGAAAAGCGGAACTTTGAAGCAATATTTCCAATGATCCATCACTCAGTGATCAATATTTTACCTACTGAAACGTTACCATGCATGGATACACTACTGAAATCTGTATTACCGACATAAGTTAATACTTACAAGGGAATACTAGCGAAGTAGAAAAACGAAGGTGAGAAACTGTAAAGAGCAAACAACCCAACGCACAGACTAGCTTCAAGTATGCAGCTCAAACGAAGTAGACGAATAACGAATTTTAATTATTTATTTACGCAACATTATAACTAACGCTATTTAAATCTAATGGGTAAATAAACTACATAAAATGTACAGTTATTACGTTTAATACTTTTTATTAAATTATATAAATATATATATATAGAACAACGTTATAAAATGTATGTATGAACGTGTGTGTGTGTATGTGTGTGTGTGTGTGTAACTTTGCATGTCATGTAGGTTTCTTTAATTTCTTTATTTATTTTATAACAAATAATTTTAATTTTCTTGTCGATGTCGACGACAGTGACGATGACGATGACGATGACGATGGCGGTGGCAATGACGATGGCAATGACGATGGCAATGTCTCTGCTGGCGGCGTTTACATCTTTTGTAATTTTCTTTATTTTTTTTGTGTGGCTGTGTAATAGTATTAGCAACCCACCCGAAATGGGTTGCTTGGTTTATCCGTTACCAAGCAGCTCAAAGATACTGGTCCGACTTGGCACAGTACTGAGATGACCATTACAGAACATCGTGTAGGTATTTGATCGGGTTGGTGGGGGACTTGTGGTACCCTTTACGGGATATCACCGAGTTTCTTAGCCAACTGGGTCAAGTACTTGAGTGTCATTTGAGATGGGGTTTCTGATACCCCAATCGGGCGCCTCCTCAGGTGGCAGGTAGGGGAAGGCCTCTTAGATATGGGAGGTACCGAGGAAATTTGAATACCCGGGGCGGACCAAAAGTCAGATAGGGCTGGGCACCCGATATAATTGTCCACTCTGTGTTGGGATAACCTCCCACACAGAGTATTTGCGGTAACGACGACAGTAACGCGCAGTGCCAACTACAATATGTCTCTCTCGCATGGAGATCAGGGTTCAGTTGGGAGTGGCAATAGGACAGAACCCAGGCAACGACCAGGCATTGACCCGGGACAAGCTAGAGTATGTTTTAAATGGACGGACCAACTTCGGAAGGACATCATGCTATGTTGGCAAAACAGTAGTCCTTGCAGAAGAGGATATATGTATGCTAAGGTTGCATGAGCGATGGGTCAATACGTACCCTTAATACGCTCAAATGACACCTCAGTATTTAAGAGATCAAGTATCCTCTCTGCGAAAAAAGGGACATGAGGCTTTTCTTCAGGAGAAAAAAGAGGAACCCTCATAGAACATTCAGGTTCCATGAGTAACACCCACGCCAACGACCGAAGAAGGGAACATGATGTCTAGGGAAACCAAAGTCCATCTAAAGGTTTCCATTAAATTGGACAAAATCGCTGAAGGGAAGAACGAACTCTCATTACTCCCAGAGGATGTAGATCTCTGGACATTAAATTGTGCTGTGTATGAAAAAGCAAAGGTCCTGCTTCGTGAAAGTAATAGAAAATCTGTTTCATACCGCGTCGATGGGACCTTTAAACGAATCAGACAAGTACAATTTAAGATTGGGGTGGCTCGAAGGCATCCTTTTCAATTGCAGAGTGTGATTGTATATTTGGAATTAAGGAGAAAATTTACAACCAGGGTTTTGGAAATAGCCCAGACTCTAAAAAGATTGCATCACACTCTGAAGAAATCGAAGTTGCAGACCATCAAGCAACATTGGATTGAGAAGATACGTTCTCTTGTTGTGATAAGGGAGCGTTTAGAACGGCCTTTGCTACTAATCCTTCTCGCCTGTTCAGTTCACCATCGCCAACTGTCGAAAAACCCCCATGTCGTGAAGTGATTGAAAACTTCTGGAGTAATATCTATGGGAAAGCCCATTCAGTGAACGATGAAGAGTCATCCTTAACACTCTTTCGTAGCTTCTGTTTTAGACAGAGGCTTGACCATCCTGCAGAGGTAAGTCCACCAATTACTAAGGAGGAAGTAAGAAACATAGTTGCTAAAACGAAGAACTTTTCAGCACCCGGGCCGGATAAGATTAATAACACAGCCACACAAAAAAAACAACTTTATTGTCCGAGGAACTACACTAGTGTATTCTTACGTATTTTTTTCCGCTGACTCCAAATCCGAAGTCAGAATTGTTAGATTGGCTAAATTTTTCGAGATAATCTCAAAAAACTCGATTTTTTCGTGTCTTTGAGTAGTTTTTTGAAAATATCTCAAAAATTTTAGCCATATTAATTATTCTGACTTCGGATTCGGTGTCAGCGGAAAAAAATACGTAGGAAAACACTATCATAGTGTCTCGGGCAAAAAAAAATTTTTTTGGGGTTTAATTGGTGATGTTTTTTTTATCTTTTTTGAGATAATTTTCAAAATTTTAGCTAATCTGCAAATTCTAACTACTGATTTACATTCGTCAGAGGAAAATACATAAAAATACATTAGTGTAGTGTCCCGGCTAAAAAAAAATTTTTTTTGGGTTTTTTGGGTGTTTTTGAAATTTTTTAAGATTTGGTTTTTTGAGATTATCTAGAAAAGTTTAGCCAATCTAGCAATTCTGACTTCGGATTCGGATTCAGCGGAAAAAAAATACGTAAGAATACACTAGTGTAGTGTCTCGGACAAAGAAGTTTATTTTTTTTGTGTGGCTGTGTTATTCCTCTTGATGATAAGGAAGGACCTGGAACTCATTAGGTAGCATATAAGAAGATTAACAATAAAACTGAATACTTTGATAGTTTTGGAAATCTTTCACCACCATCAGATCTCATTGTCTACTTAGGTGTTGGTAGCTATATAAAATATAATAATGAGAGATATAAAAAGTTTGATACATTCATATGCGGACACTTATGCTTGAAGTTTCTATGCGATCAACTTAATGTTATAGATAGTTTTAGTCTATATAAGAGCAAGTAATAAAGTTGTAAGCATCAGTATGAAAACAGATGTCAATCATGAATGCCTCATTTACTTTAACGTTAACGGGAAACTCATCAGTTTTTGAAACTTCTTATTTCCCACCAATTGAGCTCTCTCAATTATGTACTTGGACTTGTTGATCTGTTTACATTTAATTCAATTCCCAACATTGATAAAGGTTGCAATAAGTTTTACATAGATAATTCTGTAGTGACTATACCAACAGGTAGTTATGAAATTAAAGATATTGAATCATATATTAAAGCAAAATTGCCAAATAAGTTTGCATTAACTATTAAACCTAACAACAATACATTAGGTTGTCACATTAAATCAAATCGTGACATAAACTTTCATCCGACAGATTCTATTGGTAAATTATTAGGATTTGCTTCTCGTCAACTGAAAGCTAAGGAAAGTCATGAATCTGATTTACCTGTATCTATATTAACAGTGAATACTCTACGTGTTGAATGTAATATTACAACTGGAGCATATATAAATAATCAAAAAGTTCATACTATACATGAATTCTTTCCTGTCGTTCCACTGGGATATAAGATCACTGAAGTTCCAACTCGAATCATTTACCTTTCAATCGCCGTGAAGCAATATATAATATTCAACTTCGCTTAGTAGATCAGGACGGTGACTTGGTTAATTTTAGAGGAGAAACAATAACTATACGTTTACATATAAAGTCAGTGTAATGGGTATCATTTATAACAAAAAAAAAAAAGTTGGCAGTAGTTATAAAAGTCAACCGACATGTGCAAAGAAGGTCAGTGTGAATGTTACTCGGAAGGTGTTAACACCTCAGAATCGACAGTTCCTGAAACAACTCGGTCTACAAGTGAAAATTCAAAAATAAGAAAAAGGAAGAGGAAGAAAAAAGATCAAATTTTTCTATTTCTTATGTGTAGCTGTTTTAAGCAAAATGGAAGACATTCTCAGCATTCCAACTGCAGTGATTTTTGATGAATCCATTGCCAAGTATGATATTCATAGTCATCAACCATATGCATTATCAACTTTTAATAATAGTGATGAAATCCGTATTGTAGTACAAAATCAAGATTTGTCTATTTTACCAAGCAACAGTTCATTACAAATATTTGGAAAGTTATGTAAAGATGATGGAACCGTTCTCACAGAGAATGTTGAACTTACAAATAATGCTATAGCTTATTTGTTTAATGAAATTAGTTATGAATTAAATGGTATTAAGATTGATCAATGCAAGTATGTTGGACACACTACAACTATGAAAAATTTAGTATCTTTAACACCATCTCAAGTTAATCGTACAGAAAATGCTGGATTTGTGAAATTTGAAGCAAATTTCAGAGTGCCAATGGTAAATAGTTATTTTAATGTAAACCTTTGAGTATGATTTTTGGTTTTGCTAAAGATTAGAAGAAAATTGTTACGAATGCTAAACATGAACTTATTTTAATAAGATCGCGTAGTGATTATGATTCTACTATTTTCAATGGACCACTTTTTTCTGGATTTAAATTTATGATTCATAATATTGAATGGATGGTACCATATGTAATACCATCTGATAATAATAAAATTAAATTATTGACATTTATTGAGAAAGATACATTAATTTCAATGAGTTTCAGATCATGGGAAATGTATGAGTATCCATTGCTTCCTTTAGGTACAAAAGTTATGTGGCAAATTAAATCTTCAACACAATTAGAGAAACCAAGACATGTTATTGTTAAATTTCAAACTAAAAGAAAAAAAAAATAGAAGTGCCTGCATATCTTTTTGATCACTGTGATCTCATAAATGTAAAATTGTTTTTAAACTCACAATCTTATCCATATGGAAATTTGAATATACACTATAATAATAATCAGTATTCTGTATTATATGATATGTATGCTAATTTTCAATCATCTTACTATGAAAGAGATTCCGAACCTATACTAAGTAGATCAACTTTTAAATCTTTGGCACCTTTAATTGTTATTGACTGCTCAAAACAAAACGAGTTCCTAATGCAGACATCAGTCGATGTACGTTTGGAATTTGAAACCAGAAGTAATATGCCTGAGGAGACAACTGCATACTGCTTAGTCATCCATGATCGCATTGTGCAATATAACCCAATCAGCAATATTGTCAAGAAGCTGTAAAAAGTGGAGGGGTGTGACTCTAGGGTATAGAAGTAATGTCCCAGAGTAGAATTTTATTTCCGTTCAAAGATGGAGTTCATAGTAGACGTTCAAGGCTTCAAAAAACCTTACAATGAATTCATGTTGAACCTATGGTGTTCTTGTTCGAACCACCCTGCAGCTGGAGTTCACTTCCTGGAAGATATAAGAGTGGAAATCTTTGGTTGATGCACAACTACCATAGCATCAAGTGACATCTAGAGATATTTCCTATGAAGAAATACAACTTATACTTCATGAGCAATTATCCGGCGCACGGACAGTCTATGTTAAAGGTTTGGAGAAGAAAAGATATCTTGAACGATATATTGATAATGTTTTAACTCTAGAAGATATTAATTGTCCTTCGTTTAAAAAACTTGTAAAAAAATCAGCTCATATATGTACACATCATACTCTATTCAGAAGTAATTGTGCAGTAAATAATGCTATTATGTTAAGAAATTGGTTTCTAAATCCTCTTAATAGATCTATTGAAAAAAGTATACCAATGGGTGTGGATGAAGTCGATTTAATTAAGGAGTACTCTACTGTAACTAGTAATAATTCTAATGATAACCTCAAAAACTACTATGAGCAATCTAAATTTTGTTTTGAATAAACAAATAAATGTATTTATTAATTTAATAGTTTGTGGTTTTAATTACATACCTCTCCTTACTATACTATTATACTAAGACTAGATTATTATGTTAAAGAAGTAAAAAAAAAAAAGTAATTCAAAAAATTCGCCAGGGGGCTGCGTCCCCCCGCTCAGGGTGTCACTAGTCGGGGTGTCACTAATGGAACTCCTTCACCACCACTTCCTTCTCCTTCCCTCTCTTTTCTTCCTCCTTCAACATCCACAACAAACAACACATGCGCAGTGAATTTAATTCAAAATGCTTGCGCAATATTTGAAAGAAATAACTATTTCTCGAAGTGGGGTTATCCCCACTATAAATAGACGCATGCGCAGTGTACCTAATTTTCATTGCGCACACTCAATAAAAGAAGTGGGGTATTTAAGAAAAGTAGGGATTTTACAGTATAAAAGGTGGTTCACAAGACTGTTTTCTTAGACATCTTCGTCTCAGTGTCCAGCCAAAATCATCTCCAGGTCACCTTCTCCGTGTCAAGCCAGAGTCATCTCACGGTCATCTTCAAGTCAAACCCGAGTTGTCTCCAGCTCATCTTCGAGCTAAGCCCGAGTCACCTCAAGGTCTACTCCAGTCCAGCCAAAGACATCTCCAGGTCAGCTGCAGGTCATCTTCATAGAAAACAACATGGAGAACCAGCAAATTAACGTTGTTGGGCAAATTGATCCATTCAACAATACCTATGCTGTGACTCATGTACGACAAGTAAATACGAAATATGGACTTAGAATTGTTGTAGAATTAGAGGAAAGTTATAATGTTTTCTTACCACCAAGGTTTGTACCCATTATTGCTGAAAATAATGAGGCCTACAGTGCATTACAAAAAGCAGCAGACGAAAATAATCTTTTGCTAAAGTACCTTGGTGGACCTTTCAATAATATTAAATTTATTCAAAATGTTTAAAAAAAAAATTGTGGGCTTATGTTTTGCATTTAGAAATAATAATGTGTAAATAATAATAATGTTATAATAAGTATAAAAAAATTAAAATTTTTCGGTTTTTAATATTTCCTAACCCTATGATATAATTATAACAAACAAGTAATATCAAAGGAATAATTATTTTAATACATACAGTACCGTCGGAAATTGTCAGTCCACCCATTTTTTAAGGTTTGAAAAACATCTTTAAACGTACAAAGTACAAATATTAAAACTTTTCTGTGTTTATTTCCTTAAAGTAGATAAAATTTTGAGGAAAATAAGGCCTGAGTGAAGTGATTTAGTCAATTTTTCTTTATAATATGTTAAAAAATGTAGAATTTTTAATGTTTTAGAAAAATTGATATTACTATCGAAATAATATAAGTTTTTTAAAGTTTCTATGCTTATTTTAAAGGAAATTTTCTGGAGTATAAGACTATTTCTTAGGCATTAAGGTGCAATTTTTTTCCTAGCATATGCAAGGCTCGGAAGTTGGACCAAAAAATATAAAAAAATTATTGTTTATATCTTGATATCAAATACAGCTATATAAAATATACCAAGGTCATAATTGTCAATAACTTTCGGAAGGAAGTAATATCATATATATATTGGAATTTTAAAAAATTTTTTTATGTCCAAATAATATTTTCAAAATTTTATAAATTTTTTGGTCCAACTTCCGAGCCTTGCATATGCTAGGTAAAAAATTGCACATTAATGCTTAAACAACAATGTTATTCTCCAGTAAATTCCCTTTAAAACAAGAATAGGAACTTTAAAAAACCTGTATTATTTCAAGAGTAATTTTAATTTTTGTAAAACATTAAAAATTCCACATTTTTTAACATATTTCAATGAAAACTTGACTAAATCACTTTACTTAGGCCTTATTTTCCTCAAAATTTTATCTACTTTAAGGAAATAAACACAGAAAAATTTTAAAAATTATACTTTGTACGTTTAAAGACGTTTTTCAAACCTCAAAAAATAGGTGGACTGACAATTCCCGACGGTACTGTATATTTAAAACATCATTTACAGTTATTTTACATATTTAATATTTAAATTGAAAGAACTTAAAAAATACTTTTTTGAAAATATAACTATTTCAATATAAATGAAATATTACATACAGAAAAAGAATAAATATCAAATAAATTAAAATTTAAAACAATCATCACTGTCGGAGACTGACGACTTCATTGGAGAGAGTAGGGGAGCTGGTGTTCCTAGTCGCAAGATTTCATTAAACATCAGCCCATCACTATCTTCCAGCTCGAACAAAAAAAGTTGTTTATTAATATTGTCTCCCGTCAGAATTTTCATATTCAGATACTTGTATTTTTAACGTGACGAAAAATTTTGTCAAAAAAAAAAACAATTTTTACATAAAAAAAAGTTTACCTCTCCCTCCTCCAACATCGGCATGCTTATAGTTGGTGCTGTAGTCATTGTGGCTGCAGTCCTGACAGCTTTTTTTGTTCTTTCTGCAGTCGTCCCTGCTTTTTTAGTTCTTTCTGCAGTAGTTATTTTTGTTGCTGCAATCGTCATTGCTGCACTCGTTGTTTCTGTTGCTACAGTCGTCATTGTTCGTGCAGTCGTCGTTTTTATTGCTGCAGTCATCGTTGCTGCAGTCATCGTTGCTGCAGTCATCGTTGCTGACGTCATCGTTGTTGTTACTGCAGGAGTTGACTTTTGCCTCTTTTCGTCTTCCTTCCTACTACTCTGTGATTCCCTCTGAAAAAAAAAAGTTTTTTCTCTTTAATATACATTTCATATTGATGTAGTTACAACACAATTTTCATACTTAAATTAAATTATAGAATATTACCTGTCTTTTTTCTCCTCGTGACAAGCAATCCTCATTGCCTTCTCTTCTTCTGCTCTGTGATACCCTCTGAAAAAAAATAGTTTTTAAAATATACATTTTCATATTCATACAGTTACAACACAATTTTCATATTTGAATTAAATTATACAATATTACCTGTCTTTTTTCTCCTCGTAACAAGCAATCCTCACGATCATAAGATAATCTCCTTCGTGATGATGTCGAGGGCCCTCGGGAAGTTGTTCGCGATGTTGAGGTCTGTCTGGAGGTTGTTTGTGATGTTAACAGCCTTTCAGATGTAACTCGCGATGTTGAGGGCCTTCTGCATGGTGAGAATCTTGGTTCTTTTCTTCTTTCTTGAGAAGAAGAAGAAGAAGAAGAAGAAGAAGTTTCTCTCTGAAAAATAACATTAAAAATTAAAAAAGAACTATATTAGATCATTTTTAATTACATCAATTAATAAAATTAATTAATAAAAGAATACCTTTCTATTTTCCGGCAATGCTTCTGCTGACTGATCAATCAATGGAGGTAAATCAGGTGTTATTGATTGTTCTGGTGATTGACTTGATCTTTCAGAGCTTTGTCTTGGTCTGCATAGTATTGGTGAGTTTTGTGTTCGTATGTATCTTCTGGGTGCGATTAGTATCGGTGTGCATTCTGTAGATGTAGTAGGTGAGTTACATGTAGGTGAGGTTGGTGTGCTTCGTATTGGTGACCTCGGTCTTAAAGTTGATATTCTTATACTGGATATTGATTCTACTGTTGATGTTGTTTGTAATTGGGGTTTTATTGTTGATGTTGTTGTTAGTGTAATTGTAGGGGGTGTATAAACTACTCCAGATCTCCCTACAGAGGTTTGAATTGCTTCCTTTACTTCTATTTCATGTGACCATGTCGTTGGCCATGAAAGCACTTCTACAACTCGTGATGCCACACTGGTAATTTGCTGTCCTAACTATTAAAAAAGTTTTTGTATATATATATATATATGATTTCTATATTTGAGTTTGAGTGAATGTGAGTGTATATGGGTTTTGAAATTTATAGAAAGAGAAAAAGAGTACTTACAGTTAGAAAAGATGGATTTACTATAATGCTTTTCCAACTGCTCTCATTGAAAAAGCCTGGTAAGTTTAGGCTCACAATTTTTCTCCTCTGATCTTTCGAAAATCAACTGAATTCTTCCACTTCTTTTTCCAAATGAAATGATTTTTTGAACATTTTCACGGCACACAAGCAAAATTTTTTACGCACAAGTAAACTAACTGACGCACAAACGTTCAAGTTTTGCAATGTGTCAAGTACAGCATCAAGTACATTGATAAGTCAACTTCGCAAAATTCAACCTCTAGCGCCCTCTTTTCATTTTGTTTTTCGGTAATTGATTTTTGTTTTATCAAAATAACCCTCCTAATACTTAAATTTTTAAATATACAATTTTATTTGAATTTGAATTTGAATATAACTGAATTAGAGCTTATATGACAGTATAGCCAACATATGTGACTCTGTGTGAATCATGATTGGTTGTTTCCTTCAGCATAAAAAAATGTTATTTTTAAATAATTTTTTTTAAATAAAAAATTACATTTCCTAAAAATCATAAATTTTTTATGAATAACTTTTATGTTACTAACTTATTTAAATAAATGTATATATTAATAATAATAATAATTAACATACACATGGAAAGCTGACGACAAGACTATTGGTCGAGAAAATTTTCTCCTGAATATTGACTTCATCGCCATAGTTGGGGAAAAGCGGAACTTTGAAGCAATATTTCCAATGATCCATCACTCAGTGATCAATATTTTACCTACTGAAACGTTACCATGCATGGATACACTACTGAAATCTGTATTACCGACATAAGTTAATACTTACAAGGGAATACTAGCGAAGTAGAAAAACGAAGGTGAGAAACTGTAAAGAGCAAACAACCCAACGCACAGACTAGCTTCAAGTATGCAGCTCAAACGAAGTAGACGAATAACGAATTTTAATTATTTATTTACGCAACATTATAACTAACGCTATTTAAATCTAATGGGTAAATAAACTACATAAAATGTACAGTTATTACGTTTAATACTTTTTATTAAATTATATAAATATATATATATAGAACAACGTTATAAAATGTATGTATGAACGTGTGTGTGTGTATGTGTGTGTGTGTGTGTAACTTTGCATGTCATGTAGGTTTCTTTAATTTCTTTATTTATTTTATAACAAATAATTTTAATTTTCTTGTCGATGTCGACGACAGTGACGATGACGATGACGATGACGATGGCGGTGGCAATGACGATGGCAATGACGATGGCAATGTCTCTGCTGGCGGCGTTTACATCTTTTGTAATTTTCTGCAGCATCTGTTTGCGTACCTACAGTAGGCTGTGCGTTGCTTCTCTCTATTCGCGCCATAAACAGATGTGACAACTGAAAATTTTTTTAAAAATATGAATACAATAATAATATGTATAATGTATTAAAATAATAATAATATAATACTTTACCTCTTGTGGGTTCATGTCAATGAAATCCTCCAGAGGGAGACCAAAAAGCTTCTCAATTTCCCAGTAGGTTACTGGCACGTTGAAAAAAGTTAGGATGTTTGGATCCCTTTCCTCCGCAGGCTCCGCCGTTGTCTCCCCACTACCACTAGCATACCCCAAGTCTTCCCTACTCGGGGTTGGCGACAACGGGGCATTCTCCACGTAGAAGCCAGGCTCCATTTCTATGAGTCGTGGCTCCTCGTACACAATCAGGTTGTCCTCCTGACTGTCAGCTTCAATCTCCCCCTCCTCCCCCTCCTTCTCTTCTATGGGCTCATAGAAGAGAGTTTCTGAATCGCTGTCCACCTCCTCTTTGACAGCATGCAGTTCACCCTCTTCCTAAGCCACCGCTACGTTTTCAGCGTCCGCCACGTTCACGGCCTCTGCAACATCCTAGACCTTCATCAGAGCCTTCACCACGTACTGGGGCTCCACCTATTCCCACCAAGGCTTCGGCTGCTGCTGCTTTTGGTCCATGCTGCTTTCTCCAGAGATCCTTGTTGTTGAGTGAGTTGGTGATGCTGTGAACCTGCTATCACTTCAGCCCTTTATATAGTCCTTTACACCGATACACACATTTTCAGAGCAAAAGTGCTCGCAAAACTACCCTTACACAGATTTACACATGGGTCAAAATTTCCCAAAAAGAACAAAGTTGGTTTGGGGTCTATCGATTTTCTTGAAAATTGGCAAAAGTTTAGTGTTAGGTAAGAGTTATTTGTGGGCCAAAGAGTTTTCAAAAATGTTCAAAATTGTTGAAGTTAGAGAGCTTTGAATTTTGAGATACGAGTTTTTTCAAACCATGATATTTTTTGTAGTTTTCAATTGATTTGCTTCATATTTACAGAATTTATAGATGATTTGTAGCCGTTTGAAACGTAATTTAAAGGTTTTAAATTTTCCAAAAATTTGACCAAAAAAAAGTCAAAAAATTTTTTTAAATTTATTTTTCTTACAGTTGGCCGTAAACAGCGTTTACGAATAAATTATTTTCAAATTCCTTATCTTTTTCTGCGTCTTTTAAAAAAAATTGATTGAGGCTCTGAAACTAACGGAGATATTCAATTCTTAGTGCGGCGGTTCACTGTATGGCGCCACTGCTGACATTGCGCTGCGCCGCGGCGCGGGTCAAAAAATACGTACGTGGACAAATTAAAATAAAG
Source organism: Ganaspis brasiliensis (assembly GCA_037103525.1). Lineage (NCBI taxonomy): Eukaryota > Metazoa > Arthropoda > Insecta > Hymenoptera > Figitidae > Ganaspis > Ganaspis brasiliensis. Next base: position 323,421 of record JAZKLR010000329.1, on the reverse strand, counting down.
CCCACAAATATTAACCGATTTAGAAGTTTTTTTTTTTATTTAAAGGTAATAAAAGTATGCATACCACCTCTGATTTTGATATTTTACAAATAGTTGTTTTCATTTGTTTATTTATTGTTAAAAATAAAAAACAAAAATTCTCATTTAAACCAGTTTAATTCTTCATTAAACACAATATTTAAATTAGGAATGACGAAAAATGTTGAAGTTATGATTTAAGAGCAAATTCTAATAGTGAGTTAATTGTTTAAAAAATGTTTGTATTTGTTATAAACAAATTAGTGGAAGACATATATTTTTATCATTTACTTGATATTTATCATTCTAAATCTATCTATTATTTAATATTTATAAATAATTAGTAATTAACATTACAAAAATTATTATAAACAAATGATTTTGTTTATTTACAAACAAAGCTTATGAACAATTTTACTTATCCAATTCCTTGTCATGAAATTACTGAAATTTTATGCAAAATGTACAATATTATTGCTGTAAATTGTTGAAAAAAGCAAAATTTAATTTTTTTTTCATTTACATTGTGTAAACAATTACTAATTAACAAATTCATAGCTTCATTATTTTTAGTCGTACAGGCTTTGTTCTTTTTGCATATCTCCTTAAATTTGAACTATTTTCCAAATTTTAAAGACAATTTAATAATTATAAATAATTAGTATTGTTATTAATAATTTTATAAACAATTTGACTTCTCCAGTTCTTTATAGCAAACTTACAGTGAACCGCCGCACTAAAAATTGAATATCTCCGTTAGTTTCAGACCCTCCATCAATTTTTTTTTAAAGACGCAGAAAAAGATAAGGAATTTGAAAATAATTTATTCGTAAACGCTGTTTACGGCCAACTGTAAGACTTTTTTTTGGTCAAATTTTTGGAAAATTTAAAACCTTTAAATTACGTTTCAAACGGCTATAAATCATCTATAAATCCTGTAAATATGAAGCAAATCCATTGAAAACTACAAAAAATATCATGGTTTGAAAAAACTCGTATCTCAAAATTCAAAGCTCTCTAACTTCAACAATTTTGAAAATTTTTGAAAACTCATTGGCCCACAAATAACTCTTACCTAACACTAAACTTTTGCCAATTTTCAAGAAAATCGATAGACCCCAAACCAACTTTGTTCTTTTTGGGAAATTTTGACCCACATTTAAACAGGCTCAGGAGATCGAACGCGCACAGATGCAGCGCAGCTTTCTCTTTTAGGCTAGACTTCTTTCGCGCGCCACTTACATGTTGATCACAGATTTACAAATTTAAACAGGCTCAGGAGATAGAACGCGCACTGATGCAGCGCAGCTTTCGCTTTTAGGCTAGACTTCTTTCGCCCCACTCACATGTTGATCGATTGATCAATAACTTACCTTAAGAGTAATCTGCATTACCGACACAAGGTAACACGCGCGAAATCTGCATTACCGACCGACGGTAATTTATCAACAAAACTCTAGAAATCCACTGTAGGTAACTGACTAGGGCGCCACCTGGTGGCGAAAATCGGAATTGTGGTCTGGATCTCTCTTAGCTATACTACTATTAAAATTTTGCAAAACTGTCAAACTGGTATTTTTTATTTATCATATAGAGTAAAAAAATCGTAATAGCATGAAAAATACTCAAACATCAAAAACTCATGAGCACACTTCATGGATTTTGACACAAAGTTAACGTTTGCAAAAGTTAAAGTTAACTTTTGGAAAAGTTTAGGTTATCTTTTGGAAAAGTTAAAATTAACCTTTGGAAAAGTTAAAGTTAACTTTTAGAAAAGTTAGAGTTAACTTTCGGAGAAGTTAAAGTTAACTTTTGGAAAAGTTAAAGTTAACTTTCGGATAAGTTAAAGTTAACATTTGGAAAAGTCAAATTTAACTTTTGGAAAAGTTAAAAATAACTTTTGTAACTTTTGCCTCGTAGTCGCTAGCTTTAAATATTTTCAATGTCCGCCCATCACTCGCCAAAAGCGCCAAACTAAATTTCTAATTTAATGAAATTAGATACTTATTTTAACTTTACACCAATCCACAATCTTTCATCACTTTTAATAGAATACTTTAACATTTAGAATTAAAATTTATACGAATAAAATAATCCTCCTTTTTATTCTATATCCTCTACTTTACATGATTATTTTTATAAATTATTTCAACAATTTTTTTCTTATTAAATGAAACACAGAAACCCCACAAATTTTAAATAAAATTTAACCATTGAATCTTTACCTTCTAGGCCATCAGCATCGGGTGTAAAAGAATGGCGCGAATCTTTGTACAAATACCAATAATTGCAACGAGCAAATGAGGCAGAGAATTGCCAATCGAATCTTTTATTAACCAGGATCGTCAACCCCCCCCCCCCCATCAGCCCTCTTCTGAGCAACTTCCACCTTTCAAGAGCCCCTACGTATCAATTTGCCAAAATCAAACGATTTCGAACTCGTACGGCAGGATTTAACACTCAAGATATATATTTTTTTTAAGTTAACTGAATTTTAATTCTTGCAATTCCTTCATCATTCCCCTTACTTCAAAGTTACATGTATGTAGGTTCATAGAGATGAAAACAGGCACTATTATTTTTTTTAGCTCATAAACATATAGATGCATTTCAAAGTACAATAATAATATTTTTGCAGTAAGAAACATAGAAAGTAAATACATTCAGTAAATTTTATCTCAAACTTCTCATAGTAGTGTATCTAGAAGAGACTCAAACCATAGTTCCGATTTTCGCCACCAGGTAGCGCCCTAGTCAATTACCTACAGTGTATTTTTATCGTTTTTGTTGATAAATTACCGTTGGTCGGTAATGCAGATTTCGCGCGTGTTACCATGTGTTGTTACCTTGTGCCGGTAATGCAGATTAATTTAAGTTCAAGTTACCCCTCGTGCGGTAACCAGTTTGAAGACAACATAGTACCAATGTTTTCACCGCTTTGGGCTTGTAAGAATGTAATTGCCTAATCTCTAATCACAATTAAGCAATTATTCTTAATTAATAAAACCGGAATTTTTCAATTTACAAAATTTATTAATCAAGATATAACAATTTACATAAACTAGTTTTGAGAAATTTGTCTAGTTTTGACTCGATATAAACTAAATGTCGCTACCGGAAAGGCTAAGCACATGTTCCGGAAGTTCACAAGAATCATTAATTTACTCAAGAATTAACAATAAAAAATAAGAAAAATTCTAGTTAATTAGCAAAGAAAAATTTATTCTACTCAAATCTAGTATTTAAAACTGAGAAAAAGCACTTTTTAAACTAAAACCGAACTTTAAGCGAATCCCGGGATTCTAACATAAAAATTGAAAAATCAGAAAACTAACACTTTTGGCCACTCTTTTGTGAGAAAAAAAAGAAAGGCTTACCTTCTCTACAGTAGTTGATAGAATTTTTGCCATAGTTCGGTATTTAATAATAAAAAAATTTAAACAACTTAAAATTTACAAATAAAACTTTAAGACAATGTGACTTTTGATTTTATTACGATGACATTCGGAACAAGCGTGAGGAAACGGCGTCAGTATTTCTTGACTTCGATTTCTCCGACCAATCACGTAATTTTGGCTTCAGTTACGTGATCGTACGTCAGCCGAGTTGAAAAACCATTGAAGAGACTAGTTGTTGAGAAGCCCCGGCAGCTGCCATTCCGTGCACCGGAATAATACATTTTAACTTGGGAAGAGATGCTCAAGACAACTAATTTCCATAAGAAAATCCAACTCTCCCAAATCCTCGAGTTAGAGTCCACAAATGGTGCCAAACAAACAAAATTCCAATTTTTTGGAACCATTGTGGTTTGAGCGCGCGTTTTTTGGAAATGTGTGTATCCGTGTAAATGACTATAAAAGGGCTCAAGGGATGCCAGGTTCACAGCATCTCCGACTCTCTCAAGAAGAAAAACCCTGAAAAAAACCATGGACCAGAAGCAACAGCAGCAGGAAAAGCCTTGGTGGGACTTGATGGAGGCGCAGTACGTGGTTGACGCCCAGAACGTGTTCAAGGCTCAGGACGTTGTGGAGACCCAGAACGTGGTGGAGTCCCAGAACGTGGTGGAGACGGAAAACGTGAGGGAGGCTCAGGAAGGGTTTTTTACTATTACTCTATTACTTCGGGGATAGGTTCTAGATTTATATCGTCGTGCTTCGGCTCTTTGTCTCATACTTTGTCTTGGTTTGTGGCAATTCTATGACGCTCTTCCTCTTTCTTCTTTTCATGCACAGCTACTATGTAGTTGTTAATGATGTTCCAACAGGTTTCGTTCCTCAACATTGTGTCTTTAACATTTTCCGGTTGTAACGGAGGGCCTACACTTTGTACGGTTTCTGCTCTATCCGCGGACAATCTTTGACAGTGGAAGATCGTGTACTCCACGTCGTCGTCCTCGTTGCAGTAGTCGCACTTGTTGCTGAGTATTTTCTTTAATTTAGTGAGGTATTTGTTGTCGTGTCCGTGGCCTGTCAGAAACTGTGACAGGTGGAAGTTGACTTCGCCGTGTTGTCTAGTGACCCATGGTTGTAGGTTTGGGATCAGTCTTTTGGTCCATTTACCGATTGCTTCTTCGCTCCAGTGCTTTTGCCAACACCAATGCTGAATCGTGTGAGTCAGTTTTGCAGGCAGATATTATCCGTTGCGCGCATCTGCGTTGTAGAGAGGCCATTCTTCTTCTGTAGAAGATCCGCTGTAAGGCTTTGCCCTAAACTTCTAAACCATACAACAGTATGGACTGTACTACGCTCATTAAAAGCTTGCGTTTAGGTTGGGCAGGGCCGTTAATGTTCGGCATTAGCCTGTGCAGAGCCCTGCGCCACTCCAGATGTGATGGCTTTGGTGACCATTCCTTCAGTGGTGTTATACATCAGAACTCTGTTGTCCAGGCAGTCACTTATGACGTTCTCAATATAACCTGGGGTGAAGTGCATGCTGTCAAAGAGGAGGTGGACAGTGATGCAGAAACACTTTTCTATGACCCCGTAGAAGAGGAGAAGAGTGTAGCTAAGAGTGAGAATGAGAGGGAGAAGGAGAGGGAGAGGGAATCTGAGAGTGACCCATCCCTAACCCCAAGCAGTGGAGGCTCGGGGTATGCTAGTGGTGAAGATTCACCTGGGGAACTGCGGGAAGAGGATCCAATCCTAACCTTCTTCAACGTGCCAGTAACTTGCTGGAAAATTAAGAAGCTGTTTGGTCTCCCTCTAGAGGACTTTGTGGATATTAATCCGCAAGAGCTAAACAGCATATTTTTAGTATATTATACATAAATTTTTTTATTTAATAATGTATTCATATATTATATAATTAATATTGTTAAATTTTTTCAGTTGTCTCATTTGCTGATGGCGAGAAAAGAAAGGAGTAATGCACGGCGGACGATATCAACTCTAACTGATGATCGGGAAAATTGCAAAAGATGCAAACGTCAGCAGAAGCGTCATCGCCATAGTCAGAAACACTGCTGCAGCCACCACCACCACTGTCATCATCATTGTCAACGACCCCGGAATCGTCATCGATACTGCCATCATCATCGGCAGTAACATTAAAAAAAATATTATTTTAAAAATAATTAAATAAAAATAAAACTCTTCTACACGAACATGCAAGCGTACACATACACACACACGCACACACACACATACAGAGTTTGTATATATATATACACATAATTTGAATAAAAAATATTAAATATAATAACCGTCTATTTCTTGTAGTTTATTTACCCATTAGATTTAAAATATAGTTACAATTTTAGTGAAAAAGAAATAATAGGTTATACATCTTTGCTTCATTCGAGCTGCTCACTTCAAGATCTGCGATAAGTTGTTTCATTCTCATCATAGTAGTGAATATTTCGATTCATATTTATATATGAATTGTATAATAATATAATAGAATAAATATTATATTTCATTAGTATTATTGCAGATTTCCTTCTCACTTCGTTAGTGTATCCTTATATGGTAACGTTTCGGTAGGTAAAATATTGATCACTGAATGATTGATCATACGATTTTTACTACAAGCTTCAGCGTTTTCCCAACTATAGCGCTGAAGCTAACATTGATGTCTTGTCGTCTGCTTGCCTTATGTATGCTACTTATTATTAATATATACATTGATTTAAATAACTCAGTAACATGAAAGTTCTTCATAAAAAAATGTATGCTTTCTTATGAAATAAAATTTTCTACTAAAATGATTTTTAAAAATAACGTTTTTCTCGTGAAAGAAGAGTGCTGAAGGAAACAACCAATCCGCATTCACACAGAGTCACATATGTTGGCTCTACTGTCATATATGCTCTATTTCTGTCATATTATAATTTAAATTCAAATCAAAATAAAGATGTATATTTTAAATTTTAAGTTTTATGAATGTTTTTTTAATAAAAAAATCAATTGCCGAAAAAGAAAAATGAAAAGAGGGGTAGCATTTTTCGAGGATGAGTCATCAAATGTGAATAATAGTACTGTAAAGTTTGTTCAGCACAAGTGTGTTGGTATATTTGCGCGTCTAAATATTTTTAAGATAAAATTATGTCTTTAAACAAAATAAACGGAAAGCAAAGTTTGATTGATACTAGGAGAAAAATAATGAATTTAAAAGTGCCTAGTTTTTACTATGAAAAATAGTGGAAAATGCAGACAATTCCAGCTTTTGTTCTAGATGTAAGTACTCTTTTTTCTCTTTTCTTTTTAAATTTCAAAATACATACACTCGCACAGACACACAGACTCATAAACAAAATATGTTGTTTTAAACAGATTGGGCTACAAGTGAATGAAGTCACTACACGCAAAATATATGCTCAACCGCCAATAATAAAAACACTACAAATAGAGTCACCAATGATAATAAAAGCCACAACGATGTCAGAAGGTTGATGTCATCGCGAGAAAGGTCGAGAGGACCCTCAACATCACGAGGGATGTCGAGAAGACCTTTAACATCAGGAGGGATGTCGAAAGTACCATTAACATCAGGAAGAATGTCGAGAGGACTTTCAACATCAGGAAGAATGTCGAGAGGACTTTCAACATCAGGAGGGATGTCGAGAGGACCTTCAACATCAGGAGGGATGTCGAGAGGACCTTCAACATCAGGAGGGATGTCGGGAGGTCTTTCTACGCAAGCAAGAAGGCGAATAATAATAAAAATTATTATTATTTTGAAAAAGGTTAAATATGTGACTGTCTATGACAAAACGTGCCTTAGCTCCAAAAAATAACTTTTCATTTTTTGATGCCAATCGATAGATTTTTATTTGCTCTTTCATTTCCAAAAATAAAAAATTATTGTTTTAAAGAAATTTTGATCTTATTAATCAAGAAGCGTAGGAACGTTACATTAGCTTCAATGCATTGCTGCTACTTTAAACGCTCACCCTGTAAAGTTGACGTTTGGGAGCTAAGGCACGTTTTCTCATGGACAGTCACATATAGTTGCTTCATCACATAGCAATAACAACAGTAGTAACAGCAGCAGTAACAACAGCAGTGACAACAGCAGTGACAACAGCAGTAACAACGACTACAGAAGAAGGAATAATTGCTGCGGAAAGAACGACACCAGAGATGTTGGAGGATGGAGAGGTAAAAATGCTTACTTGGTCGTTGTTTTTTTCGAAGGCAGCAAAAGAATATGGAAAAAAAATTTTTGACAAGCAAAAAAAAAGTTATCAAAAAAATTGTTCTTTTGCAAATTGAAAATTTATAGCCTCTAAATTGGCAAAATTACAAAAACATTCATAACTTTGCTTCTACTTATCAGATTTAACCCTTTCTTACATTGAATAAGGCTACTTTTTTCTGTTTCTTCTAAATATACTACTCGTTTCGTTGTACATATGATAAAAACGGCGCAATAAAAAAAAAGTTTCGTTTTTTTTGGTTGTCAAAAAATTTTTGAGCATCTTTTTGTCTATTTATGCACACTCTGACATTTGAATACCTTTTCTACTTCAGATTGAAAATAGCGAACTGGAAGTTACCGATTATTATCAAATTAGAACACCATCTCCAATGTTGTTTCCTGTAGCATCACAGTCCTGTGACGAGACGAACTTACCGATAAAAAAAAGAAAACTTCTCTCTACTGATGACATTTTAGATAGTTTTCTTTTCGGTTAAAATTCTTTCTGAAAGTCTTAAATTCACTAATTCCTTTTAAATTTTGATCTGTTTTATATGTCGTCGCTATTATTGCCCAATAATTTACATATTGGCTATGGGCTATGTATATAAATAAGTAAAAATAAATAAATATGTATAATATCTTTCAGCAGAATTTAAAACATATACAGTAAGGATTTTCCAAAGCAGAACATATGGTGTTGCATGTTAAAGCGTAAATATCCCTGTAAGATGCAACCCGCTAGCATACAAAAATTAAAATATGTGTTGACCTATGTTCATCTTTGGCAAATCCTTACTGTATATCCTAAATTTATTTCTTTGTTATTACTAGCCATTTTTTTAATTATACATACATATGGGTTAGGGAATTTAAGAAAATGAAACATTTGAATTTTTTTTAATTTATTATAATTTCATGGCATTAATATTCAATATTTAAAAATCTATACAAATATATTTTCATATATATATATTTACATACTTCTTTTTAAGAATTTTGAATAAATTCAATATTATTAAAAGGCCCACCAAGGTACTTTAACAACAGTTTCTTTTCACGCATTTCTTCTTGCAATGCACAATAGGCATCATTATTTTTAGCAATAATGGGTACAAACCTTAGTGGTAAGAAAACATTATAACTTTCCTCTAATTCTACAACAATTCTAAGTCCAAATTTCGTATTTTCTTGTCTCACATGTGTCACTACATAGTTGTTGTTCACTTTCAAGTCGGATAACTTCTTCGAAGGTAGGAATGGATCAATTCGCCCAACAACGTTAATTTGCTAGATCTCCATGTTGTTTTCTATGAAGATGACCTGCAGGTGACCTGGAGATGACACTAAAATTTTTTAAATTTTAGCATTTTTTTATAAGTGTCTCACAACTGGACACCTTTTTTTTTTTACTAAAAAGATGTGCTTAGAAAATTGATTATAACATTTTTCGAGTTTATCTGAACACTACACTTCCTATGAATAAAAGTTGCGTATTTAAGTTACTTTTTGAACGGTGTATTTTATTTACGATTTCGTTTACCTATTTTTAATTTATAGGTCAAAAATAAAACCCGTCTCACAACTAGCGACTCTCCCCTACTAATTTGACAGTTGCATGACTACTAATTGAGAAAGTAAACTTTTACAATTTTAATTAACAGATATTTCACTATTAAATTAGTAGTTTTCTACTAAAAACTAGTGAAAAATTTTACTATTTAATAGTAATCGATTTCTCGCCAATTCATTAGTAGAAAATCACTAATTGTAAGTCAGATTTACAGCTCAGTTTTGCTTATTATGTATGATCAAAAACTGAATATTTAAAATGTAAAAATGTAAGGACTTTATTTAAAAAAAAAGTTTGTTGAATCCGCCACATTGGATCCCATGCATTTTAAATAGGAAATTTCAATCCATTGCTGGCATGGGTTAATATTAATCAATCAGGCTGCAATTTTACAGAAAATTTTTAATTTTTAATATTGCAACCAAACGGGGGGGTAGCGTAGACATAATTCGAAAGTCGACTTTTTAACATACACCCGACTGCGCATGCATCTACGTATAGTGGGGAATAATCCCACCTCGAGATATAGTTATTTCTCTCAAAGATTGCGCACGCATTAAGAATTAAGTGCACTGCGCATGTGCATAAGTATACAATTTAACATGCATGCACAGTGGAGGTACCCCCACTTTTTTTTAACATAATAAGACTGTCTTTGTATAATAATCTAGTAGGGAAAGGTATAGCAATTCTAATTGAAAACACAAATTATTACATTTATAAATATATTTATAAATATATTTATTTGTTTATTCATAACAAAATTTAGATTGTTCATAATAGTTTTTGAGGTTATTAGTAGTAGTATTAATAGTTACAGTATAGTACTCCTTAATTAAATCAATTTCTTCTACATCCATAGGTACACTTTTTTCAATACATCTATTAAGAGGATTTAGAAACCAATTTCTGAACATAATAGCATTATTTACTGCACAATTACTTCTAAATAAAGTATGGTGTGTACAGATATGAGCGGATATTTTTACAAGTTTTTTAAATGAAGGGCAATTAATATCTTCAAGATATAACACATTATCAATATATCGCTCAACATATCTTTTTTTCTCCAACCCTTTTTCATAGACTGTCCGTGCTCCGGATAATTGCTCATGAAGTATAAGTTGTAATTCTTCATAGGAAATATCTCCAGATGTCCATTTGATGCCATGCTAGTTGGCATCTACTATGAACTCCATCCTCGAACAGAAATAAAATTCTACTCAAGAACACTACTTATATACCCTAGAGTCACACCCCCTCCACTTTTTATAGCTTTTTGACAATACCACTGATTGGCTTATATTTCACAATGCGATCATGGATGACTAAGCAGTATGCAATTGTCTCCTCAGGCATATTGCTTTTGGTTTCAAATTCCAAACGTACATAGAGTGATGTCTGCTTCAGGAACTCGTTTTGTTTTGAGCAGTCAATAACTATTAAAGGTGCCAATGATCTAAAATTTGATCTAGTTAGTATAGGTTCGGAATCTATTCCATAGTAAGATAACTAAAAATTAGCATACATATCATATAATACAGAATACTGATTACACAGGCCGACAAAATTTTGTTGCCCAATCACTGGAAGTTAATTCTTATAGGATTTTGTCCGTGGAATCCAAATTTGACCTTGAAAATTTTGGATTGGCTCTAGTTTTTAAGCAATTTCGGTTTAAATGTGTAAAAACACACATTTTTGGTATTTTTTGAGTGTATGTAAAACAATAAAGCAAAACAATAAATATGTCAGCATTAGACCAAATGATGGCTCATACATTTCCCTTTTAGACCCAAAAATAAAAACCTAAGTATTATACATAACCTTTAATATCCAATGTGATGTACGCAGTCCCAGAAAAGTGATTAAAACAACATAACTTTTGATCATGTAAACCAATTTACTTAAAAATTTGTATCTGGGGGTTTCTAGGATCACTGCTTACAAATCGGTTAAAAAAATTTTTAAATTCGAAATGGCAGATCCAAAATGGCAGACAATTTTTTTTTACATTTTTATAAAACTTGGTATATAGGGGTTTTTAAACCGCTGATTGTAAATCTGTTCTAAGATTTTCAAAACCCAAATGGCGCACTGAATAGGGCGGAAAATTTGTTTAAAAAAATCCACATCTTAATGAAATTTGGTATTTGGGGGTTTTGCGAACACAGATTACGAATGTGTGATCAGGTTTTCAAAATTCAAAATGGCAGATACAATATGTCGTTTACCCGTCCAGTAAAGGAGAGATAAAAATGTCTTTACCCAACCAACAAAGATAAGTTAAAATTGTCGTTACCCGACATTTTAAGGTAAGGTAAAATGATTTTACCCGTCCAGTATAGTACCCCCAAGTAACATGTTTCAATTAAATCGCGCAGATTTTTAATCCTTTGTCAGCCATATTGGATCCGCCATTTTGAATTTTAAGAAACTAATGTCAGATTCGTATTGAGAGACCTCGAAAAATCGCGAGTAATGTGTTTCAAGTAAATATGGCAGATTTTTTATTTTTAGTCATACATATTAGATCCGCTATTTTTAATTTTAAAAATTTATTGTCAAATTCGCATTTAGCAACCCCGAAAACTCCCGAGTAATGTGTGTCAAGTAAATATGGCAGCATTTTAATTTTTAGCCCGACATATTGGATCCTCCATTTTGAATTTTAAAAATTTACTGTCAGATTCGAATTCAGCGACCCCAAAAGCCTCAAGTAACATGTTTCAATTAAATCCAGCAGATTTTTAGTTTTTGTCCGCCATATTGGATCCACCATTTTAAATTTTAAAAATCTAATGTCAGATTCGTATTCAGCAATCCTAAAAACCCCTAAGTAACATGGTTCAATTAAATTTGGCAGATTTTTAATGCTTTGTCCGCCATATTGGATCCGCCATTTTGAATGTTAAAAATCTAATGTCAGATTCGTATTCACCGACCCCGAAAACCCCCAAGTAACATGTTTCAATTAAATCCGTCAGATTTTTAATATTTTGTTCGACATATGGGATCCGCTATTTTAAATTTTAAAAATCTAATGTAAGATTCGTATTCAGCGACCCCGAAAACCCCCAAGTAACATGTTTCAATTAAATCCGTCAGATTTTCAATTTTTTCCGCCTTATTGGATCCGCCATTGTGAATTTTTTAAATCTGATGTCGAATTCGTAATCAGCGACCTCAAAAACAATTAAATACATTCGATTAAAAAAAAATTGTTTTGTTTGAAAATGTGTTGTATGTTTTTGATTAACCCCTTCGCTGCCGACAGTATTTCTAAAAAAGTGCTCAGTGTACCAAAAATTAAAAGTCAATGAATTTTCAAGAGACCATGCATATGGGGGTTTTTGGGGTCGCTGATTACGAATCTGACATAAGTTTTCAAAAATTCAAAATGGCGGATACAATATAGCGGACGATTTTTGAAAAATGCTAGAAATCGTCTGAAACTGGTTACTCGGGGGTTTTTGGGCTCGCTGATTATAAATCTAACAATAATTTTAAAAAATTCAAAATGGCAAAACCAATATAGCGGACGCTTTTTCGAAAAATTGCTTGAAATCGTCTAAAACTTGTTACTCGGGGGTTTTTGGGGTCGCTGATTACAAATCTGCCAATAATTTTAAAAAATTCAAAATGGCGGAACCAATATGGCGGACGCTTTTTCTAAAAATTACTTGAAATTGTCTGAAACTTGTTATTTTGAGGTTTTTGGGGTCGCTGATTACGAATCTGACATTAGATTTCAAAAATTAAAAATGGTGAAACCAATGTGTCGGACGCTTGAAAACTGACTTGAAATTTTTTGAAACTTAATACTCGGGGGTTTTTGGGGTCGCTGATTTCGAATCTGTCATTTTGATATATATAGTTTTATTTTTTTAAATTTAAATTATCAAATACATCAAATATCAAATAACATTAAAAATAGTTTAAAACTAGCGCATGAAGAAATTGTCGGCAGTTATAATTTGTGATAATTTTCAAAGCACCTATTGTCAACCTCCTCGAACCTAAACTGACGCCATCAGATTAGGGGGTGCATCCTGGGGACGAATATTTCTTATAAATATACTAGCTAATGGCAAGGGCTATAAGATGTTTAAAAAATTGTAATTCATTATCGATTACTTATTAAATAATGACAGATTCGAAATCAGCGACCCCAAAAACCCCTGAGTGACAAGTTTCAGACAATTTATAGTAATTTTTCAAAGAAACGTCCACCATATTGGTTCCGCTATTTTGAATTTCTGAAAACTAATGTCAGATTCGTATTCAGCGACCCCAAAAACCCCTGAGTGACAAGTTTCAGACAATTTCAAGTAATTTTTCGAAAAAGCGTCCGCCATATTGGTTCCGCCATTTCGAATTTTTGAAAACTAATGTCAGATTCGTATTCACCGACCCCAAAAATCCCCGAGTAACAAGTTTAAAACAATTTTAAGTAATTTTTCAAAGAAACGTCCGCCATATTGGTTCCGCCATTTTGAATTTTTGAAAACTAATGTCAGATTCGTATTCACCGACCCCAAAAACCCCCGAGTAACAAGTTTAAAACAATTTTAAGTAATTTTTCAAAGAAACGTCCACCATATTGGTTCCGCTATTTTGAATTTATGAAAACTAATGTCACATTTGTAATCAGCGACCCCAAAAACCACTGAGTAACAAGTTTCAGACGATTTTAAGCATTTTTCAAAAATCGTCCGCCATATTGTATCCGCTATTTTGAATTTTTGACAACTAATGTCAGATTCGTATTCAGCGACCCCAAAAACCCCTGAGTGACAAGTTTCAGACAATTTCAAGCAATTTTTCGAAGAAGCGTCCGCCATATTGGTTCCGCCATTTTGAATTTTTTAATATTATTGTCAGATTCGTAATCAGCGACCCCAAAAACCACTGGGTAACAAGTTTTAGACGATTTTAAGCATTTTTCAAAAATCGTCCGCCATATTGTATCCGCTATTTTGAATTTTTGACAACTAATGTCAGATTCGTATTCAGCGACCCCAAAATCCCCTGAGTGACAAGTTTCAGACAATTTCAAGTAATTTTTCGAAAAAGCGTCCTCCATATTAGTTCCGCCATTTTGTATTTTTGAAAACTAATGTCAGATTCGTATTCACCGACCCCAAAAACCCCCGAGTAACAAGTTTAAAACAATTTTAAGTAATTTTTCAAAGAAACGTCCACCATATTGGTTCCGCTATTTTGAATTTATGAAAACTAATGTCACATTTGTAATCAGCGACCCCAAAAACCACTGAGTAACAAGTTTCAGACGATTTTAAGCATTTTTCAAAAATCGTCCGCCATATTGTATCCGCTATTTTGAATTTTTGAAAACTAATGTCAGATTCGTATTCAGCGACCCCAAAAACCCCTGAGTGAAAAGTTTGAGACAATTTCAAACAATTTTTCAAAAGAGAGTCCGCCATATTGGTTCCGCCATTTTGAATTTTTTAATATTATTGTCAGATTCGTAATCAGCGACCCCAAAAACCACTGGGTAACAAGTTTTAGACGATTTTAAGCATTTTTCAGAAATCGCCCGCCATATTGTATCCGCTATTTTGAATTTTTGAAAACTAATGTCAGATTCGCATTCAGCGACCCCAAAATCCCCTGAGTGACAAGTTCCAGACAATTTCAAGTAATTTTTCGAAAAAGCGTCCGCCATATTGGTTCCGCCATTTTGAATTTTTTATAATTATTGTCAGATTCGTAATCAGCGACCCCAAAAACCCCAGAGTATTAAGTTAATACTATTTTAAGTAAATTTTTGAAAAAGCATTCGCCATATTGGTTCCCCCATTTTGAATTTTTTAATATTATTGTCAGATTCGTAATCAGCGACCCCAAAAACCCCTGAGTGACAAGTTTGAGACAATTTCAAGCAATTTTTCGAAAAAGAGTCCGCCATATTGGTTCCGCCATTTTGAATTTTTTAATATTATTGTCAGATTCGTAATCAGCGACCCCAAAAACCACTGGGTAACAAGTTTTAGAGAATTTTAAGCATTTTTCAGAAATCGCCCGCCATATTGTATCCGCTATTTTGAATTTTTGAAAACTAATGTCAGATTCGTATTCAGCGACCCCAAAATCCCCTGAGTGACAAGTTTCAGACAATTTCAAGTAATTTTTCGAAAAAGCGTCCTCCATATTAGTTCCGCCATTTTGTATTTTTGAAAACTAATGTCAGATTCGTATTCACCGACCCCAAAAACCCCCGAGTAACAAGTTTAAAACAATTTTAAGTAATTTTTCAAAGAAACGTCCACCATATTGGTTCCGCTATTTTGAATTTATGAAAACTAATGTCACATTTGTAATCAGCGACCCCAAAAACCACTGAGTAACAAGTTTCAGACGATTTTAAGCATTTTTCAAAAATCGTCCGCCATATTGTATCCGCTATTTTGAATTTTTGAAAACTAATGTCAGATTCGTATTCAGCGACCCCAAAAACCCCTGAGTGACAAGTTTGAGACAATTTCAAGCAATTTTTCGAAAAAGAGTCCGCCATATTGGTTCCGCCATTTTGCATTTTTTAATATTATTGTCAGATTCGTAATCAGCGACCCCAAAAACCACTGGGTAACAAGTTTTAGACGATTTTAAGCATTTTTCAGAAATCGCCCGCCATATTGTATCCGCTATTTTGAATTTTTGAAAACTAATGTCAGATTCGCATTCAGCGACTCCAAAATCCCCTGAGTGACAAGTTCCAGACAATTTCAAGTAATTTTTCGTAAAAGCGTCCGCCATATTGGTTCCGCCATTTTGAATTTTTTATAATTATTGTCAGATTCGTAATCAGCGACCCCAAAAACCCCAGAGTATTAAGTTAATACTATTTTAAGTAAATTTTTGAAAGAGCATTCACCATATTGGTTCTCCCATTTTGAATTTTTAATATTATTGTCAGATTCGTAATCAGCGACCCCAAAAACCACTGAGTAACAAGTTTCAGACGATTTTAAGCATTTTTCAAAAAGCGTCCGCCATATTGTATCCGCTATTTTGAATTTTTGAAAACTAATGTCAGATTCGTATTCAGCGACCCCAAAAACCCCTGAGTGACAAGTTTCAGACAATTTCAAGTAATTTTTCAAAGAAACGCCCACCATATTGGTTCCGCTATTTTGTATTTATGAAAACTAATGTCAGATTCGTAATCAACGACCCCAAAAATTCTCGAGTAACAATTTTAAAATAATTTCAAGAATTTTTGCAAAAAGGCGTCCGCAATATTGGTTCCGCCATTTTGAATTTTTAAAAACTAATGTCAGATTAGTAATCAGCGACCCCAAAAACCACTGAGTAACAAGTTTTAGACGATTTTAAGCATTTTTCAGAAATCGTCCGCCATATTGTATCCGCTATTTTGAATTTTTGAAAACTAATGTCAGATTCGTATTCAGCGACCCCAAAAACCCCTGAGTGACAAGTTCCAGACAATTTCAAGTAATTTTTCGAAAAAGCGTCCGCCATATTGGTTCCGCCATTTTGAATTTATGAAAACTAATGTCAGATTCGTAATCAGCGACCCCAAAAATTCTCGAGTAACAATTTTAAAATAATTTCAAGTAATTTTTCGAAAAAGCGTCTGCCATATTGGTTCCGCCATTTTGAATTTTTAAAAACTAATGTCAGATTCGTAATCAGCGACTCCAAAAACCCCCGAGTAATTCAAAATGGCCAACGGGAGTTCGTTTCGTATATCTTAGATTATATAAAAATCATTTTATCTATGGTTTGCGACAGCTATTGACTTTTCTATTTCAATATTAAGCATGGCAAAGATTTGCAATTTTCCGGCAGTCTGAGAAAAGTTCCAAAAGGCAAAGATCTTTGCCATCGGCAGCGAAGAGGTTAAGAAAAAGTTTGTGGACAAATTTTGCCTATTCCAGTGACGTTATTCTCCATTACATGCTGTTAAAGTATGTAATACTTAAATTTTTTTGTTTTTGGGTATCAAAGAGCAATGTTTAAGCTTGCATTTGGTCCTATGCAGGAAGATTTACTGTTGTGGTTTATTGTTTTACAGACATTCAAATAATGCCGAAAAGCCGTTTTTTTGCATATTATAACCTAAGTTGCTCGAAAACTAGAGCCAATCTAATATTTTCAAGGTCAAATTCGTATTCTACGGACAAAATCCTATAAGAATCGGCTGTAAAATTTTAGGGAACATGCAGTTAATATAATTTTGTCGGCCTGTGTTATTATTATAGTGTATATTCAAATTTTCATATGGATAAGATTGTGAGTTTAAAAACAATTTTACATTTATGAGATCACAGTGATCAAAAAGACATGCAGGCACTTCTATTTTTTTTTTCTTTTAGTTTGAAATTTAACAATAACATGTCTTGGTTTCTCTAATTGTGTTGAAGATTTAATTTGCCACATAACTTTTGTACTTAAAGGAAGCAATGGATACTCATACATTTCCCATGATCTGAAACTCATTGAAATTAATGTATCTTTCTCAATAAATGTCAATAATTTAATTTTATTATTATCAGATGGTATTACATATGGTACCATCCATTCAATATTATGAATCATAAATTTAAATCTAGGAAAAAGTGGTCCATTGAAAATAGTAGAATCATAATCACTACGCGATCTTATTAAAATAAGTTCATGTTTAGCATTCGTAACAATTTTCTTCTAATCTTCAGCAAAACCAAAAATCATACTCAAAGGTATTATTACATTAAAATATCAATTTACCATTGGCATTCTTGAATTTAATTCAAATTTCACAAATCCAGCATTTTTTGTACGATTAATTTGAGATGGTGTTAAAGATACTAAATTTTTCATAGTTGTAGTGTGTCCAACGTACTTGCATCGATCAATCTCAATGCCATTTAATTCATAACGAATTTCATCAAACAAATGAGCTATAGCATTATTTGTAAGTTCAAAATTCTCTGTGAGAACGGTTCTATCATCCTTACATAATTTTCCAAATATATGTAATCAACTGTTCATCCCTACTAAAAAATCCGGACTAATTCCGTACGAATTCCGGACAAATTCCAGACAAAACAGTCCGGTCTTATCTGGAATTGATCCGAAATGTGTTCGGAAATGATCCGAATTAGTCCGAAATTTGTTAGACACAAAAAATTTGATCTGAAATTAATCCGGAATAGTCCGAATCTTGTCCGGCAATTAATTTCGAAATTATTTATAATCAAAGTGAAGTCCGTTTTTTGTCCGGTCACGTCCGGAAACTGTCCGACACAAAATTTAAAATCCGCTTTAAGTCTGGTTTTAACTGGAATTAGTCCGGCATTCCATTCAGAAATTATTTTTAGTTAGAGAGAAGTCCGTTTTTAGTACGGACACGTCCGGAAACTGTCCGGCACAAAATTCACAATCTGCTTAAAATCTGGTTTTATCTGGAATTAGTCCAGCAGTCAAATCCGAAATTATATGTATAGACTTAGCGAAATCCGATTCTAGTCCGTTCACATCTGGCAGTTGTCCGGCATAAAATTTAAATCCGTTTTTAGTCTGATTTTATCTGGAATTACTCCAGCAGTCAATTCCGAAATTATTTATAGTCAAAGTAAAATCTAATACAAGTCCGTTTACATCCGGCAGTTGTCCGGCATAAATTTTAAATCCGTTTTAAGTCTGATTTTATCTGGAATTAGTCCGGAAGTCAATTCCGAAATTATTTATAGTCTAAGTGAAATCCGATTCTAGTCTATTCACATCTGGCAGTTATCCGGCATAAATTTTAAATCCATTTTAAGTTTGGTTTTATCTGGAATTAGTCCAGCAGTCAAATCCGAAATTATATGTATAGACTTAGTGAAATCCGATTCTAGTCCGTTCACATCTGGCAGTTGTCCGTCATAAAATTTAAATCCGTTTTTAGTCTGATTTTATCTGGAATAGGTCCGGCAGTCAATTCCGAAATTATGTATAGTCTAAGTGAAATCCGATTCTAGTCCAGTCACATCCGGCAGTTGTCCGGCATAAATTTTAAATCCGTTTTAAGTCTGGTTTTATCTTGAATTAGTCCGGGAAGTCAATTCGAAATTATTTATGGTCTAAGTGAAATCCGATTCAAGTCCGGTTACATCCGGCAGTTGTCCGGCATAAATTTTAAATCCGTTTTAAGTCTGGTTTTATCTTGAATTAGTCCGGGAAGTCAATTCCGAAATTATTTATGGTCTAAGTGAAATCCGATTCAAGTCCGTCTGAAAGCAGTAAAATATCTGCAAAAGCATTTATTTTCTGTTAGTAGCGAATTGAGCTAATTAAAGTAAATTAGGAATCTGAATTGTTTTTATAATTCGCTAATGTTTATTAGATGGTGACATCTAAAAAGATTTGCAATGGATCTTAGAAAAATAGAAAATTTTCTTGCTTTTAATTATAGGAAGTCGGAAAATAGTTGCATTAAAAATAATTCAATTTCTGAATGATTTTCTTTTACTTTCTGTTACATCCCAGTAACCAAAATTTCTAGCTCTTTCTAATCAAACCACATAATTCTCATATTTCTAAAAAATACATCCTTGCAGCTGTATGATAAGACACTCGACAGTATATTATTTTACATTTTATTCACGAATTTTGCAAATTCTTCTAGTATGTTTTAACAGCTGCAAGGATAGATGGAATTACAACATTTGCAAATGCGAATGAAACAAATCCATTGTTTAGTCTCTATGAAATTCTAGTCCAAAGAAAACGCAAGCTGATGATAATGGACTGATTTCACAGTTTTATGAAAGATTATATTCTTATAAAATCGTCTAAACATTATCGGAAATTTAATATTACTAGAACAAAAACTGCGCGCTACGCGCGCCTTGTCATGGTGTCATATTAACATATGAATAAATAAAGGCCAGCTTATAGAGTATGATGTAACGGGAATAAGGTTGTAATGATTATAACACTATTTTCCTAAAATTCTAATTTATATTTTGTCATGAAAATCGTTAGAAGTACCTGAAAGAAAAATAGAAAGGTCTGTTAAACGTGATGTTCCTTAAATATTGACTAAATATGAATTTTTGAGTTTCCTTTTTTTCGAAAATTGTCAAAAATAAATTGTAAGCAAATATGGGAAGAAAGAAAATTTTATTAAAAAAAAGTAAAAATGAAAAGAAATGTATTGACGATAGATCGATGTAATATTTAAGAAGTGCAAGTTTGGTCATTTCAATGTTGGAAAATTTCAAAATTAGTCCAAATGCAAATTCGGAGATTTCAAAATAAAGATAAACGTTAGTTCTGTGATTTCAAATGTCGGAAAAATGCAAATTTGGTTGTTCTAAAATTGTGACTAATGTAGATTTATTGTACAAAAACTGATTTCGTCCTATTGACTGCAATGCAAACCTGTCATCCAGGTAGCCGCCATTTTGAATTTCTCCCCATCCAACTTGAATATCCTCATAAGGGTAAAGCCCAAAACATAATGAATACGGTTACGGAAGCTAGGCATGAGATAAAAAAGGACAGAGACTGTTTCTGTCCTTCTCTGTCTCATGCTTTAATCTCGTACGCGTATTCAATCTGTTTAGAGCTTAAAATCCCATGTGATCAGAAAGCGCAAATGCATAAAATCATGAAAGTGAGAGAGACAATAATATGTACCTACCTCTCTCACTCTCATAATTCATGCCTTCGGTTTTACGCTTCCTGCTAACACAGGATTTCACCCTAAGGATGTTTAAGTTGGATGGGGATAAATTCAAAATGGCTGTTATCTGGATAGTGACGCGCTTGTGCTGTTTGCCCCAAGTAGTAACTAAAGTAACCTAACTGGTACTTTCAAGTAATTACTGTTAAATATTTAAATATAAAATTGTATGTACGGTTGAAATTAAAAAATAAAATTGTAAATAAAAACAATGTTTTTAATAACAGCAAGAAGACTAGAAACAGGAGACCCAACATGGAGTGAGACTGATGGTCCAAATTGTGGCAGGATGCTTGGGCGTACTACCCCGAGGCGCGGTAGTTTTCTGCGCATCCCCACCAACTCCCACCATATGCTTAACTACATGAATTCTGGTCGCATGAAAATATGCATCAGTAAAATCGGTGGTGGGAATGCGCAGAAGACGGGCGTGCCTCGGGGTAGCACGCCTATGCATACTGTCACGGTTTGGACCATTGCTCCCGATTTTAAGCAGCCGAGTTTGTACTCCTGTTTCTAGTCTTCTTGAATAACAGATAAAGTACATTTGCATTCAAGAAATATTTTATTTACTGATTTTCTACCGAATAAATAATTAAAAACAATGTTTTTAATAACAGATAAAGTACAGTTGCAATCAAGAAATACTTTATTCAGTGATTTTGTACGTAATAGCAAACACAAATATATTTGTGTATACACTCATAACCTTACTTTCAATATTTACATTGTTTTAACCATTACATTTATAATTGATGAAACTCTATTCAACTGTTTTCCTTGATCATAAGACCTACAGATGTATTTCATGAACGCACATTTAAATAATAAATGTTGATAAAAATGAATACTTGTGCATAATTATGCATTAACTATATTACAATCTTTTAAATACAATTAATACCATGCAAATCTTCATGTGTTTTAAATTAATTGAAAAGATTATGTGACCAACCTCATACAATAATTTTCTAGTTATATAGTCAAAATAAATTATGCGCAAACCCACAATTGAAACCGATATGTATTTAAATGTAATAACCCTGCTAAGAGTAAAAAGATAAAAAGGGAAAGAAATATGAGGATAGAAAGTGATTACACTTTTCCTGTCCCTTCCATATATCTACTTTGCATTCCAAAAACACAATATCTTTCTATCTCTAAACTTCTGCCTCTTTATATCTTTTCTTTATTCGCTTTGAATATGTATCTGTTTCTACTAAAATAAATAAATCTCTTCCTATTTCTTCGTTCATCAACTATTTTTATCTCTTTCTATATCCCTTTTCTATCCCCTTCTTTTTTACTTTGCTATCAGAAATGAATCTCTTTCTATTCCCTATCTTTTAGTTTATCTACCATTTTAAATACCCAATTGCTTTAGTTATTTTATATGGTATTATATATATATATCTATATATACTGAAATTAATCTGATATTTAACGCGTATAATACTGAAAAATCGTTTGGTATGATGGAGCGATCCCCTAACCTCGTGCGCATTAACCTCTTCTATCTTTTTCTATCCCACATGGTATTTATATTTTTAAAGATCCATACTGGAAATAAAGAGATAGAAATCTTATCACTTTTTATCCTTTCTTATCTCTGTTATAGAAAGAGATACATTCTATTATTTAAATATACATTTTATTATTTCTCTATTTGTTTATAACAAATTGTTGAAACAAATTTTTTTGTAAACAATCTTTAATATAGAAAATAATTGTTTGGTAAACGGTCCTCTTTCCCGTAGTCACTTTTTTGATAAAAATTTTTCCCTAAGCATGAACCTTAATGGGTTCATTTTCATGAACTATTTGCAACTGTGCTACAAAGTACCTTCTATAATAATATTATATGTTAAGAATATATATTCTATTTTTACAAGAAGAATTATTCAAAAATTTTTTTGTACACATAATTTTTAATACATTTTCTACTTCTTTGATTTCCTAAATAAACTTTGATTGAATTAAATGAACGAACTCTTGATAATGCAACATATAATTGACCATGATTAAAAACATCTTTTCTTAAATCAATTGCAATTTTATGAAATGTCTGTCCTTGAGATTTGTTTATAGTCATAGCAAATGCTAGTTTAATTGGAAATTGTGTTCTTTTAAATGTAAAGGGATAAACATTTTCACAGTACAATAGTATTCGATGTATGAACACAATATTTCCACATTTATCTCCCGTTAATATTTTGCATTTTATAACATGATTAGATAAAGCTAAAACCAATAATCTTGTTCCATTACATAAACCTTCGTTAATACTAATATTTCTTATAAGCATGACTACGGAATTTATTCGTAAATGCAAAACATGTGGTGGTAAACCAGGTGGTGATAGAGTGTTTAAGTAATCAGGTAAAATGACTTCATGATCATTATTATTATCACGATTATCTACACTGTCAATACTTCTATAAACTTTTTCTTCGCTCTTATCTAATAACTGGACAACATTATTATTAATTTCATCTACATCAATATTTCTCGGAGCTAAAATAGCACATAATGCCAAATCTTCAAACCTTTTCTGTTTAATCAACTCTCCATATACATCTGTACTGATATCAATATCTCCTTCTTCCAGAATGTTGTCTAGTAATTGAACACAATCTTTTACATCGTTAAAAGTGCCATTTCCTATGTCAAGTAAAAAATTAACAAATTGTGTTTCTTCCGGTAAAGCTCGCATGTTTTCAGATAATGTAAATTTTGCAAATATCTTCCATAATTTGCTGTTTTTAATTGACAAATTTATAATTTCAGATCTTGTACCATTTTGTTTTATAGGTAATACTTGTCTAAAATCACCTCCTAAAATAATCGTTTTACCACCAAAAGGAACATCTACTTGCATAATACCTTTTAATGTTCTGTCCATAATCTCTAAGGCATACTTCGGTGACATTGGAGCCTCATCCCAAATGAAGACATCAACATTTTTCAAATACAACCCCTCTTTAGATTGCACTTTTATATTTGAAGATGAATCATTATATAATGGCACGGGTAAACACAATATTTTATGAACTGTTCGACCCATGGGAAGTAAGGTTGCAGCTATCCCTGTAAATGCCATATTGCAAACAGTTTTACCGAGACTCCTCAATAAATGCCACAATGTAATATACATAAATGTTTTTCCTGATCCTCCAGGACCATCGTCATATACACACCGACAAGTATTATCGATATTATCATTTACTGCATTTAATATAAAATCGACTATATCTTTTTGTTTGACGTTCAGTTTATCATACCTTTCTTTTCCTAATTCCTTTTCCTCTTCAATATTTATAGAGTGGATAACTGCAAAATTATCAGTTTCATCTTCTACATCCATCAATCCAAGAAAATCATTCAACTTATAACCTTCATCAGATAACATATTTTTGACATGTATGTATGCCATTTTTTCAGCAGCAATGTTATCAACGTTTCTAGCATAATCTTCGGACATATAAATTTTGAATTGTTCCCAAAGTTCACCAGCATTTATAGGACGACAGTGAATTAAAATTCTGACAAATAATCGTCGAAGTGATTGAGGCATCATCCATAAAGTAGACTCTTGTAACGTTGCCTTCCATTCATGATCATCCTCTATTAGTCCTAATGCTAAACAAGCTGACGTAAATGTCTCATGTAATACGCCATTAACAGTCTTCAATGATTCGTATGAAATCGCACCTTTAGTTGTAAGTAATAATAATCTAAGGTGAAATAATTCTGTGTGGCAGGGATTAACAGAATAAATTCTGCCTATTGCCTTCTCTTTACGGAGTCTCTTGTTCCATTTACGTTTTGTTTTATCCCATGAATAATATTCGGGAATCTCAGTATAAAAATACTGACGAGCATTTACATCACGTTCATTTAAAAGGAAGTAGTCTAATAATTTTGTATTTTTATTTAAATTAAATGATATTTCTTCCTCTGTATCTACTTGCCGAATAAGAATATTTTGCTCATTTTGTAAATGTATTGGTAAACGATTTATACTGTGACTTTTTTTGTATAAAGTTTTACTTAAAATTCTCCATGCTGCTTCTACTGGACCAACATATCTGTTTTCTTCATAATGATTGATTTCATTATGATTAATAGTAGCTTCTCCATTACTATTTGTAATGATAATTGATGCACCATCATAACCCTTATAAATATATTTATACAAATATTTGACGGACTTAATACTGGATACAACTTCAACATTAATATGACAATTGAATGTTTGTGAAAGTTTAGGAGAATAAGGTACAACAAAACGATTATCAACAACATATTCATTAGGTCGTGTATAAGTTTTACCTGTGTTTCTTCTTCTATATACCACATAACAATTTTCTTCAACAGTAGTGTCTTCTTGTAAAGGTTTAGGAAATTTTTTTGAGCATTTTCCATCAACGAAACACCAATCTCCACAAGGACCGTGTATATTATTTGCCATAATAATTTCATTTAATCTAGGATTAACCAATTCATCTGGTATTTCAGCTGAAATATGTCCATCAACACTCTCTGGTGTTAATATTTTTGAATTGGACGTTAATATAACCAACAAATGGATATGTGGTAATCCCCTTTTTTGAAATTTTATAACATAAACATAGGACTTGACATCTCCAAAGCATTTATTCTTAACAATACATTCTATCAAATGTTTTACTTTTAAACAAAAGACTCTCGCGACAATGTCAGGTCTATCAGCTACTGTTTGATTAGGTAATAAATTTTCTGTTATTTCTTTCCACTGTGGATTACATGTCATTGTTATAAATAAATCTGGTTTACCATGTTTTGCCACAATAGCCATTGAATCTTGATATAATTCCATCATATTACGAGGTGAACCAATAAATGTTGATGGTAAGACAACTAATTTTCCTAGAGGTGTATCATTCCTTTGTGCTACATCCTTCATGTGATCTATTAATCCTCTGTAACTTTCACTTCGCAATTCTGTTTGATGATTTGCGCAATATTGAAGCCGATCTTTTTCCATCTTAACATAATTGTCAACCAGCCACTGTTGAAATAGTCTTCCACCGTATAGAAACTGATTAAATATATCATCTCTAATTGCCATTTTATACTTTACATAAGATGCCCTCGAAATTCTATGTTTTTTCAATCTTTTATCTGTATCATTTCGAAGCATATCAATATAATAACCTTTTTCTCCAAAAGGATAAAATAGAGGATATATAAAAGGTTCTACACAAGGATCCAAACTACTAACAAATTGCAATTCTTTACTTATTTTGTTGTACACAGTAACATAAGAATTAGGTATTTCACCTTCTGAATTTGTATTAAAAATAGCAGCTACTTCATTAACTCTTTGAAAATTAAATAGCCGTGGATCTTTTCCTTTTTTTAAAGTAAATAATAATTTCAATTCTGGAATTTCTTCATCATTTTTTGTCGCTAACGCTGTTTCTATTTCTATAACTTCTTTCATCATTCTAAATGATTGACTGAACGTATTATGTTTCCTCATAAAATTCTCAATTCCTCCTACAATATCTCTATCTAATCTATCATTTTTATTCAACCTGTATTCAATTGCATCATCAGGATCGTAAATAAACAATTGACCATAAGACGGATCATCACCGTTTTTAGGGAATAAAGCTTTATTCATTTGATAATATATTTGACCTTGTATTTTAAAACAATACGGTCCTCTTCGTGTACCATGGAAATTAATAACATTAGCATTAAATGACGCAAAAGCAAATGAATTATTGTAACATCTTATATTCTGGCGAAAATGGTTTGATTTCTCATGTGAACCATCTAATAACATTTTTAATTCAGATGGATATTTTAAAGGTTTCAATTTAATACCTCCATGGCTACAACAATCAGCAAAAGAATACTTTTTGTAATCATCTTTTTTATGTTTCAGGTTTTTAGTATCCGAATTAGTTATTTTAGTACTAACTTTTTTATCTTTGAAGTGTTTAGCATCACAATGAGTGCAATAAAGTAACATTTTACATAAATAATTCTCTGCATAAGTACGTGAATGCAATTTATTTACTTTTAGTTCTTTTAAAGAATTATCTGATGTATTCACCAAATCTTGATTTAAACAAGAAATAGAAGAATTTTTAACTGTATCATAACAATTATTTGTGTCTCTCTCTCTTAACTTATGATTCTCTAATTCTGCCTCTATATAATTTTTCTTTTTTTTGCACGACAACGTTTCACTCTTTCCCTGTTCAACATTTGTCCATGAAGAAGTTGTTTATCTTTTTTATTATTTTTAGACAATTTATTAATTTCTACTTCTTCTATTCCATGTAATGAAGGAAAAGATTTCTTCACTTGAATTACAGTATCTTCTGAATCAATCATTTTTCTTTTACTTGCTTTTTTTTTACTACGTCACTTTTTACTTCAATAAACTGCAAAATAGATGGAGAAACAGCTTCTATAACGGAATTTTCATTATTTATTTCTACATTTTGGAAATGTAAAATTGTCTGAAAGGATGTTGATGGTATTGCGTTCACAACAAGAGTTTGAGAATCTGCATTGCAAGTTCCTTTCTCCACCTCTTCTGATACATTCATTTGTAATTCCTTTTTTTCTTTCAATCTAGCACGATAGCACTTCATTGATTCTCTATGCAATTTTCGTTTTTCCATTTTTTTCTCTACAGTTAAACTCCTACGATATCGTCTCACTCTTTCTGTACTGACAATTTTTGTACCAACTTCTTGTAATTGTTCTACTTCTTCTTTGGTAAATCTTTGCTTTTCTTCAAATCTTTCCCTTCTATTAAACACGTACTAAACTTCTTCATTCTTGACTTTGCCAAACTTTCAATATCTTTTTCCTTTTCTTGTAATATTTTTGTCCTTTCTACTTCGCCTATTGAATCCAACATACACAAAGATCTCTTTTCTGTAATTGTAGGTTTTGGTAAATCAGTAATTTTTCTTTTACTTGCTTTTCCTTTTACTTTGTCACTTTCTAGTTCATTAAACTCCGAAATAGATGGAGATACAGCTTCCGTAATGGAATCTTCATAATTTATTTGTACATTTTGGAAATGTGAAATTGTCTCAAATGATGTTAATGGTATTGCGTTCAGAACAAGAATTTCAGAATCTGCATTACAAGTTCCTTTCTCTACCTCTTTTCTTACATTCATTTGTAATCCCTTTTTTTCTTTTAATCTAGCACGATAGCGCTTCATTGATTCTCTATGCAATTTTCGCAATTCCATTTTTTTCTCTTCTGTTAAACTCCTACGATATCGTCTCACTTTTTCTGTACTGACAATTTTTGTACCAACTTCTTGTAATTGTTCTACTTTTTCTTCGGTAAATCTTTCCTTATCTTCAAATCTTTTACCTTCTGTTAAACTGGTACTACACTTTCTCATTTCTGTCTTTCCCAAACTTTTAATATCTTTTTTCTTTTCTGTGCTCACATTACTTTTATCATTTTGTCGTTTCATGATTTTATACAAATCTTTATTTATATAATCAAAATATGTCAAATTGTAAAAATGTTAATCTAATAACATATCAAATTTGCAATGCACAATTTTAAAATGTCCAAATTTGAATGACCAGTTCACAGTTATATTAATAGCAATTGACACATTTGCAAATATCTAATAGAATTGTTACCATTTGTATTTTCTAATTTTATAGCCTTCCACAAATGATTAAAATTTTAAACACAATTCATCAATTAACAAATTTCGAAATGTTCCAATTTACAAAAGACCCATTTTAACAATTGTCTAATTTAGCAATTTTTCATTTTTCCGTTTTTACATTTATTATTTATCAATTATATTCAATAGTCCAATTTACCAGTTTTCTATCTTACCAATTTTCCACTTTACAAATTAAACAAATTTCCAATTAACCTATTTTCCAATTTACCAATTGTCCACTTTGCCAATTTGCCAATTTATCAATTTTCCACTTTGTCAATTTTCCACTTTACCAATTTTCCAATTTGCCAATTTTCCAATTTACCAATTTTCCACTTTGCCAATTTCCCACTTTACCAATTTTCCACTTTACAAATTAAACAATTTTTCAATTAACCTATTTTCCAATTTACCAATTGTCCACTTTGCCAATTTACCAATTTTCCACTTTGTCAATTTTCCACTTTACCAATTTTCCAATTTTCCAATTTACCAATTTTCCACTTTGTCAATTTTCCACTTTACTAATTTTCCAATTTGCCAATTTTCCAATTTACCAATTTTCCACTTTGCCAATTTTCCACTTTAACCAATTTTCCACTTTACCAATTTTCCAATTTGCCAATTTTCCAATTTATCGATTTACCACTTTGCCAATTTTCCACTTTACCAATTTCCAACTTTGCCAATTTTTAACTTAACCAAATTTCAAATATAACAACTTTCCAAATTACAAAATTTTTCAATGTACCAACATTTAATACAAAAATTAAAGTATACTCAGTGCTTATAACTGCTACCTCTTGTTCAGAAATAACAGTAAGTCTAATAACTTGGAAATTGTACGGTATAATGATCAGAAAAGAAAAATATTTCTATATCTATTACTACCTGCCTCGTTCTATTTTCAAGAAAGTATGTTTGCTTACCTGAAACAAAATTATCTCTCTTTCTCCCTCTTGGTCCCTCTACATCTCTTTCTCTTTCTCCTTCTCTCACTCGCCCTCTCTCTGTCTATTAATAGTCTTTAGAAAAATTATACCTTGTGTTCGACATCTTTTTCATTTTTATTATATAAAAACTCGATAATGTCATAGCGAAAACAACAAAACAAAGTTGGGGGTCTTTAGGGTCCCTAATTACGAATCCATCATTAGTTTTTTAAAATTCAAAATGGAATAAATGAAACATTTAATAATCCGTGTTACATATTTTTTTTAGGTACAATGACTTACAATTATTAAAAATTAAATATTATTTTTTATTTCTCTTTTTTGACCAATATTTTTTAATCTCATTTTAATAATTACAAATTCAATTTTTAAAAATATTTTACAGTAAATGTTTGTAATTTTTCCTTACTAACAAATTGCCAATTCAAAAATATAAGAAAATTGATTTGTCTAAACAAATTAAAATTGTTTTTATTCTTTAAACAATTTATGAAATTAAATAAATTACACTAAATTCTTTTAATTATTTTCATTATTCTCCTCTTCACTATTTAAAAATTTCTAAGCTTTTAAGATATTTTAATTAAAAACAAAGTATGAACAAAATTATTTAACAACTAAAAATTAAATTAACAACATAAGAAAATAATATTTTACACCTATTTACTTGTAGCATGTTTATTAATTGAGGGCCTGGATGCAATTAAGAGTTACGGGCAACTTTCGAAGTCCCCTGCTTCTACCGGAGACTCGCTGTACGCGGGGCCAACGAAAGTCACGCGTATCCCCTTATTGTATCCAGCCCCTCAATTGTACTTTCCTTAAAAGTTTGAAAATTATTTTTTCAATTTCAAAAATTTTTTCTTCAAAACCATCATTAAAATGTTTACTTAAATTCTTTATTAACTGTACAATTTTTATTTAAATATATAATAATTAATTAAATATATAATAATAATTAAAATACAATATTATTTGGGGTCATTCACATATCACGTGATAAAAATTTTAGCTAATTTGAACCCCCTCTCACCGCTACGTGATACTTTTTCTATTGTTAAAAAAATTGATTTTCCATGGAGCGTGATATTTTGCTTACCACCCTCCCACCCCTAAGGATAACACGTAATACGTGGATGATTCCTTTTCCAAGAAATAACAG
Source organism: Ganaspis brasiliensis (assembly GCA_037103525.1). Lineage (NCBI taxonomy): Eukaryota > Metazoa > Arthropoda > Insecta > Hymenoptera > Figitidae > Ganaspis > Ganaspis brasiliensis. Next base: position 292,668 of record JAZKLR010000329.1, on the reverse strand, counting down.
ATAACGCCTTTCTGTATAATAATATAATATAATTGTACGAAATAAGGGGGGGTTGCTTTAGATTTTGAGAAGTCTTTATATATAATACTATAACCTATAAAGGCGCCGTAAGTTATATTATTATTATACAGAAAAACGTTTTAAAATCCAAACCAACCCCCCTTTATTTTGTACAATTATATTATATTATTATACAGAAAGACGTTTTTAAATCTAAACCAACCCCCCTTTATTTCATGCAATTATTATATTATTATACAGAAAGACTTCTTAAAATCCTTATGTTATTATACAAAAAGATGTTTTTTTAAATCCAAACTAACCAACCTATATTTCGTACAATATTATATTATTATACAGAAAGACATCTTAAAATTCAAACCAACCTCCCTTTCTTTCGTAGGAATGTATGGTATAATTATTCTTTTCAATTTATACCTATGCTTTTTATTAAGGGAAGAGGTAAAAAAGATTTAAAAAGCTAAGAAAATTAGGAAACGTATATAATTTAAGAAAAAATATCGTTTCCTCACATATAAATTGTTTAAACAATCAAAATTGCAGACGGATAACTTTGTGATGTTTTTTTAATGAAGAAAGTCGAAAGCGAAATGCTTCTAAGAGAAGGTAATAAAAATTTGTTTTAAACAATTTAGATTATTTAAAGAAGTAATATAAATATTTAATAAACAAATTTTTTATAAGTTGTTACTAAAGAATCGACAGCTGTTAAAAAAATATTTTAATTTGAAAATATAAGAAACATACATTGTTTCAAATAAATAACTTCTTATTATCACAATTTCATCAAAAGTTGATTTTAAACCATTTTAATTGTATAAACAATCGACTAAATTAAGTAAATTAAATTGCAATTAAAAAGTTGTAAGCTTTTAAAATATTTAAAATAAATGGTGGTTCTTTAAGACACTCTATAGAGAAACGAAGAATATCATCATCAACTAACTCTGCCTTTTTCTATCCCAGACACCTGTTATACCTCTCTCTCTCTTTCACATTTCGCACGCTATATTCTAAATCTTTTATTTCGAACCCACCTTTAGGTTTCTCACGCTTTAGTATATTCTGTCTTGCCGTTTCTCACCAGCCAAGCATTACATTCTTAAGCATGGCAGTATATCTATAGCTATGACTAACTGATTTCTTATATAGGATACATTCTTTCGACCTCGAAGAATGTACGTGACTTTAGTAAAAGATCACACGTGCATTCTTCCTTAGATAAGCAAAACAAATCCTAGACGAGTTTATGAGAATATGTCTATCTGTTATATGATACTAAATACCGCATTTATGGAAACAGACTATAAGATATCAATGTCATTCGCGAGTGCGAGCGCACGTGCACTTTTTGAAGATTCATCAATTTTATCTTCTACCAATTGAATTAGAGACACGCCTTTTCCTAGGAAAGGGTAAAGATCATATTCTTTTTACCTCCTACCATTCAAATTATTGACACGCCTGTTCCTAGGAAAGGGTAGCTATTTTCTTTAAATACAAGCGACACTTGGAATAATTTGTCTTATACTCCGGTAGCTTTAAAAGCGTAATATCGTCGAAGTGACCCGTCGGAATCGAAATTGAAAGCGGCATCTTGTATCACATATTGCTCAAGTTATCACAAGTGTTAACTTTAGACTTTATAGGGAGCATCGTGTCCATCTAATTGTGATCCGACGATAAATAACATTAAAAGCGCTTGTGTGAAGTGTAGTACATTATAGTTGTATCAACGATACGAAATCGATTGAGCGACGTCTTGGTCACTACCTCGTTCCTGCGTTATTAAAATTGTCAACAACCTACGAAAACCTTATGTAAGTACCTTGCGATTTATTTATGATATGATTATTGTTTAATGAATTAAAACCACAAATAACTTGTTACCATTATATGACGAACGGACTGTCTATTGATTCTGATTCATGGTTATTTTAATAGTATTTATTGTAACTAAAATTAACTGTATCACGGCTAGCTAATGCAAGCCGATGCTGGCCCAGTGTTGGCATTGCTAATGACAATCAAACAATTTAATTGTACTAATTATTACCAATATATCGTTTAAACATTTATTTGAACACTTGGAAATATTCACTTCAGTGTTGGTCCAGTGCTGGCTCAGTCCTGGCATTACTTAACTTAAATACTAAACGAGTTTGCTTCTTTTTTCTCGATGGTATAATATTACATATAACTGAATTATCAATTAAAATCATTCTTTTCGAATACTGATCCAGTGTTGTCCCAATACTGGCATTTAGCGAAAATTCACATTATTGATACGTTGTAAAACCAAAGACATCAAATATTATTGCAATTGTTGTTCTCTTGATTAAATTGTTAAAATAAACTTGATTATTGTTCTGTAACTTTACGATATTGAATAAATTATTATAATACACGTCTTAAAGATATTGACTTGATTATTTATTGACTCAGATCCCTCAGATCTGTTAGTGAAAACGTTCCCAAATAAAAAATAAATATAAAGGCTAGCCTTTCGCTAGCTGATCAGATTGTTGCTATTCCTTTCTTATTTAAACATTATTTTAAATAACCTCGCCTTCGCTCGGATGTAACAGCTGATTTGGTGTCAGAAGTGGGATGTTCACTTTTGTCAACTTAATAATCAGGTATTCCTCTAAGAATTGTTGATGTAAAAATAATTTATTTAAATATGTTTTAAAGTTAACTAAGTGCAATTTAATCACTGATTTGGTATGATTTCACTTCTGTTAATAAAATTCATTTGAATTTTTACTTGTGCAAATATTATCATTATAGATCACTTATAATTTTATCAAGTGCTATATCATTTTCCAATTTTCATTAATGAATTCAAGTTTTACAATTCAACATAAGAAAAAGGTCGTATTTTCGATTTATTCCGACTGCTTAAAGAATAAAGTTGGAGATTTCATCTATGATCCTACCATTTTCATAAATTTAATTGAAAAAGATAGTTTAGTTTCTCTTGTGCCCATTAATCACTCAAAAATTTATATTATAAACAATAAGTGTTTCTTAACGGAAGGTATCGTAACCATTCCAATATTGGATAAAGATATTTCCTTCAATGTTGTGAATACGGGCAGAAACTCTGAAATAATTGGATTAATAGGATCTTCTCTTGTAAAAGAATTAGCCCTTCCTCTTTAAAGGAAACAAGCTAATGTCAACAGACGGTTTTCTTTTCAAATCTAGCATACTTTAGTTTTTCTCTTTGTGAAACATTTAAGTATTAATGGTTGCCACGTTTCTAACGTTAACATATGATATTTAAATTCTGTATTTTCCATTCTGGTTGCTAATCTTAATAACTAAATTAGCCACTAATCTAACTTATTAAAAGAATTCAGTGCTATCAAACTGAATGTAAAAAAGAGAGCATAGACACTTATCTATTTTAATTTTCAGAAAATTTATGTTATGTTTTTATCAATACGTGAAATGTCTTCGGATGCTTTTCTTTTTAAATCTAGGATGTTCTAGTATATTCTAGTTCTGTAGCATTTTCGAATATCGTTGTTTATTGCTCTTCTAGGGTTGGAACGTAATATCCGGATTTTGACTTTAAGTTGTCTGGCTGAAGTCAGCCATCGAACCAAAGTATTGAAAATAATCAATAAAATAAAAGGTTGGGTATTTATGGCATGTACACATTCGCCAACATCCAATTTTCAAAGGACTCATACCCCAAAATTATAATATCGTCACAAGACATCCTCGAATTTAGTAGCGTGTTTCTCGCAAGTCCAATTTCGACTATTAATCTAATAAACGAGAATAAGCTAGCTCAGCACGTGAAAGTTGACAGGTCTAAAACCTTGTTTATAGATTCAGATTCTTTTCATACGACAGGAACTGCACGAGTTCTGATCGCCAATCATTATGTCACTTTTCACAAAGTTAAATCAGAACAAACTGATGTGACTGGAATATTAGGAATTCCATTTTTACAGACCAATCCGGAAAATTTCACATTGTGAAATTTAATAGTATTAACCTTCAAAATTCACATTTATCCAAATAAGCGTGTAAATATCATTTCCATGTCTCTTTTTGTCCAGTTGTTTTGCAACGACTATTTTTATGCAATAATTTGGATCGGTGCGTTTCTGAGCCTCGTAATTTTTGGTGCAATTATGCTACTACATCTGCACCTTGCACTTAGAAAGTTACAGTTATTGGCAAACCAAATCTAGCTAAATCTCTAAGAGAAATTTAAGGCACCAAAAGATATTGCCGTTCAGAAAACCTTTAGGATCAATTGAAACAGCTGGTTGATAAATTGACATAGAATTCATAACTTATGACGTCATATTGTGCTAAGATAGAAAGAAATAAGGATCATTTCTCATCTGTCGAACTAAGCTCTATAATTCCAAAAAGTCCGGAAGCAAAATTTCTAATTGATCCATCCTTACCAATTAACCTGATTAAGGAAAGGGTCCATCGTGACAAAAGGGCTAGTGGAACTGTACTATAATAACTCAATCATTGAGTTTCAAGTTACTCCATTTGAAGGTTTAAGCGAGTTCAAAGGTATTCTAGGTTCACCGTATCTTAGAACTTTAAGTTGACCATCATAACCTAGAAAATTACTAATTGATTTTCAGTGGATTTTGAGTTCCTAACAATACCTATATATTGTATCTTGCTCTTCTAAAGTTAAAATACGATGACTCCAGAAGGTCGTGATTCCAATAACTAAAACCTTGTCCAATCTCTATTTATTCAAAGGAATGCCAAAATAGATAATTATGAGTAATATTGACGCACGATTGGTTGATTGAAAGACTAAACTGTTAGAAAATAGTTTTTTTCTATCCTGCGTAAAAGACTTAATTTAATACAAATTCTTTTGAATTCAGTTAGAATAAAGATTCAATCACCATGCCTAATAACGCAGATAAGAATGGTTCCTTTAGTGGAACTATCAATAGAACTTTAAGTGACGCTATGGTGACATCCATGGCCGAATGCTTTGCGTTGCAACAAGGAGCAATGAATATACCTTTCTTTGACGGAAAAAACATCCCTGTTCGTGATTTTGTTCAGGATATAATAAATGCTGAATCCAGCATCCCCCCAAATTGTGAATCACAATTTGTTAACACTATTTTATCTAAATTAAAAGGCGCTACAAGAGATAGCGTGCATGGTAAGAGTTTTCAAAAAGCAGATGACTTAATAAAACATTTAAAACAGCGATTTTCCCTCCACAAATCTTATTCGTGGTACCTCCATGAAATATCTACTATCCGCATGGGGCGAAATGAAAGTGTCAGCGAATTTTATGATAAATTAACGCTATTAACTGCAGGAGCGCAAGCTGCTCTAGAAGACAAATACGGAATAGACAAGGCTAAGACCATGCTAGAGCCACTCACTGATTGTGCGCAAGAAGCGTTCTTTAGAGGATTGCCAGACGGAGTAGCGAGCGTAGTAGAGGCTAGAAATCCTAAGACTATTGAAGGAGCATTAAAATACGCGTTAGAATGTGAGGTTAGGCACCAGTATCAATCATCAGGTTATAATAATGCGTATCACTTTTCACGTTATAACCAACATAATGAGTACGGGTCACGTGATCGAAGTCCTAGTCCTCACGTACGTTTTCATCCCCCAGATCCAGCTCCAAGAACCTTGAGTCAATCACCAACGCCATCAGGGATATTGAAACACCCTTATAAATCTGTCCCTCCCACATCAAGCTATTTTCCACCAGCTCCTTATTACCCTTATGTACTCTATAATCCCTACCCCTATTATCCTCCCCCACAAGGTCATCAACCTTACCAAAATATTGCTTATTCAGGAAATAGAACACCACCACGTTCTCAATCACCTATTCCTGGAAACGACAAAAATTTAAACTCGAATACCACTCCTCGAACAGACGCGACGATGAGTGCAGAGAAAATGGATCAGCGTCAAGCAAACGTAAGATTGCTCAAGAAACTAGAACAATCTTGCACACAAGAACTAATAAAGAGTCTCCAGTAATAAAACTAGATTCCCCACACTTCGTGAATTCAAAAGCATCATTGCTCATCGATACAGGAGCAGATGTAAATATAATTAAATTGTGTGTCCTCTGTCCTGAACTATAAGTAGCCGAAGACGAGGCTATTCAAATAGCAGGTATATCACCAGTTACAATTTCGACTCTAGGAACGGTAAAAATATCACTAGGAATCTCTATAGTTACTTTCCAAGTTGTATCTTCAAACTTTCCAATAAATTCAGATGGAATATTAGGTCGCAATTATCTTAGACAAGAAAAGGTCGAAATATCCTTTTGGCACAATTCGGTAGTGACTTATTCCAACCCTATCAAGCCCATATTCTTTGCAGATAACGAATCTGTACGAGCTAGGGAAAAATTAGTGGAAAACAAAGCCAATCACAAAAATAAGTTAATAGTAAAAGCTAGGACTAGACAGGTCGTTCCAATAGAAGTTTTAAACAAAGAACTAAGAGAAGGTTATTTGCCCCTAGTAAGGACTACGGACGGAGTTTTCGTTGGAGAAGGAGCCGTAACCAATAACAATGGAATCTGCCATGTCTTAGCTATAAACACAACCGTAGAAGACATCGAATTAACCATACCTCCGCAACAATTAATACCCTTCGAGTATTACAATCTTCCAGAGGAAGAATCAGATGACGAGTTTCCAGAAGAGAAACCGTCCCCTCCATTAGATAGAGTCTCAGCCATACTAGATAGTTTAAGTATGGAGCACTTACTTCCTGAGGAAAAAGAGCACGTGACAAAATTAGTTGAAGAATTCCCAGAGAGTTTTCACCTACCTGGCGAACCTCTAAACTCCACACCCCTTGTGAAACACAAAATCCCAACAATAAATGAAGTTCCAATCCACACCAAGCAATACAGATTTTCACCTACTCAGAAGGAAGAAATAGACAAGGTAATAGATAGAATGAAGTCTGAAGGAGCTATAGGACCTTCATCTTCACCATACAACTCACCTTTGCTGATTATTCCAAAGAAAATTGATGCCAGTGGAAAGAAGAAATGGCGCATTGTGATTGACTTTAGAGCACTCAATGAAAAGACCATAGGGGACGCATATCCCCTCCCCTGCATCTCAAGTATTTTAGACTGTTTAGGAAAAGCTTAATACTTCTCTGTATTTGATCTAGCCAGTGGGTTTCATCAAATAGAGCTTGATCAGGAAGACCGAGCGAAGACGGCGTTTTCGACAATAAATGGACATTATGAATACATTAGAATGCCCATGGGACTAAAGAACTCACCAGCAACATTCCAGAGACTTATGGATTTGGTGTTGCTAGGATTGCAAGGAGTAGAATTATTCGTCTATCTAGATGATATAGTAGTCTACGCTGATAATTTGGAAGAGCATTGAAAGAAAGTAAGAAGACTGCTAGCAAGGTTGAAAGAAGCCAATCTCACTCTGCAGCCCGAAAAATGCGAGTTTCTAAGAAGGGAGGTTATGTATCTTGGTCACATTATTAACAATGAAGGCAGCAAACCTGATCCAAGGAAAATAGAAGCAGTAGAAAACTTCCCAACTCCAAAAACATCGCGAAACGTTAAGCAGTTTTTAGGACTGGCTGGATACTACAGAAGATTCATCAAAGATTTTTCAGCACGAGCCAAACCTCTGACCAATCTGCTAAAGAAGGAGGCAGATTTCCTCTGGGGACCAGAAGCAGAAGCAAGTTTCAAGGATCTGCGATCGGCCTTGTGTCAAAGTCCAATATTACAACGACCAGATTTTGATGAACCTTTTACTGTGACAACAGATGCATCTAACTACGCAATAGGAGCAGTTCTAAGTCAAGAAAAAGATGGAGTTGATTTGCCCATTGCCTATCTTTCAAGAGTTTTAAACCCAGCGGAAGTTAACTATTCTACCACCGAAAAAGAGTGTTTAGCAGTGTTATATGCAGTGCAGCATTTTCGACCATACATATATGGTAAAAGGTTCACTTTGGTAAGTGATCACGAACCTCTTCAATGGATCGGAACCATAAAGGATCCAGGCCAGAGATTAATAAGATGGCGGCTGAAGTTAAGAGACTATGAGTACACATTCAAGTTCAAGCCTGGAAAGTTGAACTCAAATGCTGATGCATTATCCAGAAATCCAATCAGGATAGAGGTCAAGGAAGAAATCCCAGATCCGGAATCAGAAATAGCCAAAGTGTTAATGCAAACAAGGCATTCTACCAAACCATCATCAGCAACAAAGCCTGCAATCTGCCAGCTGAAAAGAAGTAGTTCTCTGACCAGCTCAACCAACAAAAGCATTCCAACTACCAGCAAGTTAAAGTCATCAACAACACAAAAGCCAACAAAATCAAAACCTCTAATAAAAACATCATCAACTAATCAGAAATTGGACGAGAGCTCAATTGGAAAAAGAGTAGTTCAAAGAAGAAAATTAGAAAATAAGCCTAGACAAGTGACAATAGAAGAAAAAGAAAAGGAAGATAGTTCAAGTTCAGAATCTGAAGCTGATCCAAATCCACCAATACTAAGAAGACGTAAAAGTGTGCTTCCTAGTTTACATCTTCCTCCAGCTTCACTAACTCATTTCAAAGCACCTAAAAGTGCACCTCCTGAGGCTCCAATAACGCAAGAAGAATTCTTTGAAAATAAAGAAGAAACTAAATCTAGGTTAACTGATGATCAACCAGTAATAATAGTAAGTCCACCCTTTAGCGGAAGTGAAGAAAGTTCTGATGAAGAAGAACAAAATCAACAAATTTTATTATGTCCTGAACCACGACCCCGCAGAGAACTAGCACGCGAATTAGAAAAGTCATTTGCTAAGTTTAATCAATCTATGGCTCATCACCAAGAATGGCTGCAGGAAAAAGAAACAGAACCCAGAGAATGGCCCGCAAATTCCGATGGAGATGATGATCCTGAAATACACGAAACAGCAAATGCTATGATACCTGGAACTAACGAGGAATTCTCCCAGCAAATCGACGCCATCTTGCATTGGGCCGATGAGGAACTGAAAGAATTAGAGGAAGAAACACGACTACCAACGTATGATAAGAAGGAAGACATCAATTTGGAAAGGCAAGAAGAAATGCCTTCCTCCATTTCACTACCCCCAATTACTCCTTTAGCAAGTGCTTCCAAGAGTCGAAAAAGCGTAACCTTCGACCTTCAACCAAAGTTACCTACTACTCCCTATAGCTTCAATCATCCCACCGCGGTATCTACTCCTCATCACACAATGGACCCAATAGAATATTCCGAAGAAGAAGAAGAAGAAGAAGAAGAAGAAGAAGACGGAAGTAAAGAAGAAGAAGAAGAAGACGCCGGTCCTGAAGAAACTAAAGATGATCATAAATCACCGGAGAAAGAAGATATTGAGCCCTTCATTTCTCTTAAAGATGGAATTCACACTTCCATTAGTAGTATCCCGCCTTCACTACCGTGCAAAGAAGCTAACGGAGAAAATCCGTCAAAATCTGATTTAAACATAACTGGATTTAGAGAAAATTTAACATATCTCAGGGACAACTACGCTCATTTTCTTGCAACAGATTGCGAGTTTACAACTCCAATAGGTAGATTATTGATTGATATAGGAGCAATTGATCCGCAAGAAATCAAGAATAAACGCCCCAAGCTGGGTCAAATACTAGTAACTCCACGAGGAAAGTACAACATTTTTACAGTGATTGTAAAACATAATCATTTCGACGAACTGAGAAAGGAAGACTTAAGAATAGGTCTTCATAACCTTAAATCTATACTTCAACGTGAACGAATCAACAATTTAAGGATATCACGGTGGGGAGATTTCACTGACTCTCTAGGAAAGACAGAACTTTTACAGTTGTTGGAAACTATTTTTCAAACTAGTAAAATCCATGTTGTTCTTTGTTATGGACAAGTAACCGTTCCTCCAGAAGAAAATAAAGAAAAAATCATCAAGGAATTTCATTGCAGTAAAATAGGAGGACACAAAGGTGTCGTAAAAACTTATAGGCGCATTCGAGAAAAATTTTACTGGAAAGGAATCAAGGAACAAGTCACCGAATTTATTAGAAGATGTCCCACCTGCCAAGAGCAAAAATTAGTACGTGTAAAGACGAAAGAACCAATGCTGATAACAGACATACCTTTGGATGTTTTCGATAAAGTGTCACTCGAAACTGTCGGTAAATTACCTACAACCCCGGATGGAAATTGTCACATTTTAACCATGCAGGATCATCTATCAAAATATTGTATAGCTGTTGCCAGAGAATTATACTCAAAATATGGAGCCCCTAAGGCATTTCTAACCGACAAAGGCGGCTGTTTTGTGAGCAAACTAATGAGAAAAATGTCGAAGATCTTCGGAGTCCAGCAAGTGACGACATCTGGATACAGACCTCAAACAAATGGTGCTCTCGAAAGGAGTCATGCAGTGTTAGTGGAATATATAAAGCAATATGCAGAAGACTACGATGATTGAGATAAATTGCTACCCTTTGCGATGTTTTCTTATAATACGTCAGTGCATGAATCAACGAACTTTACACCCTTTGAGCTAGTTTTCGGAAAGCCCGCTAGGACTCCCAGTTCCTTTCCTACCGAAGAAAAATTAGAAACTTATAATTCCTATCTTACAGAATTAATTACTAGATTGACCGAAATCAGACGATTACCGGCCCAAAATCTACTAGTAGCTAGACAAAAATCCAAATATAATTATGATAAAAAGGCAAAACCTTTTGTAGGAAAATTAGGAGACAAGGCCTATGTTATGAAAGAAACTAAAAGTTGTAAGTTCGATCCGTATTATCATGGTCCATATGGCATAGTAGATGTCCTTGACAAAAATAATGTCATTTTACAAACCTCCGAAGGCCATAGATTCCAAAAACATGTAGACAAATTAAAACTTGCCTATGAATAGTTACTAACACCATTTTCTTTTCTTAGGATGACCAGCCTACACATCAATACGCCTGCACTATCAGCAGAGATAGTAACCACTACTATACTTCCGAAAGGCAGTATAGCAAAAATCGAATTTCACAAAGCCATCTTGGAGGAGTTGACCGCTGAATACGACATAGACAAACCTGTCTATACCTTATTTAATGAATCAGGACCGTCTCATAATAAATTGTTCACCATGAGATGTAAAGTGGTGGACTGGAAAAACGACAACGTCTTTTCGGTGGTTGGTGACAAGAAAAATACAAAAAAAGAGGCTGAACATTCGGCAGCGCGAAAAACGTTAGAATATCTACACGAAAATTACTTCTTTTCTGAGGAAAAGAATTTTAAGAAAATTAGAGATTTAGTTTACGTATTAGCATTAGACAACCCGAAAAATTTAAAGATTAAGCTATTCAAGTGGGAGAATTGCTGCGAAAATTGTTTTCGAAGGGGGCATGTTATTGAAAAATGTAGGAAACCCACCAAGAATAAAAACTTGATGGAAAACGCTAATAACGACGTAATAAGTGAGGATTCATGGGAACTTCCGGGGGCCTTTATTGATTTAAAGTTAGAATAAAATAATCACAATTAGATTTAATTAATCAAAAAGAAAAAAAATTAAAAGAAAATTATATATAACATTTTATCTAAAATCTAAACCGTTACTGTCATTTAAAAATAATTAATGGAATAATAATTATGACAAATTATTTCACAATTGCAAGAATGTAGATAGCCATAATTTACAGGTTAACAAACTTAAAATAAATTGTATAACGAAAATAAAAACATATAAATAAAGAAAAATAGAAGAAAGACGAAAGAATGAAGAGTGAGGATATGGTTGGTTGTCTTCTTCTTTCCTCTTCCTACTAAAACAAAAATAAATAAAAGGTAAGCATTTTAATACACATTTAGCTTAAATAATTAAACTATTATTATTATTATTTGCCGAGCAAACTATTAATTAATGGGGATAATTAAAATCGCTTACCTCAATACTAGAGCTAAAGTTAAATGTTTTTTTTTCTTTAATGCATAATATACCTTAATACATAATATATATACTATAAGTAAAGTTTACTTAAACTAATATTAGTTGATATCACTACTCCTTTTAAACAGCAACATAAATAATTATGAATATTAATTAAAAATACTAAAAATAAGAAAATAAATAACTATAACTATGGAATTATAATAATAAATGCCTATAACCAGTACCAAATAATTCAAATACTAACTAATCATCGAATAATCACATAAATTTATCTAGAACCTACAGTTCAGAAGCATGTACATATTATCTATAAAATTTAAATTACATTTTATTGAATTACTAAATAAATTATATTTAAACCTATGATTTTCACCGAGTCTATCCTAATTTATTCAAATTATAAAAATATTTTAGTATTAAACAAATATAGTTCATAAAGTTTATTAATTAAAACATATTATAATCTAATTAATAATGATTAGAATAAATACTTATAATACTAATGCTAACCTATTTTATTACCACAAAAGGTAAAATTTGAATGACTTAGCTGATTTGCAACATATCTCTTATACAAATATTTTAAACCTTAAGTATATAAATGAATAAATTATTAATTATTACATACTTAAATTAATTTCACTACTATACAACCACAAATAAACGTGTAACTATGTTTTATTAGAATAAAATTAAAGGGCTTATACTAAAATGTAATTATTGCAAATAAAAATTAGTAATTATTTATAAGTAATTAAATAAATAAATAAGAAATATTTAAAACTATTTAACCACTAGATGAATCCGTTAAAAGCACAAAATTACATTAAATTCGCTTATTTTAACTCAGTTTAGGCAAAACTAGGAAAAAGTAGCACTTATTTATAATTATTATATAATACTTTGAATAAGTGAAGCTTGATATTATTCTTGTCAATTAAAAAATATCATATTTAAAAAAAAAAATACGAGTTAAAATAAAATATAATAAAAATAATTAATTTCGATATTTAAATAGTATAATTCACCAAGTAAAATCTTATAGAAGCACGGACTGAATACGGTTTCTCTCTCTAATTCATTATGGCACATATGACTCCGATTTTCTGTCTTTGTTCATGGCGCACCTTTCTACCCATGCATCGGAATCACCAGCCTGTAATTCAAATTCACTCTGGAGGCTGCCCGCGGGGTTTCAGCCTAGCATTAAGGTGACCTTTTACAAGAAGAATCCCCGCCGGCTGCCGCTACAGCTTACATATGCCGTCCGAGAAATTAATGGCAAGCCTCAACGGCTAGGCTGTCAGCCTCTCGGACTTGCAACCTGACCATCAAGGGATCGAATCCTAAGAGGGTGGAATAAATTTTTTTTTTACTTTTAACAAGTTATCAATAAATAATTATTAATTATCAATAAGAAAAAATAATTTTTGTTAAAATTTAAAATATTGTTATTTATTATAATTTATCAATTTATCTAAATTAAATTTTATCTAAATTAATTATAGCATAGAACAATAATTACAACTATCAATTTTACAAATTTGGATTTTAATTTAAATTATCTAAAATTTTATTTTTCACATGATTAATAGATTCTAAATTTTTCTGTGAAAAATGTCAACAAATTATTCCATTCTGATTATTAATAATATAGGATTTTAAGTTTCAATAATGGGACAAATCTCACTCACCAATACCACAGAAAAGGCATTGTCGAACAATATTAAAAGGATAAACAAAAATCCAATAAATAAATAATATAGTCATTGACTATATTAGTCAATTCCATATTGACTAATTACAATTATCATGTCATAACTCGTACGATTAATTGAGATTATAATCGAAATAATCAAGAATTATTATTATTATTAAGATTAAAATAATCGAGAATTATAATTATCATTATTTTTCTAATCTCAAATAATCGATATAAAACAATCACTAAAAATATAATTCAAATAAAATATGAACGATGTTTTCAGATTAGAAAATCACCTTTAGAATGAATATACCCATAATTGGCTGGGTCTTCCAAATAACGGACCACGTATGGACCTTCATTAAAATTTGCCTAGTAGTATTAGCAGTTGTAGTTGCTAAGTACATTTACAACATCTTATCACTCCTAAAAAATCGAAGAAGTCGAGGTAATAACAACCAAAGAACGACAAGCAACAGAAGGTCATTATTTAATTTTCCAATAACAACACTCCTTGAAAACAACACATCATGGCAAAATCCGACATCGGATGGTGCTACTCAGCCAAGGACTACATCGTGTTAGCATACCAACTAATTAATGCACGTATACCAAAAAAAGAGAGACCAAACATCCACAAGATTATTCGAAATTCATCGAGGACGATGAAAAGTAAGGAGGGAGGAGTTCGCCCAAAACTAAAAAATTTTTGCAAACGCAACAGCAAACTTTTCAACGACGCTATAATCTCCGCCCGCAATGAAGAATTAACGGTGAAACATTAGACGACACCATTATAATTAAGGCGGATCATAATCTTGACCAATTAAAAATCTTAGATGCATTTATCATTAGATATCACGCCTTAATTGTAATGGCCGCCGTGCGAGATAAGACAGATTTTATTTCACCTCGACTGGTCAGTCCTACTGATTACTATGCAACGCGAGATTGGATAGGTGACGGGAGGCCATTACAAAAGGGGCGACATTAGAAATGTATGATAAAAGATATCGGATGTCACAGAAAAGAGCTCTTTTGTTCTGATATGCTCCTAGTCATCTACCCATTCTCATAAAATTGATTATTGTTGCAATTTATTAATAATAACTAACAACTAAATTCCAACTATATAATATTTGACTTCGATCATTGACAAACGACAATATAAGGTGCATTAATATTAATTAAATATCATGTTGCTAGTAACCAAATCCAGAAATTAGTCAACTCAAAATTAATTACATATTCATTACTAAAATAAAATTAAATAATTAATTTGATTATTAACAATAATCAATATTGATTTAACATGTTTCGATTTAAAGTCTATATCCCATTAATTGCTATTATTCTTAAATTTATGAATTTGATTAACAAGCTATAAACTGTTATTATTATTATTATTATTAATTTTATTACCATTAAAATTATTATTTTTAATTTGATCATTCTTTGTAATACTAGTTTCATTATCGATACTAATCAATCCCAAAAAAAAAAAAATATTATGGTATTATATAGATTGTACTTGTCATACGCAAAACACGCATTATGAGTGAAGTTAAGAAAAATGTGTTACGAAAACTATCAATTAGTATAAGAAGGAAAAATACTTTTCTGAGTGAGGAGTGAAATCGGATCAGGTACTTTAATAAAAGAAAAACGTAAATACATATAATGTACCGAAAAATGATATTTATTCAACGATTCAGAGGTTAGAATAAACAAAAATACACACATATAACACATTCAAACATCATTGATAAATTGACACTCTATAAAACAAACCAACAAAAAAATATATGTATACATTCACTCTAAACGCTTCACACAATTACGCACATTTGAGATTGTCTTTGTTATGACATCTTGAACACTATCACTAACACAATCCCATTTACACCAGTGGATCGTTGGATGCAGCAGTGACATTAGAATTCGGCTGGACCACGCCTCCGACCCAAACTTCCTCGATTGGTAGGACACGGCGTCCAGGACATCGACCACAAAGACAATGCCTTGGCCGACCAGGACGACTGAAATAATCAAAACATCCTGTTTGAGTTATGGGATCAGACAAAATAGACCGAGCGGCCATGAGGGAAGAAAAAGAAAACGAATAATAACTAAATAAACAAAAAGGAAGTAATCAGCAAAAATTATCACTCACTTCAATGCATTAAGCAACGAGGTCAAGTCCGTAGCAAGCACAAGGTTCTCCTGCCGCATCCTTTCAATCTCAGGATCCATCGTTGGAGCGGGATTTTTCCTTGGTCTTCCACGCTTCCTTTTCGGAGGAGGAACTAGATCCGGAAACTGAGAAAAGGAAGAAACAACACGATCAACTAGCAGGTTGTGGTGCAGCGAAGCGGCTATTCCTTGGATTTGTTGCAAGAACCTGGGCAGCGAAACAGGACATTGCTGACTAGTGACACCTGTCAATTAATCACAATGCAAATCATCAAATCCCAACAATAATTGATAAAGAGAACTTTAAGCAGTAATGCGAGCTTGTAACGATATATATGCGATATACTAGATTATGACTGTACCTATTTGAGGTGTACTGGGGGATGCTGAAAAGAGGGGATAAAGTTTAGGCAATTGATAGAAGTAACGACGAGTTCATTTGAATTTTGACTGACTAATAATTGACAAGTTTTATAAATCGACCCTATCTTATAGATAGTTATACCTTAATGTGAATTGTGCTAGCAAAAGCAGCTATAGTTTTATTTGATTTTTTTGTGAGAAACCACGTCTTCATAAAAGGTAAATAATTTACTTTCAAATATTATAAATATGTAGATTGAATTCTTTGTATAAGAAATAAGGATGATCCCCACTTATATTCTTTTATATTAAGGGATTCGATTAAAACGAATTTAATAGTGTTTGTGTCGAGAGTAAAGTGTAAAACATAGAAAAGAAACCTTGTTGTATTTTGTATGGAAATTTAAATGTGTGCATAACTATTGTGTTATAGCGTGGTTTTTTTTTTGTATTACGAATAAAAGCCTGGATGCGAGGGAAAACGGAAGCAGCATCATTTCTAATAAGGATTGTAAAACCAAGTAATGGAATAATATTTGATCCATGTAAGATCCAGCCGATGATCGAGAGAAACAAATAATCATTTCATGAACTTGGGGAATCTTGGATGAGCGTTGATGAAGCTGATTTTCGCATCGAAAAGGTATCGTCATAGATTTGTAAATGTTCAGATGAACGAGACCGTTAGACATTTTTATATAGATTTATAAACGAATAGATTTTATATTATTAAAGGTTTAAATACAAGCGGGTACCCGAATTTCAATAGGGAAGATTAATTACGAATTATTCGTGCGCATTATTATTATTAATTATTTGGCCAAAGCGATTTATGTATTTTTATAATCTTCATTGAGAAGATATAATAAAAATAATATAATATTTGATATCATATTTTTGTTTCATTGTCGTTGTGATTCTTAGAGTATATTCACTCATGTTAATTAACATTTCACATAGAATCATTACATTTGGCGCTACTACAATGGGGCTCGATCAACCTTGAGAATATATACCATATTTTGATTGTCGATGTCATGCTAATTACCTTGTATTAATAACTTTAGAAATTTTATTTTTCAAGTCTTAATGGGCAAAAGTTGTATTTTCTTGAACTTAACTACAGAAAATTGATTGATATATATTTTGATTATATGAATGTTATTTGTGAATTATAGAAATTTAATTTATAATAATAATAAATGATTAAATAAAATAATTAAATTTGTTAATTTTATACAATTTTTTTTACATGATAGAAGCTATTGTTTCTGGAACATTGATTGTTTAAAAGAGAAACAAAACTTTGATTTGATTTTTTTTTGGAAGAGTGAATCACTTTGCAGGATTTTTTTTTTTTTTTTTTAAAATAATTTTTATATTTGTCGTGTTTGCTTTGAACGATAGTGTTGGGTTTGAAAATGGCTAGACCAAATGCGTGGTCAACACCATTTAATGCGCGATCTCGTGGGACGTTCGGAATGGACGGTGTTCGTGGCGCATCTTTTCGCGATTACAGTGATATAAGATCGAATTATGGAAATGATAATAATAGAAACCGCGCGGAGAGAGACGAACGATACGCACCTCCCGGATTTTCCATTTATCGAGATACATCGAACGGAGAAAGAAGGCAATATAATGCGGGTAGTGATCGTCATGATGAGTTGTATAGGAGAATCGAATGTTTAGAGAGTGAAATAGAAATGTTGAGAGCGGATTTGCGGGGAATAAGAAATTCAAATTTTGGAAAATGGTCTAGACCTCAACAGATTGACATAGCTTTGCCGGTTTTTAAGGGCGATTTATCGGAGGATCCAATAGAATATCTTCAGGAATTGGAACAGTATCTCATGTTTCGTCGCGTACCGAGCGAGTATCAACCTAAAACTATTCAAAATTCGCTTAGTGGTAATGCTTGGATCTGGTTCGATGCAGTGCGGCATGATTTAGTTGATTTTGTTCACTTTCGAGATGCTTTTAGACAGGAATTTCTCTCTGTCGATACTCAAGAACGAAAACGTGATCGGTGGCGAAATCGTAGATTTAATTCATCGGATTCTAATTTGGTGAATTATTATTATAGCCAGATTAGCGAAGCGGCTCATTTACAACCTCCAATGTCAAAAAATGAAAAAAATCGGATAATTGTCAATCAGATGCCTAGAGAAGTGCAAATTGCTCTGACTGGTGTGTCGTTACAAGATCAGCGTGCAGTGGTCCATGTTCTCTCGCGAATTGATGAGACACGCTTGACGGATAATCGTAGTCAGGGGTGGGGTAATTTTGGATCTATAAGAGTAAATTCAGATTATAGAACAAATAATAGGACAGAGAATAGGGAGGGCGGTGCACGGAACTTCGCAGATGTGGATAGAGAGAGGGAAGGTGCTCGATCGGGACAGAGTCGATGGTCGGGGAATCGTAGCTCAGATACCTATGGTAACAGGGAAATGCCTCGAAATGATCGCAGAAGTGGGGGTAACTTAATGGGGGAAAGCCGGAACGATTCATTTTATAGGACAGCGGAAAATGGTAACGCAAATAGTTTTCGGAGAACAGGCAATTTTAGACAGTCAGTGAATGCATTGAGTGTGCAAGAGGGGGGACCCTCAAATTTCGATGACGATGGTAGGGAGCGTGATCGTGTTAGTAGAAATGTGAATGGACATGGCACGTCAGATGATCGATTACCTATTATTCTCGAGAATGTGGAAGGGGAACGAATAGAAACGAGAGAGTCGGAAAACTGCTAACCTACTCGCACTTATTAGGTCCGGTGGCGAGAGGGGAGGTTGAAATAGCGTATCAGGATCTTATATTTGACGTAATGGGAGATTGTCCTAGAGAAATTCGGAAGTCTTCAATTAAATATAGTCCGCGAATAGTAGTTCACGTAGCGGGAGAAAAATGCGTAGCTCTTTTGGATACCGGTAGTCAGGTCACATGTATATCTGTTGAGAAATTTGAAGGCATTGACGTAAATAAAATAAAAGTTTTACCGGTTAGCAATCTTGTTGTTGTTGGTGCGTTCGGTAAAAGATCCAAGAGAGTCAATAAACAAATGCAAGCGGATTTGACGATTGGAGAGACAACTTGGTTAGTTCGATTTTTGGTAATTCCTGATTTGTCGTATGACATTATTTTGGGTAACGATTTAATGCATAAACTTAAGGTTGTTTTAGATTATGAAAAGAAAAATGTCAAATTTGGTGGAAGTTTAGTTTTGAGTCCACAGATTTCTTGTATTAATGAATTACCAAGAACTGGAAATGAAATAGATGAGGTGACGGTGCGTGCAGGGGTGTCTTTTCCAGAGAGTATTACGCAGAATCCGATAATACGGATGTCGTATTCTGTCCCTATTGCGTATCGTGATCCGGTGCGGATTGCACTAAAGAATTATCTCGCCGTGAATATCATAGAACCGTCCGAAAGTAAACATTGCAATCCGATACGAGTCGTCATGAAAAAAGATGGCACTGCCAGGTTGTGTCTTGACGCGAGGCGATTGAATAAAGAAATAGAGAGTGATCAAGAAGGTCCACCGGCTATGGATGATGTGATACAAAAATATCACGGATCAAAGATATTTTCCACGTTTGATCTTACGAGCTCATATCATCATATTTTATTAGCCAAGGAGTCTCGGCCTTATACGGCATTTGTAATAGAAGGAAAGTGCTATCAGTTCACACGCGTTCCTATGGGACTAAAAACGGCCGGGTCTATTTTTATGCGAGCTGTACGAGCGGTATTTGGTCCGGAATTTGAGAGATTTTTGACTGCATATGTGGATGATTTTTTGTTAAGTTCGAGAAGTTTTGAGGAGCATTTGATTCATCTGGAAAAACTTTTCACGAAGTGTCTCGAAGTCGGTTTGAAATTACATTTGAATAAGAGTATTTTTTGTCGGTCGGAAGTATCATTCTTGGGATTCGTGCTATCGGTTGAAGGGATAAAACCAAATCCTGAGAAGGTGGCAGCGATTACGAATATGCCTGAACCACGATCGCTCGAAGAATTAAGGCGTGCTCTTGGTGTAATGGGATATTATAGGCGTTTTGTCGCAAAATACGCAAATTATATGGACCCTTTTAGAGACATTTTAGCAGTAAAAAATAAATTCATTTGAACTCCAAAACACACGCTAGCGTTTACGGTACTAAAGGAACAATTTATTGATACGGTTGTTCTAAAGCATTATATCGCGAACGAGCCTTTTAGGTTACAAACTGATGCGAGTAAAGCAGGAATAAGTGGGGTACTGTATCAGATCGATGGTAAAGATGACATTCGAATAGTGTCTCTTATCAGTCGAACACTGTCTGGATATGAGCGCTCGTATGGGTCCACTGAGTTAGAGTTGCTGGCAATTGTGTACGCGTTATTGAAGTTGAGAACTTTTTTGCTTGGGCACAAGTTTTACGTGATTACCGACCATCAGGCCCTCACTTTTTTGTTGAAAACACCTTTTTATAATTGGAGACTGTTAAGGTGGTCTCTAGTCGTGCAGGAATATTTTTTTGAAATAAGTCACTGCAAAGGCAAGGATAATGTGATAGCGGATTATTTTAGCCGATATTTTCCTGGGACTGATAGCAAAGACGAGCCAAGTGTCGTGTCAACTTTGAGGTGGGTAGTCAATAATTGGTCTACTGATGATTTTCGTAATTTAGAAATATGCGCAGTAAATGAATTGGATCTGCCAGAACTGAGACGAATTGGTCAAGAGCAGGATCGAGATTTAAATTTGATTAGATGGAAGGAACTCGGCAAAGAACCTTATTTTATTAAGGATAAGATTTTATTCCATAAAGCGTATCATGAATCTCGATATCGAGTAGTTATACCGGAACATTTGCGTGCCGATTTGATTAGAGTGGTTCACGAAAGATCGGGTCACATGGGTAACTATAAAACGTTTAAAGAAGTGGCGAAAATTTATTTTTGGCGTGGAATGCAGCGCGATATAAAGCGTTATGTGACTGGTTGTGATCTTTGCCAAAGGGTGAAACCTTTAACATACTCGATGGAGGGCGCGTTTTTGCACGTGAAAGCGGAAAGTCCGGGGGAAATCGTAGCAATGGATTTTTTTGGGGAGTTGCCTATGTCCACCGGTGGAGTCAAATACATTCTGGTTATTCTGGATGTTTTCTCGAAGTTGGTTAGGCTTTATCCATTGAAAAAGGAGAATACACAAAGTGTCATTCTAAAAATGGGAAAATATATTCAAGATGTTAACAAGCCTAAACGCGTCTTAACAGATCACGGGACGCAGTTCACCTCACCCGTGTGGACGAATTATTTGGCTGAAAATGATATTGAGTCGGTGTTCTGTTCTATTCGTCATCCGCAGTCGGATCCTGCTGAGCGAACGATGCGTGAATTGGGACGGCTGTTTCGCACATTTTGTTCAGAGCGACATTCTGCGTGGGCTAAGTATATAAAAAGGGTAGAAGAATGGTTAAATCTTGCCGTGAATTGTGCTACAGGGTATAGTCCGATAGAGTTGCATTTTGGGGAAAGAGTGCGTGATAGAATGGAAATGATAGTGGAATTTCCGGCGGGTGTGGATGAGTCTCATGAGTTAATGGTACAAACAGCGAGTGAAAGAATGAAAAGGGGAAGGAAACGTCGCGAACAGTATCAAAAGTCCATTTCGAGGGTTAATATTGAGGTTGGGGACAAAGTCTTGTTAAAGGTCCCGCGACTGTCTTCCAGAGCAAATAGACAAGTTGATAAATTTTTTCACATATTTTATGGTCCTTATTTAATAAGTAACAAATATAACGAAAATTCGTTTGAATTGGCTGATATCGACGATCCTCAAAAGATAAAAGGAAAATTTAATAAGAAATCGTTACGACCCTATAAAACGCAATAATATGATTTAAAGAAAGGGATGATATGGCATGAGTGGTAATGCTCAGGAAAATATTATGTAATGACAAGAATGTAAAGTATATAATGTAAAATATGTAAATAATTATTTTGACGAGTTTGTTTGATTTAAAACAGTATATTTTAAGCTCAAACAAAAGGGGGGATATGTAACGATATATATGCGATATACTAGATTATGACTGTACCTATTTGAGGTGTACTGGGGGATGCTGAAAAGAGGGGATAAAGTTTAGGCAATTGATAGAAGTAACGACGAGTTCATTTGAATTTTGACTGACTAATAATTGACAAGTTTTATAAATCGACCCTATCTTATAGATAGTTATACCTTAATGTGAATTGTGCTAGCAAAAGCAGCTATAGTTTTATTTGATTTTTTTGTGAGAAACCACGTCTTCATAAAAGGTAAATAATTTACTTTCAAATATTATAAATATGTAGATTGAATTCTTTGTATAAGAAATAAGGATGATCCCCCCTTATATTCTTTTATATTAAGGGATTCGATTAAAACGAATTTAATAGTGTCTGTGTCGAGAGTAAAGTGTAAAACATAGAAAAGAAACCCTGTTGTATTTTGTATGGAAATTTAAATGTGTGCATAACTATTGTGTTATAGCGTGGTTTTTTTTTTGTATTACGAATAAAAGCCTGGATGCGAGGGAAAACGGAAGCAGCATCATTTCTAATAAGGATTGTAAAACCAAGTAATGGAATAATATTTGATCCATGTAAGATCCAGCCGATGATCGAGAGAAACAAATAATCATTTCATGAACTTGGGGAATCTTGGATGAGCGTTGATGAAGCTGATTTTCGCATCGAAAAGGTATCGTCATAGATTTGTAAATGTTCAGATGAACGAGACCGTTAGACATTTTTATGTAGATTTATAAACGAATAGATTTTATATTATTAAAGGTTTAAATACAAGCGGGTACCCGAATTTCAATAGGGAAGATTAATTACGAATTATTCGTGCGCATTATTATTATTAATTATTTGGCCAAAGCGATTTATGTATTTTTATAATCTTCATTGAGAAGATATAATAAAAATAATATAATATTTGATATCATATTTTTGTTTCATTGTCGTTGTGATTCTTAGAGTATATTCACTCATGTTAATTAACATTTCACATAGAATCATTACAAGCTTACCGGAGTGAAAATCTTCGGCGAGAACGGTTTGAGCTGACGATCTTCCACTGTCCATGATGAGGAATTAAACTAATTACACAGGCACACAAAAAAAAAAAAAGGTCAAATACCAGAGGGCAGACCAACATATTCCTAGGTTTTTGGGGTCGCTGAAACCGAATATGGCCATGAAAATATTATCTGCTTGCCCATTTTCCCCCTAGCCTCCCCCTTACACCCCTCGGGGGGTGACATTTCAGTTTTTCCAAAAACGTCAAAAAGGCAGTCTATTCCTATGTTTTTTGGGGCGCTGAATCCGAAAAAGACCACCAAAAGCCAATCCCCCCCCTCCTGCACCCCCTAACACCCCCTGGGAGGGGGTTGGAATTTCGAATTTCACGAAAAGTCGAGTTCGGTGGCTATTTCTATGTTTTTTGGGGCGCTGAATCCGAAAAAGACCACGAAAAGAAAATTCCCCCTCTCCTTCACCCCCTATCACCCCCTGGGAGGGGGTTGGAATTTCGAATTTCACGAAAAGTCGAGTTCGGTATCTATTTCTACGTTTTTTGGGGCGCTGAATCCGAAAAAGTCCACCAAAAGCCAATTGGCCCTCCCCTTCACCCCCTATCACCCCCTGGTAGGGGGTTGGAATTTCGAATTTCACGAAAAGTCGAGTTCGGTGTCCATTTCTATGTTTTTGGGGGCGGTGAAATTGGAAAAGGACACCAAAGGTAAATTCGTTCCGTTATTCACCTCTTAGCATCTAGTTACTAACACTGGGAGGGGGGTTGATATGTTGTCTTTTGTGTGTAATTAAGAAGAATAAGCAATGTTTTTTTTACGCATTTGAATAAATAATAACTAGGTAGGCACCGATGATTACACAAGTATGTACCAGCACAATTTGATGGATCTTGATTTTACTACACTTAGCGCGACCCAGGAACAACGGCGTGGACGTGGTAGTTTTTGTTCCCTTTGAAGTGCTTTTTTAACGTGAGTCCCCTTGCCTCTCACGATTGGTGGCGCTGCTTTAATGTGTTTTTCCTTAGAACGAATTTCGCTCATTTAGTTTTTTTATAGTGATGCATTTGAGCGAGATCTCTTCTCAAAAAGTCTCGAAAAAATGAGAATCTCGTGAAAATTACATTGGAAACAAATGAATGTACTGTTTTCGTCTCTTTTATCTTTTATGAAAGGACAGATTCTCGAAATGCATCACTAGTTTTTTGGCATTCATTTCTGCCTATGGTACCGTACTCGCTTGGATTCGAATGACCTTCTGAGAGGTTTTCTTTTCTGAGCCCTTTTTGTTTCTGGTGAATCCCTTTTTAGTGTCCAACAGTAATCGGCCAGCATATTCACATCCCACTTCCCTTGGTAACGACGTTCCATTTCTTTTAGATCCTGGTGAAACCTTTCACCTTGCTCTTCGCTATAGTCCCCTAAATTCGACGGAAAATAGTCTACATGGGACTCCAGGAAATGCAGTTTCAGATTCATCAAGCATCCAAGTTTTTTGTAGTTCTGCAGCAGCTTTTTTATTTCCTTTTTGTAATTTGGACTTTTCTTATTGCCAAAAAAATTTTCTGCTACATTTACAAAGCTAACCCAAGCATTTCTTTCCACAACTGTCATTGATTTTTTAAACTCAGCGTCGCGCAACAACTTCCGAATCTCTGGCCCATCAAAAATCCCTTCTTTGAGTTTCTGTTCCGACTTTTTCGGAAATTTCTCCTGGAGGTATAAAAAAGCTTTTCCCTCTTTGTTTAAGGCTTTTACAAATTGCTTCATCAACCCAAGCTTTATATGCAATGGAGGAAGAAGAACCTTTTCCGGTGATACAAGAGGATTTTTGAGGACATTTGCCAAGCCAGGAACAAAAGAGGTTCTAGCAGGCCATTGGAAGTTATTATAATGGTTCTTTCGATCTCGACTATTCCAAAGGCATAAGAAGCACGGATGACTTGTGAACCCACTTTGTTGACCTAAAAGAATTGTTATTATTTTCAGATCCCCTCAAATTTGCCAGTTATGTTCCGTGTACTTTATTTTTTCGAGTACCAGCTTCAAAGAATTATAGTCTTCTGACATATTAACGGAATGCGCTATTGGGATCGAGGCTAATTCATTGGTGTTGTGCAAGAGTACTGCTTTTAGACTGCGGGTGGAAGAGTCGATGAAAAGCCTCCATTCTTCACTCTTGTAAATGTTTGGTTTCAAAGAATTTATAAGCTCCCGAATATTTGTGCAGTAGACAAGACTTTCTTCTTTTTTGAAAAAGGGAAGAAATTCTTTTTCCCGATTTCGGAAAGAAGAAACCTTAGTACCTTTAGCCAAATGACCGTCCTCCTTGAGACTCGACGCAAGGTACTCAGCTGCATCTTTGGCTAAACCCAAATTTCTTACCACATCATTGAGCTTTTTTTGATCCCATAGTTTTATAGGTCGATCTCGTTTGAAGCGAACATCTCCTTCATCACTGTCAGAATTCGAGTCAACTTCACTTCCGGAATAAGTACTGTTGGAATCCACAGTTGGCTCATTAAGGTCCATTTGACTTTCAACTTCCACTGTATCAGCAGTGACATCCATCTTGACATCATCATCTGAAACATCATCATCGTCATTATAAATTGGAGGGGTGAAAGATGGAATACTTGGATATATAGCGTGATTAGGAGACATCATACCTTTAAATTTGATGGAGCAAATGTAACATTCCACTTGAGTTTTGGGCTCTTTCCACATAGCAGGAAACTTCAAAAAATTCTTGCCGCTTGAATTGGATGACCCGCGCTGTAATGTACCCCTGCATTTGTTACAGATACTGCTCGGTACCCATGAATTTCCCCGACCATTTTCAATCTGCAATGAAAAAAGAGAATTGTATTTATCCTCATATTTAGAAAAGTCTCTCCGATATTTTTCTATTTCAAACTTACCACATACGTAACAAAACATGGATCTGTCTTTGTTACAGGTGTGAATGGTATTATCTTGAATATCCATACCATTGTCCGTAGGACCATCAGAAGCGCCTTGAAGATTTTCACGATTTGAACGCAAAGCTCTATTTCCATTAATTTTTCTTCTTGAAGCATTTAACTCAAAAGTAGCCAAGTTGCCCACCACCCTAGAGCTGCGGTTGCATGATGACGACGCCTGCGGGCCCGCTTGCTCACCCTGACCAGCCGCCGATACTGGGGTCTCCCTCCCCTGCATCGTAATCTTCTTCCCTACTTTTGCCATGAAGGCATCTTTTTTACCTAGGAACTTAGCCGGTTAACCGTTATCCGCCTTCACCGCGTGGAGGTGTCCTAGTTGCAAAAGTAGATGTGGAAGTAATTCATGAAAATTGAAATTGTAAACCCATCCCATGGGAGGGGGTAAGAGGGTGCTAGGGGGTGAATGAGGGGACGAATTTATTTTTGATCCCTTTTTTCAGTTTCATGGCCCTAAAAAATATTGGAATAGACTCTAAACTCGATTTTTCATAAAATTCGAAATTCCAACCCACTCAAGGGGATATTAGGGGCTTAAGCGGGCGGGAATTAGCTTTTGGTGGTCTTTTTCGGATTCAGCGCCCCAAAAAACGTAGAAATAGACACCGAACTCGATTTTTTGTGAAATTCGAAATTCCAACCCCCCTCCTAGGGGGTGATAGGGGGTGAAGGAGAGGGGGAATTGGCTTTTGGTGGTCTTTTTCGGATTCAGCGCCCCAAAAAACATAGAAATAGACACCGAACTCGACTTTTCGTGAAATTCGAAATTCCAACCCCCTCCCAGGGGGTGTTAGGGGGTGCAGGAGGGGGGGGATTGGCTTTTGGTGGTCTTTTTCGGATTCAGCGCCCCAAAAAACATAGGAATAGACTGCCTTTTCGACGTTTTTGGAAAAACTGAAATGTTACCCCCCGAGAGGTGTAAGGGGGGGGGGGGGCTAGGGGGAAAATGGGCAAGCAGATAATATTTTCATGGTCATATTCGGTTTCAGCGACCCCAAAAACCTAGGAATATGTTGGTCTGCCCTCTGGTATTTGACCTTTTTTTTTTTTGTGTGCCTGTGTTATTATCACCACACGAACATCATTATATAGTGGTTCAAGTAGATGACACCGGCAAAAATCTCAGCAACCACGTGCGTTTTTGCAACCCCATGCGTATCCAGATCCAAGGAATCCACATGGCAACGTCAAGACAACTTTACATTGAGTACTCACATTTCAAAACACTGACCCATCACAAGAATCACGCTAATGTGGATGATAAGAGAGATTAAGTGAATGAAATTCCTTCTCTGATTTCTATTCTCACTCAGGATTGTTTTTGTCCGAGCGCAGATTACATTACGAATTATATATTTTAGAAAAGTGTACGAAGTATGAGTGTGTAAATTCGTAATCGCTAACGATGCAAATGTTTTAATTTCGATAAAGAGTTCTATCGGGACGAAGAACAAAATAAGGAGGGAGGACTGTTACATCCCAGTAACCAAAATTTCTAGCTCTTTCTAATCAAACCACATAATTCTCATATTTCTAAAAAATACATCCTTGCAGCTGTATGATAAGACACTCGACAGTATATTATTTTACATTTAATTCACGAATTTTGCAAATTCTTCTAGTATGTTTTAACAGCTGCAAGGATAGATGGAATTACAACATTTGCAAATGCGAATGAAACAAATCCATTGTGTAGTCTCTATGAAATTCTAGTCCAAAGAAAACGCAAGCTGATGATAATGGACTGATTTCACAGTTTTATGAAAGATTATATTCTTATAAAATCGTCTAAACATTATCGGAAATTTAATATTATACATTCTTTCGACCTCGAAGAATGTACGTGACTTTAGTAAAAGATCACACGTGCATTCTTCCTTAGATAAGCAAAACAAATCCTAGACGAGTTTATGAGAATATGTCTATCTGTTATATGATACTAAATACCGCATTTATGGAAACAGACTATAAGATATCAATGTCATTCGCGAGTGCGAGCGCACGTGCACTTTTTGAAGATTCATCAATTTTATCTTCTACCAATTGAATTAGAGACACGCCTTTTCCTAGGAAAGGGTAAAGATCATATTCTTTTTACCTCCTACCATTCAAATTATTGACACGCCTGTTCCTAGGAAAGGGTAGCTATTTTCTTTAAATACAAGCGACACTTGGAATAATTTGTCTTATACTCCGGTAGCTTTAAAAGCGTAATATCGTCGAAGTGACCCGTCGGAATCGAAATTGAAAGCGGCATCTTGTATCACATATTGCTCAAGTTATCACAAGTGTTAACTTTAGACTTTATAGGGAGCATCGTGTCCATCTAATTGTGATCCGACGATAAATAACATTAAAAGCGCTTGTGTGAAGTGTAGTACATTATAGTTGTATCAACGATACGAAATCGATTGAGCGACGTCTTGGTCACTACCTCGTTCCTGCGTTATTAAAATTGTCAACAACCTACGAAAACCTTATGTAAGTACCTTGCGATTTATTTATGATATGATTATTGTTTAATGAATTAAAACCACAAATAACTTGTTACCATTATATGACGAACGGACTGTCTATTGATTCTGATTCATGGTTATTTTAATAGTATTTATTGTAACTAAAATTAACTGTATCACGGCTAGCTAATGCAAGCCGATGCTGGCCCAGTGTTGGCATTGCTAATGACAATCAAACAATTTAATTGTACTAATTATTACCAATATATCGTTTAAACATTTATTTGAACACTTGGAAATATTCACTTCAGTGTTGGTCCAGTGCTGGCTCAGTCCTGGCATTACTTAACTTAAATACTAAACGAGTTTGCTTCTTTTTTCTCGATGGTATAATATTACATATAACTGAATTATCAATTAAAATCATTCTTTTCGAATACTGATCCAGTGTTGTCCCAATACTGGCATTTAGCGAAAATTCACATTATTGATACGTTGTAAAACCAAAGACATCAAATATTATTGCAATTGTTGTTCTCTTGATTAAATTGTTAAAATAAACTTGATTATTGTTCTGTAACTTTACGATATTGAATAAATTATTATAATACACGTCTTAAAGATATTGACTTGATTATTTATTGACTCAGATCCCTCAGATCTGTTAGTGAAAACGTTCCCAAATAAAAAATAAATATAAAGGCTAGCCTTTCGCTAGCTGATCAGATTGTTGCTATTCCTTTCTTATTTAAACATTATTTTAAATAACCTCGCCTTCGCTCGGATGTAACACTTTCGCTTTAAAAGATTCTGAATTTTCGTCAGTTAAATTGGCTCGCTGCATTTTCTAAGAACATCTCCATCTTTTTAACTATTTTTCATTTCGCCCTTTTTACCGGAATACGGAAAAATTCTGGCATATCTTTTACAATCCAGAAAGAGTCAAGTGAATGGCAAGGAGTCTGGTGAAGTTTGGGTATAATCCAGTACTCGTTTTTAAATCCAGAAAGAGTCCTGTTTAGTGCACAAATATTCCTGCATTCTCTTTGCGATCCGGAGAAGCCAGACAAATACTGTTTTTATCCGTCACATGTTTTTAAATCTAGATTATAGTACGATTTATTAAGAAAAAAGGGAAGACATTTTTTAAAACAATTTTTTCTTGAGGTCGTTTAGCCATGTCGTGATGTGTCGTTGTAATGAAAATGATAATAAATAAAAGTAACATTTGGACAAAAAAAAACAGATTACAAAAAACGGATTTCAGTTTGACTATTAATAATTTCGGAATTGACTGCCGTACAATTTTCGGATGTGAACGGACGAAAAACGGATTTTAGTTAGACTATGAGTAAATTCAGAATTAAGTACCGGATAAATTCCAGACTAAACCAGACTTAAAGCGGATTGTGAAATTTGTACCTGACAGTTTCCGGACGTGACCGGACTAAAAACGGACTTCACTTTAACTAAAAATAATATCTAAATGAATTGTCGGACTAATTCCAGATAAAACCCGACTTAAAATGGATTGTAAAGTTTGTGCCGGATAGTTGCCGAACTTGACCGGTCTAAAAACGGATTTCACACTTGAGCTATAAATAGATTCCGAATCCATTTTTTATTTGCAGTAAAACCCTCACATATCGGATTCCAAGAGTCTAAAAATTTTTTTCGATATAAGCAGAAATTCTATTTATTCGGGTAAAAATTTATTATATTTAAATTCAAGGGACCGGCAAAAATATCTTATATAAGCGGGAATCCGATATATAGGGTCAGATATACGTGGGTCCTACTGTATTTTCTATATCTCCCTTGTTACCGTGTAATAAAGTGAACTCTATCCGGATTTAAAGACGAGTGCCCGATTATTTTCGTTCTTTGCCGTACTCTTTTAGAATTATAAAAAGAATGCTGGATTATTTTCATACTAAACCAGACGCTATCCGAATGTGAAAGCGATTGCCGTATTATTTTCATACTAAACCAGACTCTTTCCGGATTTGAAACGTGTGCCGGATTATATCCGTACTGTACCGGACTCTTTCCGGATTGTAAAACGAATGTCGGATTCTTTTCGTAAATACTCCGGGTTCTATTTGGAATTAAGAATTAGTGACGGATTATATCCGTACTTTACCGGACTCTTTCCGGATTTAATCCACCGATTACATGTATGTTTGATTTAACAAGATGAACCTCAGAGCTCGTATAGCTCAGTCGGTTTAGGTTCTGCGTTGCGTGCGTAACATCCCGTGTTCGATTCCCCTCATGCGTGCGATTTTTCTTCTTTAATATAACTGTTGTATATAATCGTTGTAATAAATGTATGAATATTTGTGTAATGTTAAGTTCCAAACATTGTTTAAAAATGACTTAAACAATTAAAAAAAAATTTTTTTTTGCTTTTCCGACTAATTCCGGATGAAGCCGGACTAAATCCGGATTACAAAAAAAGTTTAACCAGATTAGTTCCGGACTCTACCGGACTACATCCGGATTTAACCAACGATTAGGACCGTATTTGTTCCGGACTGTACCGGACTACATTCGGATTTAAACAACGATCCGGACCAGATTTGTTTCGGACTGTACCGGACTACTTTCGGATTTAAACAACACTTCGGACCAGATTTGTTCCAGACTGTACCGGACTATATCCGGATTGTATACGGCCGGATTTATTTCGGATAAGACCGGACTAAATTCCGTGCAAAAACCTACGTTAAATCGGACACTTTCGGACTAATTCCAGATCCGGAATTCATCCGGATTTCGTCCGGATTTTTTAGTAGTGTGTCCAACGTAATTGCATCGATCAATCTCAGTGACATTTAATTCATAACGAATTTCATCAAACAAATGAGCTATAGCATTATTTGTAAGTTCAAAATTCTCTGTGAGAACGGTTTCATCATCCTTACATAATTTTCCAAATATATGTAATCAACTGTTACTTGTTAAAATAGACAAATCTTGATTTTGTACTACAATGCGGATTTTATCACTATTATTAAAAGTTGATAATGTATATGGTTGATGACTATGAATCTCATAATTGGCGACGGATTCATTAAAATTCACTATAGTTGGAATGCTAAGAATGTCTTCCATTTTTCTTATAACAGCTACACATAAAAAATACAAAAATTTGATCTTTTTTCTTCTTATTCCTTTTTCTTATTTTTGAATTTTTACTTGTAGACCGAGTTGTTTCAGGAACAGTCGATTCTGAGGTGTTAACACCTTCCGAGTTACACTCAGCTTTCAGTTGACGAGGAGCAAATCCTAATAATTTACCAATAGAATCTGTCGGATGAAAGTTTATGTCACGATTTGATTTAATGTGACAACCTAATGTATTGTTGTTAGGTTTAATAATTAATGCAAACTTATTTGGCAATTTTGCTTTAATATATGATTCAATATCTTTAATTTCATAACTACCTGTTAGTACCCTGCCGATAGAGAATACCTAAAAAATGACTGGCCAAAATGACTGAATGGATTCAGTCATTTTTTAGGTACGATTTGAATGATTTCGTACCTAGAAAATGTCGAATGACTTTTTCTTTTTAAAATTGCTTTTAGACCATTTTAAATGCCACCGAGCTTCGTGATTCATTATAAAAGTGTTCAATCGCACTTCAGAAATGGTTTATAACATTAAAACAATAAAAAAAATATTTAACAAAAAATTTAAATAAATAATAAAAAAATTAACAATTTTCATTGTTTATTCTAAATATATGAAGCCAATATAATGCTAAGAGCACATTAAATAGTATTCAACAAATTTATTATTAAATAGATTATTTTTCATTTATTTAAAAATAAAAATGACTGAAAAATGACTGACTAGACATTTTTCAGTCATTTTCTAGTCACTTTCTATCGATAGGGTATAGTCACTACAGAATTATCTATATAAAACTTATTGCAGCCTATATCAATGTTGGGAATTAAATTAAATGTAAACAGATCAACAAGTCCAAGTACATAATTCTTGTCTTGTGAGAGCTCAGTTGGTGAGAAATAAGTAGTTTCGAGAACTGATGTGCTTCCCGTTAACGTTAAAGTAAATGAGTCATTCATGATTGACATCTGTTTTCATACTGATGATTACAACTTTACTACTTGCCCTTATATAGACTAAAACTGTTTGTAATATTAAGTTGATCGCATAGAAACTTTAAGCATAAATGTCCACATATAAATGTATCAAACTTTTGATATCTCTCATGATTATATTTTATACAGCTACAAACACCTAAATAGACAATGAGATCTGATGGTAGTGAAAGATTTCCAAAACTATCAAAGTATTCAGTTTTATTGTTAATCTTTTTATATGCTACCCAATGAGTTCTAGGTCCTTCCTTATCATCAAGATTAATAATTGCTGATTCATATTTATGAGGTCCTGTAATAAGTCATTCATTTCGCATGAATACTCCACGAAAATGAGGTATATTCATAATTTTAGCATATTTATATAGATCAAAGTCAGTTAGCGCACGGTGAGGTTCCTTCAAAATTAGTTTTTTTGAGTCCTTTTCTTATTTGTGATTTCTTTTCCTTTATACGCTTGAATATAAAGACCAAGTCCTTGTCGATAAGGTTTTAAGTGTAAACCTTGTCCCAAAACAATAGCCTTCATTGTTTAATTATGTCGTTGAGCTTCTGAAAGTCGTTTTTTGGCTGCATTAGTATCATTTGCAGCTCTTATTATACCACCAATCCCTCCGCTAAGAGCTCCAAGAGCACTAACTCCAGTAAAAATTGTAATAAGTGGTAAAATACCATCCACTTTTGAGGGCACTGGAAGAATTCTAGGTGTTGAAATTTTAGATTTACCACCAAACTTTTTTATAACCTTCTGTGCACCAATCATAGCAGTTTTAATAGTATCTATAGAATTACCGTTTGAATTCATATATTTTTAGCAGCATGAACAACTCTATTTAATGTGAATCTTTTTTTATTCTTCGAAACTGTCTTCTTCTTCTTCTTCCTCTTCTGCTTCTTATACTTTTTCATCTTTTTCTTTGTGTTATCATTAATTTTTAATCCCATACCAAACATAGATTTAATTTTCATTATATTAGTAACAGCTAATGCAGCAGCTTTTTCACTGATACTAGCGTCCTTGGAGATAACACGTTGCCAAGCCTTTTCAGCTAATATTTTATCTGCAGAATTTCTTGCTTCTATATTTTCCTTTTCTTTTGAATATGCGATATTATGTGCCTTACAAGCGGCATCCAAAGAAATTACACCTTGATCACCACGTGATAAACGTTTTTGTAATTTCGTACCAGGTCCACAATACTGACATCCCGGAATATGTAACTCAAATGGTAATTTATTTATTATATTATTAACAAAAGCCTGAAGCATGTAAATAAGCATTCTTCTTCACTCGACGATGGTTCACAACCAACTGATGAAAGTAGACTATATAAGTGTGATATTTATAGTTTTCTCTTAGTTGATTCCAAGATGCAGTTTAAGAGTACAAGCTAATCAGCTCCCGATTGTAAATGTCGATAATCTCATTCAATCCAATAATAATAATAATAATATTGAGGTTAAGCGTCATGGAAGTCTGTTTTCAAATAGTATTTGCGCAGCTTTTTGTGGTCCATCAAATTGTGGAAAACAAATGCTCTTCTTTCTCTAATTATACAATTGAATGGCTTAAGCTTTGAAAATATTTATTTACACTCAAAGTCATTACAACAACCTAAATATAAATTTCTAGAAAAAGTACTCAGTAATGTAGATGGAATCGAGCACTTTCCATTTAGTGAGCATGAAGATGTGGTTTCACCTAAAGATGCTAAACCAAATTCTATCTTTATTTTCGATGATATTGCTTGTGAGAAACAGGACAATGTAAGAGCATTCTTTTGTTTAAGTAGACATGTTAACGTTGATAGTTTTTATCTATGTCAAACATATGCTCATATTCCTGAACATTTAGTTAGAGATAATCTTAACTTATTAGTGCTTTTTAAATAGGATGATAGAAACCTTAAGCATGTATATAGTGATCATGTTAAAACTGATATGACTTATGACCCTGGCTCTTGCCAGACGACGGTTGTAAGTGATAGGCCTACAAAAGAAAGGAACCTTCTTCTTTGTTTAGGGGGAGGTTCAAACCGGGAGGCGTTCACAGCCAAAGTTGCTGAGGCCGTGACTGAGGTGACCTTGACGGTCTCACACAACAGGAAGAAGTGGTAGCAGCTCTTGAGGAACTACTGAAGACTCCCCAAGAACGAAGGCAGGTGTCGGTCCTGGGACCTAACAGAAGAGGAGTGAAGTTGGCGATAGTGGTCGCCGACTTGGAAGAAGCGAAGCGGCTCGAAAAGATCGGCCACTTGAAGGTCGGTTTTCTGAGTTGTCAGGTCCGAAGGAGGCTAATGGTGACCAGGTGCCACAGGTGCTTGGCCTATGGCCACAGAAAAGCGGAGTGCAAAGGGGTGGACAGATCTTTCGCATGCTACAAGTGCGGACAGTCTGGCCACACACTTGCACAATGCATAGGGACGCATTCTGCTTCCTGTGCGCGGGGGATCCCAGCACAGGACTAGGAACGTCACACGTGGCAGGGTCAGGGAAATGCGCCTGCTTCAGAAAAATCCTGGAGCAGGCGAAAAGGCAGAAGGCTCTAAGACAAAGTCCCTTAAGAGCCACCTAGGCCGCAGAAAAAAAGCGTTTTTTTTAGCGAATTGACGGTTCATCGAGTACCTGGACCCAACTTGTGTGTGTTGAGGGCCTCTATGACCGTCAATGATAGTAGGTCCCGCGGACCGGAGAAAGTCGCTTTAGCGGCAGAGTAGGGGATATAAGACCACTCCTGATGGCGATACGCGCGGAAAGAGCTAGCCGGGAGTGGTCTTAAGGTCCCTAAAAAAGGGTGTGTTTTTAGCGGGTCGGCAGAACATCGCCACCCCCGCATAACCTTGTAGTACGGGCTACAGGGTACCTGAAGGCAGGTTTTCACATCCTACGCAAAAAAAAAAAAAACTGATATGACTTACACTCAATTTCGAGATTAATGTTCTACATGTTGGAATTCTGATAGATATGGATTTGTAGTTATTGACAAAGATCGGAATTTGAATGAAGGAAGATATAGAAAAGGATTTGACTGCTTCATTCACTTATAAATAATATGTTTTCTACAGAAAATGCATTAGTTTAATTTAAGACTTCAATAGATAAACATGTCTCGAAAAGAGTTAGAAACACTTCATCAGGTGGTGAAGGCAAGTGAAGCTATTCGACGAAAACATCAAATACTTAAAAGCGGTAGGGAAAATGCTGAAAATATGTTAAGAGAAACTTTTCAACCATTAGTTACTTCATTAGAAAAATTGGTTGCTGTAACTCATAAACCTATTGAAGTAAAAAAAATGTTAAGAAAAAAGAAGAAAATGAAGAAAAACATGAAAAAGAAGACTTTGATCTACAAAAATGGCGACGAAGTAAGGTGTCGTTTGATTTCTGCTCTGTCTTTTGACGTGATAATTTGCGGATTATTTTGATCTTGGTCCTCGTGTTTTGGTTTATTTGGTTCACGGAAAAGTGCTCTTTGACTACATGTAGTGTGTGATACGAATATTTACGTAATTAATGACTTTTTTGTGTTTGTGTGGATTGCAGTGGCAGGCATGTGATACAAAGCTATAGTAACCTTTCTGATAATATTAACTGATAAAGTCACTGCCGTGCTAAAGTGTGACTAATTTCATAACGTGTAATCGTATAAATTCTAAACCAGTTTTAAACTCAGCTCTAAACATGCCAGATTCGCGTATCTGTGGATATTGTAATAATGCAATCGCTGGCGATGCCTCTGCTTGTCCGTGTGGTAAATTTTATCATCCTGGATGTATGAATCTTTTCAGTGGAAAAATAAATATCGTGGAGGAAAAAATAACTGAGGTCAAAACGACTATTGCGACATTCTCATCAACATTAAATGATGCTATACATAGAATAGAGCACCTTGAAGCTCAGGTCCTTGAACTGACAGAAAACAATAATACAATGGGCAGCAGCTCCGCTGAAACTTTGGAAAAATCTATTGCAACTAAATGTGTGGCTGAAACAACAGACAGATTAAAAAGAAGCAAAAATCTGATAATGTTTGGTTGTCCTGAGAAATCATTTGATGGTAAGCAGACCGATAATGTCAATACTGATATTGATAAAGTCAATGACTTCCTTAAGTCTCTGCATGGATTGTATGAACCTAGTCTAATAAATATTTCTCGATTCGGGAAACGCCAACAGAGTCCAGCACCACCTCGGCCGATTCGTATCACCTTCGACAAAGAGGAAAATATGTGGATGACTCTTCGAGCCTACTGAGAAAAGAAGAAGAAGGGAGATGTCAACAGCACAAGAAGTCAGTCGATGTCATTAGTCAAAGACCAAACCCCCTCCAAAGAATTATTCAAAAGGAATTGTACACGGAGCTGTGAGAACGGCAGAAAAGAGGGGAACTAAACTTGATGATCAGGGAAGTGAGAGGCGAACTGAAAATTGTGAAGAAGCGCCAAACGTCAGAGCATCACTCAGTCAACTAGAATCTACACGTTATGAGGATAAGTTGCATGATACTTTTAATTGTACCCATCGCGCTAATCTTGATTTACTTAATGAATTAGTAATTTATTACCAAAATGTTCGAGGAATAAATACTAAAATTAATATTATACAATCTCACTGTGATGTATCCGAATACGATATTATAGTATTTACGGAAACTTGGCTGAAAAATAATATTCATAATTCTGAAATATTTGATTTGGATGTTTTTAATGTCTTTAGAGATGATAGAGCGACTAGAAAAAGAGGTGGGGGAGTTTTGATTGCTATAAAAGCTAGATTCGAGACAAAGCAAGTAAATATTTCTAGTGTCATTCAGTTTGCTCCAAATATTAATGCTGTTGCTACCAAAATAATTTGTGAGGCTAATACATTTATTATAATTGCAGTTTATATACCACCGAATACACCACTTATTGAATTTGAAAATTTTCTAGACGCTTTATCAACGTCCTCTATTATTTCAGAAGGGAAATTATTAATTGTGGGTGACTTCAATGTCTCTAAATTAAAACAATATATTGATAATAATATTGCTGACCATAGATCGAGAATCATGCATAATTTTATGTTATTAAATCAGGTTAAACAATATAACGATATTTACAATATCAATGAAAGGTATTTAGATCTAGTTCTATCCACTTTTCCTTGCGAAGTTATTGATAACGAAATTCCATTTTTACCAGTGGATAGATATCACCCACCATTAATTATTAAGTTTGAAATTCAAGTTTTGAATAAGCGTTGTAATAAAAGCATAATTAGTAATCCTAACAATCGATACTATAACTTTAATTCTTGTAATTTTGAACAGCTGAATGAAATAATGTTACAGATGGATTGGAGTTTTCTGAATAATGAAAATAATGTAAATGAATCTGTAAATATTTTTTATAAGAAATTGTATGATCTATTAGATCTTGAAGTGGGTTACTCTAAAAATAAAACGGTCTCTGATTACCCGAGATGGTACACAAAGGAAATCATTAATAACATAAAACTTAAAAATAAATTCAGAGAAAAATATAAAATAAGTGGTAATGATCATCATTTGCAAATTTTTAAAGATTTTCGAAAAAACATTAAACATAAAATTAGCACGCAATATTGTTCTTACGTCAGAAATATTGAAAATGAGGTCATTAAGAATCCAAATGCTATTTGGGCCCATGCAAATAGAACTAAAAAGGTTTCTAGAATTCCGGGAATAATGGTAAATAACAATATTGAACTTGATAATCCACAGGATACAGTTAATGCTTTCGCGGATTTGTTTCTGAGTATTTATAAGCCCTCCAGCTTAAACCATGAAACGTTTGGTGGTGACTTTGTGTACCGTCTTGGAGATGGAATTCAGGTTGATGCGGATCTGGTCGGTCGCAAGTTACTATCACTAAAAAACAAATTGTCTACAGGCATTGATAAGCTTCCAAGCAGTTTTTTGCGAAAATGTCATTCAGCACTAAAGCTACCTTTATGTATAATAATAAATCAATCGTTGAAGTCGGGTTTATTCCCAGATGAGTGGAAATTAACTAGGATTGTACCAATATTCAAAAGTGGAGAGAAAGATCATGTCGCAAATTATAGGCCTATATCTTTAATTAGTAACCTTGCGAAAGTTTTTGAAATGATTATTGGAGATATCATTTGGTATTATTTTGGTCAGCACCTTTCTCCGCATCAGCATGGGTTTGTACCTGGTAGATCCACTACAACGAATCTACTTACTTTTCTCTATAAAGTAGAGATGTATTTGTTGAATAATTCACAAGTAGATGTTATTTACACGGATATATCTAAAGCGTTTGATTGTGTAAGTCATAAGAAAATTATTAATGATCTTATTAAGTTGGGATTGCCAGACAAAATTATTGGATTGCTATATTCTTATTTGCATGATAGAACAATGATTGTTACATATAGTGGCTATTCGTCTTTTCAGTTTAAACCAACTTCTGGCGTACCACAAGGGTCCAATCTTGGACCCCTGCTTTTTGTTATTTATATGAACGAAATAGATACTTTTTTGAAGAATGACTATTTACTGTACGCGGACGACGTTAAAATTTTTAGGGCTATTAATTGCGATCAGGATTGTGAAAGCTTACAAACCGATATTAATAATTTTAACGTCTGGTGCAAGGAAAATTCTTTAGATTTAAATATTCAAAAATGTAAGGTCATGACATTCACGAGGAAAAAAGAGGTACGTGGATTTGATTATAATATAGAGGGTCTTTCTTTAGAAAGAATTAATATTGTCAAAGATTTAGGGGTATATTTCACTCCCTCTCTTAAATTTAATACACATATTGATAATATCGTTCGCGAAGCAAGTAGGACCTTGGGTTTTATATTTAGAATATGTCGTAAATTTAAAAATGAATCAGCTTTGAAAATTTTATACTACTCATTGGTGCGATCTAAACTTTCATATTGCTCAATTGTTTGGCAGAATAAAACTGCATACTTGTCCTTAGCTATTGATAAATGTCAAAAACGATTTCTAAAATATTTACATTTCAAAAAACATGGTACGTTTCTACCCCAAGGCTCTGACTATGCACAATTATGTCATAGATTTAATGAATTGTCTTTGGAAAACAGAAGAAGTATCGACTCGGTGATGTTTCTCTTTAAATTGATTAGGGGGTTAATAAACTGCCCTGATTTATTAATACAAATTCCTTTCCACGTGCCTCCATATGACACTCGAAGATCTGATATTTTTTACACAGGAGACTTGCGTGAGATACCTCTCTTAAATATATGTGAAGAGTTAAATACTATAAACTCTGTAACTGAATTGGACTTATTTTATCAGTCTATGAATGCATTTTTGAAATCAGTAAGAGAATATTATTTGTCGACATAAGAGTAAAAGTTCTTAATGATAGACATTAATCTTTAATATGTACAAAATAACTTTCTGCGATAATCCTGTAATTGGTCTTTTAGACTGTTGGATTTTTTCTAAATAAATAAATAAATAAATAAATAAATAAATCTTTTAAGACTGCTATTAGTGGAACTGAACCATTTCATATATCCAAAAAAGATTTTGATTTCTATGATGCTCTTAGTGAAGAAGCTAATTGGCATAATATTAAAAATGAAAATGCGTTTGATGAATCAAAGAATCAAGAGTCTAATGATATTATTTCTGAACAAGATAATATACTTAGTAATGATGCATCAAATGAAGATTCTTATAAATTAACAAATAAATTTATACAAATGTTGAATAAAAACCGAAAGCAGTATTTGGATATGGTATATGGAGTACGCAAACTTCCTAACGGTACATTTATGATTGGTGATACAGAAATTAATTTTGAAGGTCCATACATTAATCTGGTTGGAAATCAACAAACCCAATAACATATAAACTAAAGGATTATCAGGATCAACCCATCGAAGGCGGCTTCTACGAAGAAGAAATCTCCAAAGTAAAATATCCAGATGTCTATCTCGTAGAAAAAGTTCTCAAACAACGTCATGATAAAGTCTATGTAAAATGGCTTGGATTTGACAACTCACATAATAGTTGGATACAAAAATCAGAAATGTAATCATTCAGCAAATGTTAAAGTTTAATTTTAAATAAGATAAAGTTAACTTTTGGAAAAGTTAAAGTTAACTTTTTGAAAAGTTAAAGTTAACTTTTTGAAAAGTTAAAGTTAACTTTTTGAAAAGTTAAAGTTAACTTTAGAAAAGTTAAGTTAACTTTTTGAAAAGTTAAAGATAACTTTTTGAAAAGTTAAAGTTTACTTTTTGAAAAGTTAAGGTTTACTTTTTGAAAAGTTAAAGTTAAATTAGCAAACATGTGATGATGTAATTTTTATTTATTTGATAGTTTAACTTTATATTATACTTTAGAAAAAATATTATTTTAACTTAAAAAATGTAAACAAGAGAAGGTAGTAATAAATAAGGTAACAACAATTTTAAATTTAAAACATTGTTTATTTTTGTCAACTTCCTTCATATGTACAGGTTATATAATACAATTATATACACTAATACAGTTCAATTCCTTTCTGTACTTTTATAATGACCCCAAAAAAGGGTATCTGTACTATTAGGCAATAAGTAACGTTTATCATCAAAGGGACTTAATGCTATTTTAAACTGTTTGACAGTTTCTACTTGATGTAGCCGAGATCTAATTATATGTTGCGTTCTCGTTTGAATCCTAGATTTCTGTAGACATTTCACATAATCATCAAAGTTAATAGTTTTCTTAACTACACTTGCCTTTACACCTTTAGCTTTTTTTGCAAAATCTAGTCCGTTAACTCGAATGCTATACATTTTACTTCTCAGACTAATAAATTCCGTAATTATCTCTTTATTACATTCATCTTTCATTAATCCCACTATTTTCTTGTTGACTTGAGGAATATTATATACATTATCTTTCGCATAATCGGAAGTGTCAAACTTGTGAATTTCATCATTCATATCACTATAAATATCTCTACACTTTAATTCATAAATGAAACTATCAGTAGCAGTGTACAACAACTTACAATTTTTACCATATTTTTTTAACATAAATTCATAATCAAAATCATACATAAGTGTCTTGGATAAATTAAGTAATGCAAACCCAACGTATATAGGTTTGTTGAACACTATTTCTGTTTTTCGAAGCTCAATTGACACTTAATTTTTATTAGAAATTGATCTACTATGAAAGTTAGGTTTAGATATGAGAGCTTCAGCTCCATATCTACCATCCCGTTTTGTAACAAGTTTCACATCTACATGATTTCGCACATTCTCCATAATTTTACCGCAAACTGAATTATTCATCAATTTAAATGGAGGTTCCTGTGAATTTTTTTCAAAAAATCAAAATTTTTTTTGTCTATTTTTGGTTAGTATAATTATCTTAAAAAACGGGGGAAATAATCTGAAGTAAAAAAAAACCTCGAAAATTTGTATTTTTTATTAATTAACTAACTGTAGTATCTTAAGGGGAGGTTACCGTTCTCAATGGTGAAAAATGCATGAAGTTTGGGAATTTTTTTTTCATAGACGGAAATATTTTTGGAAATGCGGTTTTTTTTATTTTAATAGTACATAATTATATAAACTTTTTACATATTTATATTAAAAAAAAAATTAAAAATGGCGGCTGTAGTTTAACTTATAGAAGACCCTGCGCGCCGTATTTTTTTATGCGCCGTACGTTCCACAGCCTCGTCAGGTTATCAGTAATTAAAATTCCTAATAAATTATTAAACTAAGATAAATTTAGGGGGCCTTATCGTTTTCCTTTTTTTTAAAAAAAATTTTTTAGGAAAATGGCGGCTATTTGAAGAGAAAACTTAATTTTTAAGCTTTTTTCTTTTTACTTTATGAGTCAAAAAAATATTAAAAAAATTTTTTTTCAATAAAAGGAAAACGATAAGGCCCCCTAAATTTATCCTAGTTTAATAATTTATCAGGAATTTTTGCTTCAGATAACCTGGCGAGGCTGTGGAACGTACGGCGCATAAAAAAAAATACGGCGCGCAGGGTCTACGATAAGTTAAGCTACAGCCGCCATTTTTAATTTTTTTTTTTTAATATAGATATGTAAAGTTTATATAATTATGTACTATTTAAATAAGAAAAACCGCAATTCAAAAAATATTTCCGTCTATGAAAAAAAAAATCCCCAAATTTCATGAATGTTTCACCATTGAGAACGGTAACCTCCCCTTAATTTTTAAATTAACAGTTTTTCTGGTGCACCGCTTGAAAGAGCAGTTTTTAAACTATAAGAAATGTATATTGTTACATTTAAAGGGTTATATGTATATAACTATTTATATAATTTTTTCTCATTGTGCTTTACTATTTAAAAATATTACCGAATTTCAAGTTAAATTTTTGAACATTTGGTCCTTCAAACTTTAAAAGCGTTTTTCTCGAAACTGCATATCTTCATCTTGTTCACACTCTTGTTTTGACACTATTTATCGAAATAACTTGGGACAGCATGTTCCTTGAACGTGTAGTTTTCGTGTAAACTAGGATTTTTAAGATCCAAAAAAAAAATGATAAAAAAAATGTTTTTAATTACTTTAAGAGTTGTATTTTATTGTAAAAAAAATTTATGTAATAAATATTTTTTTACTATAAAAAAAATCTTTAAAAAAAACCTAAAATTACTGGAACCTCCTCTTAAACAAGTTCTTTTCAAACTCATTTTTAGCGTCTTTTCTGATGAAAGTATTAAAGTCGATGTAAGACTTAAGCCATGTTTTTGATTGAGTTTAAGTATTCCATGATTTTTCACTAGCATTAGACCATATAAAAGAGCTTCTTTTAACGCTCGATAATGAATAATATACTTGAGTTTACGTGACAGAGTGGTGAGAAGTTTAGTTTGCTTTGACGTTGTTGTTGGTGGGTTTGAGTGTTCTGAACAAAAAGAAAAATCACTATGACTATCATGTAATTCTTTTGGATATTTAATATCCACTTCTAAAATGTACCCAATAGGTGAGTCATCAGGAATATTGAAATCAAAAATGTTATTCAAAACAGGAAGCCACTCAAATCCACCATATGGAAGTGGTTGCATCATACCCTATCCATAGACATTGTTTGCATCAAAA
Organism: Ganaspis brasiliensis; assembly: GCA_037103525.1. Lineage (NCBI taxonomy): Eukaryota > Metazoa > Arthropoda > Insecta > Hymenoptera > Figitidae > Ganaspis > Ganaspis brasiliensis. Next base: position 248,665 of record JAZKLR010000329.1, on the reverse strand, counting down.
TACATTATATATTTAATTTAATTATTTATGTTAAAATTTTCCATGTACATATTATTACCCTTTGCATATCGGTTACAACATTGGCTTATGCCTCCTCTTATACCACGTTCAATAAACAAACATTTGTCAACATTAGTTATGAGTTCTAATTTCATCTTAGTGTAATTCAACATTGCAACCCATGTTAATCCAGGAATTGTATAATAATGAGCAGGATCAAGATTATAAGCTCGCAAACATTGATTTCGAAAATTTTTAAAGACATCTGCCAATAATAGTATATCAGTTTTCATATATAAATCCACATATTCACCAAGATTTTTACATTGGAATGTAGACCATACATCTTGAGCATGACTATAATCTTCATCAGAGATTGTACTATCATTGAGAGAGCTATAAAAACTTTCTTTTTTGGGTAATGCTAAATCTTTTAATTTATTCAATGAATCTATGTATTCATAAGGTAAACACCTTTGCGTGTAAGTAACTTTATTTCAGTAGCAGTGAAATTAGTAAACACTGAATTGACAATTTTGTATTCTGTTAGGTATGATGCTAGTTTTTCTAAAGAGCTTGCCATAAATTTAAAGGAATCTATTTAACGAAATTTGATTTCACTATTCTTTATTCTCTTTGTAAAGGAAATATATTTTTCCTTGTTTACTGGAAGCAAAACAATTTTCCCTTCAAATTCATGGCAAATATCTTTAATTATAAAATGAGCATCATACTCACTTAAGTTATGAAAAACCACAGGTATAATCCGAGAATCTTGGTAATTTAAATAAAATGTTCATGCGCAGCTTCACGATACTTGCCAGTTAAGTGTGAATGATCACGAACTTTTTTTTTTTTGATAAGATATTGGACTTTCACAAATATGGCAGATAGCAGCGTTTACAAAAGCTTCAGTCTGCGCGGTTGACAAATGTTCCATTGGGATTTGATTTTTCAAAATTAACTCTACACGTTGAGCCAACACCAGTAACTTCAGTGCAAACCATTTGGCAGGATTTACATCTGATGTGCTCGAATAATATCCTGATAAAGAATCATCATAACTGCACTTCAAATAAAATCCAATATTAAAAAGTTCATGATTTTGTACTACTTCAGTTTTACAAGTTGTCTCACCTTTAACTGGCTTTAAAATACACTCACAGTCAGCGTACACAACAAATGGCACTTTTTCCTTATAAGAATAGTTTTTAAATTTCACAAAATTTTGACCTGGTTTAGAAAGAATTACTTTACACTTATTTAATTTGTAACATTTACCATCATGTCGAGAAAGCCTCTCTTCACTCGAAAAGTAGTAAAGACATCGATTACAAATATATTTTTTTCCATTACATAAAGATAATTGACGACTCATAAGGCGATATAAATCCTTGATCCACACATAATGAAAATTATTTGATGTATTCACATTTTCAGCATCTTCATCAGCTTCATCATCGTTATCATTTTCATTCTGATAGTTATCTTCAATCCTTAATAAATTAATATGTCTTTGCTTTTTATCAGATGTAAGATATATAAGAAAAGTATTGAATTTTGAATTTCGCTTACTCAAACCATAAACATTTATAGAATTATCATTTTGTTTTTTAAATCTCACGATATCTTTAAGTGAAGCTGGAAATTCTATACTACTCCAATTTAACTCATTTTCATTCTTGTAGTAATTGGAAACACGTTGGGGGTGACTAACATCTGAATGTAAAGCTGATAAAACTGCCCACATAAAGCATTTATAATCATCATTCTGAACGTTGATGCAAGCCAACTTCTCTTTAATTAAAGAAGGTAAATCAATATATGATCCAGCTCTAAGCGGATTATATTAATTCATATTTATTTTTAATTTGATTATAGAATGGAGCGTCCATTGAGATTCTTTTTCTTCAAACGATTCTACATCTTTTAATATTTAGTTTTTAATCATCATGCAAAACCAATCTTCTAAAACAGTTGAAGTAAATATCTCTGCAGCTCTCACATTAAAATACTTTGATTTCACGTTTTCTTCGTCTGCGTTAAGGAATTTATGAAATTTCGCTCCCAGCACAGCATACACTTTTAATGGTCCATGTTTATTTAATACTTTTCCAATGTTTTACACAAAAAGGATAGATGCATCGTTAAAAAAGGCTACTATATCAATGTGTGTAAGATTAATAATAATGCTCGTCTGAAGACGACTTTTAAATGCACTTTCACTGTTTTCCCAATGAACGCGACCACTTCTTTGATCATCAATGTTTTCCAATGAATTAACTCCAGATCCTTCTTTTAAATACTTCTTAGAATTTGCATGATGACTCATAATTATTTGAATAATATTGAGACATTTATATTTATTCTTAGCTAACTTGAGAGAATGGAAGACGCTCCTCACTGTTCTCAAATTTTGATTGCAAATATTCATCCACCTGTCAGCAAACAACACTCTGTCTTCATCTTGTAATATGTGGAGAAGACTTGATGCATCTTCAACACTCGGAAGAATAGCTTCACATTCATCTAGGAGCCTCGTAAAATCCTTCCTAATCTTATTAGAAACCTCCTCTGCTTCTGAACTATCCAGTTCTTTACGCTTGCAGGGCATTCTGAAAATTCTAATAATTATAATAATTACATACATGAATTTTTCATTAATTTTTTTAATTTGTTAAAATACAATTTTTTTATTATAATAAATAATCATACTTTTATTTATTAAATGCAAATCTTGGCTAAAGCGTTAGTCGACTGGAATCTGCATCCACGTTTGTACAAGATGGTTGCTTCTAATGCAAGTCAGACATTCTGCGTAGATACTCCCTCTATTAGAATAAGATGCCGGTCCGCTACCCCGCACTGGATACAGCTAGCCTATCCTTATAAGATTGCCAACTCTGCTGCGGGCCTGCCGCCACGTCACGTAGTACATGCAGCTCACTCAGAACGGACGGTTTTCATGCACGTAGTGTAAGAAGTAGACACTGCAGGGGGGCTCTTTGCTGGTAGTGGTATGAGTGCTGCCGGGACTCGTGACTGGTCGTGTATGCTGCCGAGCTGGTAGAGGATGCTGTTCAACTTAGATGCCTGATCCTAATGCTAACTCTCATAATTCTACCTCCTTATGTGCTCCATTACATAGATACATACATGTAAAATACACTAACACATTGTAAAAATACACGCGCGATATTTAAAAGCGGTAAACCCACTAACCGTCTCTCTGAGAGAAAGTATTGACTGATCTGTAGATTAATAACTTACCTCAAGTGTGCTAACTGATTACCATACGAGGGGTAACTTGATCGATTGATCAAAAACTTACCTTACGATAGTTACCGCTCGAGGGATAATATACGTCATGTAAATATTTAAACACCTTTGCGTGTAAGTAACTTTATTTCAATAGCAGTGAAATTAGTAAACACTGAATTGACAATTTTGTATTCTATTAGATATGATGCTAGTTTTTCTAAAGAGCTTGCCATAAATTTAAAGGAATCTATTTAACGAAATTTTATTTCACTATTCTTTATTCTCTTTGTAAAGGAAATATATTTTTCCTTGTTTATTGGAAGCAAATCAATTTTCCCTTCAAATTCATGGCAAATATCTTCAATTATAAAATGAGCATCATACTCACTTAAGTTATGAAAAACCACAGGTATAATCCGAGAATCTTGGTAATTTAAATTAAAATGTTCATGCGCAGCTTCACGATACTTGCCAGTTAAATGTGAATGATCACGAACTTTTTTTTCTTGATAAGATATTAGACCTTCACAAATATGGCAGATAGCAGCATTTACAGAAGCTTTAGTCTGCGCGGTTGACAAATGTTCCATAGGGATTGGATATTATTGGGATTGTTATTAAAAGTATTGGTATTAGTATTAGTATTGGTAATTTGAGCTGTAGTGGAAAGTTCTTCCTCCTTCCGTTCCATCGCTGCAAGTTCTCAAACTTTCATCAATTCTGATTTTATGGTTAAGAAAGTGATTACCAAAGACCATGAGAGCAAGGTTCAGGTATGTAATTTTCAGAAGTGCTAGTCAAAATTTTAAACTTTTATTTGCGCAGTAGTGGAAGATTCTATCTCTTTTCGTTTGATCGATACAGGTTCTTAAGCTTTGACAAATTCAGTTTTTTTGTTTGTAAAAGTGACTCCCAATCACCTGTGGAGCAAGGTGCAGTTATGTAATTTTTATGAATTATTATAGTCGATAGTTTAAGCTTTAGTTTAATCTAAAGTGAGAGGACCTATCACCTTTTTTTTCCTAGCTAGAGATATCCAAATATTGCCAAAAACACTGTTTTTTGACTTTTTGACCTTCTTTTTCTCAAAAAGCAGAGCTGATGGAAAATTTTTACTTACGAATTTGTAATCAGCACAAAAAAATGCATTGAAAACAGCTTTGACATTTCGGGCACCAGAACCAGTGGTCTACTATTTTTAATTTCAAAATACTGGCATCCGATTTGTAAACAGCGATATTTAAAACACCCGAGTAATGATTTTGGTGACATTAAAACTATCTTTGGAATTTTTAACGGCCATATTGGATCTGCATTTTAAATTTTGGAAAACTGACACTAGATTCGTAATCAGCGACCTCGAAAACTCCCGAGTATAGATTTTGGTCAGGTAAAATCTACTTTTCGAATTTTTTTGTTCGCCATATTGGATCCGCTATTTTGAATTTTGAAAAACATACATCAGATTCGTAATAAACGACCCCGAAAACCCCTGAGTAAAGATTTTGGACAGGTTAAATCTACTTTTCAAATTTTTTCCGCCATATTGGATCTGCCATTTTAAATTTTGGAAAACTGACATCAGATTCGTAGTCAGCGTCCCCGAAAACCCCCGAGCGAAAATTTTGGTCAGGTTAAAGCTCCTTTTTAGAGTTATAAATCTATATGTATATCTAACCCCATTAACCCATTAAGGACCAAATGTACAAAATTTGTCCATGAAGTTTGACACTTTATCTTAATGATAAAAGCTAAAGAGAAAAATTTTGCAACATTATTTTATATTCCACAGGCGCAAACAAGGCGCTTTTAGATGACTGTAGGCAGGGTCTAAACGCATTCATTTGTTCGACCGTGTAAAAATGGCGCCCATTTTTTCCCTGTAGAAAAAATGAACAGCTGATCCATGCATTTTTTCCACCTTAGGGAAAAAATAGACGACATTTTCATACGGTCAAACAGATGAACGCATTTAGACCCTAACCTACAGGCATTTAAAAGCACCCCGTTTGTGCATTTGGAATAAACAGTACATTAATAAAAAGTACACAAACATCAGCATAAACAAATGGCTGCCTTTAACCCCTTGTTGCTTAATATACTATTTTTATAGTTTAAGAATCGCTCTTTCAAAATCCGTATTAAAAATTACCATACGTTTATAAATAAACAAATAACAGGCACTTTTTTAATAAAAAACACGATTTTTTCTGTTTTTTTCTTAAATTATGCATTTTTTTACCCTTTATCGTAGAGAAAGATGTTTCAGTGCTACATATATCGTGACAAAAATATCCAACCTCTATGATAGAGGTATTTACAAATATAAATTTCAAGATGGCTGACCCAAAATGGCGACTAAATTTGATTTTTCTTTACGAATTCATGGTAGGTTGTACGAAATCCTGGAATCGTGAAGGCTTTTCATAACATTGACTATATAGAGGTTTTGAGGTTGCTAATAACAAATTTGAAGTCGAATTTCTAACATTCAAAATGGCGATGCAATATGGCGGACGATTTTCTTAAAAATGATCCAATTGGCTTAAAATTTGTTACTTGGGGGTTATGCTATTTTTGTAAAACCGGTTTTCTGCTTTTCGGTTAAACCAGTTAAACCGGTTTTCGGTTAAACCAGTTAAACCGGTTTTCAGGTTAAACCGGTTTTTCAGGTTATTTAGATAAAACCGGGTTTTCCAGGTTATTTAAGTGAAACCGGTTTTTCAGGTTATTTATGTTTAAAAGTTATTTAAGTGAAAAAGTTATTTAAGTTAAAAGGTTATTCCAGTTAAAAGGTTATTCTAGTTAAAAGGGTTTTCAGTTTAAAAACTTGAAATAAAGTTTTATAATCGGTTTTATTATTCGTTAGTTAAACCGGTTATTCAGGCTAAAATGTATTTTAACTGGTTGTCTTTTACTAGTAAAACTGGTTATTTTTTTTTTTATTTAAACTGGTCATTCTTTATTTAAGTAAAACGGTTTCTACACTTAACATTTGATACAAAAAACACAAAAAAGTCAAGTTAACAAAGACAAAAAAACGAGATTTCTGATTCAAGCTTAAAGTAATGTATTATATTTTTTACCACACATGCACGAAAACCTGGTGTTTTCGATCGCCTTAAGCGGGGCAGAACTCACAGTTTTTAGGTCAGTGAACTCGTTTCGCACTCGCTACGCTCGTGCTACACTCGTTCTTCGAACATTTGTGCTTGACAAAAAAACACGGCCTTCCCTCCCTTGATGCATAATATACTATTATTATATGAGTTTTAACTATTTAAAAAAAAATGTGTCGAATCGTGAAAGAACATTCATTATTTAGGATCCTAATGAATACATATAATATAATTTTTGTTTCTTTGAATCAATTATCCTACATTACAAAATTAAAAGTTTTTAATGATTGTTGGAAAAATAAAAATAAAGATTATTTTCTATTTTAAAAAAATGTAATTACCAAATTGCTATATAATGAGATGTTTTATGCGCTTTAAAACTCTAAAAACCGACTAATTACACAGAAAAGTTAGTAAACTTTTTAAGTAAATAGTTTGCTGTTTAAAATTCAAGTTACAAATTATGAGTTAAAAATCTATAATTACACATTATTGTTTATTTTAGAATTACTGGTATTCTTTGGTTACTCTTAAATAACTTGTTATTTGACTGTTCTTCAATAACTGGTTCAGTTCGGTTATTCGGGTTTTTTTAATAACCGGTTATTCAGGTTTTTCAAAATAACCAGTTATTCGGTTTTTTTAAAATAACCGGTTTTTCGGTTTTTTTAAAAAAACCGGTTAACCGGTTTTCCGTTTTTTTTAAATAACCGGTTACGGTTTTTATACCGAAAACCGATTGACAAACCGGTTTTTTAGAAAACCTAAAACCGGTTTTGAATTTTCATAACCGCCCAGGCCTCTCTTCGATATCTTTATCCCACAGATTTTGCTCTTTTTCTAAATAGGTTTTTATTGCGGTTTTTATTGATCTATTCGTTCTTTCAGTGGGGTTAGCTTGTGGGTAATACTTTAGTGTAAACGAATGTCTAATACCAAATTTTTCCGTCATCTTTCTCATGAATTTATTCGCGTATTCTGTACCGTTGTTCAAAATTAAAATTCTGGGGGTTCCCCACTGTAAAATTATTCGTTTATGGAATTCCGTTTCGATCGTTTTTCCGTCTGCTTTTTTGATTGAAATGATTTCGACCCATTTCGTAAATAAGTCGGTATACACTAAAATGTAATTTTTCCCTTTCTTCCAAAGGGGTAAAGGGCCAATAATGTCTAAGGAAACTATCGTCCATGGCTTCTCCACGATTCTTTTTCCCATTGGTCCTATTTTCGGTCTATTATTTGCCTTTACACTAGAGTCTCGATCGAGGCGTATGATTTAATTTCTATTTATTTTATTCCGGGGCGAGGGGGCGGGTGAAGAAAAATGGGAGTGTGACGTCAGAGACCAGGCGCGTAAGAAGCAGACTAAAATTATGTGCTCACAGTACCCCATTACATTTATACTTTTATTATGACTTTTAACATTGTTAATGGAAATAACTTTTATCTTTATAAAATTTTATATTTTAATTAAATGTAAAAAATTAACTCTTTGTAATTATTAAGCAAAATTTTCAAAAAAATTTCTCTGAATAAAAATATTAATAAATTAATATTTTATTTACATATTTACCTATTGTTAACTTTTTAAATTATTTAATTAATTATATCTTTATTTATTATCATTAATAATTAAGTTTATATTAATTTAAATTTTAAAAATTGTGAAAAAAATATATAACATCATAAGTCTGGGAAAATTAAAATTAATTTTATATTAAATTCATTATTTAGTAACTCTTTTATTTATTTGCTTGTTTCAAGCAATAAAAATGCCATGAAATTTTTAATTGTGGGCTATGCCTAAAAAAGTTTGTACCGTCCTGATTGTTACAAAGCATCTGGAACTACATTCGTACAACCTTTTCCATAAATAATTTTCAAATCGTGTTCCGATAGTTCCAACGCCCAACGAGCTAAACATCCTGTTAGGTTTTTCAAGTTATGCAACCATATCAGGAATATCTGGTCTGTTATAACTTTAAAGTGTTTTTCGTCGATTTCTTGTGAACGAACTGCGCCTATTCCTGTGTCAGTTGCATCTGCTTCTAACGGGAAAGAATGTTTGAAATTTGGAGTTGACAAATTGGTGATATCGTCAACAGTTCAAGCAAACGAATCATCGTATCATTTTGGCCTATTGGACACTACCGACGTGTTCTGCTCAGGTCCTTGCCAGCGTCCCGCCGGCATAGTTAACGGTACAGGATACTTTGTGTTTAATGATTAATACATATTGGATACTTCCTGAGTAGCTTGCAATGACCAAGACCGACAAGCTTTCTCTCTGCCATTTTTTTTGAAACTGCTGCTTTATCGAAGTAGGGGCCATGAAATATGTCGATTTTCCCCCCTCTTGTTTTGTGATCAATATATACATCATTTTTACGGATGTGGAAGCCTATTTAATGACATGCTCAAAAAACATATTGTCCGACAATATTATTGCTGCATTAAGCTAGTCCGATACCTCAAATATGCCGATTTTACGAGGTTATGTTTATTGAAAAATACATATTTCATTTTTTCAGGATTGCTTACTAATTAAATATCTTATCAAATTGTCGTTGTGTCCGACAAATTTGTTGCTGCGTTTTTCTAGTCCGACAGCCTAAATATGACGTATAGAGAAGGTTATGTTTTGCGATTAAGACATGTCGGACAACAGGAGCAGATAATAGCTTGAGGCCAATGATAAAATATTATTGCATTGTCCGACAAAAAGAATGCTGCTTACAGCCAGTCCGACAAAAATGAAGTTAAAAAATTTGTATGCAAGCGCCGGAAGTAGTTAGAAATTGTTATCTGCATGCTATGGTAATAATTTCGGAAAAAAGTTTAAACAAATACATTGCTGCATAATTTATTAATTAAATTTAAAATATGTCATCGCAATGACACTTTCCTCCTTAGAAATGATATAATTTAAAAAATATTTCCTTTTACCTTATACAGTAGAACCCCGTTTAACCGAGGTAATGGGGGGAGACGGTTCCTCGGATATGCCGAAAACTCAGATAACACGGATAATATAAAAAATTTGAAAATTTGGATTATTTTCTATGTCTTTTAAATTGTATAATGAATATCTTACACATTAATAATGTATATATAACGAGAGCTGAGCGTCTTCTGATCAACTTCAAGTTTCAAAGTACAATGGTTAAAATATGAATGACTTTTTGAGAGAATGACCCATAAGCCCTCTGAAACATTTTATACTTCTTCCTGATTTCTTAGTATTTTGAAGCAGAATTTCTGTCGGACACAAATGAAAATATATTCTATTCTTAATTTTACATTAAATGCAATTAAAACAGTGTATATATTAATCGCAAAACATAACCTTCTCTATACGTCATATTTAGGCTATCGGACTAGAAAAACGCAGCAACAAATTTGTCGGACACAATGACAATTTGATAAGATATTTAATTAGTAAGCAGTCCTGAAAAAATGAAATATGTATTTTTCAATAAACATAACCTCGTAAAATCGGCATATTTGAGGTATCGGACTAGCTTAATGCAGCAATAATATTGTCGGACAATATGTTTTTTGAGCATGTTATTAAATAGGCTTCCACATCCGTAAAAATACTGTATATATTGATCACAAAACAAGAGGGAGGGAAATCGACATATTTCATGGCCCCTACTTCGATAAAGCAGCAGTTTAAAAAAAAATGTCAGAGAGAAAGCTTGTCGGTCTTGGTCATTGCAAGCTACTCAGGAAGTATCAAATATGTATTAATCATTAAACACAAAGTATCCTGTACCGTTAACTAGCAGATCTCTTGGCGCAAGAAAGGACAGAAGTTTTCCTTCTTTTCAAAGATAGAAGGTTCACCCGTTATATGGATGACAATAGACCCAGCAAAGACAAATCCACCGAGATGCGAGAAGCAGACTCGTCGACACATGTCAGGATAGATAGAGCGGGGAGGAGACAGGCTGATGGACGTATCGGCTGATACCTACACTCGCCACATAGTTAAATAGGAAGCACGGAGTAGTTTTTTACTATTGGCCCAAGCTCTCACAGGGCATGGGTGCTTTGGCTCCTATCTGGAGCATTTTAAAAAGATAGACAGCTCAGAGTGTGTGTACTGTAAGTCCCCTGTGGACGACCCAGAACACAGGCTTTTCAGTTGTAAGCGTTGGGACGTGGAGAACAGGTTATGTTCGCCGGTGTAAACTGCAAAGTTACACCAGAGAACATGATCCTGCTTATGACTCGTTCAGTTGAGGATTGGCGGACCATCGAGACCTTCATACCCTATGTCATGAGGGTCAAATATCTCGATGGCCGTCAAAGAAGGTAGGTCCGTGAGTTAAGGAAGAAAGTCGCTCAGGCGACAAAGTAGGGGATATAGGACCACTCCTGATGTCAATACGCGCTGAATGTGCTAGCCGGGAGTGATTTTAAGGTCCCCAAGAAAAGGTTTGTTTTTAGCGGCTACAGGGCACCTGAGCCCGTCAGGAAAACCTGAGAGCAGGTTTTCACATCATGCGCAAAAAAAGGTTTTATTATGTCTAAAAAATGTAGAATAAAACGTCTGTACCAACTAACCATTCCCATGAATCGTTGCAGTTGTTTGAAGTCCCTTTTCATTTAAGATAAAACCTAAGTATTTGACTTCAGAACAGCCAAATTCACTTTTCTCGAAATTCACAGTTAAGTTTGCTTCTTTTAGTTTGTTCAGCACTATTTTCAAGTATTTCATGTGTTCCTTGAAAGTTTTCGAAACGATTATTATGTCGTCGATGTAGCAGAAAACTTTCGTTGCTGGCGCATTGCAAAAGGCATTCGCTTGTACTGATACATGCCTTTTCCTGGAACAATGAAAGCTGTTTTTTTCCTTTGACTCTTCACTTAACGGAATCTGATTGTCAGCCAATTTCAAACTAATTTCTGAAATATATCTTGCTGATCTTAGCATGTCCAGAATTTCAGCCATTAAAGGCACTGGGTAAAAGTCCTTTTTCGTAGTGGCATTAATTTTTCTAAAACCCAAACATAACCTGTATGTACCATTCGGATTTTTAATCATTATTATTTGATTTGACCAATGTTTTGCTTGGTTCAATTATTCTTTTTTGAACATACGGTCTATGTCCTTAATTCTTTCATCTTTGCTTTTCGGCGAAACATAATAGTATCTCTGTTTTATTGGAGTTGCACCTTGGTTATCGATGACGTGTTCTGTCAAATTTTTTATTCCTGGAGTTTCTCCTGGTTGCGTTGATCTTTTTTCCAAAAATTTATTCAACTTTTCCTGTTTATTTCCCGTTAGTCTAACTATTCCAGAACAAAATTCTGTGCTTTCCATCGCACTTGTTTCTCGTAATAATTTTCCATGTATATTATTACAAATAATTGCATTGTTCTTAAAATTTATCCATTTTGTACTCAATGGTTTCCAGTATTCATTTTCTTCAATTCCAATTTTCCTTTTTGGAGTTTTTACTGTTTCCTTTTTACATTTGTTTTCCAATTGGTTTATTATATTCTTTTTTCTTCCTTCACGCGTCTCGGGAAGACCATTTTCTATAGCGAAAATGTTGAATTTGTTCGATAGGGGGATTTCCATCAGTTTTAGGATTACTTTTAAAGATTTTTTACCATTTTCCGTGTTAAAATTGTTTGAAACATGTTTTGGAAATTATTCGCTCTTTGTGTCATTTTCTTTCTTCTTGAAATTTTGTGGTTCTTTTTTTATCGCATTTTTTGTTTCTCGTTTCACTCATTCTCTACTTGACCATCCTGTTTCTATTCCTACCTCTTTCCTTGGGTATTTTTTAGTATTTAATTTTTCTACTGTCTCTTTATCTATCGTTTTCATTGTATAATGAACATTTGGTAGATATAGTAGTGACCAAGTATCGTTTCCAAAACCTAATATCATTTTTAATTTTCGTAACATGTCGATTCCTATTTTCGCTCTGTTACCTATTCCTGGTACAATTCTTAACGTTAAATTTTCAGTTTTGTGTCCTTTTTCGACTAGTATATTTACTTTTCCTATTATGGTCAATGTTTTTCCGTTGGCTACTGAAACTTTTTTCACTCTAACTGGCTCCAATTCTACGCCCCATAATTGCAAGTGAACTGCGTATTTTTGCCCTAAAAATGAATTTGTTGCTCCTGTGTCGATTAATGTTTTGAAAATTGTTTTTTTTTTAATATTATGTCTGCGAAAAATCTAAGATCTCTTTCTTATGTTTCACAAATTTCCGGTAATTCAATATTTTGTAGGGATACTGTATTTTCTAGTACACCCTTACTTGTTTCCCTGGATCTGTGTTGGACAATCTCTTCGAAAATTACCTAATTGACCACGCCCATAACATCTTCTCGTATTTTTCAAAAATTGTTTCTGGACTTCCGGTGTTCCTTTTCCCGTATTTCCATTTCCTGCAGAAGAATTGTTTGGTAACGCAATTTGTAGTTGTACTTTCGGTTCTACTTTCTTTTCCGGAGTATTTTCCAACATTTTCTGACCTCTGTTATTTTCTATATCAGAGAGCACATTACCGCTTGCTGCTTCTCTATAGTTTTTTGTAGCTCTTGTAACCGTGAGCTAGCTGGTAGGGGGACTTGTTTCGTTCCGCCGGGGAATATTTTTCACTTTCCGAACCTGACATTTCAAAATTTGTTTCACTACCGGTTTCTATTTCTTTTTCTATTAAATCGTTTTCTTTTTGTTGTTTTTGTCGCGTCGTAGATCGTATAATCAAATCAAGTTATACGCAATTTTTTTTTTTTGTGAAAAATTTTCATTTTTTTCACGAAAAATAATAGTTTGTGTCCGGAAAGAAAAGATATTTTTAAAATTTTAAGTAATATTAAAATTTTTCACTATACACTAGAACTCCTATCGAGCGGACAGCTCGGGTGTGTGTCCACTCGATATGGAAGGTCACCTTGACGTGTTAAGTGAATGGAGCTCAACTACTTCCTTCTCTCCTCGTCCATTCTATTGCCTATTGTTTACGCTCGATATGAGTCCGATCGATAGGAGTTCTAGTGTATCAAATTATTTCACATTACTTTCCACACATTTCTTTTTCATTTGCTTAGAAAAAATAAAGAAACATTAATTTAAAAATTTTTGAGACACCCGGTATATTTTCTAATCGTCAATTAGAAAATTGTTGGATTCTCACTAAATTTTTAAACCAATATTTATTTTCCGAACACTATTTTACCTCACTTTGTATTTTCCACATTATTTTCACTTTATTCTATTTTACTTTAATTTGTATTTTTGTGACATCCAATATGTCATTTTATTTCATAATTCTAAAATTTCTCAATTTAATTTGATTTGACCTTTTCATGATTATTCACTAAGTTTAACTATTTACTTAATTTTCGCATTCAATTTTGTAATATTTTCACTGATTTACACTAATTTCTTTATATAAAAGCGTTTCTACTTTTCTTAAAATTCGATTTATCATCTATCTGCATTTTTCGCGCAAATTTCTTTTATTATCGGTTTGCCGTTTTACCTTATCGTCAAATCACGTTTTGGGAAAAATAAATTTGTCATATTTTAATAATTTCACTTAGACTTATTATTAAAATATACTTTTTGCCTTTGGGATTCTGGGAAATGGGAGTTTGGCTTTAGGGTTAGGTTAAAAGTGTGGTGACAGGTTGTATGGATTTGGGAATTTTTCGGTTTTTTGGATTTAGGGATTTGGGTACAAGTGGGATTTTCGGTTGTGTCATTGGCCCCTTCGGAAGACTTTGGCTACTTCCGGGGTCAATCGCCGAAATCTCTGCAGGCGCGTGAATTTAAGTAACAGGCGTGTTACATATTAAATAACAAATAAATGACATTTTTTTAAAAATAATATTTTAATAATTATTCATTTCTTATGTTCAATATATTCAAAGTAATTTCTTAGATTTTTACATTTATTTTATTATTAATAAATATTTTTATTGTTATTCTTTTTACTTTTATTATAAATTTTTATTGGACATTTGTCTTTCATTTCGTATTCCATGGTATTAAAAAATGTCAAAAGAAATTTTTTCTTTTTGTTGTTTTCATAACTACTTACTGTATTTTTTGAAAAAATTTAAGATTCATTATAAAACGATATGTTATTTGATAAAGCCCGTACTACAGGGTTATGCGGGGGTGGCGATGTTCTGCCGACCCGCTAAAAACACACCCTTATTTGGGGACCTTAGGACCACTCCCGGCTAGCACTTTTCGCGCGTATCGCCAACGCTTACAGCTGAAGAGTGTGTGCTCTGGGTCGTCCACTGGGAACTTGCAGTACACACACTCCGAGCTAACGACTTTTTTAAATCGCTCCAGATAGGAGCCGAAACACCCGTGCCCTGTGAGAGCTTGGGTTAAATAGGAGGAAACCACTCCGTGCTTCCTACTTATCCAGGTTGCGAGTGTAGGTATCAGCTGATACGTCCATCGGCCTGTCTCCTCCCCGCTCCATCGTTCTTGCCATCTGTCGACGAGTCTACTTTTCGCATCTCGGCGAATTCGGTCCTTGCTGGGTCTATTATCTTCCGTATATGCGGAAGAATTTCTCTTCTTGAAAAGGAGGAAAACTTCCTCCCTTTCTTGTGCCAAAAGATCTGCCGGCGGGACGCTGGCAAGGACCTGAGCAGCACACGTCGGTACTGTCCGATAGGCCGAAATGATACGTTTAGTAACACTTCTTCGCGTGGACAGTATCCTTCTACAGATGGTCTTGCTTCTGTCATTTCGCAGGGTCGGAGCCCATACAGGTGCTGCGTATAGCAGCTTTGAAAGGGCAACACTCGCCACCAGTCTCCTCTTTGCTTCAGAAGGCCCACCAATGTTCGGCATTAGACGAGCTAAACTTGCCGAACACTGTTCGGCCTTCTGACATGCTACAGCTATATGGTGTTTCAAATTCAAAAATTTGTCGAGTTCGACACCTAAATATTTAATATGATTCCTCCATTGGACCTCGAATCCGTCTATCTGAATACCAGGGGCTGTATAACCATGTCTGTCTGTGACTAGCTGCGCTTCGGTCTTTTCCAGAGCCATATGGAGGCCTCTGGCCTCCAGCCAGCGCTTTGCCCGTCTCAGACATTCGTTCACCAATACGCCCAGAGCTTCTACTGTTTCGGCAGTGCATACGATTAACGCGTCGTCCGCGAAGCCGATGATCACCGCGCCTTTAGGTAGACCCATTTGCAAGAAGTCGTCATACGAGACATTCCATACGAATGGTCCTATCCTCGAGCCTTGGGGGCACCTTTCTGCATCTCCTCTTTCAGAGTGCAGTTGTCACCCTCGTATATTACCCACCTGTCGCTAAGATAATTATCCATTATCCGCAACAGGTAGGGCGGTATTCCTTTGTTTCTCATCGACTTGATGAGATCTTCCCATCGCGCGGTATTAAACGCGTTGCGTATATCAATGGCTACCAACACGCAGAAGCCATTTTTCTTTCCTGGTCCCAATTTGTTTTTTCCTTCTCTGGCTAGGTCCACCGCCTTCTGAATAGCGTCTACTGTGGACAGGCCTTTGCGGAATCCAAATTGGTTGTCAGACAGACTATTCTCTCCGGTCAAGTGAGATTGCATTCTCTGCAGAACCATGTCCTCTAGAAGCTTACCCATCGTATCTAACAGGCATATAGGCCTGTAGGATAAGACTTTATCTAGAGGTTTGTCTCCTTTTCTTAGGAGGACCAGCCTATGTCTTTTCCAGTCGCGGAAAAACTCTCCTCTCTTCAGGCAGTTGTTATAACAGTCTAGGAGAATCTGGGGTGACGCAACGATCACTTCTTTAAGGATCTCGTTGCTTATCCCATCTAATCCCGGCGCTTTGCCTGGCTTTAACCTACTGCCTGCTTTTTGTAATTCTGTAAGAGTGAAGAGTTCTTCCTCACCGACATGACAGTTAGTCCAGTCCATCCTAGGCCATGATTCTGCTGGAGGAAACAAAGCCTTTATGATTTGCCGGACCCAATCGGGATTGTCTAGACCGGGGGTCTTTTGCCTCGATAACAATTTCTTGTTAACGATTTTATAAGCCAGACCCCATGGGTCATTTTCGACGTCACCGATTAGGTTCTTTCAGCTCTTTCTTTTTGCAGCGCGTATCTCCTTCCTGAGGATTCTCTTGGCCTCTGTTTATGCCTCTTTCAGCAGAGGATCTCCGTTTGAACGGTCATATCTCCTTCTTGCTTTAAGGCATGCCTTTCGCAAAGAGGCCAATTCCTCTGACCACCAGTATACATTTCTTCTTCTTGGGGTTGTGCTTCTACAACGCGGCATAGACGCGTCGCATGCGGTGACAATCATATTTTTCACCGTCCGCACCTCCCCTTCAAGGTTATTCGGCCTCTTCACCCATCCCAGATCCTCTATGAGGCGGGATTCTTCCAGGGACCGGCCAAACTTCTCCTTGTCGATTTTCTTAATGTTCCACTTTGGGCCATTCTCACGGAGAACTTCGTGGTTCCTGGCCCGCAGCGTGTCTCCCCTTGAGACTGAAAACTCGATATACTGGTGGTCACTGTGGGTATAATCCTCCAGGACGCGCCAATCTTTAATACGTATATTTAGGAGGGCCGTTGTGATAGACAAGTCAATTATCGATCCCTGACTGTTTCTCCTAAAAGTCCAAGACTTCCCACGGTTCGCAACCATCAGGTTGTTCCTGGAGATCATTTCTCCGAACAAGATTCCTCGATTGTCGAGCCTTTTTTCGACCCATTCTGGTGACTTAGCATTAAAGTCACCTGTAATGAGGGTATCCAACCTGGATTCTCTAAGGCTCATTTCCAAGTCATAAATCTGATCTTCGAAGACTGACAGTTTATCGTTGGGCGAGAAATAACAGCTATACATACGTATGCCTGACATTTCCACCCACGCGAATCCACTGTTCGTCTCCATTATTTGATAGGAACTTATCTGCCCGCAACTCGGAATTGCAGATCTGAATGGCTGCTCTTCCCGATTTATCCTGATGCCAGGGAGTGAGATCGTTCTTTCTGTTCTGTTCTGTGCAGAACAAGACATCGATCCTCTTCTCCCCGGCTGTTTGCATTAGGAGGTCTTGGGCCTCAACGCACTTATGCAGATTGATCTGCATAAACTTTAGGCATTTGCCTTTTTAAGTTTCTGCAGTTCCGCTTTATAGACCGGGCAGGAAGTGCCTCCGGCCCAGTGCTTCCTGTCCTCTTTGCCCAGATCTTCGCAAGTGATGCACTTGGGCTCCTGAACTGTACAGCTTTTAGCTTGGTGACCCGCGCTGCCGCATCTCCGACAGTTTTTAATTCTGTCAGGGCCCTTGCAGGTGCGGGTCGGGTGGCCAAATGCCATACATCTTTGGCATCTTCTGACCTCCAAGTGTTCACGAATTGGGGCGTTGATCCAACCAACCCGGATTTTCTTCATCTTGAGTAGAGTATTATACTCTGACTCGGGAAGGCGTACCAATGCCAGCATTCCTCCGCGGAACCTCGAAACAATGCTGATCTCCCTTTCCGGGTTGGTAGAGCCAAACTTTTCCGTTAGGGCCTCAGCAACGTCCTTCTTGGTGGTTGCTTCGTCAAGGTCCCTAATCTTCAATGTCCGCTTGTTCACGAAGGCCGTGACCGTGGCCTTCTCTTAAAGAGCCTCGGTCAACGCTCCCTCAAACTGGGACGTGTTTCCTCCTTTTTTGAGGACAAGGAGAAAGTCGTTATTTAACGGTCTCCGTGTCCTCAAAACCTCTGTTCCTGAATCCTCAGGCTTCATGGCTTTCTTCAGGTCCTTCAGAATTTCAGCGTAGGAATTAGGATCCTTCGCCGAAATTCTGACGGCTTCAGTTTGCCTCAGCCTCTGGGGAGGCGCTTTTTCTTTCGGGGCCGTCTCGGCTAGTTTCTTTTTATTGGCTTTATAACGCCGACGAGCCTCTTTTTTTTTGTCTATGATCAGCTCAAAGACTTCTTCATCTTTGCCCGCCAGAAGCTGTGGGGGCCTTATAACAGAAGGGTCAGCATTACTTTCTCCACCCGAAAGAACATGCGCACAGGTCTTCCGAGGCAAGAACTGCGGTACCTGGGGCTTCTTTGCAGGTGAGAGTCTGCGCGGCAGCTTTCTTTCCCGTGCTAACGGACGACTAGCCTCAGGGCTGTCCCCTTCAGAACGGCGACGTTTCTTCGCATCTTCGGGTTTATCCTCTTGGGCACTCCTTGGGGTCGCTTTTGCCGACGTCTGGGTCGGCGTTTCGATAAATCGCAGGTTCCTGCTTATTACATCGAAAACGTCCGCAAGGTCTTGAATGCCCTTTTGGACCTCCTTCTTGATGGTTTTCTGCTTGCCAATGCCTTTTTTAATTTCTTCAAAAATCTTTGGAACCCCGGCCAATTCCTGGGCGATGATTTCCAAAAATCTTTGGTTCGTTTCCATCCTGGAGCCAGCGTTGGCCACCGGGGCTTTCACCCGATCGGAACCAACGGCAGAGGATAGAGCCTCTACTTGGCCATTATTGACCTCCATCACTTCATCTGACGTTTCTATTTGGGTTTCCATACTAAAATTTTCACCAGCGCATCGTGCGTAAAGTGGCGGGCCGCCTTGATTAGGAGCGGGTACACCCTCGGATACTGCGATACTACCCCAGATCCCTGAGGCCCAAGCAGCTGCTTAGCCGTTCCCGGAATACACTGACGGAACGAACTCGCCAGTAACAATGCAGGTTCCGATCCCTTACATCCATTACGCACTCGCCGATCAATCCCGAAGGGGCTGGCTCCTGACACCCTACCGCAGGTCTACCTCGGCAGAGTTACGCTTACATCAGACTCGTGCATGTCACGGTTGGAAACGCCGTGACAGGACTTATCACTCCCAGTGTACTGCCTGTAGGGTGCCGATCGGCTAGTGTCGTTGGTCAGACCGAACAGACAACCGGTCCATCGGGCGCCAACCCTGGATCGAGGGTACTCCACACTAACTTAGAAAAACCAAGAAGGCAGGAGTGTCCTATTCCTCCCAGAACCCATGTCGTCCACAGCTGACGAGGATGGTTAGCCCCCATTTGGAATCCGAATTAACATCATCCGCACAGGATAGCTAGAGCACAGGTTCACAAAACGGCGACTACCCGAATTAACGGGGTCCTGTTCATTCCCCTGTGCTTAAACTCGCCAGACATCGGGAGTCGATGAGTCCTGGGAAGAGCCGAACAGCTCGTCCAGTGATGGCGTCCGAAGGACAAGCGCCATTGCCGGTCCTAAGCCCCCTCACCACGACAAGGTGACACTACGAAATATATTTATTGAAATATATTTAAAAAAGTGGGATTTTTACTGTTTTACAAAAATTCAAATTTCTGACGAAATAACGATGGTTTTTTAAAGTTCCTATGTTTGTTTTTAAGGTAATTTTCTAAGGAATAAAACTATTATATAAGCATTAAAGTGCAATTTTTTATCTTAGAATATGAATGACTCGGAATTTGGACAAAACAATTTATAAAAATTTGAAAACATTCTATTGACATAAAAATAATTTTAAAAATTTTAATAAATATATTCTATTATTTTTTTTTGAAATTTGTTGACAATTACAGCTTTGTTATATTTTATATAGCTGTATTTAACATGCAGAAAGCTGTTGTAAAATTAATTAAAATCATGGGAAATAATAAAAAATTAATTATCTATATAGAACTTTAATAAAAAATATATTATAATTATCTGTTATTAATCCTCTAATATTACATGCAAACACTGAAAGAAATGGCTGGTTAAAATAACCAGAACGTCATGTTATGAGGCCTTACTGGAGTTTAAGGTTATTTTAACCGGAATTCTGAAAAAATTAACCAGAATTCAGGTTAAAATAACCGAAAAATCTTCATAAATAAGGCTTAACTAGAATTCCGATTATTTTAACTGTACAGTTTTTTCAATGTATGAAGCACAGTACAGAAATTTATAACGCATATACTTACCGCGGTGTAGTGTTTTGGGGCGCAATCAGAGCGCGCGCTGGTGTTTAAAAGTTAATTTTTTAAAAACTATTAAATACGCCACTCTGATTTTCACATATCTTATAGAAAAAGAGTCAAGCTTTCCATCTAGATAGTTAAAAAAAAGAAAAAAAATTCGATTTTGAGATAAACTTAAATTAACATTTTGAACTTGAATTTCAATGTCAAATTATATTTTTTTAAAAATAATGTTTATCTTCATCGTAAATACTGTGAAAATAACTTTCAAAATCACTCTATATAACCTAACATGCTCTCATTCTACTTCAAAATATAATAATTTAAAAAATAAATATTTTCAAAAAATTCAAAATTTCAAAACTGTGTAAGTTAAAAAATAATTTTTTAAATTGAGTTATTTTTGGTATTTAGACTTACACTAACAATAACAACATTTCAGTTAAGTTTAGACGAATTTGGATAACCTTTAATTTTTTACTCTGACATTTCAGGAATTTTGCCCCCTTTATTGGATCCGCCATTTTGCATTTTTAAAATCGAATTTCATATTTGTAATCCGCGTCTTTAAAAGACCCCCAGTAACAAGCGTAAAGCTTATCCTATCATTTTTTAAAGTAGTTGTACTTGCGGACAGTGTAATACAATGTTTATGCTTAGGGGCCATCCATAAATTACGTAAGACTTTTAGGGGGGAGGGGGGGGGTCCAGGAAATCTTACGACCAATAGAAAAAATGGCGCTAATGTATGTAAAAAATCTTACGTGGGGAGGGGGGGGGGTCAAATTACCGAAAAAACGTCTTACGTAATTTATGGATAACCCCTTAACAACTGTCAAAAGAATCATGTTTGACGCTTAATTTAGTTTGTTGTTGTCGATATCGTTATATCTTCTTCAAGTACAGGGTTTAAGCTTTAACTTAACGCATGTCACAAGTCTCTAGCACGTTGGATTTACCCGGCAGGAATTCTCAAAAAGTGCCAAGAACGTGATTTTTGGTAGTTTCACCCTCTTTTACTCAAAATCCTGACATGACGGGAAGTTTTCGTTGCCAGATTTGGTTTCTGCACACTAAAAACTACTGGGGACGACTTCTTGATCCCAAACAACGGAAATTATTTTTGGAGGCTTGTGTATGAACGTACCTCGATTATTCCGAAATTCTTACGTTTTATTACGAATTTATAAATTTAAAAAAGCAAATCGGTACTATAATTAAAAGTTTTGCAGGGTAAAAACTGTATGTTTTTAATTATTATTGACTACACTAAAAGGCAGGTGTTTAAGCAGCTTAGTAATACATACATTGTTAAGTTAGAATACCATAAAATGAGCCAGTTTTTCTGCAGCTTATAAAATTTTATCCACAAAATTTATCACAACTGATTAATGGACAGTAATTTCTTTCTAGGCATGTCGAAATAATTTAGTACAACATATAGATTATCTGCTTTCCTACGGAGGAGACATGAACGCCCGTAATGCATCTGGTAATACACCTCTTCACGTGTGTGCAGTAAATAAGATTGACCCCTCTTGTATTCGGCAACTTTTATTTAGAGGTGCTCAAAAGAACAGCTTAAATTACGCAAATGAAACACCTTATAAAGTAGCAGTTATAGCAGGAAATTTGGAGTTAGCTGAAATTATCAAGGATTATGGGCAGCATGAAGTCGGTGAGTACATAATCCCACTGTAACTGGTGTCTGTAGGTGGTTAAGGGCTGAGAGGCAAGGATTAAAATGGTCCCTTATTAACTATTACAACTAAAAATAGATCTATAAAGGTCGGCAAGGACACCGAGAAAATGCCTTACTTTGACCTCCAGTTGTTAGGCCACTGCAGACTGTCTTCTGCTAATGAAATTAAGATCATGACATTATTCAAACATTTAATTACCCAGTTTGAAATTACCAAGACTGACGACTGACCAATATTTATATTGGTCCAATAATGGGCCAAGGCTGGGAGTGCAGAAACCAATGCCAAGCCTCGGAATACAATATTGAACCAATATTGAGCCTATACTGCAGATATCAGTTTCTTTCGAAAATTAAAATTGGACCACGACATATTTCAATGTTTTAGAGGTCGCTGATTACGAATCTAGAGTCCGATTTTCAAAATTTAAAATGGCGGATCCAATATGGCGGACGAATTATTAAAAATTCATAAGTATCGCTTCAAACTTGTTACTCAGGGTGTTTTGGGGTCACTTTTTACGAATCTAAATTCTGATTTTTGAGTAACAAGTATTAAGCGAGTTGAACACATTTTTAAAAAAATCGTCCTCCACATTGGATCTGACATTTTGGATTTTAAAAATCAGACTTTAGATTCGTAATGAGCAACCCCAAAACCCCCCGAGGTACAAATTTTAAACAAATTCAATACATTTTATACAGTTTTTTTCCTCCATATTGGATCCGCCATTTTGAATTTTAAAAATCAGACTTCATATTTGTAATTAATGACCCCAAAAAACTCCAAGTAACAAGTTTCAACCGATTTCCATGATTTTTTTAAAATTCGTTTGCCCTATTGGGTCCGCCATTTTGAATTGCTGAAATCGGCTTTTAGATTCATAATCAGTGTTTATTAACGGTATAACACCTTTATACATTGTTATTACATAAGAAAAAAATATAATAAAAGTTAACTAAAGATATAAAAAAGATAACAATATCATACAACCAAAGAACGGCGTTCATTTAGAACACCAAATCCATCCTTCCATACGTACTTCGTAAAATTAACAAAATATATATAATATATACATTATACATATAATAAAATAAAATTTAATGAAGAAATTAAAAAAATTAAAGTACAAAAATCCTTTCACAATCGGAATAATTGTACTACTCGATAGCAAACGATTTTACAGTTGAGATAAATTGCGTTAGAGTCTAGTAGAAAATACCAGCATCAAATGAAATTTTACTACCTAATGTAATTGAAATTTTTACAATTTTTAAAAAACGAAGAATTTGATCCAAAATTAGTTTTTTCTTTAGGTATTTCAAATAAGTCAACATGACGTAACGATTAAAGTAGAGCTCTTAAAGAAATCAGATTTTTTAAATCTGGGCTGTCTATCATGCCATTTAGTAGGTAATTCAAATAACAGTAGGTATATTTTTTTTCCATTACAACTTCTAATAATTCTGCAGCATCAGCCCATACAACCAGTCTGTTTTCCTCAAATTTTTTCTCAGTATCAAACTTATGCATATCTTCTTTGTAGATATTTTCTAAGAGTTTTGATTGCTTCAAGTATGGTCGCGATAAGAACGTGGAACGCAATCTTTGCCAGTGTTAGCCCTTAGAAAATTGGTCAATTTCTTCATATCATTTACTGATGCTTCTGTGCTTACTCTATAGTTATCTAAATTTTCAGTTTTAAAAGGAACTTTTTCTTTTGCTTCGGGATTAACAGTTATTCGCAATTTTCGACCTAATGTACTTAAATCAAGTGATACATTCTCGGTACTTGAAGGACTACTACAGGATGAGCTACTGTTTAGATCAAGTTTTCTTTTCAAGATTGACGAAGCAATTTGCTCTTGTTGTCTTAAGGGAAGTTTTTGAACTGTTTGCATTACATTGTCACGAGCTTTTACTATATTGGAAATGTGTCGTATACCTTTACCCAATCTTTGGTAACATTTATCACATACTTTAATAGCTGAACTAGTGAATAGCTCCACTAGTTTTTTTATCATTTTCTGACAAACTTTGATGCGTATGGGTTGAACTGCCATTATTAAGCTATATTATTTAAATTTTGTTCTACAACATAATGTGAATATTATGATTGGCCAAACTCAAATCATTAACATCCTTTTATGATAGGATTACAATTACAGGACCGTCAGCTCGTGTCTGCGAGAAAACAACGATCGCACTGTACGACTTAAAGATTAGAAATGCCGTTTTCATTTCTAATTTTAATAATAATATTATTCAAAGTCACACAGTCTGAAATTTTATAAGTTAAAACCTGATCATTCCTCCCTTCTTTTGATAAACAAACAAGAAGCGAGGACTTTAAGCATAAAATTTAAAAAATTGTGAATACGGTATGTAACACACGCGCTAAATACATTAGCACTGGTGTTCGACGCACTAAACACATGTGCAATAGTGTTCGACGCACTAAATAGATGGGCATTAGTATTTGAAGCACTAAATAAATGCGCACTAGTGTTCGACGCACTGAATACATGCGCACTAGTGTTCCACGCACTAAATACATGGGCACTAGTGTTCTATGCACTAAATACACACTCACTAGTGTTCCACGCACTAAATACATGCGCACTAGTGTTCCACTAACTAACTACATGCGCACTAGTGTTTTTTTTTTTGGGGGTCGCTGATTTGGAATCCAGTGTTAGTTTTTAAAAATATAAAATGACAGATCCAAATATGGCAAACGAAAAATTAAAAATCGTTTAGATTCACTTCAAACTTGTGACACGGTGGTTATTGGGGTCGCTGGTTACGAATTTAATATCAATTATGCCAAATTTAAAATGGGGAGGAATTTTTAATATGTGACTTAAAAAGTCACATATTAAAGCACAATAAATAAAATTAAAATTACCTTATTGATTAAAAAATTTTTATGTTATTTTTGTCACAGTTATTGTGAGTCATTAGTCAATACAGAGGTGTGATAGTGAAGATAACAAATTATATACAAACGTCAGAGTCTCTGAGCTTTTAAGATTTAAAACCATTGTTTCAACTTTCTTATTAACGGAAAATAAATCTTGCTAAGAAATTGAATATCATCTTTTTTATTAATAGTAAAATCATTACTTTTTATGTGTAACATTTCAGAAACACGTCTTTTTCTCCAGTTAGTTTCCATATCTACAACTATTTATATTTATAATCATTCTTTCAACTTTAAAAATGAAATAACAAAATGAAATAACAAATTTCAGGCGAAAAGGAAATGTTTTAAACACTAGTGCCCATGTATTTAGTGCTTGGAACACTAGTGCGCATGTAATTAGAGCTTGGAACATAAGTGCGCAGGTGTTTAGCGACTTAGACACTCGTTCGCATGCATTGAGTGCGTCTAACACTAGTGCGCATGTATTTAGTGCTTTGAACACTAGTGCGCATGTATTTAGTGCGTCGAACACTAGTGCGCATGTATTTAGTGCGTGGAAACTAGTTCGCATGGATTTAGTGCGGGGAACACTAGTGCGCATGTATTTAGTGCGTGGATTATAAATATAAATAGTTGTAGATATGGAAGCTAACTGGAGAAAAAAAAAGTGTTTCTGAAATGTTACACATATAAGTAATGATTTTACTATTAATAAAAAAGATGATAATCAATTTCTTAGCAAGACTTATTTTCCGTTAATAAGAAAGTTGAAACAATGGTTTTTAATCTTAAAAGCACAGCGACTCTGACGTTTGTATATAATTTTTTATCTTCACTATCACACCTCAGTATTGACTAATCACTTACAATAACTGTGTCGGTGGTTTTATAATTTGAAAGAAAAATGACAAAATTTTATTTTTTGACTGATTTTTAATAAAATTTTTTTCAATTTATTAATATTAATGTCGTTTCGTTTTGACAAAAATAACATAAATTTTTGTTAATTAATTAGATAATTTTAATTTTATGTATTGTGTTTTAATTTGTGACTTTTTAAGTGTTATTGTTGTTTAATTTATTATTTTACATTAAAGTGACCTAATGATGATAGCGAATTAAGCTACCGAAACGTCGTCGTAACAAAAAAAAAAAATAGTGTTTTCAATTTTTTATTCCTTTCTTCCAAAATCGAAAAAATAAGTGTTTTATATTTAATAATGGAAAGATTTTTTCGAGTTATTTATAACCGCACTATAAAAATCGTTATTCCATTGACTACAATTTTCGTTAGTTATATTAACAGATACAACGTTGCCACGAGAAGTCAAAAGAGACACTGAACAATAACAATAACTTCGAATTGCTGAATACATTTCGGTACTATTTATTTATTCTATAATCGATATAAAATTTTGTAAACTGTGTTTTTACATCAATACATGGCTTTCTATCACTCAGAAAAAAATATATTAGTTTAGAATTAACTAGCTATTTTATTTGTATCAAATAACTTTCATCACAAATTATAATACCTGGAAAGTTTAGGCATTTCCCGAATTGCCTAGGCATTTCGCGAAATGCCTGGACTTCAGGTTTTGCCGATAACATACATACTGACATTACGTTTAGGGGTTGTTCTTTAAGGCACCCCAAGAGAGGGTCAGTTTGCAAAAAAAAAAAATAATAATCGATGGTTTCTTCAACTTTGAACATTTATCGAGGTCTTATAAACTTCTGAGCCTTTTTCAATCAAATTAAGAACAATTTTTCGCAATTTTTTAAAAAAAATACATTTTTCCCATGTATTTCTAATGTGAAAATATGGGGTGAAAGCGGCACCCCTTAATATTGTCAGATCAAAAAACAAAAAAATAAGGGTAAATTTTTTTTATTTTTAGTCGATTGCCGAGGGCCTTTAAACAAAATTTGAAAATTTTCTTTTTTTGTAACACCCTATTGTATACATAGATATTTAAAGGTATTTATTAAAAAACGGAATTAAAGCACATTGAAACGTTTCAATCCATTTCAATCCTCTTTTTTCTTGCCGGGTAGCACAAAGGTTCACTTACAGCACCCGGATATTAAGGACATTCTACAGATGTCCCTAGGATATTCTGAAATATCCGTGTGCTGCTAGGCTTAAACATAATAATTGACCTTTTTTGAAATATTTATTAAAATATTTTTTTACATTACTTGGCAAGCTATAAATTCATCTAACTAAAATATTAATTCATCTTATCATCCTCTGTTAACAAAATTCTATTTCATATAAATAGATACTTTTTATTTTTTATTTAAAAGTCCAACAAAAATCTTGTTGCAGATAAGAGTTTGAGAGATACAGCATCTGATATCATCAGAAATAGTTCTGGAGTTGGAACTGTACATTCTGATACGGACAACACGTTAACAATACCCGGAACTACGGTAGTGTGTATTGAAGCATATAAAAGTTTCCTACCTGGTCATTTAAGTGTCACTCAAGGTGATGTTTTAGAAGGTATTACTGTTAAAGTTACAAATTTAAAATTACTACAATGGCAAAAAACTATGTTCTTTATTTTTTTTGAATAAGGCAATTCTCGTAAAATGATAAAAGTTTAATGAATGAGTACCAATTCTCTTTAATTGATTTTATTACCATTGCCTTCAAATATAAGTGTACAATAGAAACCTAATCGACTCAGTTTCGAGTTTTTCGAGTAAAGGTAAATAGAGTTAGAACTGCCTTTAACAAACAATTACATTATTATCATTTGTTAAAAAGATGTGTAAACTATTAAAGCTATAATTCTGTCTTCTTAAAGGTTTTCTAAGTAATTTTCCAATTTGTCTTAATCCCAAAAGCACATTTATTTTTTATAACTGATTAATTTGATCCTGGTTTAAAGTAGCTTAGATACGACTGCTTCTAATACATACCATTTTTCTTACTTTTAGTAGACATACAATTTATGTTAAGTCTTTAGCTTTTTTATTTTGCCACACATTGTAATGTCCAACTCTTGTACTTTATTTTAGGGTTCCGTACGCGAGGTGCCCGCACGGAACCCTATTGGTTACGCTTTTTCACACTTAAATTTTTGTCAGTTTTTAAAACGAAAACTATTTGACCGATTGTGTTTTTTTTGGCACACTTACATATTTTTATGTGTAGATTCTTAAAATATTATAATAAACATGATTGGAAATGATAAGCATAGCTTTATCAAAAACAAATGAAGTATTTTTGAAAATTACCTGCTCCAAACCCTCTTTAGACTCATGATACTTTTAACTAATTTTTTGAAACTTGGCATAGTAGTGTATTTTTACCTAAATATGCCAAAAATTTTGCGAACATAATTATAGTTGATAATATCATTGTTAATGAAAAATTAAAATTTTTTTGTGAAGTAATTTGCTATCCTTACGCTAGAGCTCCGTCTATGTAATATACAGGGCTTATAAATTTGGTAGAGGAGTTAAGTTAATATCTAGTTTTTATTGGTTAAGACGTGTGCAAGTTTACGCGTAAAAACAAAAACTACACTGCCGTTCGAATTCTCATTGCGTAACGCGCATGTAGTTCTATGCGTCGATCTTAACAAAAATAAAAAGATCCACATTTGCCTAGAGAATCCTAGTATAAAAGGTAAAAGAATTCATTCTTCTGTCAAAAAAGGGGCGTCCACCCCCCACAACCACTAAAAAAATCTATACTGCGAATCGAATTCTCATTGGTTACATAGTATCCTCTGCAAGTCAACTATATTTTAAAATACACTGACTTTCTACGAGATGCATCAATATTCCCTAAAACCCATTTGGCATTAATCCCATTTGAAAAAAACTTACTTGGCATAAAACTTAATTGACTTAAATCTCATTTATCATAAAGCCCATTTGTCACAAAACCCATATAGCATAAATTCCGTTTGGTATAAAACTCATTTGGCATAAAACTTAATTACCATTAATCCCATTCGACATAAAACCAATAGGACATAACCTTATTGTCCACTAATCTCAATTGATATAAGTCTCATTTAGCATACATTCTTTTTGTATAAATCTTATTTAGCATAATTTTTACATAATAAATCTGTGGCTGAAAGGCAGAACAACATAACTGCATTTTCATAGTTTTGAGAAAAACCTGTTTTTGTTTATTTTCTTGGTTTTGTAAAATCGAAAAATCAACCAATATTTTTGGTGTTTGGCATTGTATCCTATTTTCTAGTGTAGTTTTTACATCTGTTTATCAATTTTAATAAAATATAAACGCTTTAAAAAAGAATATCAATTCTTTTTTTGGATTGGATGCAGTTATGCTGTTGTGTTATTAATTATTATCTACGTAAATAAACATTTAAATCACTTTACTGTTATGAAACTTTAAAAAGCATTACTAAATTAACTCAAATCTGATGTTATCTCAAATTCGATAAAATGTTAGTTATGATGTTATGCCTTTCAGCCACAGAAATTATGTCAAATGACACAGAAGACAATAAGTCTGATATCTATAATTGTGTAGTTTTCATGTAGGGATTAAAATTGGTCTTGTTAAGTCTGTACTCGGCTAAAGAAAATATAACGACCATAAGCTAAACCAATAAGCCTTTACTGTTGGGCCCTCTGGATTTCAATTCAGCAGATAATTCAACATAGCAATAGACAGCAGATCTGACGCTGGAAACACGTGTATTGTACACTAGAAACACTTAAAGCCTTGTACTTGAAGTTGCAGCATAAAAATTAAATAACTGCGTCAAACTTATAACCGAAGTATCTATGGTCCTTTAACTGACATGACATTTGGCGCCATGGATGGTCATCAACTTTGTAAACATTATGGTTGTTTACTGTTTTTCACAGAACAGTTTGTGCGAGTTTTAAATGTAAAGTGTAGTGACTTGTGATGGATTTACAAATATGAAGAAGATGCACAATTGTTGGATGGTTTGCTAACCATCTAACCAGTTCGAGGTAAGATAAAAAATTTACAATATAGAGAAAAGTTTTTAATCATTTTAAACAAGGTAAAAATATTTGTAGTCATTACGTTATTATTATAATCTTTTTATTCATTTTCGCTGATATTATAAATTTTACAATAATTATAATAATAATAGTAATAAATCTAACATTTCTTATATTTATTTCCCAATTGGGAAATCATAAATAAAAAGATAATAACAACATAACCACTACAAACGTTTTACATTACACTTTTACTAAATCTTTCAATTCTTTTAGATCATATAGAAAATGAAAAAACCATTAAAAAATATGAAAAAGGTGCACATTTGTTGGACGGTTACCAGTTCGTGGTAAGATGAAAATTTACAATTAAAAAAAAAAGTTTTTAAACATTTTAAACTAGGTTAAAATATTTGTAGTGATTACGTTATTATTATCATATTTTTAATTATTTTCACTCACATTATAAATTTTACAGTAATTAAATTTATATTTTTTATATATATTTATCCCAATCAATGCAATAAATAATATTAAATCATAAATAAAAATACAACAACAACATAATCACTACAAACATTTTAACATTACACTTTTATTAAAAGTTTACATTTTTTTAAATCATATAGAAAATAAAAAAACTTTTTACCGATACGAAGAAGATGCACAATATTTGGACGGTTACCAGTGCGAGGTAAGATGCAAAATTTACAATGTAAAGAAAAGTTTTTAAACCTTTTTAGCTAGGTTAAATATTTGTAGTGATTATGTACGTTATTATTATCATATTTTTATTTCTTTTCGCTCATATTATAAATATCACAATAATTATAATAATAATAGTAATAAAATTTACATTTTTTATATTTATTTCCTAATTGGGAAATTATAAATAAAGAGATAATAACAACATAACCACTACAAACGTTTTAACATTACACTTTTACTAAAACTTTCTATTTTTTTAAATCATATAGAAAATGAACAAACTTTTTACAAATACGAAGAAAGTGCACAATTGGTGGACAGTTGCCAGTTCTTGGTAAAATGAAAAATTTACAATCAAAAAAGTTTTTAAACATTTTAAACAAGGTTAAAATATTTGTAGTCATTACGTTATTATTATCATATTTTTATTTATTTTCTCTCATATTATAAATTTCACAATTATTATAATAATAGTAATAAAATCTCGTTTTAACCTATATATATTGTAACGAGGATTCTCGTTTCGTCTCGTTATTAAATTAAAATTGAATGTTCTTAATGGTACTTACTGTGGTAAGTAAAATAAACCGGCGGTTCTGGCCGTCAATCCGACCCTTTTTACACCCGATGACGACCTGTCAGCTACGCTCTTCCAGTTGACAGGCTACCCACGAAGACCGTTGTTGTTTATTCGGAACAACCTCCTGGTTGTCCCGGGCGCCAGGTGAATATTTCCACCCGGACTTCGCGACCTGAAAACGAGTGTGAGGCGAACTGTAGCAGTTACCCGCTAGACCCGCGTGATTCTAAATTTTGAGACTCTGTTCTCAGAGGGGGAACGTTCTGAGAGAGAGAATTGTTTTCGAGTTAAATAAATAAACTAACAGGACACTGTGTAATTTTAATCTTACTTTATTTACTTAACCAAACAAGCGAAGTTCTAGTAAACAAAAATCAAAGGGTTCACTTTGTCTAACCTAACCTCGGCACAGCCCCTCCTCCTCCACGAAGATGGCTGACGGCGTGGTCGGACCCGCACTCGAGAGCAGAAAAAGACACAAACCTTGAAGCCGATCCAGGAAATTCTGCCAATTCTCCATGTAAAAAGCGGCCGTCCAGAAATAATTTTCGGCTCGTACTTCCCGTGGTTCAGGATTTCCTCCACGGTCTATTAATTTTTCTCTGAGCCCAACACTACGTGCATTTTCAACCTCCAGCACACACTGAAACAAGAAACGCAACCCAGTGTCTCTGGTTTGTTCTCATTTCCTCCGGATCCTCTTGATGCACTTCCATTGGCCGCCTGTGTCTTGTAGGCGCCTCTGATTGGCCGGCGTGACTCCTTTGGTAACTGTAAGTCTTCGTGCCGAAAGGTGCTGCCGCCTTGCGGTCATTGTCTTAACCAGCAGTGCTTCTGTCATCTGCTCCACAGTGTCAACAATTCTTGTATCGTGCGTTGACAATGTGTGTGGAACCGGGATCGCTTTTAAACAATAGAATTTGTTAACTAATTTGACTGGTTGTTGAATGTCGTCTGTGCGTGCCTCCTTCGCTGCCCTTCTCGAGAAGCTGGTTCTTGTGACCTGGACTCGGTTGATTAGCTGGTCTCCTCTGCCCGGTGCTTCCTGGTCTTTCCGGCCTCTTCCAGGCTACTTTGCTTGTTGTCCATCCTCCACTCTGCTGTCTGTGATCGGGGCTGTGCGTTGGTGTTTGTTTGATTGTGAAAATAATAAAATAAACAAACATAATATCGGTAAACATAAGTTGACCTAACCTCACATTAGTGTATTGTTTACAAGAGAGTTTTTCGTGGTTGAGTGTGTGCTAAGGGTTCATTTCCCTGTACCGGGTAAAATGCGACGCGAGGCCTTTTTATTTTCTCCGGTCGGCTTCGTCGATCTCCGAGTGACCTGTTCACAATCACGAGGATTTGGTAAATCCTCATTACAACTCCTCCGAACCTAGACGAAGCCTCTCCATTTTCTTTTACTTATGAATAAAAAAAATTCTGCTGGACCGAAGTCAACAGATCGTCCCACAGTGGTTTGAAATCAGAAATTGTTGTTCAAATCAACTTTTAGAGAGGACGGCTGCATGGATTAGGGGTCGTCCACATATCACGTGATATCTTTAGGGGTGGGAGGGGGGTAGGCAAAATATCACGGTCCATGGAAATTTAATTTTTTAGCAATAGAAAAAGTATCACGAGGAGGGGGGAGGGGGTTCAAATTAGCTCAAATTTGTATCACGTGATATGTGAATGATCCCTTATCAATTTTTTTTTTTTTTTTGAAAAATTCATAAATAAATTATTAAGAGATCTGTGACAGTAGATTTTTGTTTTTTGTTTTATTTGTTTTTTAATGTTAATGCAAATAGCTGAAAAAATGTCAACTTTTTCGTTTTCTTTTTTTATAATCTAAAAAAATTTTTTTTAATGCCTGCCAATACCTTGATTTTATAGAAGTAACGAAATAAAATAAACAAAAATTTTGAAAGCGATAATTTAATTGTTATTTACCCCCTATTACCCCCTAAGAGGGGGGTAGGAATTTCAAATTTTACGAAAAGTTGAGTTCATTGTCTATTCGTATATTTTTTGGGCCGCTGAAACCGAAAAAGACCCTTAAAAACAAATTTCACCCCTTCTTCACCCTCTATTACCCCCAAACAGGGGGTTGATATTTCAAATTTCGAAAAAAAATCGAATAGGGTGTTTTTTCCTAAGGTTTTTGGGGCTTTAAAACCGAGAAAGGCCACCAAAACAAATCCCCCCTCCTTCACCCCCTATTACCCCCTAGGAGGGGGTTGGAATTTCGAATTACACCAAAAGTCGAGTTCGGTGTCTATTCCTATGTTTTTTGGAGCGCTGAAACCGAAAAAGACCCCCAAAAACGAATTTCTTCCATCTTTCACAACCTATTACCCCCTGGGAGGGGGTTGAAATTTCGAATTTCATAATAAAATAGACACAGCACTCTACTTTTGTAAAATTAAAAATTGCATTTACTGCCAGGGTGTAAAACATGGTAAAGAAAAGAGGAACTTTTTTTTGGTTGTTTTTTTCGGTTTAAGTGCTCCAAAAAACATAGGGACAAACACCCCGTCCCAGGGGTAATAGGGGGTGAAGGGGGGAGAAATTTGTTTTTGGGGGTCTTTTTCGGTTGCAGAGGCCCATAAAGTATAGGAATAGGCACAAAATTCAACTTGTCTTAAAATTCGAAATTTTAACCCCTCTTAAGGGTAATAGGGGGTAAGAGGGGATTTGTTTTTGGTGGTCTTTCTCGGTTTTATCGCCCAAAAAACCTTAAGAATAGACACTCTATTAGATTTTTTTTTCGAAATTTTAAATATCAACCTCCTGTTAAGGGGTATTAAGGTGTGATGAAGAGGAGAAATTTGTTTTTGGGTGCCTTTTCGGTTTCAGCGCCCCAAAAAACATCGGAATAGACACCGAACTCGACTTTTCGTAAAATTTAAAATTCCTACTCCCTTTTAGGGGGTAATAGGGTGTGAAAGAGGGTGGAATTTGTTTTTGGTGGTCTTTCTCGGGTTTACCACCTCAAAAACCTTAGGAAAAAAACACCCTTTTCGTTTTTTTTTAAATTTGAAATATCAACTCTCTGTTAGGGGATAATTGGGGGTGAAGAAGGGGTGAAATTTGTTTTTAAGGGCCTTTTTCGGTTTCAGCGGCCCAAAAAATATAGGAATAGACACCGACCTCAACTTTTCGTAAAATTTGAAATTCCTACCCCCTCTTAGGGGGTAATAGGGGGTAAATAACAATTAAATTAGCGCTTTTAAAATTTTTGTTTATTCTATTTCGTTACTTCTATAAAATCAAGGTATTGGCAGGCATTAAAAAATTTTTTTGTAGAAAATAAAAAAAGAAAACGAAAAAGTTGACTTTTTTTCAGCTGTTTGCATTAACATTAAAAAACAAATAAAACAAAAATCTACTCTCACAGCTCTCTTAAGAATTTATTTATGAATTTTTCAACAACAAAAAAATGAAAATCCATGCAGCCGTTCTCTCTAAAAGTTGATTTGAACATCAATTTCTGATTTCAAACCACTGTGCGTCACTCCTGTGCACACTCTCGCGCGGGTCCCCCTACTGCCCCTCTTCCTTGCACTTACGCAAGGCTTTCCTCTCCTACTGGCTCTAGCTTGATTAACCCCTCTACTCTACCTGGACCATTCTTTCTACTCACCCTTGTTTTGGTCATCTTTTCTAGGGGAACTATTGTCGAATTGTTCTGTATCCTAGGAGCATTCACATCGGTAGCTCTACCTCTTTATTCTATGTCGTAAGCGAAAACATTATCTTACCGCGACGGGTTGTTTTCGCTGTCCCTCGTGGAGTTACTTGTGGGACTTAAGGTCTCGGTTTGTGGTTAGGAAAGACCAGGGGTCAGTTAGATATAAAAATATTTATTAAATTGTGCCTTACATATTACCGCGGTCCAGTTATTTTCCTGGACACTGATTCGAGTAAGAGGAGAAAAAAACGTTACGTCGGCCGAGACTAAATCACAAAAGAAACGCTAACTCATTTCTCGGCCGGCTCTTTAACTGATAGGCAAGGGTTGGTTGCCATATCCAGTCGAGGTCATTTGCTGCTTCTCTACTTTCCAGAGAACTCAGATGGTCGGTCTTCTTGACTGCTATACTTGTCTCTGGTTGCTTTACTTTCTGCCCGGATTAGTGTCGATGTCTCTTTTTTTTCTTTGGCTCTATTTTTAGGGTCTAGGGATTGGGGTGAAGGGATTGGGATTGAAGGGGTGTCTTCGGGTCTTAAGATTACACCCTCCTCCCCCTCTCTAGGTTCTCGGTCCCGGTATGGGACAAGAAGTTTGACCAGTAACCTACCCACTAATCGTCCGTCTTCGGACCCTATTTCATAAACCGATGGCTCTACTACTCGAACGACTATGTACGGTCCCTGGTTTTTGCCTCCGAAACTTTTCGTGATTCCCTTCCGCCCTGACGACACGACTTCACCTTTTCGCATGACTTTTTCCTCTACTCTGAAGACTGCATAGCGACGCCGCTTATCGTAGCTACGTTTCTGGCGTCCGAACGCTTCGTCATGGTGGAGCGTCACAAGGTCCTGTAGCTCCTTAAGGTGCAACATTCTTCCCTGCCGATCTGGAGTGGTTGGATCCGTCGGTTCCTCCATTCTCCGACGCAAATTGTTGTAGGGACGCGGTTCCTTGGCTGTGTTCAAATACGCGGGACTAAAATCTGTCGTGCTGTGCACCGCCGTGTTATACGCGAATCTGAGAAAAGACCTATGTATAATCAGAAAAGACAACCAGGTTATTACTAAGTGGTACCAGAAAGTAACATCATCTGATAGAGTAATTAGTTATTGTTCAAATCACCCGCTTCAACAAAAAAAGAATATTATTTTTAATTTAGTTGATAGGTCAATATTACTTGCACATCCTTCCTTTCATAGTGGAAATCTAAATCGCGTCAAAAAAATTTTAACAAACAATGACTACCCTACTGATTTTATTCAACAACACATTAAAATTCGTTTAAATAAAATTAAATTTAACAAAAATATTGATAAAAATTATCGAGCCATTTTATATAGGCAGGTACCAAAAGTTTGTTTACCTTTCAACAATTCTTACCAAAAACTCAGTAATGTTTTAAAAAAATTCAATATTCTAACTATTCCATCTGTAGAAAAAAGTTTAAGTTCGGTGATAAAACTTGGGAAAGATATTTCTGAAAAATGGGATAAAACAGGCATAGTATATAAAATTTCATGTAAAAACTGCTCTGTTTGTTATGTGGGGGAGACAAAGAGATCTTTTAGGACACGTGTGAATGAACATGCCTCAAAAAAAGAACCCGAATCGGTTATTAATAAACATCGTGAAAACCTTGGTTATGAGTTCCGCTAATTTCTAAGCTGAGCTCATGATTGTGTTACGCTAATATTTTTCTTTTAATTATTTCAAAGACTTCCGTGTTGTGACGTTTGTCTAGTCTCAGTTCACCGACCTACGAATTTATATAAATATTATTTTAATTAGATTTCAAGCTTAGTAACTGTTGAAATGTGTTTTAGTCAATTCTCAATAATTTCTCGCTTAAGAAAAAATAATTTTAAAATTTTGACGAAAAAAGGAAAAAACTGTTTAACATGTTCCTTTTAAATATTTCAATTTGACTTTTAAGGTAATTTAAGAGAATGTTTGTTTTTTATTTCTTTTGATTGGATAATGTTGTTATTAGTGTATTTAGTGAATTAATTGTGAAAAAATTTTTTGTGACCAATTTTTTAATAAAAATTTTAGCCTGAAGAGGTTGGAGAATCTATCCAACGAAACGTTGCTAAATGACATAATATGAAAAAAAAATTTTTTCATCTATATCCTTCCTTTGATCGTCTCTCCATCTGGAGGTTCCTCTACACTTCCTGTCTTCCTTCGTAAGGTACCACTAGTTTCCACGCATCAAGATCGTCGATCACTGAGTCAATTAACGGATTTGGGCGAAAGCGATACAACAGACCGTCTGTGATTTTCCAGCCATTGAACTTTCTGGGGGTTTCCTGCACATCTCAAAGTCGCTGGTGGTACCAATCGTCCATGACCGGGTCTAAGGCCGCTATCGGTAGGGCTGCCTCCTTCTCGTACATCCGAGATAGGGCGTCAGGGACTAAATGTTCTGAGCCTTTACGGTACATGACGTCAAAGTCATACTCGAGGAGGTCTAGGGCCCACCTGGTCAGTCGACCAGTTGGATTATGTAGATTGTGAAGCCAGCGCAACGAACTATAATTAGTAATGACCGTAAAATGGAAACCTTCCAGGTAATGGCGGTATTTTCGCACAGCCCAAATAACCGCAAGGCACTCTTTTTCAGTGACCGAGTATTTTCGTTTCGCACCTGTCATTGTCTTACTCGCATAGGCAATTACTCGGTCTACGCCATCTTGCTTTTGCGTTAAGACTGCACCGAGGCCATAGTCACTTGCGTCGATGTGCAGGTCGAACGGGATCTCGAAATCGGGGTTCGTCAAGATCGGTGCGGTCGTTATCAAATCTTTCAACTGCTCAAACGCGTTTTATTGGTCGCCTTCCCATTTCCAAGGGATATTGGACCTGAGCAGTTGGTTGAGAGGTTCTGCAATCGTCGCTATTTGTGGAATAAAATGGACATACCACGATGCCATTCCAAGAAACCTTCTCAACTGTTTGATGTTCGTAGGGTCGGGGTATGACTTTAGGGGCTCTACTTTCTCTGGATCAATTTGGAGTCCCTCTTCGTTCACCAGGAATCCTAAATACCGGACGGTTTTTCTACCGAATTCGCATTTTTGAGGATCAATCGTAAGTCCCGCTCCCTGTAATCTATCGGTGATTCTCACGATCCAGTCCTCGTGCTCTTGGAAGGTCTTGTTTACGATAACAATGTCATCTAGGTATGCGTAAACGTTCGGTTTCATCTCGGGGCCTATGAGTGAATCTACGAGTCTCTGAAATGTCCCTGGGGCACCAGACAGTCCGAATGGCATCCTATTAAAATGAAACAAGACCATTCCTGGAACTGTAGAGGCAGTGTACTCTTTGCTGTTTTCCGCCATCGGTATTTGGTGGTATCCCCACTTCAAGTCCAGTGTCGTTATGTACTTGGCAGCTCGGAGCTGTTCCAGGATCATGTCCATTTTGGGGAGGGGAATCGGTATGTACCATCCGGTTTTCTAACCATGACTACCGGTCTGGACCATCCTCTCTTAGATGGTTCTATTATCCCTTCGGCCAATAGTCTTGACGTTTCTTCTTGCATCGCTTTCAGGACCTTAGGATACCCCCGATAGTAACGTTGTTTTATCGGCGGGTGGCGCTGAACGTCAATACTATGGACAATTCGATCTGTTGCTGGGAGGGTGGGAGGGGGCGGTCTTATTACTTTTGCGACGAGTTCGTCCAGCTCGGACCTCTCAATATCTGAGATTTGCCTAAGTCCACAGACCGAGCTGATGTTCAACAACTCTCCCGAAGCGTCTCTTACCTCCTCCTCTCCCGTTTTGGCATAGTGGTGGACTACTTCCGGGTAGTCCGACATATGCCAAGCTCTTTTTTTGCCATCATGAACTATCCCGAATGTGTGAATGAAGTCCATTCCAAAGAAAACCTGGGGGTCGATTATGTAATTTGATTTAATTTTGAAATGATTTGATTTCGCCTGACTTCACTTTTTTTCACTTTTATTGACTTTTGTTTTCGATAGTTTTGACAGTTAAAAGTGAAAAAAAGTGAATTCAGGCGAAATCAAATCATTTCGGAATCAAATCAAAATACATAATCGGCCCCCTGTTCGCTCATTCCTGAAACTATTTGTACTTTCATCATTCGGGATACTTGGTCTATCTCGATAGGTAGAAGACAGCTTGCTTGTACTGGTCGAACGGTACCGTCTGCGGTTTCAACACCTCTGCCTGGTGTCTGTTCTATGGTTGCTTGGTATCGTTTGGCTATTGCCAAGCCAATGTCTCCCATTACTGTTCTAGAGGAACCAACATTAATTAAGGCCTGGACATTCGGCGGGTTATCTATCCGTGCAGTCGTAAAGGCTTGCAAGGTAAAGCCTTCGTCCTCCACTGGTGGCTCTGTTACCCTTAATTTAAGTGGTTTGGATGACCTTGGCTCAGGTGTAATCTCTGGCAAGTCACGGGACCTCAGTATTGCCAGAATTACCTGATTTGACTTCCAAGGATCCTTTCCGTCTTTACCCCCAACTCGATCGTTTACCAAAATGGCGTCCTCGTTTCGTGTACCATTTTGGCTCGATGTCGATGGTTGGGCGTTGTCTGGTGGAAAGGATGTTTCATCCTGCGTCATTACCTCCTGCGGGATTGTTTCGGATTTTTCCTCAGTGCTCAGTCGAGTGTCATCTGAATCTTGTACTCGACTGGTGCCAGGTGCTTCGCTCGTTGCCTGGGATAACACTGGTTCCGATCCCAGGTCTAAGGAAGACACCTGTTTATCTGAGGGGGTCGTCAACGTCTTCGAGGGGAGAGGGGTGAGCCCTACTGGCTCTCTCGACGCTGGTTTTCTGGACAATCTTTGCAGGACTTCGTGTTTACCCCGTCCTTGCCACATCGCATGCAATAATCCTTTCTGCGTGGCTTGGGGCAACCTCTTTGGTAATGTCCCTCTGTTTTGCAGTTATGACACACAACGACTTTTTCCTCCACGGGTTCTGAGGAAGTTCCCGGTTGTGCGTTGTCCTGCTTCTTGGGTGGTGGGCCTTGTTTCTTATTACCCTTTTGGTTTCGGAAGCCTTTCTCTGGCATCTGGTTGGTTCCCCCGGACTTCGTTTGAGCTTGTGGCTTGGCTGCGTTTGTAGTACCTATCGCAGCTATTGCGGTGTCAAATTTCTTTGCCAACTCCGCAAATTTATCTGCTCAAGCGTCTGGGACCGGTTTCTCCGCCACCGCTGCTACCATTAGAATCTTTTTCGCAGCCGATGATTTTCCCCTGTAGGCAAAGTCGGGTATCAGCGACTTTTCAGGGGGTGGAGGAGGGGTATGATTGTTAAGAGTCTCTACGACTCTCTCATACTGTCCGGCCAGTACGGCAAGTCCATTATAATCCGCGAAATTATATATTGGAATCGCTCGGCGGAATTCGGGCTTCAAATTTTCGTAAATACGGTTCAGTTGTTTCTCTACCGGCACCGGTACGGTTGACAACTGAAATAATCCGTACATGCACGTAAGGAAGTCCATCGCTGGCTCCTCTGCCCCCTGTTTCCTGAGCAGTATTTCCTCTTCAAGCTTCTCTTGAAACGACGTATTACCAAACCTAGTTTGGAAATAAAGCTTGAATTGTTCCCAACTAGTCTACCTGCTTTTGTTCTGGCGGAACCAGTGGTAGGCCATTCCAGCAAGGAGGAAGGGCATGGCGAGCAACAGTTCCTCGTCGGAAAGGTAGGCCCCTGCCTTACCTTCTTCGACTCTCCATAGGAACTGGTCAAGATTCTCGCCTCTTTCTCTTTTGAATTTAAGCTTCCAACTCCCCACGACTTTTAGAACATCATGTGGTGGATTGTGAGGTCTGTAGAAACTCTGTCCCCTACTCCTTCCACCACCGAAGTTCGTTGAGTCGTGTGGGTTGGGGCTCATAGGCCTTTGACTGCTCTGCGGTCCAGCCGTGAAAAATGGAAATCCACTTTGCTGGTTACCTGGACCGCTTTGGGAATATTGGGTTCCTTGGGGCGGGCTCTGAGTATCGAATCCGAAAAAGTTCGAATAAAAGTCTCTAGCCCTTCTGTTAAATTCGTCCGGCCCGAGATTCGCCGATCCAAAAATATTTTGGTACTTTTCTCTGGTCCTTCGCGTAAATTCGTCAGGCCCGAGATTTGCGTGTCCAAAAGAATTCTCATAATTGCCCCCGGCGTTTCGAGGCTCTTGTCGGAAGCCCCGTTGATCGCATGGTGGGAAGCACGCCTCTGTTTGGTGTCTCGGTAGCCCTAGTGACGTCGCAATCCGAGAAAATTGTTCTTGTGCTTCCCCCCCCCCACTCTGAGCTTCGCTTCTCCAACTTTTTCTAGCCGCCGAAGTCGGATCGGCCTGTGAGAATAGGTTAAAGGGGTTATTATGAGAAGCGTACGGAGGCTGCCATCCCGGTGTCGTTGTGGGCAGTCCCGATGTTGTGTGCGTTGTTGTCGGCCAATTTCCCACACCCTGCTCGCGTCTATGTTTCTCTTGGCTCCACGTGAGCCCACCGGACTGAGTGTACGAGGACTGGATCGACGCCGTTGATACTATTGGAGGGGCTATCGTTACCGTTGGTACCCCCGATGACCATCGTGAACTCGGGAACGTTTTTGGATCCCAACTATTGCCAAATATTCCTCTGACTCCCCCCTTCTCTGCCCTTGTACCGCCATGAGTCGTACGCGGCTTCTGATGAGGGGTTTCTTTCGCTAGGGGTCTTACTGATTCCGCCTGGAGCTTAACTAAGCTTTCTTTAAGCTCCACGATCAAATCTTGTTGGCTGCGAATCAATTCCAACAAGGCGGCTTGGCTTATTGTTAGTGGGTCACTTTCGACGGGGTCTACCCGATCGTGTTCGTTTGTTGTCCCCCGCGGCATTGTATTTACATTCGGGTGTGGAATACCGTGGCTACCCGATGTCGCACAGTGGGAAAAAAAAGACTTATTTTATTCAAAAATCCACCGACAACACAAATTTCAATGGATTTATATGATTTTTATTTTAAACTTCTCAGGAAGGATTGGGTTAAAACATGTCACTGCGGAATCGTGTCAATTTCTCAAAATAACCTTAAAAAATGTCAATAACTAAGAGAATTACGGAAATATCGTTGTATAAAATTTTTTTTGCTCAATGCAAACACTCTAAAACCAAATACTATTTTTTTAATAGTATTTTTTTTGAGTTTTTTGAATCCTTAAGTATAAATTTAGTATCAGATTATAAAAAAATAAAACGGTAAATTAAAAATCGCGCATAAATTTTCCGAATATTGCTAAATACTTACGAAACTTATTGTATGGAAATTTTTAAGATAACTGATTACGAAAATATGGGGTTTAAATTAAAAATTAAAGATCCCAGATAGCACGAAACCTTGCAGGAATCTTGCGTCAATTTTACTGCAAGGTTAGAATGTCCCACCTTGCAACCTTGCGCAGTAAGCTTGCGCAAATTTCTGGCAAGATTGGGCAAGGTTGGGCAAAGGTTGATGCAGGGTTGTAAAAAATTCTTGTTACAGCTAATAAAAATGTTACTCTCCAAAATGTCTTTAATTGATTAAAGAATTATTTTCAAAAGATTGTCAAATAAACAATTTTAAATAACTTTAAATGTATTTTATAATTTTATGCTATATTTATTTATTTTTAATTTGAAGGAACAAAAAATTAATGTAACATTTTAAAGCTAAGCAATATAAAACCCAAACCATGCCGGGCAATCTTATTGCAAGGATAATGGCTATCTGGGATGATAAATGAAATGAGAAGAACGAAATTTTTAAAAAATTGCAGATAAATTATGAAATTTTATATTAAAAATTTTTTGTACGTTGTTGATCATGAATTTGAAGTCCAACATTCAAAACATATAATGGTGGATAATATATAGAGAATGATAATGCAGAAACTGTTTTTAAAAAGAGAAAATTTAATTATCATCAACACAACAGGTTTTTTGCGTTAGCTAAAAATATAATTAAAATGTTATATTAATTTTTTGTTTATTATTATCATTTATTATTATTATTATTATTATTATCTGTAACAAGAATTTTTTAAAATCTTGCATCAACCTTGGTCCAACCTTGCCTAACCTTGCAGCAACTCTACTCAACCTTTCCGTACAACTTTGCCCAACATTGCAACAAAATTGCGCAAGCTTACAACACAAGGTTGCCAGGTGGTACATTTTAACTTTGCAGCAAGATTGACGCAAGATT
Organism: Ganaspis brasiliensis; assembly: GCA_037103525.1. Taxonomy (NCBI): domain Eukaryota; kingdom Metazoa; phylum Arthropoda; class Insecta; order Hymenoptera; family Figitidae; genus Ganaspis; species Ganaspis brasiliensis. The sequence continues at coordinate 205,531 of JAZKLR010000329.1, read as the reverse complement.
CCTGCAAGGTTACGTGCCATCTGGGATCTTTAATTTTTAATTTAAATCTCATATTTTCGTAACCAGTTATCTAAAAAATTTCCATATAATAAGTTTCGTGAGTATTCAGCAATATTCAAAAAATTTATGCGACATTTTTAATTCGCCGTTTTGATTTTTTATAATCGGGTAATAAATTTATACTTAAGGATTCAAAAAACTCTGTAGTATTTGGTTTCAGAGTGTTTGGATTGAGCAACAAATTTGTTATACAACCATGTTTCAGTGATTCTCTTAGTTATTGACATTTTTTAAGGTTATTTTGAGAAATTGACACGATTCCGCAGTGACATGTTTTAGCCCAATCTTTCCTGAGAATTTTAAAATAAAAATCATAGAAATCCATTGAAATTTGTGTTGTCGGTGGATTTTTGAATAAAATAAGTTACTTTTTTCCCACTGTGTGTCGTGGGTGGGAGTCGGGGTGTTGCCAAATTCACCGGTTTCTTAGCAGTCCTCTTGTTCCTTTGCCCGTTCGCTGCTTCGTTTGGGCTATTGAAAAGAAACTCCCTGTCCCTTAAATTTCCCAAATTCCCGCAATTTCGGAAATTACCCTTGTAACTTTCCAACTCCGGTCGAAAGTTTCAAAACCATGGCCACTTTCTTCACAATTTCTCGAAATCGGGTTTACTTTGCGTTAATTTCTTAAATTCCGGTCCACTTCTCAATATTGGGGTTAAGTTACCTCAAAAAGTCTTAAATTTCCAAAATTACCAATAATTTTGAAAACTTTCTTTGAAATTTTCAAAACCGGATAAAAAATTCGAAAACGCTGTTATTTTTCTCTCAAATTTACAAAATTTTTGGTTTATTCACTTTATATTGTGGTTCTATTAACTTCCCGGCACTTAATTTCACCCAAAAAGTCAAGATTTCCCGAAATTAATCGAAAGTTTCGAAAATTACCGAAAGTTTCCTCTATCGCGCGTAAATTTCCAATTTCAGTTAAGTTTCCTCCCTCGACCGGGTAACTTTCGTAAATTGCCGGTTCCGAATTGCCAACTTCCGAAAACAAAACTCGAAATCGAAACTCCCTAGGTTTTCCCTAGGTCCTAGTATCTTAACGCGTAATTTTCCGGAAAGTTTCCACCACGTGGGTAACCTCGAAAACAACCACTTTTTCACTAAATTTAATTTTTAAAACCACCGAAAAATCGAAATAAAAACACTTAAATGTTTGAGGAGTATTCCCAGAAAGCTCCTAGGATTTTTCAACACGAAATCACTTTATAAGAAAACATCTTCCGCGACCTGTCACTTTTTCTCGAAAGGGTTAGGTGGTAGGGAACGGTACAGGTTATTTTTGCAAAAACAATCACAAATAAATAAGCAGAGCCAGCTACAAGATTATTAAAAAAACAGTTAATCAACATTAAGAGCACATCATAATAAATACAATAAAAAAATCAATTTATTACATAATATTAAAATTTTTGAGAACCTCTGGAACAACTCAAAATTTCAATATTTTCCCAGTTGAAAACACAGGCCGACAAAATTTTGAACCAAGAACCGGACTATGATTTTTCGAAGGTTTTTGACGCGCTGAATTCGAATCTGACCTCAGAATAGCCCCATCACCTCAGGTTTTAGAGATATCCTAACCTAAAGGTCTGTTGAATTTACTGAGTTTGGCAAATTTCAAGACATTGAGTAACTAAGTATTATAAAGAGTAAAGTCGAAGATAGAGAAGAATATGAATACATACAATTTAATTTCCAACGGTTTATTAGATTTTAGGTGTCGGAGATTACGTACTTGAAAATAGAATTGCAAAATTCAAAAAGCCGTTGGAAATCCAAGTGCATGTATCCATATTCTTCTCTATTTTCGAATTTACTCTTTATAATACTTAGTAACTCAATGTCGTGAAATTTTCCAAACTCAGTAAATTCAACAGGCGTTTACTCAGAGACGAATTAAGACATTTTAAGTTTCCAAAGTGCATTTTAAAGGTCAAGAGTAGTACTTTTAGAAACAATTACTATCCTTTTAAAAAACAATTTCTCTCGGTGTTATAAGACCTTCAATCTAGCAATAAAACGTGATTTTTGCACTTTTAAGTTAAGATAGGTCTAAAACCTGAGGTGATGGGGCTATTCTGAGGTCAGATTCGAATTCAGCGCGTCAAAAACCTTCGGAAAATCATAGTCCGGTTCTTGGTTCTGAAGTTAAGTTTAATTTTGTTGGCCTGTGAAACGAGGATTCCCGTTTCGTCTCGTTATTAAATTAAAATTGAATGTTCTTAATGGTACTTACTGTGGTAAGTAAAATAAACCGGCGGTTCTGGCCGTCAATCCGACCCTTTTTACACCCGATAACGACCTGTCAGCTACGCTCTTCCAGTTGACAGGCTACCCACGAAGAGCGTTGTTGTTTATTCGGAACAACCTCTTGGTTGTCCCGGGCGCCAGGTGAATAATTCCACCCGGACTTCGCGACCTGAAAACGAGTGTAAGGCGAACTGTAGCAGTTACCCGCTGGACCCGCGTGATTCTAAATTTTGAGACTCTGTTCTCAGAGGGGGAACGTTCTGAGAGAGAGAATTGTTTTCGAGTTAAATAAATAAACTAACAGGACACTGTGTAATTTTAATCTTACTTTATTTACTTAATTAAACAAGCGAAGTTCTAGTAAACAAAAATCAAAGGGTTCACTTTGTCTAACCTAACCTCGGCACAGCCCCTCCTCCTCCACGAAGATGGCTGACGGCGTGGTCGGACCCGCACTCGAGAGCAGAAAAAGACACAAACCTTGAAGCCGCTTCAGGAAATTCTGCCAATTCTCCATGTAAAAAGCGGCTGTCCAGAAATAGTTTTCGGCTCGTACTTCCCGAGGTTCAGGATTTCCTCCACGGTCTATTAATTTTTCTCTGAGCGCAACACTACGTGCCTTTTCAACCACCAGCACACACTGAAACAAGAAACGCAGCCCAGTGTCGCTGGTTTCTTCTCATTTCCTCCGGATCCTCTTGATGCACTTCCATTGGCCGCCTGTGTCTTGTAGGCGCCTCTGATTGGCCGGCGTGACTCCTCTGGTAACTGTGAGTCTTCGTGCCTGGAGGTAATGCCGCCCTGCGGTCATTGTCTCAACCAGCAGTGCTTCTGTCATCTGCTCCACAGTGTCAACAATTCTTGTATCGTGCGTTGACAATGTGTGTGGAACCGGGATCGCTTTTAAACAATAGAATTTGTTAACTCTGCCCGGTACTTCCTGGTCTTTCCGGCCTCTCCCAGGCTACTTTGCTTGTTGTCCATCCTCCACTCTGCTGTCTGTGATCGGGGCTGTGCGTTGGTGTTGGTTTGATTGTGAAAATAATAAAATAAACAAACATAATATCGGTAAACATAAGTTGACCTAACCTCACATTAGTGTATTGTTTACAAGAGAGTTTTTCGTGCTGAGGGTCCATTTCCCTTTACCGGGTAAAACGCGAAGTGAGGCCTTTTTATTTTCTCCGGTCGGCTTTGTCGATCTCCGAGTGACCTGTTCACAATTACTGTGATTTTAGAAAAAAAAATTTCTGATTAAAATAAAAATTGTGATATAACTTTGAAGTATGATAATAAAAAATAAAATATCTGTGATGGGCCGGACAAATTGTTTATAAATCAAAAATATCCGCATAGAAATCCGCGAGGAAATCCTCGAGGAAATCCTTGATATTTTTTTGGACAAATCCGCGCGGATTTCCGCGAGGATTTCCGCGTGGATTTCTATGTAGAATTTTCGAAAAATATTAGACTTAAACATTTTTTGTCATAGCAGAATTATCACCATGATTTTTACGAAGATTTCCTCGCTGATTTCTACGCAGAGTTTTCATGGATTTTCGACTTGGACATTTTTTGTACCTACAGAACTATTACCATGATTTTAACGCGGTTTTTTACGATGATTTTCGACTTTGATCTTTTTTGTGAACTCTGATGTTTATCGAGGATTTCTACGCAGATTTTCTCGCATATTTCCACGCTGAGCTTTCAGCGGATTTTGGACTTGGACATTTTTTGTACCTACAGAATTATCACTATGATTTTTACGCGGATTTTTACGATGAATTTAGACTTTGATCTTTTTGTCAACTCTGAAATCAATCAAGGATTTCTACGCAGATTTACTCGCGGATTTCTACGCGGAGCTTTCAGCGGATTTTAAACTTTGACATTTTTTGTACCTACAAAATTATTACCATGATTTTTCCCGGATTTTGGACTTTGACATTTTTTGTACCTACAAAATTATTACCATGATTTTTCCCGGATTTTTACAACGATTTTGGACTTTGACCTTTTTTGTTAACTCTGAAGTTTATTGAGGATTTGTACGCCGATTTCCTCACATACTTCTACGCGGAGCTTTTAGCGGATTTTGGACTTTGACATTTTTTGTACCTACAGAAGTATCACCATGATTTTTACGCTGATTTTAACGATTATTTTGGACTATTACTTTTTTTGTTAACTCTGAAGTCTATCGATAATTTCTACGTAGATTTCCTCGCGGATTTCTACGCAGAGTTTTCAGTGGATTTTGGACTTCGACATTTTGTGTACACAAACATCAGCGCAAACATTTGTCTGCCATTAACCCCTTGTTGCTTAATGTACTATTCTTTCCAATAGTAACACATATTAAGTTGACGTCTTAGAATATTTAAACTTTGAAAATGCAAATTTCTTATTTTTGGCAAGGTGAATTGTCGGGGGAGGGAGAGTGCGAAGGTTAGAGCAAATTATTTTAATTACTTTTGTTAAAAAAAAAAAATGTGTTGTCTCTGACATTTCCAGGTGAGGCGCATCAACATTCCCTAAAACCCATTTAGCCAAAATCCCATTCTGACAAAAACCATATAGCATTCAGAGTAAAACACAGTTTACCTAACATGCATTCACGATGAGTCCCATTTGAGAATTATTAAAGTAAATTTAATAAAATAAGGCCTTTTCACGTCAGAAATGCCAGAGTTGTCAAAGGGTTCATCGATTTTCTTGAAACTTCGTGGTATTATACTGCTATATGAGAAACTTTTTCCCTCCAAATGATTTTTAAAAAAATTCAAAATTTTAGAAGATACGCCATTTTACAACCGCGCGTAATTGCAGCGGCCGTGGCAATGCCAGGCCATGCGACGCGACAACGTAGAAGCTTAGCAATGCAGCGCGCCACGTCGCGTTTTGCTATCGCAACCACGCGCGGTAGTACAAAAAGTCTAATATCTCGGGACCTAATAAAGTCTCTATCAATTTTTTTTTAAATTAAAGGTAAATTCATAAGGAATTTAAAAATATTAATAATATTTCTGTCAGAGAGGAGTAAATAAATAAAAAATTGAATTAAAAATTGATTTTTAATTTTTTTACATGAAAATTTTTTTTTTTTCATTGACTTTATTTTTATTTAAAAGTTCATATTTTTAACTAAAACATGTGTAAGTTTCATCAAAATATCTTTATAATATTTTGAGATATTAACAATTTTGTTAAATTAATGTTGATATTCAAAATGGCGTATCTTCTAAAATTTTGAATTTTTTTATAAATCATTTGGAGGGAAAAAGTTTCTCATATAGCAGTATAATACCACGAAGTTTCAAGAAAATCGATGAACCCATTGACAACTCTGATATTTCTGACGTGAAAAGGCCCAGTAATTATTTATTTATTCAGATGATCTCCCTTAAAACATAAATATTAAACAGCAAAGAGGTGTTGTATAATCGGAAAATGGTGGTGATTTATACAAACCTGATGAGGAGGGAAGCAATTCTAAAGAGCCTTAAAGAGATCTGAGACCCAGAGCATCAAAAAGGTCAAAGCCCCCATTAATTTAGAGAGACCCAAAAAAGTCAAAGCCCCAAAAAACAAAATTTATCGATTCGCACATGACGTTACCACTTGATCCTTCATGAGATATTTTAAATTTAACCATTTGAAAATTATGATACTCATGAATATGTTTTATAACTCATTAATTTGAATTTCTAATTGATAGAATTTCATTAAACAGAACATTCATGAAGTCTAATGTGTAATTATTATAATTTTTACTAAGCAGAATCTATCTGTCACCGAACTTATATTTGATATAAAACTCATTCTACAGAACTTCTGTTTAACAGACTCAGTATTTGACAGAACTGTAATTTAACAGAATGTTAACTTATTTAAATTTTTAAGTGACAGAATGTCGGTTTAGCCGGATTTTCATTTGTCAGAATCTTGATTTATATGAATTCATATTTGATAGAATCCTTAAAACGCCGAATTGTCAGGAAAATTATAGTTGATTAAGTAATGCATGACAATAGTTTGCATATTAAAGAAAATGGCATTTAAAGTAAATAATTCCAAAATGTCAGTAATATTTTAATATTGACAAAAATAAGTTAATTTGAAAAAAATAATTCAAAAATGACAACAATAATTGATAACTGGTGTAAAGAATTAAAAATTACAAAACAGTAATTAAAAAATTAAAAAAAAATATTAAAAGTTTGAGAAAAATAATTAAAAGTTAAAAAAATTAATTCATTTTAAAAAAAAATAATTTAAATTTAAATTTTTGTCAAAAATGACAAACAAAATCAATGTTGCTGGCTCCAAACGACACTATCTCAACTCGAACGAGTTTCTGTATTTTGTATTAACTCATTTGAGTGCTGTATGGAGTTTCCGTGTAGCGCTCAAATGAGTTACTACAGAATACAGAAGCTCGCAAGAGTTGAGATAGTGTCGTCCGGAGCCATTGATATGAAAAAAGTAATTAAAATTTTAAGGGGGTCTTCTACTCTCGGGGTTTAAAAAAAAATTTTTTTTTTTTTTATTTCAATCTAGGGGAGAGTGGCCATCAATGTACCAGTTTTTGTAATGAACCATTTAAATTTTCTCAGATACAATTAAATAAACATTCTCCTAATTTTAAATATAAATGAAGTTTGCGTAAACACACTACGTCCATAAATTTGAGACATGTGGATTTATTCTTTATAGAGAAAACTGAAAAAAACTGTTTTTGATGCTCTGAAGAAAAAATTTACCTAAAATACAAACACGTTTTTTAATTGAAATAAGGCAATTTAAAAATAAATGAATTTACGATTTATTTTGTATCGGGCCTGAACTACAATATTCTAATGAGATAAAGATTTTGAAATATTGCATTAAGTTATAAAAAACCATTTTTGTTGCAAATGACATGTTGATTCAATGTACCAGGGAACAATGAACCACCTGGAATTTCAGTGTATTTTCGATTTCCAGAGTGGTATGCCTGATTATGAAACTAGGCATGCGTACAGCATGTGACAGCGATTGTTATCATTACTCTTCTCAACATAGCAAAACTAAAATACCATTTTAGCTCATTAACTTAAATTTGAGGTATATTTATGTTATACATTATCAATTAAAAAGTGTTAAGTAATAATTTTTTATAGCATTTGATAGAAAATAAGTTTTTTCACAAAGTGAAAATTGCAATATTATTATTGTTGAACATTTTTAGTGTTTTTATAGAGGTGGTTCATTCCCGTGCAGAAATGTCGATGTGGGCCTCAAGGGGTGCTTGCCAGTTTTCCTTATCTCTGGTAAGGCCCTTGTCGGGAAAACTGGTAAGCGCCTTACAAGGCTGTAACGCTTTTGCACATCAATGCCCTACATATGGAAAACTCGTCAGAGCCTTACCCGTTTTTAAAATAAAAAACCTGAGTAGATATATACAACGGCAAAGCAAAGCATTAAACAAATAATAATGTAATTACATTAAATTAATTTCTTAAAAAAATATTTTTGTATTTTTTTTTTAGTTTCATTTATTTCTTTTCTATTTTTTTTTACAAATCAAGGAAGGATTACTACAATTATTTATATAATTCACTTTTAATTTATTCTTAAATATCTTATTTTAAACTTATATTTTTATTTTAATTAATTTTTTTTGTACACACAAACACTTATAACTAAGAATTAAAAATACCGCACGCAAGGAGGATCGAACTCCAGAAACCTAGACCTAAGGACACAAATGGCGGGCGCCTTAGCCCACCCAGCCACACTGGCTTAGGATTATTTTATTTTAAACGTTTTCTTGAACTATAAGTCATTAGATCTATTACTTGTTGTGGTAATAAAATATATGTATCACCTTTGAATGTTTTAACCTAATAAAAATGTATATTATTTTAATGGATATATAAATATACATACATATATCTACATATATTTATGTATATTTATTTTAAATTTAAAAAAAAATCATTTATATTTTTCTATTAATAAATTGTTTTTATAAGTGAGCTAATACTAATTGTAAAATTTTTTTTTTAAAATAGTTTACGTAATTATAAATAAGTAAATAAATTTAAATAAAATTTTACAAAATATCAATTCAAAAAATTGACAATATAAAAAATATATTTTTTAAATTTAAATAGGTACATACTAAATAGAAAAATTGTAATTATCAAAATTCTCAACATAAAATAAAATGATTTCAAATTATTAATATTTTATACTGGTAAACAAGTAAATATAACGTCATTAGGCTAGGGAAAGTAATATTCTTTTAAATGTATGATTCTTTCTAATTAAATATAGAAGTTCATATACAAACTATTTTTCAATAAAATTCTATACAAATTACTTTTAGAATCGAAAATAAAAAATTTTATAAGTTTGAAATAGTTTAATTGATAGTCTAATATGCAAAACTTCAGTAATACATGAATTGTGGCGTTATCGGGGTAATTAGTGGTTTTCCCTACTTAGGGCTTTAAATAGACGCCCATGTCAAAATCTAGTAATGTGAAATAAATTATAATTTATTTTAAATTTAAATACATAGTAAATAGTAAAATTGTAATTATCAAAATTCTCAACATAAATTAAAATTATTTCAAATTATTAATATTTTATACTGGCAAACAAGTAAATATAACGTCATTAGGCTAGGAAAAGTAATATTCTTTTAAATGTATGATTCTTTCTAATTAAATATAGAAGTTCATATACAAACTATTTTTCAATAAAATTCTATACAAATTATTTTTAGAATCGAAAATAAAAAATTTTATAAGTTTGAAATAGTTTCATTGATATTCTAATACGCAAAACATCAATGATACCTGAATTGTGGCGTTATCGGAGTAATTAGTGGTTTTCCCTTCTTAGGGCTTTGAATAGAAGCCCATGTCAAAATCTAGTAATATGAAATAAATTATAATTTATAATTTAAAGTCATTTCATTATATTCAACTGCGATTAAAACGATTAATTCTTTAAAATATACATAAATGTTTCTAATATGCTACCTAATTAAAAATTTAATAACATTTTTTCAGTTTTTTTAAACAAGGAAAACTGACGAGGCCCATGCCTGAGCCCTACTTTAAGTAGGGCAAACTAGGGCAATTTCTGCACGGGTTGTGTACCCAGGTTGTTGAAAATGAAAATAGCGTGTTAGTTTAGAAAAATCCAAAATTGTATTATTTAATCAAAATAAATCGGGCATAATATGTGTGCATTACCTAGAGAAGTGTTGTAGTTTTATATTGATGCAAAGAAGTGCTTGAAATGAGTAAAATTGAATAAATACTATGACCTTAAAAAAAACCCGGTACATTGATGGCCACTCTCCCCTATATGTATCTGAGAATACGCCACAGACAGGATTTCGTGAGAATCACGTTCATTTGCATGTTTCTGGGAACCGAAAAAACCCACGAATTTTCGTTCATTTGTAACATTTGTTTATTTATAATGATTCCATTATCAACAAATTACCAATTTATAATTTTTTGATCTTTGCTTATGTCCAAAGACCCCTATAAAAACAAAAAACCTTGTTCGGACCCGATATTAGCAGATTAACTCATAAGTTACTACAATCAAGTTATACACCATGTGTTAACTTTAAACTCGTTTCCCCGAAAGTGGTGTTTTTTAAGCTGCTGAGTCACGCTTTTTATAGTAAAAATGGTCCGATTTTAATTTTTTTTTATATTACTCAGAAATGATGCAGCTATTTTTCTCCGTGTACGATTTTTGAAATTTTTTTTCGTTTTTTTATAGCCCCTTAAAGTAAAAGAAAAGAAAAAAATAAAAATTTTTGCGAATTTTCGCATAATTTTGACAAATCAAAAAATAAAAAAAATAGTCAACGCAACTATAAACATGAAAAAAATTCGTTTTTTGATTTTGGATTGTCCCGGTGCCAAAACCGTGACTCAAGCGGGACCTCTGCATTTCTGAAACGCGTTTACGCAAGGGCGTTTCAAGATCACCACCATTTTTATTTTTCATCATGAATAAGAAAATTTCAAAGTTAAAGGATGTATCTTGAAAATAAAAAAACTCTCTAAATTTCTTAGAGTGAATATTTCACTCTAATTTAGGAGTGAGATGTACATTCACTCCAGATAGAGTGAAAGTTCACTCTAAAAGAGTGAAATCGCTCACTCTAATGGAAAGAGTGCAGAAATCCACTCCAGTGGTTGGAGTGAATATTCACTCCAAGACTTAGAGTGAAACTTTCACTCTGTTTTGAGTGAACGTAAGCACGTATAACTTATAACGGCAGTTCGTAAGTTTTGTACCAACGAGCGTATAGCATAGTGGTTAGAGCGTTGGGCTTTAGGCCTGGGGGTCGCACGTTCGAGACCCCTCAGTGTCAAATATTTTAATTATATAAGTTTAGCGTTAGTATTAAGTTGTATGTTTTATTTGTAAATATAATATAATAAAATGTTATAAAATAATTTAAATAACAAATATCCTTGAGACTAAATAAATACGAAAATACCACAGTACTGACAGAAAGTTATTCAAGAGATTCAATATTTATTTTTATTTATTATTTTTATTTTTCAAAAATAAGATATTATTCCTTTAAAGTTATGTTATGCAAATTTCCAAAAGCTTTAATTTACCCAATCTAAAATTGGAGTGGGAAATTTGATCTAAGAGGAATGAGCCGCCATTTTAAATCAGCTGAAAAATTCACTCTAATTAGAGTGAACTCGTCACTCTATCTATAGAGTGAATAAATTCGCTCTTTTAATGAGTGAACATTCACTCCATATGGAGTGGCTCAATTTTCACTCTTGCCTGGAGTGAAATCTCACTCTTTAAGAGTGAGGTTTCACTCTAAGAAATTTAGAGAGAACATTTATCAAAAAATATTCAGTAGTTTCTTCATAATTAATTCCAAAAAAAACCACTGAATTTCGGGCCTGGAGAGTAGAAGACCCCCTTAAGAAACTAATTGAAATTTGTGGAAAATAATTGGAAAAGGTGTAAAAAATTAATAAATTTGTGACAATATTAAAAAAAAAAATAACGATTGGAAGAAAATAATTGGCAAATGACAAAAGTAATTGAATAATAACAAAAGTAAATATAATTTGAAGAGAATAATTGAAAAATAACGATATAATTGAAATATGAAAAAATTAATTAAATAATGACAAAAATAATTGTAATGTAAAAAAAAATTGGGAAAGGAAAAAAATAACATAAACGGTGTAAAAAATTAAAAATTTGAAGCCAATACTTAAAAAATTCACGAAATAATTTAAATGTTGAAAAACAAATTGAACAATGATATAAATAATTGAAAGCTGATGTAAAAACTAAAAAATTTAGACAATAAGAAATCAATCGATTCGTTTTGGGATAATATGGTAATAATAATAAAATTAAATATAATAAATTATATTTAAAATTAATTTAATTAATTTAATAAAAAAATTTTAAAATTATATATTTATAATATATAATTATAATTCATTGGCTTAATAAGTTGTCCAAATTTTATTGAAATCCGATGAAATGTTCCCTAAATATCCTGGCGACAAAGAACGCTTTATTAGATGAAAACGTATATTTGATATATTAGAACGCTTTGTAGATGAAAATGAATGGGTTTAGATTATTTTTGTAAAATCGAAAATTTTAACGATCACAAAGCTCCCTTTACGAGGAAGCAATTATTGAATAGAATAATTGAAATTTGTGAAAAATAATTATAAACTGTCAAAAATATAAAGAATATAATTTGAAAATAGCAAATATAACTGAACAATGACAAAAGTATTTGAAATTTGAAGAAAATAATTGAAAAATAACAAAAATACATTAAAACTCGTTTAGAAAATTTAAAAATTCCTAACAACAATTTAAGGGGAGGTTCCAGTGATTTTTTTTCAAAAAATCGAAATTATTTTTTGTCCATTTTTGGTCAGTATAATTATCTAAAAAAAAGGGAAAAATAATCTGAAGTAAAAAAAACCTCGAAAATTTGTATTTTTTATTAATTAACTAACTGTAGTATGTTAATTTTTAAATTAACAGTTTTTCTGGTGCACCGCTTGAAAGAGTAGTTTTTAAACTATAAGAAATGTATATTGTTACATTTGAGGGATTATATGTATATAAATATTTATATAATTTTTTCTTATTGTGATTTACTATTTAAAAATATTGCTTAACTTTAAGTTAAATTTTTGAACATTTGGTCCTTCAAACTTTAAACGCATTTTTCTCGAAACTGCATATCTTCATCTTGTTTACACTCTTATTTTGACACTATTCATCGAAATAACTTGAAATTTGGACAGCATGTTCCTTGAACGTGTAGTTTTCGTGTAAACTAGGATTTTTAAGATCCATTAATATTTAAGAAAGTGATTAACAATTTAAGTTACAAAATTATGGTTAAAAATTCAAAAGTCTGTCATTCGGTTATTTTTCAATAAATATTTTTTATCCAAGTTTACACGATAGCCAAAATGGTACAGATTAAGAAACTATTTAATTTTTTTATATTTCACATTAACCGTTGCAGAGCAAAAGTGTAAACAACTTTTAGAAAGGACGACTTTCAGCAGCCATTTTCTAAGACTCCATTAAAAAAAAATGTTTTTAATTACTTTAAAAGTTGTATTTTATTGTAAAAAAAATTTATGTAATAAATATTTTTTGTACTATAAAAAAAAATCTTTAAAAAAAAGCTTAAAATCACTGAAACCTGCCCTTAAAGATTAAAAAACATATGTGAAATTATAAGAAAATAATTGATGAATGAAAAAAATAAAAAAAAACTTTTCTAATAAATTTATATATTAGGGTGGTCCTTAAAATGGAAAGTTGCGAATTTGAAAGGTCTCACCCCCTGATTTTGTTACTTATCGAAAAATAAGAGATACGTATTTTTTTATTTTTTTTTATTTTAATATTTGATGGTGCCTCATCGACCTTGAAATTTCCCATGCATTTTGCATGGGGAAAAAACTTTTTTTCGTAGATTTGCAATAAAATCATGAAAAATCAACATTTTTTAACCGGATTACTCTATTTCTCTTAGGAAATGTTCAAACAATGACATCCAATAATTTATTTAAGAATTTTTTATTATTAACTATTTTTTACAGGGTCGTGAAAAAACCCCATAAATTGCAAAATTATGGAAAAATCGTTAAAAAATATTTATTACTATTATTTCTGGTATTTATTGCTAAAATGTTTATTTACAACTAAAACAAATATTATTAATAATATTTTCAGGTAATTCGCAATTTGTTTAAACAATTTGTTGTTGTTATTGTTAAATTATTTTTAAATACATGTAGAAAAGTATGGTTTTTTGTATTATTTTACAATTGACTTTGACATTAATCATACAAAATAATGATTAATTGTTAAAAATTATAAAAATAATTGTTTAAACAATTTATTGTTGCTACTTAAAAAATAATCTTTAAATATATCTACGGAGTTGCAGTTTTTTCTTAATTTTGCAAGTAGTTGTGCTGTAAGGGACTGTAAAAAAGAATTAAATATGAAACATAATTTTCAACAATTGTTGCTATTTGGAAGTTTGTCTTTGAATGTATTTACAAACTTGCAGTTTTTCCTTAATTTTTTAAGTAGTCCTACTGTAAGGAACTGTTAACGAGTATTAAATATAAAACATAATTTCAACAATTGTTTAAACAAATTATTGTTGCTATTTGGAAATTTGTCTTTAAATACATCCACAATCTGGCAGGTTTTCCTTTATTTTTCAAGTAGCCCTGCGTATATTTGACTCGGGGTGATCCATATATTTTAGAAAGTTTGAAAAACATTAAGTTTATAGAATTATTATAAATAAGATTAACTATGAAATATAATGTTAATAATCATTTAAAGATTTTATTTGGTTTACAAATTTACTAGTGTTGATGTTTGTTAAGAGCTATTAAGTGTCTTATAATGTTATAAGACATACGCGTGTTTTTTCGCGCTATGACAAGTTTATACACGTTACGCATGTATGACCGCGTCTGTACAATGGTTCATATATTTTGCAAAGTTTGAAAAAGATTAAGATTATAGAGTGATTATAAATAAGACTAACTATCAAATATAATTTTAATATTCAGTTGAAGATTTTATTTGGTTTACAAATTTACTAGTTTTGATGTTTGTCAAGAGATATTAAGTGTGTTATAATGTTATAAGAAATAAGCGCGTTTTTTCGCGCTATGACAAGTTTATACGCGTTACGCATGTATGACCGCGTCTCTACAATGGTGCATATATTTTACAAAGTTTGAAAAAGATTAAGATTATAGAGTGGTTATTAATTAAAACTAACTATCAAATATAATTTTAATAATTATTTAAAGATTTAACATCGTTTAATAATTTACCACTTTTGAAGTTGTATAATATACACCATTACACAAAAACACGCGTATGTCTTATAACATTATAAGACACTTAATAGCTCTTAACAAACATCAACACTAGTAAATTTGTAAACCAAATAAAATCTTCAAATGATTATTAACATTATATTTCATAGTTAATCTTATTTATAATAATTCTATAAACTTAATGTTTTTCAAACTTTCTAAAATATATGGATCACCCCGAGTCAAATATACGCAGGGCTACTTGAAAAATAAAGGAAAACCTGCCAGATTGTGGATGTATTTAAAGACAAATTTCCAAATAGCAACAATAATTTGTTTAAACAATTGTTGAAATTATGTTTTATATTTAATACTCGTTAACAGTTCCTTACAGTAGGACTACTTAAAAAATTAAGGAAAAACTGCAAGTTTGTAAATACATTCAAAGACAAACTTCCAAATAGCAACAATTGTTGAAAATTATGTTTCATATTTAATTCTTTTTTACAGTCCCTTACAGCACAACTACTTGCAAAATTAAGAAAAAACTGCAACTCCGTAGATATATTTAAAGATTATTTTTTAAGTAGCAACAATAAATTGTTTAAACAATTATTTTTATAATTTTTAACAATTAATCATTATTTTGTATGATTAATGTCAAAGTCAATTGTAAAATAATACAAAAAACCATACTTTTCTACATGTATTTAAAAATAATTTAACAATAACAACAACAAATTGTTTAAACAAATTTCGAATTACCTGAAAATATTATTAATAATATTTGTTTTAGTTGTAAATAAACATTTTAGCAATAAATACCAGAAATAATAGTAATAAATATTTTTTAACGATTTTTCCATAATTTTGCAATTTATGGGGTTTTTTCACGACCCTGTAAAAAATAGTTAATAATAAAAAATTCTTAAATAAATTATTGGATGTCATTGTTTGAACATTTCCCAAGAGAAATAGAGTAATCCGGTTAAAAAATGTTGATTTTTCATGATTTTATTGCAAATCTACGAAAAAAAGTTTTTTCCCCATGCAAAATGCATGGGAAATTTCAAGGTCGATGAGGCACCATCAAATATTAAAATAAAAAAAAATACGTATCTCTTATTTTTCGATAAGTAACAAAATCAGGGGGTGAGACCTTTCAAATTCGCAACTTTCCATTTTAAGGACCACCCTATTATATATTCATGACAATAATTTATAGACTCAAGAAAATAATTGATGTTTGAAAAATTTAAATTAAAAATCGCAAATATACCTGAAAATTAACAAAAGAAACTTTTGTATTAAAGACTAGTTAATTAAAGTGTAAAATATCCTATTAAATATAAAAGCCTTAAAAAAATAAATAAATTCAAGTTAAAAAAAAACTGTAGCATCTAAATCAGTTTTTTTTATTTTTTAAAACAAATTAAACATTAATTGTATATTATTATTATTATTAATCGAAAAAAATTGATTTTGACCAAATTTTTTTCCTTGATAAAAATATAACAAGGAATACATGAATCGAAATATTATTATAAATATATAATATGTGAGAAAAAATTTAAATTAAATTAATTTAAAATATAATTTATTATATTTAATTTTGTTATTATTACCATATTATATCAAAACAAATCAATTGATTTCTTATTGTCATTAATTTTTAAATTTTTTACACCAGTTTTCAATAATTTTATTCATATTTTGATGGTTTTCTTTATTCTTTCTATTATTGTCGTTAATTTATTAATTTCTTCAACTTTCAATTATTTTCATCAAACTTCTAATATTTTTTTAAGTTTTCAATTATTGTCTAAATTTTTTAGTTTTTACACCAGGTTTAAATTATTTATATCATTGTTTAATTCGTTTCTCAGCATTTCAATTATACACCAGCTTTCAATAACTTATGTCATTGTTCAATTAATTTCTTCACATTTAATTATTTCGTCAATATCTCAATTATTATATTCAAAATTTTTATTTTTTACACCAGTCTCAAATTTCTTTTTAAATTTTTATTACTTTTGTGATTCTTTAATTATTTTTATCATATTTCAATTATTTCGTTGCAATTTTTGTTTTGTCAGATTTAGATAATCCATAAACATTTTTGTTAACCATGAAATTCCAAATGTAAAATCTTCATCGAAATCCATGAACTTTCCATGAATAAAAAAATTTAAAGTTTAAAATCCTCTTTAAACTCCGAGTTAAAATCCTCGTATTAATCCACCTTGGAATTCTTAAGAAACTTTTCTGTTAACAAAAATGTCTAATGTAAATCTAAAACCATCTTGGAATTCCGCCTTGTAATCCGTGAGGAAATCTGTGACGAAATCCGCGAGGAAATTCTCGAGGATTTGTCCAAAGTATAAACGAGGATTTCCTCGCGGATTTCTAATTAATGCATTTTTGGTTAAATGGGATTTAGTATGAATGAAGTTTAGGTTAAATGTAATTTAGATTAAATGGGTTCAGGTTAACTGTGTTCTAGGCTGAATGCATTTTAGGCTTAATGGAATTTAGGCTGTATGCATTTTGGGTTTAGGGGCCGTCCATATATTACGTCACACTATTTTTCACCATTTTAGACCCCCCCTCCCCCATGTCACACACTGTTCCATACATTAGCGCCATTTTTTCTGCTTGTTGTCACAAATTGTTGGACCCCCCCCCCTCCCCCTTAAAGTGTGACATAATATATGGATGACCCCTTAATAGAATTTAGGTTAAATGGAATTTGAGTAAAATTGGATTTAGGCTGAATGCATTTTAGCTTAAATGTGATTGAAGTTGAATGCATTTTATGTTAAATGGGTTTTTGGCTTAAAGAATTTTAGGTTAAATGGTATTTAGGCTGAATGCATTTTAGGTTATACGGTTTTAGGTTGAATGTGAACTAGGTTAAATGTGTATTAGGGAATATTTGTGCGCCTCATCCATGTTTTCCAGATTATTTAAAAACCGTGAACGAAGGCTTATTAACCACTTAAACCACCTTTTACAACTAAAAAAAAAACAAACTATCATTTGACAAATTGCTCAATTTCCGTAAACAAACTTTTTAAACACTTATGATCTTAAACATTTTCAAGTGATAACAAGAGTGATCGAGAGACGGCGTATAAGTTTTTAGGTGTAAGGGGCCATCCATAAATTACGTGGCTCCAATTTTTGAACTTTTCGACCCCTTCCTCCCCCCATGTAGCTTAACGTAGCATTTAACAGACCCCCTCCCCCCTTATAAGGCAACGTGGCTTTTTTTTAAATGTCTTATAATGACAAAAATCCAAAATATATAACTTTTTGCTTAAAAATAATTGCTGTAATATTTAATTGTGAATTAGGTTTATTATTTTTTATTTTACTATTTATTAAATCATTGGTTTCAATAGAGTTCTACCGATTACATTAGAAAGCACTTTACCATTAAAATATAAAGTAATTAGAAAATACGTTATACAATAAACATTTTATTATATTTTATCGCTTAACAGGAAGATTGTGACAGAATTAACTTAACTAATTGTCGCTACAATTTTTAAAATAATTTAAAACTTTTGTGTTTTGTCAAAATTAAAAGATTTTAAAATCTATGCTTAATTTTTTTAGATAAACATATGTTTCTTCAATAGAAAAAAAATTTGAAACTCAAAATTTTAAATTTTACAATTTTTGAACCTTTTTTCGGTAAAAGAATTATTATTATTTTTTTTTTTTTTTAGAAAAGGGTACAAATGTAAAAACTTCTGAAGATGTTTCAGAAATTAAAAAAATCAGTAAAGATTTTTCATTTTTTCACATTCATAATTGAATTAGTTATACATATTTCTACTAATCATTATTTAGTAAAAAGTAACTAATAATTGGTTAAATTCACGTTTAGGTTATGTCAGATAACGAATAGTTAAATTAAGTTCTGTTTACTAATTTGATTCGTCAAAGTTTATTTTTTATAATTATGTTAATTTTTGACTAATAAGTAGTCATATTTTACTAATAATTACACTGAGAAAAATATTTTCTTGATTTAAATATAAGTATTTGTTTGAATGATTTTGATTGAATGAATAATGTTTTTAAGTTTAATTTCAATATATTAGAAATATCTGAAGTTTTGATTAAAATATATTTTATGTTTGAAGATAATTTTCTGTTTGTTTGATTAAAAATTAAATTTTATTCAAATTAAACCAAATTTGTATCTGAAGTCTTCATACTTGAAAGAAATATATTTTATGTTTGATTCAAACATATTGAATGCGCAGAGGTCTTTGCGCATTCAATATGGCGTCGTTACTGATTCTGACGTTAGTTTACGTTTTCTGCAAGACATGAACGCGTCGCGTCGTTTCTAGTGTGTTTGTCGCTTTTTTGGAAAAAAATGTTTACAATAGTGGTTTTGTTTTTATTAAAGTGATTTCTTAAAAGTGTAAGTGTTATCATTTTATCGAAAAATTGAGGTATATCTGAAGTGATTAAAACTTTTGTGCACAAGTGAGTTTATACTAAAGATATTGTTTCTTTTGTGCATTTTTCTTTAAAATTAGACTGATTCAAAGTTCCACATTTCCAGAATTGTGTGCAGTTATAATGAAAAGTGTAATTTTCTTCGGTTTTTATAGTTTATATGTAAACACTTAAAGTAATCTCAAACATAAAGGATGCATCATATGAAAGCAACAAACAAAAATTAAACTATCGCGGAACATATTTTGTGTTTAAAATAAACAAATTTTGTGTTAAAAATAAAAAGGATAATATGATAAGAATAAAAATTTCTTTTATTTGAAATAAAATTTACTTTGTTTAAAATGAAAAATAATATTTTGTTTAAAGTATGTAAATGAAAATTTTGTTTGAATCAAACAAAAAATATCTTTTAATCAAACATAAATGATCAACCACTAAATTTGTTCAAATCAAACTTAATTATGTTTGACTGTATAACAAAGTGAAATTAAGTTTAAATCAAATATATTATGTTTGATTCAAACAAAATTTTTCTCAGTGTATTTATTTTTAACTAATTTAGTTTAAATGACTATTATTTGATTTTTACATGTTAAATGCTTATGTAAATCTTATATCCCAAAGTGTTTTTTATGTTTTTTGAAAATTTAGTAATTATTTGGACTTAAAAATACGAAAACTTAAAGACAATAAAAAAATTTTAATAATACATTTTTAATCGATATAAAATAGAAGGGGGGGGGGCTCAAGAAATTTTGACGTAACTTTGAAAAGGAGATTGACAAATGTGTGGTAAGTTGCGACAAGTGTCCAGCGGGGGGGGGGGGGGGGTGTCGAAAAAAGGAAAAAATGATGTCACGTTATTTGTGGACGACCCCTAATTTGTATGGACTTTTCACTAAAATTTGAGTTGAAAAGGTAAAACCTACTAAATTAAGTAGTTAAATATTACAAAAAACTAGTGGTCCACTTTTCACTATCCAAATTTGGGATGTTGTAAAATATAAATCAAATAAAACAAAAATGGCTTGAGAAAAACTTAACATATTGCAAAAGAAAACTTTTCTAAACTAATTATGCAGAGAAAAGACGGAAAATCGTAAATGATTTTTTAATTTCCTAAACATCTTCAGAAATTTGTAAATTATTTTTCGATCTTTTTTTTATTAAGATTGTTAGATATAACCCTTTTCTACAGAAAAAAAATAATTTTTTACCGAAAAAATGCTTAAAAATTGTAAAATTTAATTTTTTGGGTCCCCAATTTTTTCTATTAAAAAAACATACTTTCAAAAAAATACGCATGGGTTTTAAATCTTTTAATTTTGAAGAAAAATAAAAATTCGAAGATGGTCAACAAATTTTTTTACTAATCTTTTTTTTGACCGTTGAATTCCACGTTAAAAATTACTATCAAAATTATAATGACGATTAGTAAAGTTAATTCTTTCACATAGCTGAAAATGTCGCAGTCTTCCCTTAATTCTTATTTTTAACAACTTCAAGGTTTTTTGATGAGCATAGACTCGATTCAATTCAATTCTCTCAAATTGCCTTTTGAGTTGCCCGCGCTATTTAAATAAAAATATCTGTGAAATTCAAATACAAAGCTACGTTGCTCGGACCCGAACCCCTCCCTCCCCCCATGTAGTCTAGCGTAGCATTTTGACTGACCCCCCCCCCCCCCCCTAACAGACCACGTAATTTATGGATGGCCCCTAATGGTTATAGCCAAAAGTACCCAAATTGGTACAAAAACACCTTTAGCAAATTAAAAAACACTAAGGTTTAGATACAAAGAACCCAGTTGAACAAACGAAGTAATTTTTTAACATTAAGACATTTATACATATTATTGAACTTAAAAATAAGAAATAAAATTTTAAAAAATTACGTAATGTGACAAAAATTATTAAAAATATATTAAATAAATAGAAAATCTTTTGATAAAATTAAAATACTGACATTCTTTTTTAAATGAAGAAAGTAAATTACAAAATCAATAAAAAAACTTTAAATATTATTAAAGAGAAAAACGTTTTAGAAATTACAGCAATTAAAGATTTATTTGAAAACATAAAATTGAAGAAATTAAAATGAATACATTTTTTAAAAACTTTAAAAAATGACAATTTAAAGGATGAAAATTCTAAGAAAAAGAAGAAAAATGTTACAAGTAGAAAAATTAATCACAAAAATAAATAGGTAGAGAATGGAGAAATTTGTTTTAACTAAAAAACTACGAAAAAAAAAAATTTAGACCATAAATATTTTAACAATAATTCTAACAATAAACCATTTTTTAAAACTATAAAATCTTTATATATTATAAATTCCAGATCCCAATTTAATGAAAATAAATAAGAAAAACAATTAAAAAATAAATACACATTTTAAAATATTATAAAAACAAAACTGCATTAAAAAACTAAATTGATTTGCCTAAATAAAAGTATAGTAAAGAAAATTTATAACACAAAAAATTTACAGTAGAAAGTAGAAAAATATTTTAAACTGATAAAAATTAAAAAATTGTGTAAAGAATATATAAATATGTATACATGAAAAAATTTGAAATTGTTATATAAACAAAAAAAAAATTCAAAAAAGTGAAAAAAATTTAAAGCAAAAAAAAATTTTAATTTATGTTTAAGTCTAGCATTTTGAATGAAGAAAAAAATTAAAATGAAAATGAAAAACGTTGAAATTGGTACATAAACACTTTCAAAAAAGTGAACAAATTTTGAAGAAAAAGAAAAAAGAACACAAATTTATGGTTAAATCTACAATTTTAATTAAAGAAGAAACAGTAAAACATACAATAAAAAATAACATAGCAATACTTTAAAATATAACGTTTAAAAATTACTTACACTACGCGTACAACAGAGCAGACTTTTGGTGTTCAAACCCTTTCCCTCTACGAATTCTAACAAATCTATTAAAACAAGTCATTTGAAGTGTAGTTTGGTTGAAAAACCTCCCTGAAAATTTTGTCTGCAAACGCCCTTTTTGAAAACTGGAATAAATTACAAATATAATTGAAAAATGTGGAAATTGTGGAAAATAAAATAAAATGTAAAAGGTATTTAAAATATAATAAAAAATTGTAAATAAATAAGTTAAACAACTTACCGGACAACCTCACAATCTGCGCGTGATAGAAACTTCCGTTAGTCTTTTTTACTTCATACACGTTATTTTTAATAACGTTTTCTTTGTTGCTGCACATGAAATTCTTTTGGTTAGAAATCTTACAAACGTGAAAGACTTTGTTCGCCTTAAATCTGACATTCAAACTGAATCATTTTTTAAAAATATCTGCTGTGAAGTCAACTAAGTTATTCATAAAGTCAACATGGAAAAAAACAAGTGGCCAACGCATAATAAAACGACTTCTTAACAACGTTGAATAATAATCTGGGCGAAATTACCCTGTTTATAGAAAACGGTTTATTTTGTGGTTTTCTTATTATCCATAACTGACCGTAAGGAACCGACAATAAATCAGTTGTGCAGTAACACGTCTAGAGATATTCAGTAATGTTAAGAAGGCGTTTTATTATGCTTTGGCCATTCGCTTTCTTCCATGTTGACATTCTCAATAACCTAGTTGTTCGCGTGCAGCAACAAGGAATATTTTATAAAAAATAAATTGTATGAAGTAAAATGGACTGACGGAAATTTCTATCGCGCTCATATTGTGAGGTTGTCCGGTAAGTTGTTAACTTATTTATTTACAATTTTGTATTTTATTCTTAATACTTTTTACATTTTATTTTATTTCCCACAATTTCTACATTTTTCAATGATATTTGTAATTTATTCCAGTCTTTAAAAAGGGCGTTTGCAGAAAAAATTTTCAGGAAGGTTTTTCACAACAAATTACACTTCAAATGACCTGTTTTAAAAAATTTGTTAGATTTCGTAGAGGGAAGAGGGTTGAACACCAAAAGTCTGATGTGTATACGCGTAGTGTAAGTAATTTTTGAACGTATATTTTAAAGTATTGCTATGTGATTTTTCATTGTATGTTTTACTTATTCTTCTTGAATTAAAATTCTGGACTTAACTATAAATTTATGTTCTTTCTTCTATTGCTTCAACATTTTTTCACTTTGTTGAAACTTTTCAGTATTAATTTACCAATTTCAAATTTTTTCATACACGTATACATATTCATATATTCTTTACACAATTTTTTAATTTTTATCATTTTTAAAATATTTTTCTACTTTCTACTGTAACTTTTTTGATTTATAAATTTTCTTTAATCTACTTTTATTTACGCAAATCATTTTAGTTTTTTTAATGCAATTCTATTTTAACGATATTTTAAATTGTGTATTTATTTTTTAATTGTTTTTCTTATTTATTTTCATAATATTTGGATCTGGAAATTTATAATATATATAGATCTTAAAATTTTTAAAAAATGGTTTATTGTTAGAATTATTGTTAAAATATTTATGGTCTGAAATGTTTTTGTTTCTTCGTAGTTTTTTAGTTAACAAAAATTTCTCCTTTTTCTAACTATTTAGTTTTGGCATTCATTTTTTTGCTTTTAACATTGTTTTTCTTTTTCTTAGAATTTTTGTCATCTTAATTGTGGTTTTTTTAAAGTTTTCAAAAAATTAATTCATGGTTAATTTTTTCAATTTCAATTTTTATAATAATTTATTAATTGCTATAATTTCTAAAACAATTTTCTCTTTAGTAATATTTAAAGTTCTCTTATTTATTTTGTAATTTACTTTCCTGATTCATAAAAAAATGTCAGTTAATATTTTAATTTTTTCAAAGAATTTTTTATATTTTTTTAATATTTTTTGTCACTATTGCGTAATTTTTTTAAATTTTTCTATTATTTTTAATAATAATAATAATATGTATAACTATCTTTATGTCAAAGAATGGCTTCTCTCGGTTTAATTCAGTTTCTTGTGTCTACACCAGAGCCGGCTTTAGCACTTTCTGCGCCCCAGGCGAAGTTCAATTTGCCCCCCCCCCCCCCCCCAGAATATGCAATCTGCTTAGAAATATAATAAATCTAAAACACTACATTTTACAAAATTTCAAAATTTTTAAACTGTGTAACTCAAAAACTATTTTATAAAATTTGAAAAAAATTGTTTTTTATACTTCCACTAACAGTGAAAACACTCTAGCAAAATTTAAACTAAATTGAAAAAATTTTGTCTTTTGACCTAGACAGTTAAAGAATTTTCCCCTATATGTACATGAAGTATGTTACGTCTACATCCCTGGATCCACCCCTTCAGCTGTACCCCCTGAGCAGTCGCCCGGGTTTGCCCTCTCCCCCTCCCAAGTCCGCTACTGGTCTACACCCTAGTATTTTTCGATTTGCTGAAGGTGTTTTTGTATCAACTTGGGTATTTTTGGCTATAACCACTACACCCAGAAACTTATATGCCGTCCGTCTATCACTCTTGTTCTTACTTGGAAGTATTAAAGATCATTCTTGTTAAAAAAAATTGTTTACGGAAATTGGTCAATTTTTAAAAAAATACTTTGTTGTTTTTGTAAAAGGTGGTTTTAAGTGGTTAATAATCCTTCTTTCAAAGTTTTTAAATAATCTGGAGAACGTGAAAGAGGAGCATGAATATTCCCTAATACCCATTTCAGGCGCGTATCTAGACAAGCTTTTTAGGGTGGATCACATATGAGAAAGAAAGAGACAAACCTATAGTCAACTATAGCGCTACCTCTCTCACTCTTATATAAATCTAAGTCTTCTAGGGGGGTCATGACCCCCTTGACCGCCCTCCCCCTGGATACGCGCCTGACCCATTTAGCCTAATTCCCATTCAGCTTAAAATCATATAGCCTAAAATACATTCAGCCTAAAACCCATTTAACCTAAAATCCATTCCATTCTACACGTAAATCTACATACGTGTACCAAATTTCAGCATCCTAATTCAAATAGTTTGGAAGATAAGGGGGGGGGGGGGGATACGGTCATTTTTTTAGCAAAAATGCACTAAAAGTGTACAATGCCACCTCCATATCTGCCAAACTATTGTACTTAGAGTGCTGAAATTTGGTATCCATATGTAGTTTGCCATATAGATTACAGAAAAACTGTAAAGAACTTTGTTGCAGATCGTTATCATAGTGTTTTTAAGCAAAAACCAACGATTTAAAAAAAAAGCTAAAAAATGACAGTATCCCCCCTCCCATAACTTCTAAACAATTTGACTTAGAGAGTTCAAATTTGGTACACAAATGTATTTTCACGTGTAGATTACAGAAAACTGGTAGAGAACATGATTGTAGAAGTTGATCATAGCGTTGTTAAGGAAATAAAATGATTTTTGAGTATTTTTTATGGATATTTGCTAAAATCTCTGGATTTTTCGTTGACAGCGCAATCACCATCACGTTCTCTATAATTTTTATTTAATTTACACCTGAAAATACATTCCTGTACAAAATTTGAACTCTCTAAGTAAAATATTTTGGAAGATAGGGGGGGGGGGGTGGTCCATTTTGTACAAAAAATTCATTATATATTATATTATATATAATATGTATAATATATTTATATATTTAATAGTAACAAATATATTAAAAACTATTTTGTTTTGTGTACGGAACCCTCGATTTAGTGCGAGTGTAACTCGAACTTGCCCGATTTTTTGTATTTGTGCAGTTTTTGGAGATTATCTAAAAAATTGTAACCAATCTGGTTAGTTTGACTTCGGATTTGGTTTCAGCCGAGAAAAATACGTAGAAATATACACTACCTTAGTGTCTCGGAAAAATACTTTTTTTACAGGGCTGTATTATTTATCTACCTGTAATTTACTTAATTACAGTAACAGTTCAGAATCCTTAATTTAAAATATTAGAATTGATTGCAAGAAGAAAAACTAATTTTCTATTGTAGAAACCTAATAAATCTACAGAAACATTTTTGTTTTGATAAGTACAAATAGACTTATTTTAGAATAATTTGAAAAAAAAAAATTAGTTTAGTATCTTCAAAATTCATTGTTAATAATTTATTGATTATACATTAATAATTTTCAATTTTTAAATAATTAATTTGAATGAAAACATAAATATACAAAACATAAGAAAAAAATTTGTATGATTGTTTAGAAAAAAATAATTGTTTCAACAAATTGATTTATTAAACAATAGTCAAATAGTCAGATTTAAGATTCAGAAGTTTAATATTAACTTTTTATAAACACTTGCGAACGTTTTTGAGATCATCCATAAAGAACGTTCCACTTTAGGGAATGGGGGGGGGGGGGGTCCAAAATGAAACTATTTGCAACAAGGTAGAGAGGGGTACTTCAAATAAAGAACGTCCATATTTTTATGTTCTTATTCTAATATTCTTTTTTTTCTTTTTATAATATTCTTTTTTTACATTAGTTTGAAAAGTCAGCAATAGAAACATTTCTGAAAATTAATAATATTATATAATAATCTACATTAATAAAATCAGACTTTTGTCTGTACATTGCTCCGAATTTAAAATTTTTGTCATATGTTGTCATTTTGAACAACAAGGATTCCGAAAATGACAATAAATTTTTTTTGTCTGTATGTCTGTCTGTCTGTTTGTCTGTCTGTCTGTCCGTCTGTCTGTATGTCCTTAATATTTTGTTCCACTATTACTCAGAAACGGCTTGACTGATTGAAATAAAATTTTGCAGATTTTTAGGTATTAGCCTAACTTAAAATCTTAGCCTTATTAGATTAAAAAATATTAATATGAACGGGAGATATGACATTTTTTCGAAAAATACAAAATTTCAAATTTTTCATTTTTTGATATATTTTTTCTAATCTATTTTCATTCTGGTTTTTGAGATAGATTATAGATTATTAAATATATTTTAAGCTTAGATTTAAAAAAAAAACACCCAAAAAATTTTAAATGTAAAAAAAATTAAAACAAAATTTTTTAATGAATTTTTTTTTAAATTTAATTTTTGTTTAACTTTTAACTTAAATTTATTTAAAGTTGATATAAAATTTGTTGAAGACATCGATAAACAGTGAGTGTTTTGTAATTTTAAAATCGCGTTCTTTTGCATGCTTTCAGAGTTAGAGTAACTACAGTAACTCTGAAAATTCTGAAAATAATCGAAAGTAGAATTTGTTTTTAAAATGTCAATGACTTTCTGTCAGAAAATACTTTTTGTCAAAAAGTAATTTTTGTTAGAAAAATAATTTCTGTCAGAAAATATGTTTTGTCAAAAAATGTTCTATGACAAAACATTTTTTTTTTTTTCAATAAATACTTTCTAATTACTACTAACGATAAATGTATAGAATAAATAAAACAGTTTGATTTAATTAATATGAAAGAAAAAAAATTATTCTTGAGGAGGGGGGGGGGGGTACTTTACATGGTGAAATTGAGTTAATACCAAAATTTACAAAAATCCAAAAATATGTATTTACTTTTTTTTAACTGGATCGAATTTCAAGGTTCTCGTCTCATGACACTTTCCACAAAAAAAAAAGTTATTTGTACCACCCTAGTGCCAAAAATGTGCAATAACGAAACAAACATAGATTGAAATAAATAAGTATTTTTCGAAAAAAGTTTGAAAGTGTTCTAAAAAATTTAACATTTTATAGGCTAAACTAAAATTATTTCTGAAATAGATGTGGTAATTTTATAATTACCAGCCCTAGTTACGGCGCTGAATTTCATTTAACCTAAGTTTCAGTTAACCCAAATTCTGTTAGGTTGTATTATAGGAATGAAAAATATCGTAAGTTACACGGGTTGAAATTTGTCATATTAGCTTTTAACCATTGTAGCTTAATATACTATACTATATCACTATATCACATTCCTTATGACACAATTAGTAGCATTTTACTGCACCCCCTAGACCCACTAAAACCTGTTACGTAACTTGTAGACCACGCCAAAGTCCGTCATATCGGATCGAATTTTTTTAATTTGACATCAGATTCGTCATCAGCAATCCCAAAAACACACTCTCAAATAGCACATAATATTGCAGCAACATTGCACTGAAATGTTGTCCATGTCCACATTGCTGCAACGTTGCCGTGCAATGTTGCTTTAACGTTGCATAATGTTGCTGCAATGTTTGTGCAATATTGTCGTGGAAAGTTGAAAAAAGACTTCATTAATTTTTAAAAGTAGTATTTAGTAAAACAGACAATTTGTAAAAGTCTACTTGACTAAGTACCAAATAAAAAAATTAATGAAGCCTTTTTTTATTTTTACACGGCAATATTGCTGCAACATTACTGCAACATTGCTCCAACGTTGCAGCAATATTATTTATATCTATAATAATGCTTATTACTATCTCTAAAATAGTTTTTTTTTATTAAAATCATGATTATATTTCAGGTTAATTTTATTTTTTCAGTACCTACTCAAAAACGACTTTTTCAATTTCTGCACAATATTATTCATATTCTTTCAAAAGAACATTGTTGGGTTACCTTATTTTATTTCTCAAATCATATTATAACAAGCCGAATTAAAATTTTAAATTCATTGGGAAATGCTAATTAGTTATTCTAAAAGAATTAAAATCAATTTCAAAAAGACTTCCCAAACTTGAAGTAATCTATAAGAAAATCCCACAAAATTAAAAAAATAGAAGGTCCAAAATCGGCACAGAAATCCACCAGAAACTTAAGTGTTAACCATAAAATATAAAATATCAAGTCTAAAATCCTCATGAAACTCCATGCAAAACATCCCATGAATAAAAGAAATACAAAGTTCTAAACCCTCTAAAAAATCCGCGTAGAAATCCTTATAGAAATCTATGATGAATTTCTCATTAAAAAAAATGCAAAGTTTATAATTCTCGTAAAATTCTGTGATGAAATTCCCTTGGATCAAAAAATACAAAGTCCAAAATCCACGTGAAAATCTGCGCAGAAATCCTCTATAAACTCCAGTGTTAACCATGAAATTCCAAGTCTAAAATCCTTAGGGAAATCCATGAGGAACATCCCATGAACAAAAAATATCCATGGTTCCAAATCCTCGTGAAATTACACATTGAAATCCTCATAAAAATCGGCGAAGAAATCATTTAGACACAACTCTGTTAAACGATAAATTCTATGTCTAAAATCCAGATAGAAATCTATAAGAAACTTTAAATCAATAAAAAGAATACAAAATTCAAGATCTTCTTAAAATCCGGGCAGAAATCTATAAGAAACTTTCAATGAAAAAAATAAAAAGTTTATAATTCTCCAAATTCTGAAATAAAATTCACTTGAATAAAAAAATACAAAGTCCAAAATCCACGTAGAAATCCGCGCAGAAATCCTCTATAAACCACCTTGTGAACCATAAAATTTAAAGTGTAAAATTCTTATAGAAATCCATAAGAAACATCCCATGAACAAAAAATATCCATGGCTTTAAATCCAAGTAAAATTCCGCATTGAAATCCTCATCCGCGTAAAAATCATAGTAATAATTCAGTAGGTACAATTCAGAGTTGACAAAAAGATCAAAGTCTAAATTCATTGTAAAAATCCGCGTAAAAATCATAGTAATAATTATGTAGGTAGGGGAGAGTGGGGCAAAACCGCTAGGTTTATATTTATTGATGCACAAAAATTTAACTATACGTTCAATTGGAGTAATTTTTGTTTGTTACACTGCTGAAACTAACCAGTAACAGGTTTTAATAGTCGTTGTTACATTTATCAAATCATAATTACATTATTTAGTTGTTTTTTAAAAAGATTCAAACTAGCGGTTTTGCCCCAACTGTTGGGGCAAAGACGTTTTTGCTAATATTATTATTCCAAATATAATAAATGGTCTAAAATATATACTAAATAACATTTATTGATGCAATAATTATAAAACATAAACATTTTACAGATTTTTAAAGAGATTTAATCCATTTTATTAAAAATAATAACGACTTGTATTTTTAACCTCATATTTTCAATTTAATTGTTTTTTATTTTGTTTCAAAATCTACTTTATCAACTCTACAAAAATAGAATGTGATTTAAATAACCGCGCGAAAATATGATAAAATAATAATGCTTATTTAATATTCGAAATGCATAATTTTTTTTCAAATTAGTAGTAAATGCTAATAAATAATTTAAAAATTAAAGAATAATAATACTAACAATAAATTTGATAGAGAAAAATACTTATTTGTTTTGATGAAAAAATGCAGGTTGACAGTTGATTAACATAAAGTTTCCATCATTTAAAATAACATGATAATGCAGTTTTTAATATTCAATTGTTTTTTATGAAATATTTTTCAAGCGTCTTTGCCCCAAACAACAAACCTTTTTTTAATTTAAAATTGTATATATTTAGATTAAAAATTAAACCTAGATTTCAAAGAGATTGTGTAGATAAATCATTACTCTACTAGAACGTGAAAATTTCAATTTTAAATGCTCACAATTTACATTCAAAATTTACTAGTTTTGGTCAATATAAATTTCATCTCAGACATGTGAAATCGATTTTTTCCGTATATTTCTTAATACATTTTATATTTTTAAGATTTTTTTTTTCTAAACAATAGTTCCAGTTATAATTATGATAAACATTAAACATAAGTTGAAACGGTCTAGAAATAAGGGAGATATTTTGAAAAACGTCTTTGCCCCGCTTAGCGGTTTTGCCCCACTCTCCCCTACAGAAATGTCCAAGTCCAAAATCCGCCAAAGTTTCTGCGTAGAAATCCTTGAGAAAATCTACGTATAAATCTCTGGTAAATTTGAGAGTTCACAATAAAGATCAAAGTCCATAATCATTGTAAAAATCCACATAAAAATCATGGTAATAATTCTGTAGGTACAAAAATGTCCAAGTCCAAAATCCGCCAAAATTTCAGGGTAGAAATCCTCGAGAAAATCTACGTAAAAAACCTCGAGAAAATCTACGTAGAAATCCTTGATTGATTTCAGAGTTGACAAAAAGGTCAAAGTCTAAATTCATCGTAAAAATCCGCGTAAAAATCATAGTAATATTTCTGTAGGTTCAAAATGTCCAAGTCCAAAATCCGCCAAAATTTCTGGGTAGAAATCCTCGAGAAAATCTACGTAAAAACCTCGAGAAAATCTACGTCGAAATCCTTGATTGATTTTAGAGTTCACAGAAAGATCAAAGTCTAAATTTATCGTAAAAATCCGCGTAAAAATCATAGTAATAATTCTGTAGGTACAAAAATGTCCAAGTTCGAAATCCGCCAAAGTTTCTGCGTAGAAATCCTTGAGAAAATCTACGTTAAATCTTTGGTAAATTTCAGAGTTCACAAAAAAGATCCAAGTCCATAATCATTGAAAAATCAGCATAAAAATCATGCTAATAATTCTGTAGGTACAAAAATGTCCAAGTCCAAAATCCGCCAATATTTCTGGGTAGACATCCTCGAGAAAATCTACGTAAAAAACCTCGAGAAAATCTACGTAGAAATCCTGGATTGATTTCAGAGTTGACAAAAAGATCAAAGTCTAAATTCATCGTAAAAATCCGCGTAAAAATCATAGTAATAACTCTGTAGGTACAAAAATGTCTAAGTCCAAAATCCGCCAAAATTTCTGCGTAGAAACCCGTAAAGAAATCTGCGGAAAAATCATGGTGATAATTCTGTTATAAAAAAAGGGTTCAAGTCTAATATTTCTCGAAAATTCTACATAGAAATCCTCGCGGAAATCCGCGCGGTTTTGTCCAAAAAAATATCGAGGATTTCCTCGAGGATTTCCCCGCAGATTAAACAAATTAGCTGTTACCTCATCCATGTACTATAATCGGTTGCAGTATAACAGAATTGATAGTTGAATTTATAGAAAAGTTAAATAAAAATCATTCGCATTCTAACTTTTATATTTTCTATTTGTTAAACAATATTTGTTTAAACAAATAATAAAAAAAATACATTTAATTAAAATTATGGATCACAATCGATTCTACAAGAAAAGTTAGAAAGATTTTGTTAGGATCATATTTTATTTTAAGTCATAATTTGTTGATAAAATCGCTTTTAACAAATAAATAAATCTATGGTGGTAATTTATGCGGTAGTTTATGAAAATATTGAGGTAATTTATAATAAAAATGCAAACGAAATTCAGGATTTAAAAAACTGATGAAGGAAATTTATGTAGTAATTTATGGAAACTTATGGTAATTTATGGAAATTTATGGTAATTTATGCTGTAATTTATGAAAATTTTGATGCAATTTATAGTTAATAAAAGAAAATTAAAAAAACCAATTTTTGAAAATTTATACGGTAATTTATGGAAATTTATGCAGTAATTTATGGAAATTATATTAATATTTATAGAAATATATGTTGTAATTTTATAAATTATTTTAAAAACATTTATTGTAATTTATTAACAAATAATTTAAAATTTGCAAATCAGTTGCCAGCAATTTATAGAAATTTATACGGTTATTTATGAAAATTTATAAAGTAATTAATGTTAAACTTATATTAGAATTATGACAGTTTAGGTAATTTCTATTTGTTTAATTTTATTTGAACACAATCACTAAAATTTTTTAAATTGTACACTTGTTTAAACCACAAATTTAATAAAAGACAGCCAAAAAGCTTCACCATGATGCAAAAGGCTTCACCATGACGCTGAGGCTTCATCATGACGCTTAATGAATACTGTTTTTTTAAACAAATTATAAGCGATTTTCAATCGATTTTGCATTTCTGTCATCTATATTCACGGAAATAATACTACTATACATCATTTATTGAATTTTTTTTTTTTTTTTTGATTTATTACGAAATGTGCAAAGGCTTCACCATGACGATTCTGTGATTCCCTACACAAATTTAGCGCTTTAAACGTAAAAAAAGCAAAAAATCAGTTATAAAATTTGTTTCTATCGTAGTGAATCTCTTGAGTGAAGTCAATTGTTGCTTATACTAAAGTATAACTAAATTCTGATTTGATTTTTATGAAATATTTCAATTTTTTAAAAAGGCTTCACCATGACGCACAAAACTGGGGACAAGAAATAACATCTAGAAAAAAATAAAAATAATAATTTTTTTTTTTGAATTCTACACACTTAGACAATAAAAAAATATAACCATTAATTTGTTTTACTATTAAAGTTTTCTAAAAATATTTATTTTTGTGTCGTAACTGACCCTGGGGACAGGCTTCACAATGACGATTTGGCCTATAAATTTGCATTTAAAAAAAAAATTAATCTTAAAAATTAAACTGGCTACAGGCTTTTGTTTGTGATCACTAGAGTTACTTTTTACGTTAGATTCATTACCATATGTGCAATTTGTTTCTTAAAAAACACAAGGGACATGAAATTGTCGGTTTCGTGGAGAATCACCCATATATATATATATATATATATATAAACTTCAAATTAAAAAAAATTAGCATTGTATCAAAATTTAAATCAATCCAAATTTTATAACTATAATTCCAGCTATTAAATTTAATTCAATTTTTAATCAATTAATACTTAAATTTATTGATTCTAAAATCTTTTATTGATTCAGACTTCTATAAAAGAATTATTTAAAACATTTTAAGAACTTAATTACATACCAAAAATGTAAATATCAATAAATTTAAACTTCTGCGCATAAACTTTCAAAAAATTTTTAAATCAATCTAATTAAATAATTGTAATTTGTCAAAATGTTGGTCTACTCAAAGAAATAAATTTAGTTTTCTATTATTATTTTATATTTGGGTCATTCCATACGAAAAGGCAAATGGCTGAGTCCACTCGTAGTTTTAACCAATTTTAAAGATATATAGCTCAAAATTTAGCATTTTTTATAAGGAATCGAATGCCGTGTGGTACTTTTTGAAATATTCAAAATGGCGGCTACCACAGCTGGATATATAACCAAACTTTTTGAATTTCTGGGTTTAAGCGATTATTACTTTTATTATCTCGGATTAAAATTGCTCAAAACAAATTTTTCTTATGTTTTTGAGATCCCCGAGACAAAAAAATATGACTAAATAATCATAAATAAAAAATTCAAGATGGCAGATCCAAAATGGCGGTCAAATTTTTAAAATGCTATTGGATTTAACTGAAACTTGTTACTCGGGGGTTTTTGAGGTCGCTGATTACGAATATGATCTCAAAATTTAAAAATTCAAAATGGCGGATCCAATATGGAGGACGAATTTTTTAAAATTGGTCGGATTCGCTTGAAACTAGTTGCTCGGGGGTTTTTGGGGTTGCAGATGACGAATTTGAAGTCAGTTTTTCAAAATTCAAAATGGCGGATCCAATATGGCGGACGAATTTCTCTAAATCCGTCGGATTCGTTTTAAACTTGTTACTAGGGGGTTTTTGAGGTCGCTGACTACGAATCTGATGTCAAAATTAGAAAATTCAAAAGAGGTGTACAATAAACAAGAATTAAATACTGATGGCAGTTGAAAGGCTACGTCTCTTGACACATTTTTCGCCATTTTATATCCACCATTTTCAATTTTTAAACTTTGACATTAGATTCGTAATCTGCGACCCCAAGAATCCCCGAGTAACACGTTTCGGACAAATCCGACCAATTTTAAAAAATTCGTCCTTCATATTGGATCCGCCATTTTTAATTTTTAAATTTTGAGATCATATTCGTAATCAGCGACCTCAAAAACCCCCGAGTAACAAGTTTCAGTTAAATCCAATAGCATTTTAAAAATTTGACCGCCATTTTGGATCTGCCATCTTGAATTTTTTATTTATGATTATTTAGTCATATTTTTTTGTCTCGGGGATCTCAAAAACATAAGAAAAATTTGTTTTGAGCAATTTTAATCCGAGATAATATAAGTAATAATCGCTTAAACCCAGAAATTCAAAAAGTTTGGTTATATATCCAGCTGTGGTAGCCGCCATTTTAAATATTTCAAAAAGTACCACACGGCATTCGATTCCTTATAAAAAATGCTAGATTTTGAGCTATATATCTTTAAAATTGGTTAAAACTACGAGTGGACTGAGCCATTTGCCTTTTCGTATGGAATGACCCATTTAAATTTTTTTAATTTTATGTAGTTATTTTAAGTATCTTATTTTTGTGATCAGTATTTTTTGTGACAATTTTAGGAGCCTTGATTTTAAAATTTTAATAAATTTCTAGCCTAATGAGCTTAGGAAAATTATTTCAGTCAATCTTATTTTTTGTTAATCTGAATAAAACTCATTGAACTGATTAAAATTAGAATTGATCCAAATTTTAAACCTACAATATAATTATAAATTAAATAGGTTTAATAATTTAGCCACGGAATAATATAAAAGCATGCTCAAATAAAAACTACAACATTTATTTACAAGAATTTAATTTGGTGCGTATTTTTATTTATAATAGTGCAAGAAAGTTTGAAATTAAAAAAAGAAAATTATTGAAAAATGAATACATTATAAAATATGCATATAAAAGCCTTAAAAAATATTTGAAAACTGTGCTTGCCTTTTTCCAATCGTATAATTCTTGGTCTTTCATTCTATATTCTTATTTATATAGTATTTTTTAGAAGATGTATAATATTAAATATTCAGTAATTTTTATATTATATGTTTAAAGTATTTTGAATTTTTATTAAAAACTGTAAAGTATATTTAAATTATTGAAATTCATTTAAATATTTAAATTTTATTATTTAAATTTAGAACAATTAATAGAATAAATAAAATTAAAAATCAAAAAATTGATATAAAAATACTTTTTTTTATTAAAAGTTTAATTATTTCTAACTTTAATTAATCAGAAATGCAATACAACCAAAGTTTTAAAATTTATAACTTTCTTTTATTTCAATTCCCAATGGTGCAAAACAAAATTATTTTAATCTTTTACTTTTACAAATTAAATTAAATTACAAATTTTAAATCTGATTTTATTAATACAAATTTAAATTGCTTAAAAATTTAATTACTATGAACTATAAATTATTCAACACGCTAAAAAACTTTACCTCAAGGATGGTGCGGAAATGAGTATTAATGTTTATAAAAATAAGTATGTAAATTTATATAAATTATTACATAACGAGAAACATTTTAAAATCTTCATATATATTTTTAATAACTTTTAACTCATTGTTTGTTTCGACGGTTAGAGTAATAAACTATATTTAAAAAAAAAATCGACCTCTATCTTCATATAAAAAAACAACAATAAAATAGTTATTTATGACACAAGGACCTGAAATGGCACTTTATAGTACGAGTAAGTATCGTAATACGAGCCTAAGTCCAATCGCAGCCGAGGCGAAGTAGAGGTGGTGACGAGGCTTCATTGAACGTAGCCGAGGCGAAGCCGAGGTGAAGTGAAGATATGAAGCCGAGGCTCCACCGAAAAGTAGCCGAGGCTCTGATGTGGCTGTGGCGAGTTGTACGATACACGAGAACTTAAGTGCCGAAAGGGTCCAAGTGTCATATAACATTTTTTATCACACAAAAAACTGAGAATTCGAACCTAGGGAGAGGTGATTATCGTAAAAAACGGCCTCAGGGGGCATTTCTAGGTGGGAGTAGGTCGACAGACTTAGAAATGCCCCCGGAGGGCGGCGAAACCCATGAACAGCCGTGACGTTTGGGCCAGTTTGGGCAGCTGTACCATAAAGTAAAGGTCAGCTGACCAGCATCAGCCAATCAGATTGCGAGTTCATTTACTTTACGGCCTAGGCCGTGAAATGAGCTCTTAAAGGTTTCCAAACAAGCCGTAAAATCTAACTTTTGATGTAAGTGTGATAAAAAATTATTATTTAAATAAATTGTTAAAAAATTAAATTTGGACATTTTTTAAAATTATATTATTAAATTTTAATATTTATTTAAAACTTTTAATGGTTCAAATTTTAATCAATTTATATGTTTAAATTATTATAAACTTTAAATATTTTTAAATTCTAACAATACGCATATATTAGATATTACAAACTTCAACTAATATATAAAAATTTATAGAAATTTTGAAATTTCAAATCGATTCAAATTTAAAAATTTAAAACTTGAAACAATTAAAACCTACTTAAATTTGTCGAATTAATTAAGAATTATTTGAAATATTAATTATTATTTGTTTAAAGATCTTAATTTCCAAAAATCTACATTAATATCAATTAATTGAAACTTCTGCTCATAATCTTTGAAGAAATTTTTAAATCAATGGAATTAAATTATTTTAATATATCAAAACTTTAGTCTACTCTAAAAAAAAGTTTATTCTTTTATTATTATCATTTTATATTTCTTCTTTTTTGATTTTATGTAGGTAGGTAGTTATTTCTAATAACATTCTTTTGCTCAGTGTTTTATTGTGAAAATTTGGGGATCTTTGATCTTGATTTTAATGAATTTTTAGCCTTATTAGTTTGGCAAATCTCTAATATAGTGAAAACTATATTTCTGTCAATCTTAATTTTTTTATCAAATTGAACTGATTAATATTAATATTGATTCTTATTTTAAATCTACAATATAATTAGAAATTAAATAATTAATAATTTACCTACGCAATAAAAAATAAGCATTTGATATATACAACATTTATTTGAAGAAATTAAATTTGATACGTATTTTTATGTAATAGAGTATACAAGAAAGATTTAAATTAAAAAAGAAAAATAAAATAAAATTATTAAAAGAGGAATATATTATAAGTAAGACGGCTTCCGTTTCCGGTGCGAATATTGAGCGGACGTTTTTCGTTTTTTGGTCACCAACTTTCGGCCTATGGTGGTGGTTTAGTGGAGTGCGGATGGTAAAAAGTGTAGAAAAAAGACGGTGGGAGTGCTTTGTAAGTGGGATTGAGTGAAAAAGGGGTGTAGAGGGTATAGAAGGAGTGAAAGTTGGCAATAGGTAAGGTGGGAAAAAGTTAGGTTAGAAACGTGCAGAAAAGAGAAACGAGGTGAGTGACAGAGACGGATAGAGAAAACGAGGTAAGGAGTATTTCTAGTGTAGGTAAAGCAGGAATTGAATATGACAGGACAGAGCAAGCTAAGAGAGAGTGAGGTAGTAAACAAGGATAGAAGTAGAGACGAGCGTAGTAGGGAGGAAAAGTGGTCTAATGTAAGTGGGGAGTTGAAGAGTCAGGCAGCATTGCCAAGGCATGAGCAAGTAGGGGAAGCAGCGGAGGGGAAAGGTACAGAGGTGACAGAGTGGTTGAACAAAACAAGTGAAGAGTGGGATGCATGGGTGGATAAAACGATGAGAATTATTGACAGGAGGAAAAAAGAAAATGTTGAGGTTGAGAAGGGGCAGGTAGGAGTAGGTGGAGAAGTAAGGGAAGTAAAACAGATATTGGAGGAATGGGAGGAACATTGGAGGGAACAGAAAAGAAGGTTATTGGAAAAGTTGGAAGAGGTAAAAGATAGGCAGAAAAAGGAAGAAGAGATAAGAAAGGAAAAAATAGAAACATTAGAGGAAAGGATGAATAGACTAGAAAAGAGTTTAAAAAGGTTAGAGGTAAATAAAGAAAAAGAGTTTACTGAGGAAATAGCTAAAGAAAGACAAGAAACAAAAACAGTTAAAGAAAGGGTAAAAGAAGTGGAAAAAAGATTAGAGAGGGAGGAGATAAAGAAAAGAAAATGCAACATAATAGTGAAGGGCATGAGTGTAGAAATAAGCAGAGTCAGGGAGGAAATAGATAGACTGATAGAAGGGATTGGAGTAAAGGCACAAATAAAAGAGTGTTGGGGTGTGGGAAAGAGAAACGGAGAGAAGTTTGAAAGGTGGGTAATAAGGCTGGGAAGTGTAGAAGAGAAAATGGAAGTGATAAGTAAAAAGTGGAGATTGAAGGGGAAGTTGGAATGGATAGAGGAAGACAGAACGTGGAATGAGAGAAGGAAAAATTGGATAATACAACAGA
This sequence comes from Ganaspis brasiliensis, assembly GCA_037103525.1. Taxonomy (NCBI): domain Eukaryota; kingdom Metazoa; phylum Arthropoda; class Insecta; order Hymenoptera; family Figitidae; genus Ganaspis; species Ganaspis brasiliensis. Next base: position 166,452 of record JAZKLR010000329.1, on the reverse strand, counting down.
GAGTGTGGAAGGAGAGAAGAAGAGGAAATGGTGTAATGGTAGGAAAGGAGAGAATTTGGATAAATGGGAATAAGTGGTTATGGGATGAGGAAAGAATGATTTTAGTGAAGGAGAATACAAAGAAGCTTGGTGGAGAGAGAATGGAATGTGTGGAAAGAGGTTAGATTGAGTAGGAATGGTAAAAAAAAAAAATTAGAAGCATGGTGAAAGAGGTAGGAAAGGCAGTAGAGTTTGGTTTTGGAAATAAGACTAAAGGTAAAGTCGCGGAAGTATTTTAAAGAAAAAGGCAAGAGGAAACGGAAGCCCGGCACTGGAAAGCGTTTGAATGTTTGTATGTAAAGAGTTAGGTTAAGTTCAACACAGTTAAGTTAAAAAAAAAACGAAAAATTGTAAGTAGGTTAAGTTCATATGTAAAGGGAACGGAGGCCCTCGAACCCGTAAAAGGGAGAGTGTTAATAAACTATATATTATAAGTAAGACATTTAAAAATCTTAAAAAGTATTTGAAAATCGCTTTTTTCCAGTGCACAGTGGTCCAGAAATCTAACAAATTGGCCAAAAGTCAAAATTTAATTTCATAATTTTTATTGTTTAAATAGTTGTAGTAGTGTCCTTAAAGTTGCTTAAGGTCTTTATGAGAAGTAGAGTTTTCTTTTTATAATCAGATTTGCCTTCCTTAGTTCTTTCAGATCGCGCTCGATAATTGCACGTTTTGCGAAAAAAAGCAGTTTTCTTTGTTAGTGCGCAGTATTACAATGGATTGACTAATTTTAAAATCCTAAAATGGATTCAAACTCAGAAAAGTAAGTATTTTTAGAGAAGTATTTGTTTATCATTAATGATAAAAAGTTTCGGACAATTGGAAACATTAAAATTACATAAAATTATCTATTGAGATATGCAAATTTTTGCAATAAAGACTTATAAGCTTAAAGTTTTGCAGAGTATTGCCAAGTCTGATATAAAAAAATGTTCGTTACATGCACATTTAAAATGTATGTAAAGATTGGTTGTCAAGACCTGCCAAGACAACTTTGACACACACTTGAATGTAAACAAACACGAATTACAAAGAGTGAAGAAAATTGCCTAAAAACGATAAATGCTCATCTATATTGTCCTTACCTCTGACGAAATAAATAATAAACAATATTATTTTAAAACCGTATCTACTTATTTTAACCTCCAAAATATATTTTGAACATCACGTTTTTCTATTTTTTATACATCAAATCAACATATCCCAACCACATTTGATCCGTCATTTTTTTCAAAACATAACTCGTGCAGAAATTGAATGCAGGTTTTGGTCAGGCCCTGGCTGGAAAGACCGATTTTAAGCTGGGAACTGGTCGGGCTAACTAGTCTGGATTTGGCTGGGCGCGTCACGCTCAGCTTTCAATTCTACCTGGTCGGAGACTCGAACCCTTGACCATATAGTATATTGTGTTCGTGAATGGTGCCTTCAACCTTGGGAGCTGCGCATAAACGCACTCGACCAAGGAAGGTTTATGAAATGTGTTTATAAGAAACATGTGATATATTCAATAAGAGATATTATTATAAACTATAGATTATTTCTAAAATTCAATATTATTTATTATTGAATAAAATTGTAACAAATTATTGAAATTAATTATAATTACAATTAAATAAATAAATAAGTGAATACATATCGTTGCTTGGGAGAAGAACTCTGCCATTTCGATAAAGCTCTGAAAACTAAACCAACTCGCAAGAGCTCTGAAAACTACGCTGTTTCGAAAAAGTGTGGAAAACTGCGCTATTCTAATTAACATTTAAAGAAACTGCCATTTCGTAATTGACAAATGTTGTTTTTAAAATTAAATTAGCAATGCGAAAGATTTTTATTAGGTAAAGAATGTCTGTACAAAAAAAGAAGCTAAGGTGACCAAAACCAATTCATTTTTGCACTTTATGTCTGCCATATTTGATCCGCTATTTTTTTTGTGAAAAATAATATCAAGTTCGCAATCAGAGATCTCAAAAACCCCTTGGCACCAATTTCTATAAAAATTAAATTATTTGTTCTACTTTATGTTCTCCATATTGGATCCGCCATTTTTTTTCTTAAAAAAATAAAATCAAATTCGAAATTAGGAACCTTAAAAACCCCCGAGTAACGAATATTAGAAAGATTTATTCATTTTTTCGACTTTTGGCCAGGTTTTCGGCTAAAAGTTATGCTAAAAGTGTTTTGAAAGTTTATTAAAATCAGTAAAGTAGATTTAAATAATTCATGTTTACATTTTCAAACATTATTATTGAAAATAAAATATAAATTTGTCAATTAATTGAAATTTTAGATTAAGGAAAATTAATAATTATAAATAAATAAAATTAAAAATCATATAATTAATATAAAAATATATTTTTTCGAAAGTTATTGATTTAAAACAAAAATGCATCTATTGTGCCAAACTTCAGGTGTGGACAGAATGAAAGAATGAAAGAATAAAGTTTGCAATTATTATAATTAATTGTGAAATTTATAATATGAGCGAAAATAAATAAAAATATGATAATAATAACGTAATCACTATAAACATTTTAACCAGGTTTAGAATATTTAAAAACTATTCTCTATATTTTGAATTTTTCATCTTTTTCGACATTCTGAGCTACAGGTAATGAGTCCCGATGTTTTATCAGGAGTTTTGAAAGTAGATTCTCTTCCTAAACCTTTTTCGGCCAAAAAAAAAAGAAATGTAAAAACGTCAAGGTAAAATCTTTGGATTCTTCCGACTTTCAAAATAGTATTTTTTTCTATCCTGGTCAGAAGGTGCTGCGTCCAGTCGTCTAATATTATTTTTCTATTGCAGGTAAACTTCAAGGAGTATTTTCAAGCAACACAAACAATCAAGAAATGTTAAAGGAGAAAATGGAATTCATTTCGCCCGTCAGACCACTTTCGTGATCCTGACAATCAGATGCTGCACCCAGCGGTTTTATCAGAGTTTCCCAACGTAGATTCTACTCTGAAAAATTAATCGATCTCAGCGTTTGAAAACTACAGATGAAGAAGAAAGAAATGAATAAAACTTCAATTTTTGTCTCATCTTTAAATAGTACACATTTTCATAAAAGAATGCAAACTTTTTGTTTTACCAAAAGATAATTTTTAAATTTTTTATTTATTTCTTTATTTTAATCCAATTAAAGGAGAAAGTGTAACACATTCCTTTATTTATTGAAAAAAATTATCGAATTTAATAATGAAGTTACTTTGAGCATTTTTTTTCAAATTTAAAATTTTCTTTAATTGTTTCTTCATTTAAAATTTTTTTAAAAAAGAACCTTAATACGTGTCAACCTTTTTCGACTGACATTGGAAGATTGTCGAACAGAAGGACCCGTTTCTTATTTCTTTGGCAGTTGTTTATTGAGATCGGCAATTCAATCTTTCTTTTTTATGTTTTCATTTGATGAAAGCAATAAAGCATCCTTTCTACAGAAGATTATCACAATTATTTACATAAATGTCATTTATACTGGATACTTCAAATAAATCATTATCTGCGATCTGCGAAAATTGAGAATATTATTATTAGTTTCATCAGCTAATGATTAACATTAACAAATTAATTAATTAAATACAAAAAATAGGTGCTTTTCCTTTTTTATAAATTCAATTGTTATTGATTCATTGATTTATTTATTAAATTACTGTAGCCGAGTTGAAGAGTGAAAAACCAATTTAAGGTTTTTATTGTCTAAAATAAATTATGTCAAGGTCTACTTTAAATAACAGAAACAACGGTTGATTATATATTTTTGATTTAAAGAAAAGAATGTCATACTTTGAAGAAATTAATTAAATTTAAAGAAAAAAATTGACAAAATTAAAACAAAAACTTAAGCGAAAAAATAAATACAATAATAGAGAAACAAATTTATATTGAAAAAAATAATTGAATAACTTTAAAAATATAATTCAAAAATGAAGAACAAAATTTAAAAACTTGAAAGATTTAATTGGAGTTCTATAAATCAATTTTAAATTAAATTAGAAATTCAATTATAAATTGAAGAATTAAATTGAACACACTGAGAAAATAAGCCTTTAGCCAATTTCTAGGTTAAGGAAAATGGTGACCAAAACAAAAATGATAAAATCATTCTAAAATTCATAAAAATAAGTTTTTGAGAATATTTGGAAGCCAGAACAATTTATTTTTTATTTTCTCACAGTCCCGTTTTTTTAGAAATTTAATAACAAAGTTGCAGGTATTTACATGGGCTCTTATGGATAAGACTCAGTCAAGTTCTCTATTTTAATTATAGATTGTGATAAAATGATAAACAATTTTTCAAAAACTTACGGTCGCAAAGTTTGAAACTTTTAGAATTATCAGCGAAAACAATTAATTGAGTCCTCTGTTTCATTTTAGAGAAATAAAATAAAATCTGACTTTGAAATAATGAATTCCAAACCTTTTTTGAATCATAACAAACAAATTCTACGAAATGTGACAACGACGCAAATTCACATCATGTGAATTCAAATCTGCGCATATAAATTCATATGTGAATTGATTGCGCGGGAATCAAGTTACCTATCAAATTCAAATCCGGAACAGCGTAACCAACATTGTATTACTATAATTTCTAACCTCACGAACAAATATTCTAACAACATTTTTCAGACAATTGAATGATTTTCTTTAAATATATTTATTAAAAACAATAAACTAAAGATATTTAAAAATAATTTCTTACCGCCTCTTACCGCCTGCCCCACAAAGACACTCACCATTCTCCTTAAGGGACTCTGAACAAAACAAACAAGATACCGACGATCACAACCAAACTCCAAGGTTAACAGTAGCATTCAATCTGCTAATAATAAACAAAAAATTATCACTTTATAATTTAAGAAATAAGTTGAGGACTTTATAATTTAAGAACTAACTTGAGGACTTTATATTTTAAGGACTAAGTTGGGGACTTTAAATTTAAGGACTAAGTTGTGGAAGTTATTATTTGAGGACTAAGTTGAGGACTTTATAAATTGAGGACTATGTTTACGACTTTATAATTTGAGGACTAAGTTGAGCCCTTTATATTTAGAGGACTAAGGTTAGGACTTTATAATTTGAAGACTAAGTTGAGCACTTTATATTTTGAGGACTAAGTTTAGGACTTTATAATTTGAGGACTAATAAAAGTACTTTATATTTTGCGGACTAAATAGCGAACTTGATATATTGAGGACTAAGTTGAGGACTTTATATTTTGAGAACTAAGTTAAAGACTTTATAATTTGAGGACTAAGTTAAGGACTTTATATTTTGAGGACTAAGTTTAGGACTTTTTAATATAAGGACTAAGATGAGCCCTTTATATTTTGAGGACTAAGTTAATCACTTAATATTTTGCGGATTAAATAGAGGACTTGATATATTGAGGACTAAGTTGTGGACTTTATAATTTGAGGACTTAGTTGAGCACTTTATAATTTGAGGACTAAGTTAAAAACTTTATATTTTGAGGACTAAAGGAAGAGTTAATATATTAAGGACTAAGTTAAGGACTTTTTATTTTGAGGACAAAGTTGAGCACTTTATATTTTGAGAACTAAGTTAAGTACTTTATATTTTGAGGACTTAGTTGAGGACTTTATAATTTGAGGACTAAGTTGAGCACTTTATATTTTAAGGACTAAGTTAAGTACTTTATATTAAAAAGACTAAATTAATGACTTGATATATTAAGGACTTAGTTGAGCACTTAATATTTTGAGGACTAGGTTAAGGACTTTATAATTTATGGACTAAGTTAAGCACTTTATATTTTAAGGACTAAAATTAGGACTTTATATTTTGAGGACTAAGTTGAGGACTTTATATTTTAAGGACTAAGTTTAGGACTTTATAATATGAGGACTTAGATGAGCACTTTATATTTTAAGGACTAAGTAAAGCACTTTATATTTTGCGGATAAAATGGAGGACTTGATATATTGAGGAATAAGTTGAGGACTTTATATTTTGAGGACTAAGTTGTGGACTTTATAATTTGAGGACTTAGTTGAGCACTTTATAATTTGAAGACTAAGTTAAATACTTTATATTTTGAGGACTAAATAAAAGAGTTGATATATTAAGGACTAAGTTGAGGACTTTTTATTTTGAGGACAAAGTTGAGCACTTTATATTTTGAGGACTAAGTTAAGTACTTTATATTTTGAGGACTAAATTCCGTAATTGATATATTGAGGACTAAGTTGAGGACTTTATAATTTAAGGACTAAGTTGAAGACTTTATATTTTTTGGACTAAGTTGAGGGCTTTATAATTTGAGGACTAAGTTAAGCACTTTATATTTTGAGGACTAAGTTAAGGGACTTTATAATTTGAGGTCTAAGTTAAGCACTTTCTATTTTGAGGTCTAAGTTGAGGAATTTATAATCTGAGGACTAAGTTGAGGAATTCATAATTTGAGGACTAAGTTGAAGACTTTATATTTTGAGGACCAAGTTGAGGCCTTTATAATTTAAGGACTAACTTAAACACTTTATATTTTGAGGACTAAGTTTAGGACTTTATAATTTGAGGACTAAGTTGAGCACTTTATATTATGAGGACTGACTTAAGGACTTTATATTTTGAGGAATAAGTTGAGGACTTTATAATTTGAGGACTAAGTTAAGGACTTTATAATTTGAGGACTAATTCGAGCACTTTATAATTTGAAGACTAAGTTAAGTACTTTAAATTTTATGTACTAAGTTTAGGACTTTATAATATGAGGACTAAGTTGAGTACTTTATAATTTCAGGACTTATTCGAGCACTTTATAATTTGAGGACTAAGTTGAGGACTTTATATTTTGAGGACTAAGTTTAGGACTTTATAATATGAGGACTATGTTAAGTACCTAATATTTTGAGAACTAATTCGAGCACTTCAGAGTTTGAGGACTAAGTTGAGGACTTTATATTTTGAGGACTAAGTTAAGGTCTTTAAAATTTGAGGACTAATTCGAGCACTTTATAATTTGAGGACTAAGTTAAGCAATTCATAATTTGAGGATAAAGTTGAAGACTTTATATTTTGAGGACCAAGTTGAGGACTTTATAATTTAAGGACTAACTTAAACACTTTATATTTTGAGGACTAAGTTGAGGACTTTATAATTTCAGGACTAAGTTGAGCACTTTATATTATGAGGACTGACTTAAGGACTTTATATTTTGAGGTCTAAGTTGAGAAATTTATAATTTGAGGACTAAGTTAAGGACTTCATAATTTGAGGACTAATTCGAGCACTTTATAATTTGAGGACTAAGTTGAGCAATTCATAATTTGAGGATAACGTTGAAGACTTTATATTTTGAGGACCAAGTTGAGGACTTTATAATTTAAGGACTAACTTAAACACTTTATATTTTAAGGACTAAGTTGAGGACTTTATAATTTCAGGACTAAGTTGAGCACTTTATATTATGAGGACTGACTTAAGGACTTTATATTTTGAGGTCTAAGTTGAGGAATTTATAATTTGAGGACTAAGGTAAGCACTTTCTATTTTGAGGTCTAAGTTTAGGAATTTATAATCTGAGGACTAAGTTGAGCAATTCATAATTTGAGGACTAAGTTGAGGACTTTATAATTTGAGGACTAATTCGAGCACTTTATAATTTGAGGACTAAGGTAAGCACTTTCTATTTTGAGGTCTAAGTTGAGGAATTTATAATTTGAGGACTATGTTAAGTACCTAATATTTTAAGAACTAATTCGAGCACTTCAGAGTTTGAGAACTAAGTTGAGGACTTTATATTTTGAGGACTAAGTTAAGGTCTTTAAAATTTGAGGACTAATTCGAGCACTTTATAATTTGAGGACTAAGTTGAGCACTTTATATTATGAGGACTGACTTAAGGACTTTATATTTTGAGGAATAAGTTGAGGACTTTATAATTTGAGGACTAAGTTAAGGACTTTATAATTTGAGAACTAATTCGGGCACTTTATAATTTGAGGACTAAGTTGAGGACTTTATATTTTGAGGACTAAGTTTAGGACTTTATAATATGAGGACTATGTTAAGTACCTAATATTTTAAGAACTAATTCGAGCACTTCAGAGTTTGAGAACTAAGTTGAGGACTTTATATTTTAAGGACTAAGTTGAGGACTTTATAATTTGAGGACTAAGTTGAGCACTTTATATTATGAGGACTGACTTAAGGACTTTATATTTTGAGGAATAATTTAAGGACTTTATAATTTGAGGACTAAGTTAAGGACTTTATAATTTGAGGACTAATTCGAGCACTTTATAATTTGAGGACTAAGTTGAGGACTTTATATTTTGAGGACTATGTTTAGGACTTTATAATTTGAGGACTAATTTGAGCCCATTATATTTAGAGGACTAAGGTTAGGACTTTATAATTTGAAGACTAAGTTGAGCACTTTTTATTTTGAGGACAATGATGAGCACTTTATATTTTGAGGAATAAGTTAAGGCCTTTATAATTTGAGGAATTAGTTGAGCACTTTATAAATTGAGGACTATGTTAAATACTTTATATTTTGAGGACTAAATGGAAGAGTTGATATATTTAGGTCTAAGTCAAGGACTCTTTATTTTGAGGACAAAGTTGAGCACTTTATATTTTGATGATTTAGTTAAGTACTTTATATGTTGAGGACTAAATTCAGGACTTGATATATGGAGGACTAAGTTGAGGACTTTATAATTCAGGGACTAAGTTGGAGACTTTATATTTGAGGACTAAGTTAAGGACTTTATAATTTGAGGACAAAGTTGAGCACTTTATATTATGAGGACTGACTTAAGGACTTTATATTTTGAGGAATAAGTTGAGGACTTTATAATTTGAGGACTAAGTTAAGTACTTTATAATTTGAGGACTAATTCGAGCACTTTATAATTTGAGGACTAAGTTGAGGACTTTATATTTTGAGGACTAAATTGAGGACTTTATAATATGAGGACTATGTTAAGTACCTAATATTGGAAAACTAATTCGAGCACTTCAGAGTTTGAGAACTAAGTTGAGCAATTCATAATTTGAGGATAAAGTTGAAGACTTTATATTTTGAGGAATAAGTTGAGGACTTTATAATTTAAGGACTAACTTAAACACTTTATATTTTGAGGACTAAGTTGAGGACTTTATAATTTGAGGACTAAGTTGAGCACTTTATATTATGAGGACTGACTTAAGGACTTTATATTTTGAGGAATAAGTTAAGGACTTTATAATTTGAGGACTAAGTTAAGGACTTTATAATTTGAGGACTAATTCGAGCACTTTATTATTTGAAGACTAAGTTGAGGACTTTATATTTTAAGGACTAAGTTTAGGACTTTATAATATGAGGACTAAGTTGAGGACTTTATAATTTGAGGACTAATTCGAGCACTTTATAATTTGAGGACTAAGTTGAGGACTTTATATTTTGAGGACTATGTTTAGGACTTTATAATTTGAGGACTAATTTAAGCCCATTATATTTAGAGGACTAAGGTTAGGACTTTATAATTTGAAGACTAAGTTGAGCACTTTTTATTTTGAGGACAATGTTGAGCACTTTATATTTTGAGGAATAAGTTAAGGCCTTTATAATTTGAGGAATTAGTTGAGCACTTTATAAATTGAGGACTACGTTAAATACTTTATATTTTGAGGACTAAGGTAAGCACTTTCTATTTTGAGGTCTAAGTTGAGGAATTTATAATTTGAGGACTTAGGTAAGCACTTTCTATTTTGAGGTCTAAGTTGGGGAATTTATAATCTGAGGACTAAGTTGAGCAATTCATAATGTGAGGATTAAGTTGAAGACTTTATATTTTGAGGACCAAGTTGAGGACTTTATAATTTGAGGACTAAGTTGAGCACTTTATATTATGAGGACTGACTTAAGGACTTTATATTTTGAGGAATAAGTTGAGGACTTTATAATTTGAGGACTAAGTTAAGGACTTTATAATTTGAGGACTAATTCGGGCACTTTATAATTTGAGGACTAAGTTGAGGACTTTATATTTTAAGGACTAAGTTTAGGACTTTATAATATGAGGACTAAGTTGAGGACTTTATAATTTGAGGACTAATTCAAACACTTTATAATTTGAGGACTAAGTTGAGGACTTTATATTTTGAGGACTATGTTTAGGACTTTATAATTTGAGGACTAATTTGAGCCCATTATATTTAGAGGACTAAGGTTAGGACTTTATAATTTGAAGACTAAGTTGAGCACTTTTTATTTTGAGGACAAAGTTGAGCACTTTATATTTTGAGGAATAAGTTAAGGCCTTTATAATTTGAGGAATTAGTTGAGCACTTTATAAATTGAGGACTACGTTAAATACTTTATATTTTGAGGACTAAGGTAAGCCATTTCTATTTTGAGGTCTAAGTTAAGGAATTTATAATTTGAGGACTAAGGTAAGCAGTTTCTATTTTGAGGTCTAAGTTGAGGAATTTATAATCTGAGGACTAAGTTGAGCAATTGATAATTTGAGGATTAAGTTGAAGACTTTATATTTTAAGGACCAAGTTGAGGACTTTATAATTTGAGGACTAAGTTGAGCACTTTATATTATGAGGACTGACTTAAGGACTTTATATTTTGAGGAATAAGTTGAGGACTTTATAATTTGAGGACTAAGTTAAGGACTTTATAATTTGAGGACTAATTCGGGCACTTTATAATTTGAGGACTAAGTTGAGGACTTTATATTTTAAGGACTAAGTTTAGGACTTTATAATTTAAGGACTAACTTAAACACTTTATATTTTGAGGACTAAGTTAAGGACTTTATAATTTGAGGACTAATTCGGGCACTTTATAATTTGAGGATTAAGTCAAGGACTCTTTATTTTGAGGACAAAGTTGAGCACTTTATATTTTGATGATTTAGTTAAGTACTTTATATGTTGAGGACTAAATTCAGGACTTGATATATGGAGGACTAAGTTGAGGACTTTATAATTCAGGGACTAAGTTGGAGACTTTATATTTGAGGACTAAGTTAAGGACTTTATAATTTGAGGACAAAGTTCAGCACTTTATATTTTGAGGACTAAGTTGAGGACTTTATAATTTGAGGACTAAGGTAAGCACTTTCTATTTTGAGGTCTAAGTTGAGGAATTTATAATTTGAGGACTAAGGTAAGCACTTTCTATTTTGAGGTCTAAGTTGAGGAATTTATAATCTGAGGACTAAGTTGAGCAATTCATAATTTGAGGATTAAGTTGAAGACTTTATAATTTGAGGACTAAGTTGAGCACTTTATATTATGAGGACTGACTTAAGGACTTTATATTTTGAGGAATAAGTTGAGGACTTTATAATTTGAGGACTAAGTTAAGGACTTTATAATTTGAGGACTAATTCGAGCACTTTATAATTTGAGGACTAAGTTGAGGACTTTATATTTTGAGGACTAAGTTTAGGACTTTATAATATGAGGACTTAGATGAGCACTTTATATTTTAAGGACTAAGTAAAGCACTTTATATTTTGCGGATAAAATGGAGGACTTGATATATTGAGGAATAAGTTGAGGACTTTATATTTTGAGGACTAAGTTGTGGACTTTATAATTTGAGGACTTAGTTGAGCACTTTATAATTTGAAGACTAAGTTAAATACTTTATATTTTGAGGACTAAATAAAAGAGTTGATATATTAAGGACTAAGTTGAGGACTTTTTATTTTGAGGACAAAGTTGAGCACTTTATATTTTGAGGACTAAGTTAAGTACTTTATATTTTGAGGACTAAATTCCGTAATTGATATATTGAGGACTAAGTTGAGGACTTTATAATTTAAGGACTAAGTTGAAGACTTTATATTTTTTGGACTAAGTTGAGGGCTTTATAATTTGAGGACAAAGTTCAGCACTTTATATTTTGAGGACTAAGTTGAGGACTTTATAATTTGAGGACTAAGGTAAGCACTTTCTATTTTGAGGTCTAAGTTGAGGAATTTATAATTTGAGGACTAAGGTAAGCACTTTCTATTTTGAGGTCTAAGTTGAGGAATTTATAATCTGAGGACTAAGTTGAGCAATTCATAATTTGAGGATTAAGTTGAAGACTTTATATTTTGGGGACCAAGTTGAGGACTTTATAATATAAGGACTAACTTAAACACTTTATATTTTGAGGACTAAGTTGAAGACTTTATAATTTGAGGACTAAGTTGAGCACTTTATATTATGAGGACTGACTTAAGGACTTTATATTTTGAGGAATAAGTTGAGGACTTTATAATTTGAGGACTAAGTTAAGGACTTTATAATTTGAGGACTAATTCGAGCACTTTATAATTTGAGGACTAAGTTGAGGACTTTATATTTTTAGGACTAAGTTTAGGACTTTATAATATGAGGACTTAGATGAGCACTTTATATTTTAAGGACTAAGTAAAGCACTTTATATTTTGCGGATAAAATGGAGGACTTGATATATTGAGGAATAAGTTGAGGACTTTATATTTTGAGGACTAAGTTGTGGACTTTATAATTTGAGGACTTAGTTGAGCACTTTATAATTTGAAGACTAAGTTAAATACTTTATATTTTGAGGACTAAATAAAAGAGTTGATATATTAAGGACTAAGTTAAGGACTTTTTATTTTGAGGACAAAGTTGAGCACTTTATATTTTGAGGACTAAGTTAAGTACTTTATATTTTGAGGACTAAATTCCGTAATTGATATATTGAGGACTAAGTTGAGGACTTTATAATTTAAGGACTAAGTTGAAGACTTTATATTTTTTGGACTAAGTTGAGGACTTTATAATTTGAGGACTAAGTTAAGCACTTTATATTTTAAGGACTAAGTTGAGGACTTTATAATTTGAGGTCTAAGTTAAGCACTTTCTATTTTGAGGTCTAAGTTGAGGAATTTATAATCTGAGGACTAAGTTGAGGAATTCATAATTTGAGGACTAAGTTGAAGACTTTATATTTTGAGGACCAAGTTGAGGCCTTTATAATTTAAGGACTAACTTAAACACTTTATATTTTGAGGACTAAGTTGAGGACTTTATATTTTGAGGACTATGTTTAGGACTTTATAATTTGAGCACTAATTTGAGCCCATTATATTTAAAGGACTAAGGTTAGGACTTTATAATTTGAAGACTAAGTTAAGCACTTTTTATTTTGAGGACAAAGTTGAGCACTTTATAAAGTGAGGACTACGTTAAATACTTTATATTTTGAGGACTAAGTTAAGGTCTTTAAAATTTGAGGACTAATTCGAGCACTTTATATTTTGAGGACCAAGTTGAGGACTTTATAATTTAAGGACTGACTTAAACACTTTATATTTTGAGGACTAAGTTGAGGACTTTATAATTTGAGGACTAAGTTGAGCACTTTATATTATGAGGACTGACTTAAGGACTTTATATTTTGAGGAATAAGTTGAGGACTTTATAATTTGAGGACTAAGTTAAGGACTTTATAATTTGAGGACTAATTCGAGCACTTTATAATTTGAAGACTAAGTTAAGTACTTTAAATTTTATGTACTAAGTTTAGGACTTTATAATATGAGGACTAAGTTGAGTACTTTATAATTTCAGGACTTATTCGAGCACTTTTTAATTTGAGGACTAAGTTGAGGACTTTATATTTTGAGGACTAAGTTTAGGACTTTATAATATGAGGACTTAGATGAGCACTTTATATTTTGAGGACTAAGTTAAGGACTTTATAATTTGAGCACTAATTCGAGCACTTTATAATTTGAAGACTAAGTTGAGCACTTTATATTATGAGGACTGACTTAAGGACTTTATATTTTGAGGAATAAGTTGAGGACTTTATAATTTCAGGACTAAGTTAAGGACTTTATAATTTGAGAACTAATTCGGGCACTTTATAATTTGAGGACTAAGTTGAGGACTTTATATTTTGAGGACTAAGTTTAGGACTTTATAATATGAGGACTATGTTAAGTACCTAATATTTTAAGAACTAATTCGAGCACTTCAGAGTTTGAGAACTAAGTTGAGGACTTTATATTTTAAGGACTAAGTTAAGGACTTTATAATTTGAGGACTAAGTTGAGCACTTTATATTATGAGGACTGACTTAAGGACTTTATATTTTGAGGAATAATTTAAGGACTTTATAATTTGAGGACTAAGTTAAGGACTTTATAATTTGAGGACAAAGTTGAGCACTTTATATTATGAGGACTGACTTAAGGACTTTATATTTTGAGGAATAAGTTGAGGACTTTATAATTTGAGGACTAAGTTAAGGACTTTATAATTTGAGGACTAATTCGAGCACTTTATAATTTGAAGACTAAGTTGAGGACTTTATATTTTAAGGACTAAGTTTAGGACTTTATAATATGAGGACTAAGTTGAGGACTTTATAATTTGAGGACTAATTCAAACACTTTATAATTTGAGGACTAAGTTGAGGACTTTATATTTTGAGGACTATGTTTCGGACTTTATAATTTGAGGACTAATTTGAGCCCATTATATTTAGAGGACTAAGGTTAGGACTTTATAATTTGAAGACTAAGTTGAGCACTTTTTATTTTGAGGACAAAGTTGAGCACTTTATATTTTGAGGAATAAGTTAAGGCCTTTATAATTTGAGGAATTAGTTGAGCACTTTATAAATTGAGGACTACGTTAAATACTTTATATTTTGAGGACTAAGGTAAGCCATTTCTATTTTGAGGTCTAAGTTAAGGAATTTATAATTTGAGGACTAAGGTAAGCAGTTTCTATTTTGAGGTCTAAGTTGAGGAATTTATAATCTGAGGACTAAGTTGAGCAATTGATAATTTGAGGATTAAGTTGAAGACTTTATATTTTAAGGACCAAGTTGAGGACTTTATAATTTGAGGACTAAGTTGAGCACTTTATATTATGAGGACTGACTTAAGGACTTTATATTTTGAGGAATAAGTTGAGGACTTTATAATTTGAGGACTAAGTTAAGGACTTTATAATTTGAGGACTAATTCGGGCACTTTATAATTTGAGGACTAAGTTGAGGACTTTATATTTTAAGGACTAAGTTTAGGACTTTATAATTTAAGGACTAACTTAAACACTTTATATTTTGAGGACTAAGTTAAGGACTTTATAATTTGAGGACTAATTCGGGCACTTTATAATTTGAGGATTAAGTCAAGGACTCTTTATTTTGAGGACAAAGTTGAGCACTTTATATTTTGATGATTTAGTTAAGTACTTTATATGTTGAGGACTAAATTCAGAACTTGATATATGGAGGACTAAGTTGAGGACTTTATAATTCAGGGACTAAGTTGGAGACTTTATATTTGAGGACTAAGTTAAGGACTTTATAATTTGAGGACAAAGTTCAGCACTTTATATTTTGAGGACTAAGTTGAGGACTTTATAATTTGAGGACTAAGGTAAGCACTTTCTATTTTGAGGTCTAAGTTGAGGAATTTATAATTTGAGGACTAAGGTAAGCACTTTCTATTTTGAGGTCTAAGTTGAGGAATTTATAATCTGAGGACTAAGTTGAGCAATTCATAATTTGAGGATTAAGTTGAAGACTTTATATTTTGGGGACCAAGTTGAGGACTTTATAATATAAGGACTAACTTAAACACTTTATATTTTGAGGACTAAGTTGAAGACTTTATAATTTGAGGACTAAGTTGAGCACTTTATATTATGAGGACTGACTTAAGGACTTTATATTTTGAGGAATAAGTTGAGGACTTTATAATTTGAGGACTAAGTTAAGGACTTTATAATTTGAGGACTAATTCGAGCACTTTATAATTTGAGGACTAAGTTGAGGACTTTATATTTTGAGGACTAAATTGAGGACTTTATAATATGAGGACTATGTTAAGTACCTAATATTTGAAAACTAATTCGAGCACTTCAGTGTTTGAGAACTAAGTTGAGCAATTCATAATTTGAGGATAAAGTTGAAGACTTTATATTTTGAGGAATAAGTTGAGGACTTTATAATTTAAGGACTAACTTAAACACTTTATATTTTGAGGACTAAGTTGAGGACTTTATAATTTGAGGACTAAGTTGAGCACTTTATATTATGAGGACTGACTTAAGGACTTTATATTTTGAGGAATAAGTTAAGGACTTTATAATATGAGGACTAAGTTAAGGACTTTATAATTTGAGGACTAATTCGGGCACTTTATAATTTGAGGACTAAGTTGTCGTCGATAAGAGAAGGGAGGCCAAGGAAAGGAAGGCTGCTGAGAGAAGGACCCAAATGGCAGAGAAGAAAATCTCTTCTTCTAAGCCAAGGATGACGGAGGCCGTCAAAATCTCAGCAGCGACTCCAGAGGCCTATAACGAGGTCCTCCGCGCCATGAAAACGTCCGTTAACCCGGATCAGTTTGGCGCGGAAGTACTGAAAGTCAGGAGGACCATCAAAAAGGAGGTCCTCATAGTTGTGAAGAAGGGAGGAAAGACCTCCGAATTTGCCGGAGCTCTTACTGCGGCATTAGAAAATAAGGCAGAGGTGTCCGCCTTAATTAACAAAAGAACCGTCGAGATCCGAGATCTCGACGAGACAACTGCGAAGGAAGACGTGATTGCTGCTATCAAGTCTAAGCTTGAGAACACCAACCTGGACCCGCCGTGCCGCCTCATCCCGCGTTTTGGCGGAATGCAAATGGCACTGGTCCGCCTACCGGAAGGAGACTGTGAAGCTCTCCTGAAGATAGGCAAAGTCCGGGTTGGTTGGATTAATGCAGCAATCAGGCTACACGTTGAAGTCCCGAGGTGTCAAAAGTGTTTAGGGTTCGGACACGCGACCCGTGGATGCAAAGGCCCCGACAGGGTTAAAAACTGTCGGAGATGCGGCGATGCGGGTCACCTTGCCAAGGCTTGTACGGTAACAGAGCCAAAATGTCTAACGTGCTCTGATTTAAATAAGTCTGATCTCGGACACTGGGCCGGTAGTAACGCCTGCCCAGTCTATAAGCAGGAGCTGCAGAAACTAAAACAGGCGAAAGCCTAAAGTTTCTGCAGATAAACCTGCACAAATCTAAGAAGGCTCAAGACCTGATGCTGGTGACAGCCAGTCAGGAGCGGATCGATGTTCTGTTCCTCAGTGAACAGAACAAAAGAAACGACCTCGCTCCCTGGTACCAGGATTCATCGGGTAGGGCAGCCATTCAGGTCTTCAATCCCGGTTTGAGGGTAGACAAGTTCCTGGAGACGAGCAGTGGGTTCGTGTGGGTGGAAATTTCAGGTATACGCATGTATAGCTGCTACTTCTCACCCAACGACCCACTGACAACCTTCGAAGCGGAGATAGATGAACTCGAGTCGAGCCTGCGAGAATCCAGGCTGGATGTTCTCGTCACAGGCGACTTCAATGCGAAATCGCCAGACTGGGGCGAGACAAGGCTCGACAATAGAGGAATTCTAATCGCAGAAATGGTCTCCAGGAACAATCTGATGGTTGTTAACCAGGGCCAAAAGTGGACGTTCAGGAGAGACCATAATATCGGATCTATTATTGATCTTACGATAACAACGTCTCTCCTAAACAAGCACATTAAAGACTGGCACGTCTCTGAGGATCATACCGAAAGTGACCACCAGTATATTAAGTTTTCAGTCTCAGGAGGAGACACACCTAGAGCAAACAAGCAGGATGCTTCCTGTAAGAGAGGCCTTAGGTGGAACATTAAGAAGCTAGACGTCGAAAAGTTCGGTCGGTCCCTTGAAGAATCCCGCCTCATTGAGGAACTTGGATGGGTGAAGAGACCGAACAATCTAGATGGGGAGGTGCGGCCGGTGATGAACATGATAATCACCGCATGCAACGCGTCAATGCCGCGTTGTAGAAGTACCACTCCCAGAAGACGTAATGTATACTGGTGGTCAGAGGAGCTGGCCTCTTTGCGAAAAGCATGCGTCAGAGCAAGAAGGATATACACCCGCTCTAAGGGAGATCCTATGCTAAAGGACGCATATATAGAGGCCAAGAGGATCCTCAGAAAGGAGATTCGAGCTTCACAGCGAAAGTGTTGGAAGACCCTGATCGAGGATGTCGAGAAGGACCCATGGGGTCTAGGCTATAAAATCGTCACCAAGAAATTGGTAACGAAGCAAAAGACCCCCGGCCTGGACAATCCCGATTGGGTGCGTCAAATAATCAGGGCCTTGTTTCCACCAGCAGAACCATGGCCTAGGATGGATTGGAGTGACTGTCAAGTCCGTGAGGAGGAACTCTTCACTCTTGCAGAGCTCCATCAAGCCGGCAGAAGATTGAAGCCAGGCAAAGCGCCTGGAATCGATGGGATAAGTAACGAGATACTTAAACAAGTGATCGTTGCTTCACCCCAGATTCTCTTAGATTGCTTCAACAACTGCCTAAGAAGAGGAGAGTTCTTCCGGGACTGGAAACGACAGAGGCTGGTCCTCCTAAGGAAAGGTAACAAACCTCTAGATAGTGTCTCATCTTACAGGCCAATATGCCTGTTAGATACGATGGGCAAACTTCTGGAGGACATGGTTCTGCAGAGGATGCAGCTCCACTTAAATGGAGAGAATAGTCTATCCGACTACCAATTTGGTTTCCGTAAAGGCCTGTCCACAGTAGATGCCATACAAAAGGCAGTGGACCTAGCCAAGGAAGGAAAGGACAAATTGGGCCCGGGGAAGAAAAAGAGCTTCTGCGCTTTGGTAGCTATAGATATACGCAACGCGTTTAATACCGCGCGATGGGAAGATCTCATCAAGTCGATGAGAAACAAAGGAATACCGCCCTACCTGTTGCGGATAATGAATAATTATCTTAGCGACAGGTGGGTAATATATGAGGGAGACACCTGCACTCTGAAGGAAGAGATGCAAAGAGGTGCCCCTCAAGGTTCTAGGATAGGACCATTCGTATGGAACGTCTCTTATGATGACTTCTTGCGAATGGGTCTACCCGAAGGTGCGGTGATCATCGGCTTCGCGGACGACGCGTTGATCGTATGCTCTGCCGAAACTGCAGAAGAGCTCGGAATCTTGGTGAACGAATGTCTGCGACGAACAAAGAGCTGGCTGGATGCCAGAGGTCTTCAAATGGCCCTGGACAAAACCGAAGCGCTCATGGTTACAGACAGACGTGGTTACGAACTTCCCCGGATCGAAGTAGACGGACTCGAGGTCAAGTGGAGCACGCATATAAAGTATCTTGGTGTACAACTCGACAAGTTCTTGAATTTTAAGCACCACATCGCTGTGGCTTCCAAAAAAGCAGCAGAATGTGCACTCAGCTTAGCCCGTATAATGCCGAACGTCGGTGGGCCCTTTGAAAAGAAAAGAAGATTGGTGGCGAGTGTGTTCCACTCAAAGCTGCTTTATGCAGCACCAGTGTGGGCTCCCTCCCTGCGAACAGATAGAAGCAAGACCATCTTGGAAAAGATACTGTCCTCGCAAAGGATTATCACTAAGCGTATAATCTCTGCATATAGGACAGTATCTGCGAGTGCTGCTCAGGTCCTTGCCAGCGTCCCGCCGGCAGATCTTTTGGCGCAAGAAAGGGAGGAAATTTTCCTCCTTTTCAAAGATAGGATGTCCACCCGTTACACGGATGACAATAGACCCAGCAAGGACCAAATTCGCCGAGATGCGAGAAGCAGACTCGTCGAAAGATGGCAAGCAAGATGGAGCGGGGATGAGAAGGGTCGATGGACATATCGGCTCATACCTACACTCGCCACCTGGATAGATCGAAAGCACGGAGTAGTCTCGTACTTCCTTACCCAAGCGCTCTCGGGTCACGGGTGTTTTAACTCGTACCTGGAGCGCTTCAAAAGACGAGAAAGTTCAGAGTGTGCGTACTGCCAATCCCCAAAGGATGACGCAGAGCACACACTCTTTATATGCGGACAATGGAACGCTCAGAGACAGGTCATGTTCGCCGGTGTAAACTGCGAAGTTACACCGGAGAACATGATCCTGTTAATGATTGAGTCCAAAGAGAATTGGCAGCACATCGAGACCTTCATCCAACATGTTATGAGGGTTAAGGATCTCCATGGCCGCCAACAAAGGTAGTTCCCGTAGGTCGAGGGATGATATCGTTTAGGCGATAGAGGCGGGATATAAGACCACTCCTGAAGGCGATACGTCAGTAAACTGGCTCTACCTGGGAGTGGTCTTAAGGTCCCCAAATAAGGGTGTGTTTTTAGCGGGTCGGCAGAACATCGCCACCCCCGCATAACCCTGTAGTACGGGCTACAGGGTACCTGAAGGCAGGTTTTCACATCCTACGCAAAAAAAAAAAAAAAAAAAAAAAAAAAAAAACTTAAACACTTTATATTTTGAGGAATAAGTTAAGGCCTTTATAATTTGAGGAATTAGTTGAGCACTTTATAAATTGAGGACTACGTTAAATACTTTATATTTTGAGGACTAAGGTAAGCACTTTCTATTTTGAGGTCTAAGTTGAGGAATTTATAATTTGAGGACTAAGGTAAGCACTTTCTATTTTGAGGTCTAAGTTGGGGAATTTATCATCTGAGGACTAAGTTGAGCAATTCATAATGTGAGGATTAAGTTGAAGACTTTATATTTTGAGGACCAAGTTGAGGACTTTATATTTTGAGGACCAAGTTGAGGACTTTATAATTTAAGGACTAACTTAAACACTTTATATTTTGAGGACTAAGTTGAGGACTTTATATTTTGAGGACTATGTTTAGGACTTTATAATTTGAGCACTAATTTGAGCCCATTATATTTAAAGGACTAAGGTTAGGACTTTATAATTTGAAGACTAAGTTAAGCACTTTTTATTTTGAGGACAAAGTTGAGCACTTTATAAAGTGAGGACTACGTTAAATACTTTATATTTTGAGGACTAAGTTAAGGTCTTTAAAATTTGAGGACTAATTCGAGCACTTTATATTTTGAGGACCAAGTTGAGGACTTTATAATTTAAGGACTGACTTAAACACTTTATATTTTGAGGACTAAGTTGAGGACTTTATAATTTGAGGACTAAGTTGAGCACTTTATATTATGAGGACTGACTTAAGGACTTTATATTTTAAGGAATAAGTTGAGGACTTTATTAATTTAAGGACTAAGTTAAGGACTTTATAATTTGAGGACTAATTCGAGCACTTTATAAATTGAAGACTAAGTTAAGGACTTTATATTTTAAGGACTAAGTTTAGGACTTTATAATATGAGGACTAAGTTGAGGACTTTATAATTTGAGGACTAATTCAAACACTTTATAATTTGAGGACTAAGTTGAGGACTTTATATTTTGAGGACTATGTTTAGGACTTTATAATTTGAGGACTAATTTGAGCCCATTATATTTAGAGGACTAAGGTTAGGACTTTATAATTTGAAGACTAAGTTGAGCACTTTTTATTTTGAGGACAAAGTTGAGCACTTTATATTTTGAGGAATAAGTTAAGGCCTTTATAATTTGAGGAATTAGTTGAGCACTTTATAAATTGAGGACTACGTTAAATACTTTATATTTTGAGGACTAAGGTAAGCCATTTCTATTTTGAGGTCTAAGTTAAGGAATTTATAATTTGAGGACTAAGGTAAGCAGTTTCTATTTTGAGGTCTAAGTTGAGGAATTTATAATCTGAGGACTAAGTTGAGCAATTGATAATTTGAGGATTAAGTTGAAGACTTTATATTTTAAGGACCAAGTTGAGGACTTTATAATTTGAGGACTAAGTTGAGCACTTTATATTATGAGGACTGACTTAAGGACTTTATATTTTGAGGAATAAGTTGAGGACTTTATAATTTGAGGACTAAGTTAAGGACTTTATAATTTGAGGACTAATTCGGGCACTTTATAATTTGAGGACTAAGTTGAGGACTTTATATTTTAAGGACTAAGTTTAGGACTTTATAATTTAAGGACTAACTTAAACACTTTATATTTTGAGGACTAAGTGAAGGACTTTATAATTTGAGGACTAATTCGGGCACTTTATAATTTGAGGATTAAGTCAAGGACTCTTTATTTTGAGGACAAAGTTGAGCACTTTATATTTTGATGATTTAGTTAAGTACTTTATATGTTGAGGACTAAATTCAGGACTTGATATATGGAGGACTAAGTTGAGGACTTTATAATTCAGGGACTAAGTTGGAGACTTTATATTTGAGGACTAAGTTAAGGACTTTATAATTTGAGGTCAAAGTTCAGCACTTTATATTTTGAGGACTAAGTTGAGAACTTTATAATTTGAGGACTAAGGTAAGCACTTTCTATTTTGAGGTCTAAGTTGAGGAATTTATAATTTGAGTACTAAGGTAAGCACTTTCTATTTTGAGGTCTAAGTTGAGGAATTTATAATCTGAGGACTAAGTTGAGCAATTCATAATTTGAGGATTAAGTTGAAGACTTTATATTTTGGGGACCAAGTTGAGGACTTTATAATATAAGGACTAACTTAAACACTTTATATTTTGAGGACTAAGTTGAGGACTTTATAATTTGAGGACTAAGTTGAGCACTTTATATTATGAGGACTGACTTAAGGACTTTATATTTTGAGGAATAAGTTAAGGACTTTATAATTTGAGGACTAAGTTAAGGACTTTATAATTTGAGGACTAATTCGAGCACTTTATTATTTGAAGACTAAGTTGAAGACTTTATATTTTAAGGACTAAGTTTAGGACTTTATAATATGAGGACTAAGTTAAGGACTTTATAATTTGAGGACTAATTCGGGAACTTTATAATTTGAGGACTAAGTTGAGGACTTTATATTTTAAGGACTAAGTTTAGGACTTTATAATTTAAGGACTAACTTAAACACTTTATATTTTGAGGAATAAGTTAAGGCCTTTATAATTTGAGGAATTAGTTGAACACTTTATAAATTTAGGACTACGTTAAATACTTTATAATTTGAGGACTAAATGGAAGAGTTGATATATTAAAGACTAAGTTAAGGACTCTTTATTTTGAGGACAAAGTTGAGCACTTTATATTTTGAGGAATAAGTTAAGGCCTTTATAATTTGAGGAATTAGTTGAACACTTTATAAATTTAGGACTACGTTAAATACTTTATAATTTGAGGACTAAATGGAAGAGTTGATATATTAAAGACTAAGTTAAGGACTCTTTATTTTGAGGACAAAGTTGAGCACTTTATATTTTGAGGATTTAGTTAAGTACTTTATATGTTAAGGACTAAATTCAGGACTTGATATATGGAGGACTAAGTTGAGGACTTTATAATTCAGGGACTAAGTTGGAGACTTTATATTTGAGGACTAAGTTAAGGACTTTATAATTTGAGGACTAAGTTAAGCAGTTTATATTTTAAGGACTATGTTAAGTACCTAATATTTTGAAAACTAATTCGAGCACTTCATAGTTTGAGGACTAACGTGAGGACTTTATATTTTAAGGACTAAGTTGAGGTCTTTATAATTTGAGGACTAATTTGAGCACTTTATATTTTAAGGACTAAGTTGAGGACTTCATAATTTAAGGACTATTTCGAGTACTTTATAATTTGGGGATTCAGTTGAGGACTTTATAATTTGAGGACTAAGTTGAGCACTTTATAATTTGAGGGCTAAGTTAAGTACTTTATATTTTGAGGACTAAATGGAGGACTTGATATATTGAGGACTTAGTTGAGCACTTTAGATTTTGAGGACTAAGTTATGTACTTTATATTTTGAGGACTAAATGAATTACTTCATATATTTAGGACTAAGTTAAGGTCTTTATAAATTGAGGACTACGTTAAATACTTTATATTTTGAGGACTAAGGTAAGCACTTTCTATTTTGAGGTCTAAGTTGAGGAATTTATAATTTGAGGACTAAGGTAAGCACTTTCTATTTTGAGGTCTAAGTTGGGGAATTTATCATCTGAGGACTAAGTTGAGCAATTTATAATGTGAGGATTAAGTTGAAGACTTTATATTTTGAGGACCAAGTTGAGGACTTTATATTTTGAGGACCAAGTTGAGGACTTTATAATTTAAGGACTAACTTAAACACTTTATATTTTGAGGACTAAGTTGAGGACTTTATATTTTGAGGACTATGTTTAGGACTTTATAATTTGAGCACTAATTTGAGCCCATTATATTTAAAGGACTAAGGTTAGGACTTTATAATTTGAAGACTAAGTTAAGCACTTTTTATTTTGAGGACAAAGTTGAGCACTTTATAAAGTGAGGACTACGTTAAATACTTTATATTTTGAGGACTAAGTTAAGGTCTTTAAAATTTGAGGACTAATTCGAGCACTTTATATTTTGAGGACCAAGTTGAGGACTTTATAATTTAAGGACTGACTTAAACACTTTATATTTTGAGGACTAAGTTGAGGACTTTATAATTTGAGGACTAAGTTGAGCACTTTATATTATGAGGACTGACTTAAGGACTTTATATTTTGAGGAATAAGTTAAGGACTTTATAATTTAAGGACTAAGTTAAGGACTTTATAATTTGAGGACTAATTCGAGCACTTTATAAATTGAAGACTAAGTTGAGGACTTTATATTTTAAGGACTAAGTTTAGGACTTTATAATATGAGGACTAAGTTGAGGACTTTATAATTTGAGGACTAATTCAAACACTTTATAATTTGAGGACTAAGTTGAGGACTTTATATTTTGAGGACTATGTTTAGGACTTTATAATTTGAGGACTAATTTGAACCCATTATATTTAGAGGACTAAGGTTAGGACTTTATAATTTGAAGACTAAGTTGAGCACTTTTTATTTTGAGGACAAAGTTGAGCACTTTATATTTTGAGGAATAAGTTAAGGCCTTTATAATTTGAGGAATTAGTTGAGCACTTTATAAATTGAGGACTACGTTAAATACTTTATATTTTGAGGACTAAGGTAAGCCATTTCTATTTTGAGGTCTAAGTTAAGGAATTTATAATTTGAGGACTAAGGTAAGCAGTTTCTATTTTGAGGTCTAAGTTGAGGAATTTATAATCTGAGGACTAAGTTGAGCAATTGATAATTTGAGGATTAAGTTGAAGACTTTATATTTTAAGGACCAAGTTGAGGACTTTATAATTTGAGGACTAAGTTGAGCACTTTATATTATGAGGACTGACTTAAGGACTTTATATTTTGAGGAATAAGTTGAGGACTTTATAATTTGAGGACTAAGTTAAGGACTTTATAATTTGAGGACTAATTCGGGCACTTTATAATTTGAGGACTAAGTTGAGGACTTTATATTTTAAGGACTAAGTTTAGGACTTTATAATTTAAGGACTAACTTAAACACTTTATATTTTGAGGACTAAGTTAAGGACTTTATAATTTGAGGACTAATTCGGGCACTTTATAATTTGAGGATTAAGTCAAGGACTCTTTATTTTGAGGACAAAGTTGAGCACTTTATATTTTGATGATTTAGTTAAGTACTTTATATGTTGAGGACTAAATTCAGGACTTGATATATGGAGGACTAAGTTGAGGACTTTATAATTCAGGGACTAAGTTGGAGACTTTATATTTGAGGACTAAGTTAAGGACTTTATAATTTGAGGACAAAGTTCAGCACTTTATATTTTGAGGACTAAGTTGAGAACTTTATAATTTGAGGACTAAGGTAAGCACTTTCTATTTTGAGGTCTAAGTTGAGGAATTTATAATTTGAGTACTAAGGTAAGCACTTTCTATTTTGAGGTCTAAGTTGAGGAATTTATAATCTGAGGACTAAGTTGAGCAATTCATAATTTGAGGATTAAGTTGAAGACTTTATATTTTGGGGACCAAGTTGAGGACTTTATAATATAAGGACTAACTTAAACACTTTATATTTTGAGGACTAAGTTGAGGACTTTATAATTTGAGGACTAAGTTGAGCACTTTATATTATGAGGACTGACTTAAGGACTTTATATTTTGAGGAATAAGTTAAGGACTTTATAATTTGAGGACTAAGTTAAGGACTTTATAATTTGAGGACTAATTCGAGCACTTTATTATTTGAAGACTAAGTTGAAGACTTTATATTTTAAGGACTAAGTTTAGGACTTTATAATATGAGGACTAAGTTAAGGACTTTATAATTTGAGGACTAATTCGGGAACTTTATAATTTGAGGACTAAGTTGAGGACTTTATATTTTAAGGACTAAGTTTAGGACTTTATAATTTAAGGACTAACTTAAACACTTTATATTTTGAGGAATAAGTTAAGGCCTTTATAATTTGAGGAATTAGTTGAACACTTTATAAATTTAGGACTACGTTAAATACTTTATAATTTGAGGACTAAATGGAAGAGTTGATATATTAAAGACTAAGTTAAGGACTCTTTATTTTGAGGACAAAGTTGAGCACTTTATATTTTGAGGAATAAGTTAAGGCCTTTATAATTTGAGGAATTAGTTGAACACTTTATAAATTTAGGACTACGTTAAATACTTTATAATTTGAGGACTAAATGGAAGAGTTGATATATTAAAGACTAAGTTAAGGACTCTTTATTTTGAGGACAAAGTTGAGCACTTTATATTTTGAGGATTTAGTTAAGTACTTTATATGTTAAGGACTAAATTCAGGACTTGATATATGGAGGACTAAGTTGAGGACTTTATAATTCAGGGACTAAGTTGGAGACTTTATATTTGAGGACTAAGTTAAGGACTTTATAATTTGAGGACTAAGTTAAGCAGTTTATATTTTAAGGACTATGTTAAGTACCTAATATTTTGAAAACTAATTCGAGCACTTCATAGTTTGAGGACTAACGTGAGGACTTTATATTTTAAGGACTAAGTTGAGGTCTTTATAATTTGAGGACTAATTTGAGCACTTTATATTTTAAGGACTAAGTTGAGGACTTCATAATTTAAGGACTATTTCGAGTACTTTATAATTTGGGGATTCAGTTGAGGACTTTATAATTTGAGGACTAAGTTGAGCACTTTATAATTTGAGGGCTAAGTTAAGTACTTTATATTTTGAGGACTAAATGGAGGACTTGATATATTGAGGACTTAGTTGAGCACTTTAGATTTTGAGGACTAAGTTATGTACTTTATATTTTGAGGACTAAATGAATTACTTCATATATTTAGGACTAAGTTAAGGTCTTTATAAATTGAGGACTACGTTAAATACTTTATATTTTGAGGACTAAGGTAAGCACTTTCTATTTTGAGGTCTAAGTTGAGGAATTTATAATTTGAGGACTAAGGTAAGCACTTTCTATTTTGAGGTCTAAGTTGGGGAATTTATCATCTGAGGACTAAGTTGAGCAATTCATAATGTGAGGATTAAGTTGAAGACTTTATATTTTGAGGACCAAGTTGAGGACTTTATATTTTGAGGACCAAGTTGAGGACTTTATAATTTAAGGACTAACTTAAACACTTTATATTTTGAGGACTAAGTTGAGGACTTTATATTTTGAGGACTATGTTTAGGACTTTATAATTTGAGCACTAATTTGAGCCCATTATATTTAAAGGACTAAGGTTAGGACTTTATAATTTGAAGACTAAGTTAAGCACTTTTTATTTTGAGGACAAAGTTGAGCACTTTATAAAGTGAGGACTACGTTAAATACTTTATATTTTGAGGACTAAGTTAAGGTCTTTAAAATTTGAGGACTAATTCGAGCACTTTATATTTTGAGGACCAAGTTGAGGACTTTATAATTTAAGGACTGACTTAAACACTTTATATTTTGAGGACTAAGTTGAGGACTTTATAATTTGAGGACTAAGTTGAGCACTTTATATTATGAGGACTGACTTAAGGACTTTATATTTTGAGGAATAAGTTAAGGACTTTATAATTTAAGGACTAAGTTAAGGACTTTATAATTTGAGGACTAATTCGAGCACTTTATAAATTGAAGACTAAGTTGAGGACTTTATATTTTAAGGACTAAGTTTAGGACTTTATAATATGAGGACTAAGTTGAGGACTTTATAATTTGAGGACTAATTCAAACACTTTATAATTTGAGGACTAAGTTGAGGACTTTATATTTTGAGGACTATGTTTAGGACTTTATAATTTGAGGACTAATTTGAGCCCATTATATTTAGAGGACTAAGGTTAGGACTTTATAATTTGAAGACTAAGTTGAGCACTTTTTATTTTGAGGACAAAGTTGAGCACTTTATATTTTGAGGAATAAGTTAAGGCCTTTATAATTTGAGGAATTAGTTGAGCACTTTATAAATTGAGGACTACGTTAAATACTTTATATTTTGAGGACTAAGGTAAGCCATTTCTATTTTGAGGTCTAAGTTAAGGAATTTATAATTTGAGGACTAAGGTAAGCAGTTTCTATTTTGAGGTCTAAGTTGAGGAATTTATAATCTGAGGACTAAGTTGAGCAATTGATAATTTGAGGATTAAGTTGAAGACTTTATATTTTAAGGACCAAGTTGAGGACTTTATAATTTGAGGACTAAGTTGAGCACTTTATATTATGAGGACTGACTTAAGGACTTTATATTTTGAGGAATAAGTTGAGGACTTTATAATTTGAGGACTAAGTTAAGGACTTTATAATTTGAGGACTAATTCGGGCACTTTATAATTTGAGGACTAAGTTGAGGACTTTATATTTTAAGGACTAAGTTTAGGACTTTATAATTTAAGGACTAACTTAAACACTTTATATTTTGAGGACTAAGTTAAGGACTTTATAATTTGAGGACTAATTCGGGCACTTTATAATTTGAGGATTAAGTCAAGGACTCTTTATTTTGAGGACAAAGTTGAGCACTTTATATTTTGATGATTTAGTTAAGTACTTTATATGTTGAGGACTAAATTCAGGACTTGATATATGGAGGACTAAGTTGAGGACTTTATAATTCAGGGACTAAGTTGGAGACTTTATATTTGAGGACTAAGTTAAGGACTTTATAATTTGAGGACAAAGTTCAGCACTTTATATTTTGAGGACTAAGTTGAGAACTTTATAATTTGAGGACTAAGGTAAGCACTTTCTATTTTGAGGTCTAAGTTGAGGAATTTATAATTTGAGTACTAAGGTAAGCACTTTCTATTTTGAGGTCTAAGTTGAGGAATTTATAATCTGAGGACTAAGTTGAGCAATTCATAATTTGAGGATTAAGTTGAAGACTTTATATTTTGGGGACCAAGTTGAGGACTTTATAATATAAGGACTAACTTAAACACTTTATATTTTGAGGACTAAGTTGAGGACTTTATAATTTGAGGACTAAGTTGAGCACTTTATATTATGAGGACTGACTTAAGGACTTTATATTTTGAGGAATAAGTTAAGGACTTTATAATTTGAGGACTAAGTTAAGGACTTTATAATTTGAGGACTAATTCGAGCACTTTATTATTTGAAGACTAAGTTGAAGACTTTATATTTTAAGGACTAAGTTTAGGACTTTATAATATGAGGACTAAGTTAAGGACTTTATAATTTGAGGACTAATTCGGGAACTTTATAATTTGAGGACTAAGTTGAGGACTTTATATTTTAAGGACTAAGTTTAGGACTTTATAATTTAAGGACTAACTTAAACACTTTATATTTTGAGGAATAAGTTAAGGCCTTTATAATTTGAGGAATTAGTTGAACACTTTATAAATTTAGGACTACGTTAAATACTTTATAATTTGAGGACTAAATGGAAGAGTTGATATATTAAAGACTAAGTTAAGGACTCTTTATTTTGAGGACAAAGTTGAGCACTTTATATTTTGAGGAATAAGTTAAGGCCTTTATAATTTGAGGAATTAGTTGAACACTTTATAAATTTAGGACTACGTTAAATACTTTATAATTTGAGGACTAAATGGAAGAGTTGATATATTAAAGACTAAGTTAAGGACTCTTTATTTTGAGGACAAAGTTGAGCACTTTATATTTTGAGGATTTAGTTAAGTACTTTATATGTTAAGGACTAAATTCAGGACTTGATATATGGAGGACTAAGTTGAGGACTTTATAATTCAGGGACTAAGTTGGAGACTTTATATTTGAGGACTAAGTTAAGGACTTTATAATTTGAGGACTAAGTTAAGCAGTTTATATTTTAAGGACTATGTTAAGTACCTAATATTTTGAAAACTAATTCGAGCACTTCATAGTTTGAGGACTAACGTGAGGACTTTATATTTTAAGGACTAAGTTGAGGTCTTTATAATTTGAGGACTAATTTGAGCACTTTATATTTTAAGGACTAAGTTGAGGACTTCATAATTTAAGGACTATTTCGAGTACTTTATAATTTGGGGATTCAGTTGAGGACTTTATAATTTGAGGACTAAGTTGAGCACTATATATTTTGAGGACAAAGTTGAGGACTTTATAATTTGAGGACTAAGTTGAGCACTTTATATTTTGAGGACTAAGTTTAGGACTTTTTAATTTGAGGACAAAGTAAAATTCTTTATATTTTGCGGACTAAATGGAGGACTTGATATATTGAGCACTAAGTTGAGGACTTTATATTTTGAGGACTAAGTTAAAGACTTTATAATTTGAGGACTAAGTTGGAGGACTTTATAATTTGAGGACTTAGTTGAGCACTTTATATTTTGAGGACTAAATGAATTACTTCATATATTTAGGACTAAGTTAAGGTCTTTATAATTTGAGGACTAGTTTGAGCACTTTATATTTTGAGGACTAAGTTGAGGACTTTATAATTTGAGGACTAAGTTAAGCACTATATATTTTGAGGACAAAGTTGAGGACTTTATAATTTGAGGACTAAGTTGAGCACTTTATATTTTGAGGACTAAGTTTAGGACTTTTTAATTTGAGGACAAAGTAAAATTCTTTATATTTTGCGGACTAAATGGAGGACTTGATATATTGAGCACTAAGTTGAGGACTTTATATTTTGAGGACTAAGTTAAAGACTTTATAATTTGAGGACTAAGTTGGAGGACTTTATAATTTGAGGACTTAGTTGAGCACTTTATAATTTGAGGACTAAGTTAAGTACATTATATTTTGAGGACTAAATTTAGGACTTGATATATTGAGGACTTAGTTGGGCACTTTATATTTTGAGGACTAAGTTGAGGACTTTATAATTTGAGGACTAAGTTAAGCACTTTATATTTTAAGGACTAAAATTAGGACTTTATAATTTGAGGACGAAGTTGAGCACTTTATATTTTGAGGACTAAGTTTAGGACTTTATAAATTGAAAACTAAGTTGAGCACTTTATATTTTAAGGACGAAGTTTAGGACTTTATAATTTGAGGACTATGTTAAGTACCTAATATTTTGAGAACTGATTCGAGCACTTCATAGTTTGAGGACTAAGTTGAGGACTTTATATTTTGAGGACTAAGTTAATGTCTTTAAAATTTGAGGACTAATTCGAGCACTTTATAATTTGAGGACTAAGTTGAGGACTATATAATTTGAGGACTAAGTTAAGCACTTTATATTTTAAGGACTAAAATTAGGACTTTATAATTTGAGGACGAAGTTGAGCACTTTATATTTTGAGGACTAAGTTTAGGACTTTATAAATTGAAAACTAAGTTGAGCAATTTATATTTTAAGGACGAAGTTTAGGACTTTATAATTTGAGGACTATGTTAAGTACCTAATATTTTGAGAACTGATTCGAGCACTTCATAGTTTTTGGACTAAGTTGTGGACTTTATATTTTGAGGACTAAGTTAATGTCTTTAAAATTTGAGGACTAATTCGAGCACTTTATAATTTGAGGACTAAGTTGAGGACTATATAATTTGAGGACTAAGTTAAGCACTTTATATTTTAAGGACTAAAATTAGGACTTTATAATTTGAGGACGAAGTTGAGCACTTTATATTTTGAGGACTAAGTTTAGGACTTTATAAATTGAAAACTAAGTTGAGCACTTTATATTTTAAGGACTAAGTTTAGGACTTTATAATTTGAGGACTAAGTTAAGCACTTTATATTTTATGGACTAAAATTAGGACTTTATAATTTGAGGACGAAGTTGAGCACTTTATATTTTAAGGACTAAGTTAAGGACTTTATAAATTGAAGACTAAGTTGAGCACTTTATATTTTGAGGACTAAGTTTAGGACTTTTTAATTTGAGGACTAAGTAAAATACTTTATATTTTGCGGACTAAATGGAGGACTTGATATATTGAGCACTAAGTTGAGGACTTTATATTTTGAGGACTAAGTTAAAGACTTTATAATTTGAGGACTAAGTTGGAGGACTTTATAATTTGAGGACTTAGTTGAGCACTTTATAATTTAAGAAATAAGTTAAGTACATTATATTTTGAGGACTAAATTTAGGACTTGATATATTGAGGACTTATTTGGGCACTTTATATTTTGAGGACTAAGTTGAGGACTTCATAATTTGAGGACTAAGTTAAGCACTTTATATTTTAAGGACTAAAATTAGGACTTTATAATTTGAGGACGATGTTGAGCACTTTATATTTTGAGGACTAAGTTTAGGACTTTATAAATTGAAGACTAAGTTGAGCACTTTATATTTTGAGGACTAAGTTGTGGACTTTATAATTTGAGGACTTAGTTGAGCACTTTATAATTTGAAGACAAAGTCAAATACTTTATATTTTGAGGACTAAATGGAAGAGTTGATATATTAAGGACTAAGTTAAGGACTTTTTATTTTGAGGACAAAGTTGAGCACTTTATATTTTGAGGACTAAGTTTAGTACTTTATATTTTGAGGACTAAATTCCGTAATTGATATATTGAGGACTAAGTTGAGGACTTTATAATTTAAGGACTAAGTTGAAGACTTTATATTTTTTGGATTAAGTTGAGGGCTTTATAATTGGAGGACTAAGTTAAGCACTTTATATTTTGAGGACTAAGTTGAGGACTTTATAATTTGAGGTCTAAGTTAAGCACTTTCTATTTTGAGGTCTAAGTTGAGGAATTTATAATCTGAGGACTAAGTTGAGGAATTCATAATTTGAGGACTAAGTTGAAGACTTTATATTTTGAGGACTAAGTTTAGGGCTTTATAATTTAAGGACTAAGTTGAGCACTTTATATTATAAGGACTGACTTAAGGACTTTATATTTTGAGGAATAAGTTGAGGACTTTATAATTTGAGGACTAAGTTAAGGACTTTATAATTTGAGGACTAAGTTGAGCACTTTATATTATGAGGACTGACTTAAGGACTTTATATTTTGAGGAATAAGTTGAGGACTTTATAATTTGAGGACTAAGTTAAGGACTTTATAATTTGAGGACTAATTCGAGCACTTTATAATTTGAAGACTAAGTTGAGGACTTTATATTTTAATGACTAAGTTTAGGACTTTATAATATGAGGACTAAGTTGAGGACTTTATAATTTGAGGACTAAGGTTAGGACTTTATAATTTGAAGACTAAGTTGAGCACTTTTTATTTTGAGGACAAAGTTGAGCACTTTATATTTTGAGGAATAAGTTAAGGCCTTTATAATTTGAGGAATTAGTTGAACACTTTATAAATTTAGGACTACGTTAAATACTTTATAATTTGAGGACTAAATGGAAGAGTTGATATATTAAAGACTAAGTTAAGGACTCTTTATTTTGAGGACAAAGTTGAGCACTTTATATTTTGAGGAATAAGTTAAGGCCTTTATAATTTGAGGAATTAGTTGAACACTTTATAAATTTAGGACTACGTTAAATACTTTATAATTTGAGGACTAAATGGAAGAGTTGATATATTAAAGACTAAGTTAAGGACTCTTTATTTTGAGGACAAAGTTGAGCACTTTATATTTTGAGGATTTAGTTAAGTACTTTATATGTTAAGGACTAAATTCAGGACTTGATATATGGAGGACTAAGTTGAGGACTTTATAATTCAGGGACTAAGTTGGAGACTTTATATTTGAGGACTAAGTTAAGGACTTTATAATTTGAGGACTAAGTTAAGCAGTTTATATTTTAAGGACTATGTTAAGTACCTAATATTTTGAAAACTAATTCGAGCACTTCATAGTTTGAGGACTAACGTGAGGACTTTATATTTTAAGGACTAAGTTGAGGTCTTTATAATTTGAGGACTAATTTGAGCACTTTATATTTTAAGGACTAAGTTGAGGACTTCATAAT
Source organism: Ganaspis brasiliensis (assembly GCA_037103525.1). NCBI lineage: Eukaryota > Metazoa > Arthropoda > Insecta > Hymenoptera > Figitidae > Ganaspis > Ganaspis brasiliensis. Next base: position 132,378 of record JAZKLR010000329.1, on the reverse strand, counting down.
TTAAGGACTATTTCGAGTACTTTATAATTTGGGGATTCAGTTGAGGACTTTATAATTTGAGGACTAAGTTGAGCACTTTATAATTTGAGGGCTAAGTTAAGTACTTTATATTTTGAGGACTAAATGGAGGACTTGATATATTGAGGACTTAGTTGAGCACTTTAGATTTTGAGGACTAAGTTATGTACTTTATATTTTGAGGACTAAATGAATTACTTCATATATTTAGGACTAAGTTAAGGTCTTTATAATTTGAGGACTAGTTTGAGCACTTTATATTTTGAGGACTAAGTTGAGGACTTTATAATTTGAGGACTAAGTTAAGCACTATATATTTTGAGGACAAAGTTGAGGACTTTATAATTTGAGGACTAAGTTGAGCACTTTATATTTGGAGGAATAAGTTAAGTACTTTATAGTTTGAGAATAAAGGTGAGAAGCTTTAAATGATCTCAAATAAGGTGAGGTTGTTGTCGTTGTAAGAAACAACAAATAATATTTTTTGTGAGTTGGTCACTCAACTGAGTGCCAACTCTATACTTCTTTATTTTACAAGAAAAGTACAAAAGTCTTGGAGATTACAATTAGCGTTACTCCTTGATACGCTTAAACAAGACTAATTAAATCTACCTGTCCTCGCTAATGCGCGACCTTATATAGCCTCGGTTTCCCCTACTCTACTCTATTTCAGCGTCTACTGACGACACCTCCCCCTTTAAAATCATCGACTATTTTTTATTTAAAAATTCGAAGCAGGTTTCCTTCTAGGAGGTCTCGTATGTAACTCAAAATCTAATCTAGTTGGAATTTCGGAAGTTACCAAGTGCTGAGTTGGACCCCTATTATTAAAACTACAATTTGTATAACAATTTCCAATACAATGCCTAATTAAGTTCATCATGCCATGCATGCATCCTACTTTAAACAATACATAGATAATTATAGCACCTATACTTGCATAACCTATATATCCTAAATAAGTCGAAGACTTTTCTATCCAACTCTTATATCGTTCATGTGTCTTTATTTTCTCTAACATTATTTCGGTATTTTCCATAGTAATTTTCGCTTCTTTTATTCTATCTAAATTAATAAATCTTGGGAGTTTAGGTAACGCATTATTTATCAGTTTTAAATCTTCTATGTCAAAGTCTATATCTATTGTAATCGTATCTTCAAAGTATTTTGATACATTTCGCATTGGTTTATTTAAATCTAATTTAATTTCATTCGTATATAATTTGCAGTCATTTCCTGTAATTAAAAAAGTACCTAATTTCTTACCGCTGAAATTATTCTTATTACAAAGTATGTCTACAGGAGTTTCTTTGATAAATATACAGATATAGCCGTTTTCTGTTTTAATAAATGTTTCGTCGCTAAGTAACAACGGAGATTTTTGACAATATTTATTATTTTTCTTTATTAAACTCGCGTCACAATTTTCGGTTTGATATATTAAATAATTCGGTTGATTTCGTTTACAAATCTTATAATCTTCTATATTACTACATTTTTCTAAATCTGTTTTATCTATTGGAACATATTCAGTTTTTGTTTGTAAAATATACTCGTGGTTTGGTAGATAAACTATTGCCTGTCCGTCAACTGTCAGTTCTGGTATAGGTATAGTTCTAATAATTGTCATTTCTTCCTTGTCTAAAATTGGTATTTTAATTATGTAAACTAAGTTGTGATTTACTATTACTGCAGTTATGTCACTAATGTCGATTATATGCTGGAAATTTCTCTCTGCGCTATCAAAATGGTACTTTGTTTTAAATTGATTTTCAAATTCTTCAATTGTTTCTTGTAATATTTTGGGAGTTAGAATTTGTGGGTGAATGATGCCATGTTTTCCAAAATTGATAGAATTAATCGCAAGGTCAATGTCGTCGTTCATTTCTTCGATTAACGTTTCAACTATAAGTAATTTTTGTTGTATAAGTAAACTTTTCTTATTATTGTTTATTCCAGCTCCTAGTTGATTAAGTGTATCAAAATCCATTAATTTTTTCTCCAAAGATTTATAATCTTGTGATGAAGTATCTAAAATCATTTTTAGTACTTTAGTATTATTTTTAATTGCTTGACTTAATAATTTATTATCATCGTATAGCTGATCAAATTCTTTATTAATTTTATTTAAATCATCTTCACTTAATGTACCAAAAATTACTTTGGCTGCATTTCCTACTATATTGAACAATCCTCTCTTGCTTCTCTGTTTACCCATAATATTATAGAGTAGTAACTCTTTCTGTCTCAAACGTTCAAATCTGGAAGAGATTATTTTAATTTCATCAATCTCTTGACATTTGTTGAAACAAATTCTATTTGTTTGTATTAACGTTTTTTGAATAGCTGACATTCTATCTTCTGTTCTGGTTATATTGATCATAATCAATAATTTCCATTCTTCTGAATAAAGATGTGCTTTTCCGATTTCCTCTTTGTATAGGTTGCCTGATAATTCTATCATTGAATAATCATTCTCTGCTACTGCTAGCGTCAGCATCGTTATCAGAATAAAATTCTTCATCATCTGAAACAAAATACTTCTTAATATCCTGTCTATGGATTTTCCTGTTATTTTCTATAGTATAAGTATTTCCATTTTTATTTAGTACTGTATGCGGTCCTAACCACAAAGGGTCTCCCTTTTTTCTATTATGGTTTCTTATTAATATTTTTTCTCCTGTTTCTATCGTTTTCCTATCGGTTAATTTCTGTTTTTCTTGAATCTCGTTGATTTTTCTTCTCGTTATATGTAATTTGGTTTCATGTTCTAATTGTTTTAATTCATTTATTTTCACTAAGTCAGTAACTTTATTTGCCGTTTCAAATGCTTCTCTTGCCTTTCTGCCAGTCTGTAATTCAAACGGTGAGAATCCTGTGATTCTGTTTATAGTCATATTGTATGTCAACATTGCTTTGGCTAATTCTTTGTCCCAATCTTCTTTTTGTGCGTAAATGCTTAAGTATTCGTGTATCTTCGTATGTGATCTTTCATTTTTTCCATTGCTTTCAGGGTGATAAATAGAAGTTTTTACATGTTTTATTTTTAATTGGTTTGTTAATTCAGAAAACTCATTATTTATGAACTCTGTTCCATTATCCGTTAATATCTCTAGTGGTTTGCCGTTTGTTTTTAAATATCCGTTCCAGAATGCTTCGATAATTAATCCTGCAGTTTTATCAGTTAGTGGTTCCAAATGTATATATCTGGTTAGAAAATCTTGAGCTACCAATATATATTTATTTCCTTTCGCAGTTTCTTTTAGCGGTCCTATTAAGTCTAAAGATATTTTATCATTAGGCCTTTCTGGTATATCTGATTCTTCATAATAACTTTGTCTTCTTTCATTTTCTTTAAACCGCTGACACGAATCGCAGTTTTTGATAAATTCTTCAACATCTTTTGTAATATTAGGCCAATTTGTAATATTTCTAATCCTTTGTACTGTAATATCTTTGGAATAGTGTCCTCCTAATATTCCTTCATGAGCTTCTGCTATAATTTTCTTTTTATCTGTTTCTACATGCTTCTTTATTAGATATACTTCTTTGTCGTTTCCTTTCCATATATTAAATAGAATTTTAGATATTTTATTTTCATTTATATCTTCATATATTATTCTCAATCTTTCTTCCTTTGTTTCATTTTCTAAGAATTCTTTTAATTCCTCATCTGACACTTGTGGACTAATTTTAATTCTATCTTCTTCTTCTTTTTCTTCGTTCGTAATCCATATTTCCTTGATCCTCGTAGGTCCAAATTCTCGTCGAATAATTAACTGTCCATTTGCTTTTACTACATTTCTTTTTAATCTTATTTTATTTATGTCATCGACTTTTGTTTGTGGAATTTCAATTAACCATTTTACTTCGGTTTCTTCATTAAAATCTCTTATTACTTTATATATTGCTCGCTCTTTCGGTTCTGTTTTTCTTCCATATACTTCTAATATCCAATTAAAGTTTGTGTCTCTTATTGGCTTTAAAATTTCTCTCAAATTACTTATTGGCTCCATAAGAGTGTAATTAGCATATCCTTCTCTTTTTTCTTTTGTTCCTGTGATTAATCTAATTGTTTTTATTAGTTTAAATTCATCTTCGATTTTTGAATTATCACTTTCGGTTATTTGCTCTTCAGATTGATTTTCTGAATTGTTTGTGATTGCACGGCTTGTTGAAGGCTCTTGATATTTATCTAATTCTTTAAGTAGTTCGTCTAACATTTCATCTTCGTCGTCCTTTGTCATTTGAACCCTCGGTATTCTAGATAAGGCGTCAGCATTTGTATTACATGCACCTTTTTTATAGACGATTTCATAATTGAATTCTTCCAATTTTAACCTCCATCTCATTAATCTGCTTGTAGGGTCTTTAACATTAAATAACCAAACTAAAGGTTTATGATCAGTTACTATTTTAAATTTTCTTCCATAAAGGTAATGTCTGAAGTGCTTAACTGACCACACGATTGCTAACAATTCTTTTTCTGTTGTTGTATAATTAATTTCGGCTTTATTTAATGTTCTCGATGCAAAAGAAATAGGCTTGTCTTCTCCAATTTGTCCTTGAGATAATACTGCTCCTATTCCTTCGTTTGAAGCGTCTGTTGTTAGGATGAAATCTTTATTCCAATCAGGGAATTGTAGTATGGGCGATGTTACTAAATTTTCTCTTAATTCTGAGAAAGCGTTCTCTTCTTCTTGTTTCCATTCGAATGTTGAATCTTTCTTTAATAATTTAGTTAAAGGTTTTGCTATTTTCGAGAAGTTTTTGATAAATTTTCTATAATAACCAATCAATCCTAGGAATTGTTTAATTTGTTTTTGAGTTTTTGGTCTTGGATAATTTTTTACTTTTTCTATTCTGTCAGGATTTGGTTTTATTCCATCTTTCGTTACAACGTGTCCCAAATATTCGAGTTCTGGTCGTAGATATTCACATTTGTCAGGTTGTAATTTTAATCCAACTTGTCTTAGTCTTGTGAATAAATTTATTAAATTTTTATTATGTTCTTCCAAAGTTTTTCCATGAATTATAATGTCGTCGATGTATACAAAACAGCCATTTCCAAGTAAACCTTTTAATCCATTGTTCATCATTCTTTGAAATGTTGGTGGTGCATTTTTTAATCCGAAAGGCATCCGGTTATACTCATAGTGTCCTTTGTTTGTACTAAAAGCAGTTTTTTCTTTATCGGATGCATTCATTCCTATCTGGTGAAATCCAGATGCGAGATCGAAACATGAAAAATATTTGGAATTGCCTAATTGATCTATTATTTCGTCAATATTTGGTAAAGGATATTTATCTAATACCGTTTTTTCATTTAATTTTCTATAATCAATGACAATACGCCACTTTATTTTACCAGAAGCGTCTTTTTTTTTGGGTATTACCCATAACGGTAAGTTGTAAGGTGATATGCTTTCTCTTATTATTCCTTTTTCTAACATGTCTTTAATTTGTCGATGTACTTCTTCTTGCAGCATCGGTGGATACCGATATTGTTTAGTATTTACTGGTTGATTGTCCTTTGTTCGAATATTGTGTTCCGTTAATTTTGTTAAAGGCAAAGGGTCGTTTCCTAAAGGGAAAATGTCATGAAATCCTATTATAATCTTTTTTAATTCTTCTTTCCCTTCTTTTATATGATCTAATCTTGTTTTCGATAATAATTCCTGGATTCTTTTAGCAGAGTGATTTTGCATGATTTTGTCATCACTGAATTTTTTAATCGAATCCATCCAAAGGTCTTCATAAGCTTCGTATGAATTCTCAATTTCTGCTGAATTTTTTGGCAATATTGGTTCGTTTTTGTAATTTAATTTTGTGACTGCCGAGTATCCATTTTTAAAATTAATAACACAAATTTTATCTTTATTATTTTTGCTTGGTTGGGGATGAAGTATTTTTGGTCCTATTTTCAGTGTTCCTTTTTCTAGATCTATTTTAAAACTTTGATCGTAAAGAAAATTCATACCAACTAAACCGTTTTCTACAAATGCTTTTTCGTCTTTTGTTACTTGAAAAACTGATTCTTTACCAAAAATTTTTAAACAAATGGAATAATCGAATGTTACAGGATTACTTCCGATTGTTAAAACGTTATGAGGTGCGTATTTTTTAAATCTCGTTCCTGCTAGCATACTTTCTTTTATAATAGAAACATTGGATCCTGTGTCTACTACATATTTTCCGGCTGCTAATTTATCAAATTTTAATGCCACAACAGGTGTGTCGTGTCTTCTTCGTTCTCTTGGGATTCGTTCAAGTTCACGCTTATCGGGTTCTCTGATAAGAAAGATTCTTCGCTCAGCTGTACTCGGTCTGGTGGTCTGTTCGGTGAGGCTCTTGACTGAAAATTTTGATATCTTTCTTGACGAGGTGGTAATCCTTTTAACTTTCCTCTACAGTCTTCTTCTTTATGTCCTAGGTTTTTGCAATGGTTGCATTTTACTGGTGTTTCTTGTCTACTCGTTCTTGGCATTGGTGTTGGGTATTCTGTTCTTGGTTTGCCTGCGTTTTCAAACCTTCTTTTGTCTTTTAAATTCACATTTATTTCTGTTGCTAAGTGAAAACACTCGTTCAGCGTTTTAGGTTTCTGCGGTCTAATTCTAATTTCAAATTCTTCTCTCACGTTTCTCAAAAAGGTACTAACACTTGCACTTGTTTCTATTTCCTGTCTCAAGTGTATTTCAGTAACGGAAATATCCATATTGTCGATGAATTGTCTAATTTTATCTTGACATGCTACAAATCGAGCTGTGAATGAATCTAAACCTTCGTTTTTACCCATTATGCATAAATCTCTAATTCTTTGAAGTGATTCTAAACTCTCTTTTTCTCCAAATAATATTCTTAATCTTTCGAAAAAATCTGCAAAGGTTGTAACTCCGTCGGCTCTAATTGTGTTAGCTGCTTTCCCTACTAGTTTTTGTGCGATTATTGCATGCAATAATATTAATCTTTCATTTCTCTTCGTCTTTTTTTTTCTATTCGTGTTAAATGTATAAAATTTTCTAATCCTATCCCACTGAAATCTGGTATAAGTTTTATGGTTTTCCCGAAATCGTATTCCGTATTTTCTTCTAATTCTTCATGATCGCTGTTTAGTTCTTCGTTGATTTCAGATGAATCCTCTCTTCCTATCATTGGTTGTTCCAGTGCTTTGAGTCTTGTTTCTAATCTTTCTAATTTTTCAAGAATCAATTGAAGATTATTTCTGTTTGGTGATGATGCTCGCGACATGTTGGCTGTGTGAAAAGGGAATTCAAGTCTGTCAGTCAGTGAGGTTGAAGGGCTTGAGCTGTCAGAGTTTATTGTTGTGTTTTCCCTACTTTCCCTATATATATCCAGTTTGGATTTTTCCTACATTCGTTTCGATTAATTTTTTATTTTAGTACCGTTCGCGTTTTCTAATTTAAAATTTCACTTCTTGCAATCCTGCTACAAGGAGTACACAAGAATATGAAATTAGATTTTTGATTATTGACGATGGCAGTGCTCGTGAACACACGGAGTATACCAACGCTTTAGAACTTTGTTCTAAAGATTTAAATCTACACTTCTGTTTAGTATGCTTACTCTCAATTTGTCGATGATTGCTGGATCGTAGTGCTGAAACGTTGCTCTGGATCGTGGTTCTGGATTAAATCTCTGGATTGAATCTCTGGATCGTAGCTCTGGATCGTAGTTCTGGATTAAATTTCTGAATTGAATCTCTGGATCGTAGTTCTGCCTTGCTGGGGTCACCGGTCCTTTCTTCTTATGGTACCTTATTTCCCAACTCGAACTGGAACTTCACGTGTTTCTGGTTTTTTGAAGTTTGGATTCTGGGATACACTTATTCCCTCAGGATCTGGATGAATTTCCAGAAGTATTGGATGTATCCCACCCGCTGCCACCAATTTTGTTGTCGTTGTAAGAAACAACAAATAATATTTTTTGTGAGTTGGTCACTCAACTGAGTGCCAACTCTATACTTCTTTATTTTACAAGAAAAGTACAAAAGTCTTGGAGATTACAATTAGCGTTACTCCTTGATACGCTTAAACAAGACTAATTAAATCTACCTGTCCTCGCTAATGCGCGACCTTATATAGCCTCGGTTTCCCCTACTCTACTCTATTTCAGCGTCTACTGACGACAAGGTGAAAAAAAATTATTTACATTTTTTTCGTGTAGTCAAAATTAGCTACGTTTCGTTGACACAGATTTGTTAACATCATCAGGCTAAAAAACAGTTATTGAATATAAAATAAAATCGAACACACAAAGATACACTGATTGTATAAATATACACAAAACTAATAACAAACAAAAACAATTACAAAATCGGTCAAAAACTTATAATTATAAGACACGTGAAAGTGGAGACATTCTACCACGAGTCGGACAAGACAACTAAATGAATTTTTAAAATTAAGTTTAGAAAACGGATTGTTGAAGTCCTGAAGGTGAAAAAGGTTCAAAGTTTTAGTTGTCTAAGTAGAGGATAGAAATCCTTGTTGAGAGTGAAACTTTCTTCTTGCTTATTTAAAGTAAATTTAATATTCAATCGTATTTTTAATTTTCATAATGTTAAGCACAAAAACAAACTGTTATTGTTATTTAATAATCAGCGTTTAACGCATTTTTCTAATTAATAAAATTGGATAAAAAATCTCTCTGACTGTAAAATTCCTCTGGATGTTTCTGATATTGCTTCTCTGGGTCAGAATTACAGTTTTCGAGAAAATACTTCAAATAAGGAAGTCATTAATTGTATAAAAAATTTAGAATCCACTATTTCCTATTTAGAACTTTCTGCAGAATCAAAAAATGAATTAAGGGATAAGTTTTCAAAATTTGTCATCAATAATTTAAAAAGAAAGGTACATATTTCTGCAGAAGATCAACAATTTGTTAAAAAATTAAAAAATTCGAAAAATTTTTTAATAAAACAATCCAGACATCCTTTTCACTTCCGCTGACAAGGGCAATTAAACTGTTTGTTTGAATACTGATGATTATAATAAAAAATAGTCAACTTTACTTTCTGACTGTTTAATTTATCTTCAAGTAAATAAAAACCCGCTTAAAAAATTACATGATGACACATCTAAAGTTGTGAATGATATGAATTAAAATGAATTTGTAGACAAGAAATATTTTAACATTCAACTAACTTGTACGGAAAATGTATTGGCAAAAGCTTATGGCTTACCCATTATTTGCAGATATTGTAATGGATGATTTGGAAAGTGATTGTCTCAATATTTTAAAAAATAAATTTAACTGTGTTCCTGTTTTTTATTGTGGATATGCAGATGACATTTTTTTAATATTAAACTCCCTATTTTAAGGACTAAGTTGAGGACTTTATAATTTGAGGACTAAGTTGAGGACTTTATATTTTGAGGACTAAGTTGAGTTCTTTATAATTATAGGACTAAATCGAGCACTTTATAATTTGAGGACTACATTGAGGACTTTATATTTTGAGGACTAAGTTGAGGACTTTATAATTTGACGACTAAGTTAAGCACTAAGTTAAGCACTTTATATTTTGAGGACTAAGTTAAGGACTTTATAATTTGAGGTCTAAGTTAAGTACTTTATATTTTGAGGACTACATGGAGGAATTAATATATTAAGGACTAAGTTAAGGACTTTATAATTTGAGGACTAAGTTAAAGACTTTATAATTTGAGGAATCAGTTGAGCACTTTATAATTAAGGGTTCAGTTGAGGGTTTTATATTTTGAGGACTAAGTTTAAGACTTTATATTTTGACGACTAAATGAAAGACTTGATATATTGAGGACTAAGTTAAAGACTTAATATTTTAAAGACTAATTTAAGGACTAAGTTGAATTATTTATTTTTTGAGGACTAAGTTGAGTACTTTATATTTTAAGGACTAAATTAATGACTTGATATATTGAGGACTAAGTTAAGGACTTTATAATTTAAGGACTAAGTTGAAGACTTTATAATTTAAGGACTAAGTTGAGCACTTCATTTTAAGAGTACCAAGTTAAGTACTTTATATTTTGACGACTAAATGAAAGACTTGATGTATTGAGGACTAAGTTAAAGACTTAATATTTTAAGGACTAATTTAAGGACTAAGTTGAGGTCTTTATTTTTTGAGGACTAAGTTAAGTACTTTATATTTTAAGGACTAAATTAATGACTTGATATATTGAGGACTAAGTTAAGGACTTTATAATTTGAGGACTAAGTTGAGCACTTTATATTGTGAGGGCTGAGTTGAGGACTTTATATTTTGAGAAATAAGTTGACGACTTTATAAATTGAGGACTTAGTTGAGCACTTTATAATTTGAGGACTAAGTTAAGTACTTTATATTTTGAGGACTAAATTCAGGACTAGATTTATTGAGGACTAAGTTGAGGACTTTATAATTTAAGGACTAAGTTGGAGACTTTATATTTGAGGACTAAGTTATGCACTTTATATTTTGAGGACTATGTTAAGTACCTAATGTTTTGAGAACTAATTCGAGCACTTCATAGTTTGAGGACTAACTTGAGGACTTTATATTTTAAGGACTAAGTTGAGGTCTTTATAATTTTAGGACTAATTCGAGCACTTTATAATTTGAGGACTAAGTTGAGGACTTTATAATTTGATGACTTAGTTTTGTTACGTTTCCGTAACGTTGCGTGGTCGACATTAAAAAAAAAGAAGTTTTTAATTCTCTTCGGAGTTTGAGCTTTTTCGCACAAGTTGGTAAGACTTGTGCTTAATTTATTTTTAAGGTAGGTCTGTTATTGCTTTAACTTTACGGGAGCTGTCATTGCATTGTTTAAAAAAAAAATTGAATATATTAATTTATTTATTGTTGAAATTATTAATTAGGAAGGAAAGAAAACAAGAAGGATGAACAATGGTTATTGAAAAGAAATAAAGTGTTTATTAAGATAAGTCAAAGTTTATAATTTGGTTATAAATATAAAATCTGTACTCTTACCGAAAGAAAACAAGAAGGATGAACAATGGTTATTGAAAAGAAATAAAGTGTTTATTAAGATAAGTCAAAGTTTATAATTTGGTTATAAATATAAAATCTGTACTCTTACCGAAAGAAAACAAGAAGGATGAACAATGGTTATTGAAAAGAAATAAAGTGTTTATTAAGATAAGTCAAAGTTTATAATTTGGTTATAAATATAAAATCTGTACTCTTACCGAAAGAAAACAAGAAGGATGAACAATGGTTATTGAAAAGAAATAAAGTGTTTATTAAGATAAGTCAAAGTTTATAATTTGGTTATAAATATAAAATCTGTACTCTTACCGAGTAATCGTTTTTCAAGTTGGAATTTGTTGTTTTAATGTCACCAGGAGTATAATTGTAGTTTATCGAAACTCAAAATTTTACAATTAAATGTCACCGTTTGACTTAAAGTTTTACATCGAAGCCTTTAATCAAATCTTGAGTAATTCGGACAATTGATTCTACTTTAGATATTATTTTAACACTAAGTATTAAGAATCTAGTACCGGTTCAAAAATGAATTTAAAGGGCGTCAACCGATGGGACTTGAATTTAAAATCAACTTCACTCTTCGGTGGTTAGAAGTTAAATGTCGCAGAGGTCGAATTCTGGGGGAAAACTGACTTTCTTATATAGAGATGACCAGTGATTTGGTGTTGGTTTTCCCTTATTCATATCCAAATCATCGATGTATTACATAGATCGATGAGGTGGGGATGAACTAAGCTCAGGTCATCTCCAACAAGGAAGAAGAGTATAAGGGGTGGAGCTTACTATTGAGGTTGAATGAGATCATCGCATAGTCCCTTTGTTTTATATTATTTTCAGTATTTAAATAATTTGATCTCATAGATAATAATAAATACAAAAAAGGATAAAAACAACAACAATAATTGTTGTTATTTCCATCATCATTGTTGCTATAATAATGCCCCTTTTAACAATGTTTATTGACAAATGTGTATTTATTAATTTGTCTATTGTAGCATGTATTTATTTAATTTATATAATTTTCTTAATCCTTATTGTTAATAACCCAAATCTCAATTCAAAGAGGTTTGATTATATTTCAATAATAAGGAATCTAGCAAATATTTTATCTTTTTCCTCTCTTTTTCATTTTTCTTTCGTAAGTTGAACTCTTAATTCTTTGTTTATAATACGTGCGCGGGTTGACGCCGAGTCAGGAAGTGCATCGATCTCGAATTTTGTAGATCTATTCTACTAGCAATACGGGACAATTCTATCACATTGCACTCTGCACGTGACTAATAAAATATTAAGATTTGGTTTTGTCATGCATAAATAGGTTTCAATGTTGATTAATTTTACAAACTGCAATATAACAAAATAAAACAGTTTATAAAATCAACAATATAAATTTTGCAATATAATTATAATTAAAATTAACTATTTATTTCAAGTATAAGAAAAGTGATATTATTTTAAGTTTGATATTTAAATTGTAATATTCATAGATATAAAAATATTGATAGAAAATTGATTACATAAATGAAATTCTGTAAGAAGCAGAGTACAAGACCTAAGAATCTTCTTCGATTCTCTCTTGTCCTCATTTTCTTTTCGCGTATAAAACCAGAGCTTTTAACTCGGTTTGACATTTAAAGATTTTTCGCAATGCATGGTTAGTATTTGATCGCTCAAATTGAAGAAACGGAGCACAAGAGTCTTCTTCGATTCTCTCTTGTTCTCATTTTCTTTTCGCGTATGAAACCAGAACTTTTAACTCGGTTTGATATTTTATCAATTTTATGCAATGCAAGACCAATTAAACATTCTTCTGCATGTTATTTTCTTAATTTTAATTTGTCTAAAACAATGTATGTATGAACATACACATATATGCACACATACACACTGTTTATAATGTGTATACATTATCTAACTTTTAAAATAGTATAAATAATTTAATAAATAGTTTTAAAAATTTAGCCCGCACGTAACAACCTTCCCCTCTTAGAATTGTCATCGTCCTCGATAAGATTTGAGAATATGGGATATTAACCTAACATAGTTACAATGTTTTATGTTTTAATTTAATTTTGAGTTTCGTTGGTAATTTGCATATTTTGCTTGTCACATCTTTGATTTAGCAACAATAAATATTTATCTAGGTATTGTAACTATATAATTTTGGAATGTATTAGGAATTTATTCAAGATTCGATAAACGGATTTGGATACAGGTATCAGGCTGTTAATGACTGCTGTAGCATTTCTTGTCGGATGATTTTTCTTTTGAACTGTAAAGTAGACATTACGAGGTTGACTGTGTAGGTGCTGAGTTGACTTATTTGAACGGAGTGATTTGGGATGCGTTGCAAAAATACTAATTTTGAGTACGTCAGAGTTGTGATTTGAAACAACTATTTTCATATCGACGATAAAATAGGCAAGCTTTCGAATAATAAAGAAAGCTTCCAATGTTCATATTGCACTTCAGCAATCTTCGGATACAGGATAGTTATATTTCTTCAACATCATTTATCTCCATTAGCAAGAAGAGGTATTTGTTAAATTTAGGCCTCGGTTTAATATAAGGGCCATGGTTTGGTGTTAATTGAACAGGACCACCGTATTTTAAATGCGATGTTGCGAATTGTTCCAGATTGATTGAAATGAGTTTAGGAAGTGACAAATCATCAGTGAAGATCAATAAGGTCTGGAACCATTTATATGCATCTTGTTCTAACTAGAGAACGAATGAGAGCAAGAGAAATTGGTATGAACGTTATACATTGGTTGAGTTTTTAGTAAGCCATGTATCGTGATCGAAGATAGAAAATATTTGTATCAGATGATATTGGAAGAGTTTAAATATGATGAACCCTTCCTAAATAGATGTTTCGTAGGTGAACGTTTTGATTTGAAGAAGGACATGAAAATGGCATCTTTTTTTTATTGGCTTAGGTACATAGGAAAAACAAGGGATTAGGTAAAACTGATTGATTGGAGAGAAATTTAGAATGACATTCTACTTATCGTTGTTACAAGATTGATAAATTTAGAAAGTTGTGACAAGCATTAAAAGAAAAATTCACAATTATTCAATCGAAGTAAAAATGTCGGAAGATAAAAAAAAAATATACACACATACATGTACACATTCACATTGAAAGGTCTTAGTTTAGGATTTGAGACGTAAGATAAAAAAAAATAGTTGAAATCTATATGATTGAGTTTAATATTTAAACTGTCCCAAAATCATATTTTTGGCTAAGGTACCTTACATTAAGAAAAATATTCCTACAAAAAAAAAATATCCGAATACAAATAAAATATCTTGTTTTAAAACGCGTCGCTTATTAAATTTATTAATCCATTTTTAAATATGTAATATTTTTGGATTTACAATACTTATAACTTAGCCTCCTTTTACTAATTATAATATACATTATGGACATTCTCCACAAACACATAGGTATGCGCTGCATCAGTAAATATTAGTAAAATTCAGGTTCGAGTACATTGAATTTTCGTCATATATATTGGAAATGTATAATTATATTTATGATTCTTTATTAATATAGTTATTACAAATAAATTTTAAATATTTTGTAAAGTTATTAATCTGATGTGGATTATTTGATACACAAAATATTAACTGAAATTCATACATTTCGCATATAAAATATTTTATACTATGAAAAGTACAAAAAGACTTTTGCAATAGGGTAAAACAAAAATATAAAGAAAGATTAGTTTAAAATAATTAATTTTTATCTTTATTTTCATTGCTATTGTTTTTGATTACCGAACGGAATGGGAAAATATCGTTGAGTGATGTTCCCATTTGCGTATATGCATATACATACTTGTACATATTGACATATACTTAGAATAAGTCATCTTTATTTAGTTTTGTATAATATAAAAAAAAATAAAAATAATAAAAAGTATATACATATATTTTTTTATATAATTTAAATTATCGAAGTATAAAAATAAGGATAGTATATCATCCAATATAAATAGTGGAATTCAAATAGTTTAAATTTTGAAAAGATAAATAAAATAAATATTTCATCTTCATTTTCAATTTTATTTTTGTTTCTCGTTCCTTTTTCTTTAAAACAAGCAATATTGTGGGAACGAGCAACGAGAAACTAGTGTGCGCATGCATAAAAATGCGGGTGAATAATTAGTTGCGTAGTTATGTGTATAAGTTTTATGCGATTAATATTGTATACGTTTGTTAGTAACATTTATTTTATCTCATATTAATTTTATAAGTTGGTTTCATTATATTATCTTTGTAAATAAAAGGTTTAAGAATGAAAAGTCAAAGAATTAAAAGTACGAACTTGCATGACCTACGTTAATATTATGCAGTAACGTCCTGGGCCATATGGCAAGAGGAACTTATAGTTTGATTTGTCATTACACATGCTACAGAGTATATGCGTACTACTTGCAAGTAAATTTGTCAATAGTTTTAGGTGCGACAATACAAAACAAGATTAAGGCGGTTGAAAATATATATTCATTTATTTATTTATTTAAACTATGAATAAATAAATAAATACAAATTAATTAATTATGTATTAAATTTTTTTTTGTTCACGCCTTCCCCTCTTAGAAAATCAGTGTCCCGACTGATACTTAATTATTAATAATGATATAGCAGTTATATATACAAACAATACAATTCTTTTTTTTTAATATTATTATCATTTACTCATTAACTTAATTTGATATTATAATTTGTATGAATTTTTATAAAGATGAAAAACAAAATAACTGCAATAATATTTTCAATGTATTTTACAAAATTCTTTTAGGATTTAATATATATATATATATGTAAAAAAAAATGAATAAGTATAAAAATAGTATCTATTTCGTTTTCTCTGTTCCTTTTTCCTTGCAAATTTTGAACGAGGAACAAAGATTGGTTAGTTTGAGTATTTGTTAGTATTATTTTAATAATAATATTAAAGGTTAGAATAATAAAATTATAAAATACTCGTATTAATAATCATTGATTATTATTTGAATACTACACTAAAATATTATGCGTATATGTGAGATTGATATTATATATATATATATATATATATATTACAATTGAATATTACGTTTTATTATTACTATTCTTTATTTTTATCATTTTTTTTAATTTGACGAATATAGGAAGCGTTTCCATAGCACAAAGTGATGGTTACAAAATCTTCATAAAATATTTCTGTTAATATTTCCACAAGTTGATTTGGATTTACATTTTCCAAATAATTTCCTAATAAAGATATTCTGAAGGTTTTTATGTTATTATCTTTTATAAGTAAACTTTGTAAATTTTTTAATGCGATTTTTAAGTTATTTTCATTTAATTCGTCATAATGCACAGATTTTACCATTATAGTGAAAATTTCATTTTCTTTATACGGTGTTACAATAATTTGTCCTAATTTAAGATGTTGTGATTTTATTTCTTCAACATTTAAGGCTCCAAGATTTATAAAATGTTTGTCAATCGGGGTCAAAAATTTACAGTTACTAGAAGAAAAATGAAAGTAGTTATCTTGGCTGCAAGTAAGGTTTTCTGTACATCCTCGTATAAATACATTTCGAGAGTATAGTCCTTTGGTTACGCAATTGAGGTCGTCTAACAACTGTGTAGTTTTTCTATAACTTAATGGTTTATCCGGAGGGTCAGTTTTGCGAGGGGGAGGGGTTTCAGCTTCTTTTGTACGGGATGTTCCTGGCACTTAAGAAAAATATGAGTCAAAATAATTATTAACACGTGATCTGTAGTATTGTTTCTTTGTCTGTTCACTTTTGTGTTCTTTATTTTGATGTTCCATAAATATTTCGTCTTCTGAAGAATATAAATTGTCAGATGAAATTTTATTTTCTAAGTCAGTGTCTGATTGTTTTGTTTGTTTAATTAAAATTTTAATTCTCGTTTCTAGTTCAACGTCTTCGTCTTTTGTATTATAGGGATCTATATTTTCAAGCGTTTCTAGTAAATCTTGGTCTTCTTCTCCTTCAGAAACAGCAGTACATGGAATAATAAGGGAATCAGAAACTACATTTTCTTGGTCGAATTTTGAATCATGTTCTCTTAAGGATTCGTTAAATCTATCGATGGATATTTGTATCTTTTTTTTCAATTCTTGTCGCGTATGGTTTAAATTTGATTCATCGCTAATTTTATTTGTATTTTCACTAAAGGAAGACGATTTTTCACGCAAAGATTTTTCTGAGAAAGTGGGTAAGTCAGATGGATTTATTTTTGTTGTGATATCAGCCTCTTTTTCTCTGTCATCTAATAACTGTTCGGAATGGACGTGAACATAAGTACTTTTAGGTGGTGAAGGAGAATCACCAAAATCTTCTGTTGAAAATAATCGCGCAAGAACGGTTTCTTTTTTTCCAACTATAGAAATAGAAGAATCGGGGTCAGTAGAATTTGTGTCATCGGAAATTGGTTTTTCAGGCTCTTTTTGTTGGGTGCTTTGTTTTGCAGAAGTACCTAGATTCGATAGTTTGGAAGGTCCGGAAAACGGGTCTAAACTTAAGGGTGAAAAAGTTTTTATCTTAGGACCTAAAATTTTGACTGGATGTTTCTTAACAACGTCATGCAATTTTCTAAAATTTGCAACAGAATTGGAAGTTAGGAGCGTCGTTTTAGTACTTAATTGACTTTTTATCATTTTTGTAGTCAAACGGGGTATGGCTGGTTTTAAATTTTTATCTGCAGTGGTTGGAATTTTACTTGAAGTTGGAGGGGTTTCTGACCTTTTCTTTGCTGC
This sequence comes from Ganaspis brasiliensis, assembly GCA_037103525.1. Classification (NCBI taxonomy): domain Eukaryota; kingdom Metazoa; phylum Arthropoda; class Insecta; order Hymenoptera; family Figitidae; genus Ganaspis; species Ganaspis brasiliensis. The sequence goes on along the minus strand of JAZKLR010000329.1, from coordinate 114,580 downwards.
ACGAGTTAACATAGATATTTTTCCTTGAGAATTGTTGTTGAATTCTAAATTTGAAGATTCAGGGTCGATAAAAAAAATAGGGTTAATAGGATCCGAATAATTTACGATGGTATTATGCCAAAACGATAATTTACTTTTTTCTTGGCGCAAATAATTTCGTCCTAATATTCCATCAGTCTTTATTGGAAAATTAGATGTAACAACGTAAAAATTCACAGGTGTTTCTCTGATGGTCAAGGTGATAGTTCCTAAAGTGTTAGTTTTAAGTTCTGTGATACCAGAAAGTTCTATAGCATTGCTTAGATTAACTAATAGCTCTTCCTTTAACCGATTTAATTTTATTAAATTTACGTCAGAACCTGTATCTATCAAAAATCGAACTCTAGAGTTTCTGAATTCGGGGGCTGAAATTTCGATTACTGGAGATTCGTGGCATTCTCCGATTGCTTGGAATATGTTTCGGGAATTTTCAGAAATTTGACACCTATTTGGCGCTCGGTTTTTGTACCGCTCGGCGTCGCACCATTCCACCGAACGTGATTCAAGTTTAAATCATTACGTTTTTGTGGAACTGGAGATATAGAACGATGTTGAGTTAAAGGATTCAAGAGTGTTGGATTATATGGTTTATTCATTTGTTCGTAAAGAGGTGGGAATAATGGTGGATGGAAAGGATACGGATTAGGGTATGGATAATAAGGATAAGAAAAGGGTATGGTGGAAAATATGGATTTGAAGAAGGAGAATGCGGATTTTTCGAAACATTCACGGGCGGTTGTTTATTTGATGGATAAACAGAATTAAAATTTTGATTTGGACTTGGACTCCTGTCTCGCATAAAATGACTTGGATAATTTTGATCGTGTCTCGAAACGCGATAAGTACTGGGTCCGTTAAATTGCTCTCTTTGTCTGTTTTCCACATGCAAAGCTGCTTGCAGTGCTTCCTGTAAGTTTTTCGGATTTCGAACGTCTACATTTGTGGACATATCATCGGGTAAGCCTCTGATAACAGCATCCAATGCACAATCCCGAAGTGGGGAAATCATTATGTCTGCTTCGACTCCATATTTTTCGTCTAACGCTGCTTCAGCACCTGAGCAGAGAAGAGAGAGTCTGTCGTAAAATTCGTTAACTCCCTCCCCTCTTCTCATGCGAATTGAAGCAATTTCTTGTAAATACCATGGGTATGATTTTGATGCTAAAAATCTTTTCTTCAAGTGTTGGATTAAGTCTTTTAAATTATCAAATTGTAAATCGCGTACACTATCTCTTGCCGCACCCTTTAAACGTCCTAATATGGCTTGAATATATTTCTTTTGGCATGTTATTGGGACATAAGCAGCCCCATTTTGAATGTCTTGGATGAAATCGCGAATACGCATATTTTTCCCATCAAAAGGTTGAATATTCAATATTCCTTGTTGAAGCGCGATACATTCAGCAACATTTGTCACCATTTCGGTCGTGAGATTATGATCAATTTCTGTACCCATTGTTTGTTCGTCATTTTCATTACCCGAATTATTTTGGTGTCTCTTATTCCCTCCGTTTTCAGTCATGATTGTTTGAGTGAATGAAATCAAGAAGTTTTATATTATATTTATTTTTCTTTCCACCTATACAAAAATAAAAAAAAATTAAATATTCTGTCCTTTTGGTTGGATACAAAAAAAAAAAAAAATAAATTAATCAATTTAGAAAACTATTTTTTGTTTTATTAAGGTAACGTTTGTTTTTATAACAGAATGGGAGAGTGTGCCCACGCAGGAAACAGAATTCACAACTGTTCGTCCACTTATACAACTTAATTTTTGGTTTAATACGATTTTCCGTAAGGGAAGATATGACAAAAGTTTCAGCAGGGTTTTCTGATTTTTCTTCGCTAAAAAAGTAAACCTTATGTAGGGACGTTCCCTATTTCTTCAAAAAAATTCTTTTCGTAAAAATCTTCGACTACGCTCCTTACAAAAAATACTGGACCGATTTTGTGGTGTATTGAAAAAGTCGGTTTTGACAAGTCGTACTTTACGGTCAATGCTTCAAGGGTTGATCGTGGATTTTCTAAAATTTTAATGTCACCCTTTGGAAAGTCAAGATTAGGTACAATTTCTATTTTTGGAAAATATGAATTTATAACTGTTCTATTTGGAAACATTAGGTAAAATAAGAAAAAATATTGTCTTTAAAATTTATTGATTATCTAGGAGATTTTATGTTCTATATTTGTTTATTTATTATTTCTCTTTTTCTAGTAAAATCTTGAAATTTTTTTGTTTAAAATTTGCAAGTATTTCTTTGTGCTAATTTTATTAGGTCAGTTTCTGGAGAAGTTTCAGTGAAACCCGGAAATATCTCACTTATGATTCTCCTGAAAATATGCTCTACGTATCTTTTGCTTCGTTTTAGGGATAACTTGCGACTACGCCGTTGTTGTTTCATGAATAAATCTTTAAAATTATTCTATGGTCGTCACGGATTGGTTTTGGGTGTTCAATTGTATAGACAATTAGTAAAAATAAATAATAAAAAAAATATTGTTGGATTGCTTGGTGTTAAAATTTTGGACTGATGTTCGAACGTTGAATTAATTTAGTTCAACAATTTTTAAAAACAAATTATTTGTAGGGTAAGTAAACTGGGTTTAAAATTCAACAAGTGAATTCAAAGAATATTGTATTTATTTTTGTGAATTTAATTTTTGGGTATGTTCTTTTAGTTCTTGTTCTAATTCAGCAATTAAAGAGTTTAATTCTTGTTCCTTTTTAATTATTTTTACGGGGTCTGTTTCAGCAGGGGTTTTAGGGCAATCTGGAAATAATTCCCTTTTAATTGTTTTCCATTTTCGTTCAATAGCTCTTTTTTTGCTAGTTTCGCTATATCTTTTCCTTTTGTTTGCTTCCATGTACTTCAATTTTGGCCCGCTCCTTTTCTGTGGAACGGCTCAAAAAATAAGTAGATGTAATAACAAAAATACAACAAATTTAATTGAGAATAAATATATTATTGCTTGATTTTCGTCACTCTCAAACATTCAATAATAAAAGTAAGACACAAGCGTAGTTCAGCTCAAATGTCTTACAAAAATCAAAGCACCTTAAATCCATTCTTTAAAATTAGTAAAAAAAGGAAGCAAGACACAAGCGTAGTTCGGCTCAAATGTCTTACGAAATCAAAGCATAAAAACCTTTTCAATTATACAATTTATAAACTAATTAAAATTAATACACAAGCATTCAAAATATCTTAATCTTTGTCACTGATCAATTAAATCAGCGTAAGATTCTTTGATATTTTCAGTGACACAACTTACAAACTAAGACACAAGCGTAGTTCAGCTCAAGTGTCTTAAACAAAAATAAAAGCTTGTTTTTCACTCAAACAATTTATAAATTAAATTAAAATCTATTATTTAAAACTAATGATTTAAAAAAAGAACTAAGACACAAGTGTAGTTCAACTCAAATGTCTTAGCAAAAGAAAATAAAAGTAAGACACAAGCGTAGTTCAGCTCAAATGTCTTACAAAAAAAAAAAATTAAAAACTTATTCAATTATACAACTTATAAACTAATTAAAATTAATACACAAGCATTCAAAATATCTTAATCTTTGTCACTAAACAATTAAATCAGCGTAAGATTCTTTGATATTTTCATTGACACAACTTACAAACTAAGACACAAGCGTAGTTCAGCTCAAGTGTCTTAAACAAAAATAAAAGCTTGTATTATTTGGAGTCTAATATAACCAGAGTACGTTAAAAAAAAAATTTCTTTACACCTTGTTAAATTTCTGTAGTATTTTAAAAAAAATATTGTAGGATCGCGTATGTGTTTTTAATAATTTTTAATAATCTGGAAAGTGAGTTCCAATGCACAGGGCTTGATATGGTTTCCGTAACGTTGCGTGGTCGAGATTTAAAAAAAGAAGTTTTTAATTCTCTTCGGAGTTTGAGCTTTTTCGCACAAGTTGGTAAGACTTGTGCTTCATTTATTTTTAAGGTAGGTCTGTTATTGCTTCAACTCTACGGGAGCTGTCATTGCATTGTTTAATAAAAAAAAATCAAATACAGTACCGTCTGAAATTGTCAGTCCACCCATTTTTTAAGGTTTGAAAAACATCTTTAAACGTACAAAGTACAACTATTAAAATTTGTCTGTGTTTATTTCCTTAAAGTAGATAAAATTTTGAGGAAAATAAGGCCTGAGTGAAGTGAGTTAGTCAATTTTTCTTTGAAATATGTTAAAAAATGTTGAATTTTTAATGTTTTAGAAAAATTGAAATTACTCTCGAAATAATATAGGTTTCTTAAAGTTTCTATGCTTGTTTTAAAGGAAATTTTCTGGAAAATAAGACTGTTGCTTAGGCATTAACGTGCAATTTTTTTCCTAGCATATGCAAGGCTCGGAAGTTGGACCAAAAAATATAAAAAAATTATTGTTTATATCTTGATATCAAATACAGCTGTATAAAATAAACCAAGGTCATAATTGTCAATAACTTTCGAAAGGAAGTAATATAATATATATATTGGAATTTTAAAAATTATTTTTATGTCAAAATAGTGTCTTCAAAATTTGATTAATTTTTTGGTCCAACTTCCGAGCCTTGCATATGCTAGGAAAAAAATTGCACATTAATGCTTAAACAACAATGTTATTCTCCAGTAAATTCCCTTTAAAACAAGTATAGAAACTTTAAAAAACCTTTATTATTTCAAGAATAATTTCAATTTTTGTAAAACATTAAAAATTCCACATTTTTTAACATATTTCAATGAAAAATTAACTAACTCACTTCACTCAGGCTTGATTTTCCTCAAAATTTTATCTACTTTAAGGAAATAAACACAGAAAAATTTTAATAATTATACTTTGTACGTTTAAAGACGTTTTTTAAACCTTAAAAAATAGGTGGACTGACAATTACCGACGGTACTGTATATTAATTTATTTATTGTTGAAATTATTAATTAGGAAGGAAAGAAAACAAGAAGGATGAACAATGGGTATTGAAAAGATATAAAGTGTTTATTAAGATAAGTCAAAGTTTATAATTTAGTTATAATTTTAATTACAATATAAAATCTGTACTCTTACCGAGTAATCGTTTTTCAAGTTGGAATTTGTTGTTTTAATGTCACCAGGAGTATAATTGTAGTTTATCGAAACTCGAAATTTTACAATTAAATGTCACCGTTTGACTTAAAGTTTTACATCGAAGCCTTTAATCAAATCTTGAGTAATTCGGACAATCGATTCTACTTTAGATATTATTTTAACACTAAGTATTAAGAATCTAGTACCGGTTCAAAAATGAATTTAAAGGGCGTCAACCGATGGGACTTGAATTTAAAATCAACTTCACTCTTCGGTGGTTAGAAGTTAAATGTCGCAGAGGTCGAATTCTGGGGGAAAACTGACTTTCTTATATAGAGATGACCAGTGATTTGGTGTTGGTTTTCCCTTATTCATATCCAAATCATCGATGTATTACATAGATCGATGAGGTGGGGATGAACTAAGCTCAGGTCATCTCCAACAAGGAAGAAGAGTATAAGGGGTGGAGCTTACTATTGAGGTTGAATGAGATCATCGCATAGTCCCTTTGTTTTATATTATTTTCAGTATTTAAATAATTTGATCTCATAGATAATAATAAATACAAAAAAGGATAAAAACAACAACAATAATTGTTGTTATTTCCATCATCATTGTTGCTATAATAATGCCCCTTTTAACAATGTTTATTGACAAATGTGTATTTATTAATTTGTCTATTGTAGCATGTATTTATTTAATTTATATAATTTTCTTAATCCTTATTGTTAATAACCCAAATCTCAATTCAAAGAGGTTTGATTATATTTCAATAATAAGGAATCTAGCAAATATTTTATCTTTTTCCTCTCTTTTTCATTTTTCTTTCGTAAGTTGAACTCTTAATTCTTTGTTTATAATACGTGCGCGGGTTGACGCCGAGTCAGGAAGTGCATCGATCTCGAATTTTGTAGATCTATTCTACTAGCAATACAGGACAATTCTATCACATTGCACTCTGCACGTGACTAATAAAATATTAAGATTTGGTTTTGTCATGCATAAATAGGTTTCAATGTTGATTAATTTTACAAACTGCAATATAACAAAATAAAACAGTTTATAAAATCAACAATATAAATTTTGCAATATAATTATAATTAAAATTAACTATTTATTTCAAGTATAAGAAAAGTGATATTATTTTAAGTTTGATATTTAAATTGTAATATTCATAGATATAAAAATATTGATAGAAAATTGATTATATAAATGAAATTCTGTAAGAAGCAGAGTACAAGACCTAAGAATCTTCTTCGATTCTCTCTTGTTCTTATTTTCTTTTCGCGTATGAAACCAGAACTTTTAACTTGGTTTGATATTTTATCATTTTTATGCAAAAACTAAGTTGAGGTCTTTATATTTTGTAAACTAATTTGAGGACTTTATAATTTGAAGACTAAGTTGAGGACTTTATAATTTGATGACTAAGTTTAGCACTTTATATTGTAAAACTAAGTTGAGGTCTTTATATTTTGTGGACTAATTTAAGGACTTTAAATTTTTAGGACTAAGTTAAGGACTCTATATTTTTAGGACTTAATGGAGGACTTTATAATTTAAGGATTCAGTTGATGACATTATAATTTGAGGACTAAGTTGAGGACTTTATAATTTGAGGACTAAGTTGAAAACTTTATTATTTGAGGACTAAGTTGAGCACTTTATAATGTAAAACTAAGTTGAGGTCTTTATATTTTGTGGACTAAGTTGAGGACTTCATAATTTGAGGACTATTTCGTGTACTTTATAATTTGGGGATTCAGTTGATGACTTTATAATTTGAGGACTAAATGGAGGACTTGATATATTAAGGACTAAGTTGAGGACTTTATAATCTAAGGACTAAGTTAAGCACTTTTTACTTTGAGGACTACGTTGAGAACTTTATAATTTTAGGACTAAGTTAAGTACTTTATATTTTGAGGACTATGTTACGTACTTAATATTTTGAGGACTAATCGAGCACTTTATAGTTTAAGGACTAAGTTGAGGACTTTATATTTTAAGGTCTAAGTTGAGGACTTTATATTTGTAGATTAAGTTAAAAACTTTATTATTTGAGGACTAAGTTGAGCACTTTATAATGTAAAACTAAGTTGAGGTCTTTATATTTTGTGGACTAAGTTGAGGACTTCTTACTTTGAGGACTATTTCGAGTACTTTATAATTTGGGGATTCAGTTGAGGACTTTATAATTTGAGGACTAGTTTGAGCACTTTATATTTTGAGGACTTAGTTAACTACTTTATATTTTGTGAAATAAATGGAGGAATTGATATATTAAAGACTAAGTTGAGGACTTTATATTTTGAGCACAAAGTTTAGACATTTATAATTTGAGCACTAAGTTGAGGACTTTATAATTTAAGGACTAAATTGAGGACTTTATCTTTTGCGGACTAAGTTGAGGACTTTTTAATTTGAGGACTAATTTAAGCACTTTATATTTTGAGGACTATGTCAAGTACTTAATATTTTGAGGACTAATCGAGCACTTTAAAGTTTGAGGACTATGTTAAGTACTTAATATTTTGAGGACTAATTCAAGCACTTTATAGTTTGAGGACTAAGTTGAGAACTTTATATTTTGAGCACAAAGTTTAGACATTTATAATTTGAGCAATAAGTTGAGGACTTTATAATTTAAGGACTAAATTGAGGACTTTATCTTTTGCGGACTAAGTTGAGGACTTTTTAATTTGAGGACTAATTTAAGCACTTTATATTTTGAGGACTATGTTAAGTACTTAATATTTTGAGGACTAATCGAGCACTTTAAAGTTTGAGGACTATGTTAAGTACTTAATATTTTGAGGACTAATTCAAGCACTTTATAGTTTGAGGACTAAGTTGAGGACTTTATACTTCGAGGACTAAGTTGTGAACTTTATATTTTGAGGACTAAGTTGAGGACTATGTTAAGGACTTTATAATTTAAGGATTTAGTTAAACGGTGTATAATTTGAAGACTAAATTGAGGACTTGATATATTGATGACTAAGTTGAGGACTTTATATTTGAAGACTAAGTTGAAAACTTTATTATTTGATGACTAAGTTGAGCACTTTATATTTTGAGGACTAAATGGAGGACTTGATATATTAAGGAGTTAGTTGAAGACTTTATATTTTGAGGACTATGTTGAGGACTTTATAATTTGAGGACTAAATTTAGGACTTGATATATTCAGGACTAAGTTAAGGACTTTATAATTTAAGGACTAAGTTAAGAACTTTATATTTTAAGGACTAAATTAATGACTTGATATATTGAGGACTAAGTTGAGGACTTTATAATTTGAGGAATAAGTTGAGTACTTTATAATTTAAGGATTATGTTGAGCACTTTATAATTTAGGGATTCAGTTGAGGTCTTTATAATATGAGGACTAAGATTAGCAGTTTATATTTTGAGTTCTAACTTAAGCACTTTATATTTAGCGGATTAAATGGAGGACTTGATATATTGAGGACTAAAGTGAGGACTTTATATTTTGAGGACTAAGTTGTGGACTTTATAATTTAAGGATTTAGTTGATGACTTTATATATTGAGGACTATGTTGAGGACTAACTTGAGCACTTTATATTTCGAGGATAAAGTTGAGGACTTTATACTTGAGGACTAAGTTGAAAACTTTATAATTTAAGGATTAAGTTGAGGGCTTTATATTTTAAGGACTAAGTTTAGGACTTTATCTTTTGAGGACTAAGTTGAGGACTTTATAATTTGAGGACTAACTTAAGCACTTTATATTTTGAGGACTAAGTTAAGTACTTAATATTTTGAGGACTAAATTAAGGAGTTGATATATCGATGACAAAGTTGAGGACTTTATAGTCTAAGGACTAAGTTAAGCACTTTTTACTTTGAGGACTACGTTGAGAACTTTATAATTTTAGGACTAAGTTAAGCACTTTATATTTTGTGGACTAAGTTGAGGACTTTATAATTTGAGGACTAAATTTAGGACTTGATATATTCAGGACTAAGTTAAGGACTTTATAACTTAAGGACTAAGTTAAGGACTTTATACTTTTAGGACTCAGTTGAGGAATTTATAATTTGAGGACTAAGTTGAGCACTTTTTATTTTGAAGACTAAGTAAAGTGCTTTATATTGTAAGGACTAAATTTAGGACTTGATATATTGAGAACTAAAATGAGGATTTAATAATGTAAGGACTAAGTTGAGCACTTCATAATTTAAGGAATATGTTCAGCATTTTATAATTTAGGGATTCAGTTGAGGTCTTTATAATATGAGGACTAAGATTAGCACTTTATATTTTGAGTTCTAAACTTAAGCGCTTTATATTTTGCAGATTTAATGGACGACTTGATATATTAAGGATTAAAGTGAGGACTTTATATTTTGAGGATTAAGTTGTGGACTTTATAATTTAAGGATTCAGTTGATGACTTTATATTTGAGGACTAAGTTAAGGACTTTATAATTTGAGGACTAACTTGAGCACTTTATATTTCGAGGACTAAGTTGAGGACTTTATACTTGAGGACTAAGTTGAAAACTTTATAATTTGAGGACTATGTTAAGGACTTTATAATTTAAGGATTTAGTTAAGGACTTTATATTTTAAGGACTAAATTAATGACTTGATATATTGAGGACTAAGTTGAGGACTTTATAATTTGAGGAATAAGTTGAGTACTTTATAATTTAAGGATTATGTTGAGCACTTTATAATTTAGGGATTCAGTTGAGGTCTTTATAATATGAGGACTAAGATTAGCAGTTTATATTTTGAGTTCTAACTTAAGCACTTTATATTTAGCGGATTAAATGGAGGATTTGATATATTGAGGACTAAAGTGAGGACTTTATATTTTGAGGACTAAGTTGTGGACTTTATAATTTAAGGATTCAGTTGATGACTTTATATATTGAGAACTAAGTTGAGGACTAACTTGAGCAATTTATATTTCGAGGATAAAGTTGAGGACTTTATACTTGAGGACTAAGTTGAAAACTTTATAATTTGAGGACTAAGTTGAGCACGTTATAATTTAAGGATTAAGTTGAGGGCTTTATATTTTGAGGACTAAGTTTAGGACTTTATCTTTTGAGGACTAAGTTGAGGACTTTATAATTTAAGGACTAACTTAAGCACTTTATATTTTGAGGACTATGTTACGTACTTAATATTTTGAGGACTAATCGAGCACTTTATAGTTTGAGGACTAAGTTGAGGACTTTATATTTTAAGGTCCAAGTTGAGGACTTTATATTTGAGGACTAAGTTGAAAACTTTATTATTTGAGGGCTAAGTTGAGCACTTTATAATGTAAAACTAAGTTGAGGTATTTATATTTTGTGGACTAAGTTGAGGAATTTATTATTTCATTCATTAGTCCAAAAATTTGACTTTAAAATCACTGGTAAGTTTCGATCAGAATTTCACTCTCACACACACTCTAGGAACTAGAAATTATAAAATTACACGTTGACTTGTTGACACGATGTTTTTTAAAAACTTTTATACATTTTTTTACTGGCGTGGTGACCTTCAATTTGTTAAATGTCTGTAAATGTTTAATTTATGTTAAAATATCTTCGTTTTTTTAACTACAAAAACATTCCAAAAACAAATGCGGTATGTATGTATACCCTAACCTAAGATTTGTCACATGTTTCAGTGAAGTAAAAAATAATTCGATTTTTTTGTCTTAATTTTAGTCCTGAAGAGCCATGTTAATGGCGAAATGCATCGACTAGAGTTTTTTGGGTATTAAAAAATATACTTAAAATCTTAAAAATTTTATAAGCTTTTATTGAAAAAGACCAAAGGCCACAAATCCTTACCACCAAATTTAAAATAACGGTCTTAAAAGAATTTTCACTAAAGACTTTTTTTTTTTAAAAGTACATATTTTTAACTAAAACATGTGTAAGTTTCATCAAAATATCTTTATAATATTTTGAGATATTAACAATTTTGTTAAATTAATGTTGATATTCAAAATGGCGTATCTTCTAAAATTTTGAATTTTTTAAAAATCATTTGGAGGGAAAAAGTTTCTCATATAGCAGTATAATACCACGAAGTTTCAAGAAAATCGATGAACCCTTTGACAACTCTGACATTTCTGACGTGAAAAGGACCTATTTTATTAAATTTACTTTAATAATTCTCAAATGGGACTCATCGTGAAAAAACTCATCTCATCAAAAACTCCCTCATTTAGTTTGGCATCAGAGACCTCAGGGAATTTTTGTTCTAGGTATTTAAAACATTTTCCATTTTTATCTAAACTCTTAACAAACTGTTTTGCTGCTCCTAGTTTAATGTGCAATGGTGGAAGCAATACCTTTGAGGAATGAATCAATGGCTTCCTAATGATATTTTTCGATCCTGGTTTAAAAGATTTTCTTTTTGGCCATTCCTTTTTTTTTTGTAATGATTCTTTCTATCTCTACTATCCCACAGCCACAAAAAACAGGGCGTTTTTGTGAAACCTGCTTGTTGTCCAAGCATAATACTTAAGATTTTAAAATCACCACAAATTTGCCAGTTATGTTCTTGATATTTTATTTTATCTAAAACTAGTTTTACAGATTCATAGCTTTCTTTAAGTTCTGTAGAATGAGCCATAGGAATCGAACCATAAATATTAGTATTATGAAGTAATACTGCTTTTAAACTTCTTTTAGAAGAGTCTTTGAATAACCTCCAATCTTCATCTTTGTATACGCCAGGTTTTAATTGATCCATTAACCCATTAATGTCAGAACAATATACCAATGACTGCTTTTTGTCTTCTGTGAAATATTTTCTGAATTCCTTTTCCCTATCGCGATAAAAGGAAGATGTAGTTCCTTTCGATAGCATTTTTTTCTTCTTAAGAACTGATGCAAGATATTCTGCAACATCTTTTGGTAGTTATAAATCTCTGATAAGATTGCTGAGTTCTTCTTGTGTGAACTTTTCAGGTATTTCTTCTTCCTGTTCACCAGTTGGAATGTAATAGTCATCGTTGTCATCAATACTCATGTCGTCATCTATATCACTAAATACATCTTCTACTTTTGAACAGTCGATTTCAAAATTTTTTGAAGAAGAAGGTGTATCACAAAAAATTTCTGGTTTTGTTACAGTTGTCACATCAGCGTACAATATTTTTCCTTTATTCTTGTTATTATAACCTTCTACATTGGTCATGCAAAAGTAACAATCTTCTTGTTTCAATGGTTTTTTCCACAGCATTGGTTTTTTAAATTTAAAGTACTTATCCTCCTTAGTATTATTCCAACGAGTTAACATTATGTGACAGGATAAGCAAATTTTGTGTGGAACCCAATTTTCATTTTGATCGGCTATCTCTAAATCAAAGCAATCTTTGTAAATTTGTCTAATATTGTCATTGATTGGTTTACAATTCTTTAGAACATCGAACTGTCCTCATATATAACAAAATGCATCTGCATTGCTATTGCATATGTGTTTTGATCTTAATGCTTTAAAATTAATTTTTAAAGCATTTGAAGTTTTTGTGTTGTTTTGATTTTGAAAAGCCATGATTTATTGAATAGCCCGCACGTTAGGGATCCTGGTCCGATCGCAGGCGAGTCCACCGTCCTAGGGGTGATAACTCTCATACCTCCCCAGGCCTAAGTATGAGAGCTTTCCGACTTTGACGAGGACAATGTCAACTCGTCGTCGGACACACTACGGTATCATCCTCACACCCTAACGCCCACCTGCAAGGCAGCGCGCCTACGCTGGCTTCGTTACTTCGATAAACAGGAAGCGAATCATTCTACACATCCCCTTTCGGGGCAGTTGTCATCGCCTACTACATTTATCGAAGCAGCAGGATTTAAATTGTGCCAAAGCTCAATAAGAACGTTAGACATAGAATAACAATGATATGTCCATCAGGAATAAGATGCAGAATGGAACAATGTACTTTCTTATTTGGCTTTTGCACCAAACATATCCAATCTGTTACCAAGGAATATTTTATGATAAAATTGTAATAGAAGTCATATTTGAAAATGTGAGAAACTCGCCTCGAAATCACACTCAACAACTTAAAAACCTGAAGATACCAAATTTCATAAAAATTTCGAAAATATGACGTCAGATTCGCAATCAGCGACCCAAAAAACCCCCAGATACCAAGTTTGAAGTAAATCTTCAAATTTTTTCAAAATTCGTCCGCCATATTGGATCCGCCATTTTGAATTTTAAAAATCTAACTTCAGATTCGTAATCAGCGACCCAAAAAACCCCCAGATACCAAGTTTGAAGTAAATCCATAAATTTTTTTAAAAAATCGCCTAATTCTCAAAATTCGACATGTTTTTTGAGGTTAGAAAAAAATCCTGACGTGATGGAGCAAAATGGACTTCTGATTTGTGTTCAGCGCGTCAAAATACATAGGGCTAGGGTATTCCGGTCAAAAGTACATGACACTTTTTTTTTGTGGGGCTGTGTAATGCAACTGCTACGGTACTTTTGTAATGAATAATTATTAAAACATTTTTTGCAGTTTGCGAAACATAGGTCTTTTATTGCAGTACAATATAAATGTGTGAAAGAATTTATGAAAAGTATTAAGAACACAACATATGATAGATGTCGATAGCTGTAATGTTTCATAACCAATCACTTAAATCGTCATTTTGGTTGTCATCAACTACTTCCTTGGGTTCAGCGTGTAAACGCTCAGGTAATTTAAAAGCAGATTCCACTTCTTCGTAAATAACAACAAACCGCTCACATTTGGAAATAAGTCTTTGTCGATCCAAAAATTTTGAATAAGTTACAGCAAAAACTTGAAAAGCGTCACTAGGAATGGATAATGGATTTTTTCGTATTTCCTGTATTCTATTTTTTGAAAATAAAGAAAGATCTTTATAAATTCCTAAATTGGCGTCTGAAAATCTTTGTTTAAGTTCTGCAGTTATACAATCAAGACAATAATAAAAAGTGTTAACTTTGAAGGACTCCAATGGATTTTCGATTTGCTCATCTGAAGCTAATTCTCCTGGCATCATTTTTTTTGCCTTAACCGTGCTTTTGGAAGCGGCGTGATGCTTTCAATTGAACTTTTAAATACAAATTCTTTGTATTCTTTCTGAATTCGATTAAAATTTTTTTCTGATCTCAATTTTTCAAGATTTTTTGTATTCTTTTCAATGACACTTCCTGCAACTAATAAATCTAAATCCGTTTTTTTAAAAAGAAAATTCATGGGTCCTAATTCTTCAAAAATATGCTTAAAAAGAAATGCAGTCATAAAAAACACTTCAGATTGAAAATAATCTATTAATCCTCTAGCCGTAGCTTTGATTTTAGATTCAGTTTCGACTGCAGAATTAACGTCCTTCAATACATCTAATAAAGCATCGAAGGTTTTCAATGCTGTTAATAACGATTTTTCTTGTGACATCCATCGAGTTGTAGAAACACGCTTTAATCTTCGTATTCTATTTTTAAGATTTCTATCTTTTTGATATTCTTCAAACTTCTCTACTCGCTTTTTACTGCCGCAAACAATGACAAATGCTGTTTCTAAATTGGAAAATAAATTGATGGAATTTATGCAACATGCTGTCGCATCTTTTACGATTAGTGCCAATCTGTGGGCGTAGCACCAAATATAAATCGCTCTTGGATTTTCGGTAATTATATGGGCTTGAACTCCATTCTCCTCACCTCGCATATTAGAAGCTCCATCATAAGACTGTGCAACTAAATTGTTTTTCCAATCAAGATCAAGTTCCTCACAAATGGATTTAAACTTTTCAAATAATTGTCCACCTGTCGTGAAAGTACATTTGTTCACTGATAGTAAGCGTTCTGAAACTGTACCTGAATTTCCATTAACGTAACGAACTACAAAACAATGCTATTCTTTTCTACCTTTATCAAAAGTTGTGTCCATGCATACACTGAACATTGGTGCTTCTTTTAATTCTTCGACAATACAGTTTCTTATGAAGTTTGCCACACAATTTAGAAGTTCATTTTGTCGACGCCAATACAACAAGGAATTTCTTTCATTATTTGTAGTTAATGAATTCATATACATATTCATAGCTGGCGAATATTCTGACAAAAGCATTATTAGGTCAAGAAAATTCCCGTGTAGTCTATCTTTTAGTGAATCTCTATGTCCCCTGAAAGCTATGCAATGCCGAGCTAGGTACAATGTTGAATCAATTAAATGTCTTACTACTTCACGATTAGTTGCAATGGTTTGATTTCGACTTTTTTGCAAGCTAGGTAAAAGTGGAACGGACACTTCCTTAATCGTAGCTTTAACTGTGGCATCAGCATGTTTCGAGGAAGTTTCATGTAAAATTATAGACTGATTGAGTTTAACCCAGTTATTAAATCCGTTTGTTGTCCATACTTTTTCACCATTGTTTGCAAACAACATACAATGTAAACAAAAAATTTTTTCTTCAGATATAGAATAAGACAACCAGTTTCTTTTTGATGATGTCAGATCCGCAAGTTTTTTAAAATAATACACATGATGAAAGTGTCTGTTACTTTTATTTCGAGGAAACTGTTTTCCAGGAAGATCTTCAGGAGCTGGTTGACACGGTCCCAGTTTAAGAATATAATCTACCAAGTCACGAGGATATCTTGTACATTTACTAAATTTAGCAGGATCATTTTGCTTTAAGGAAGCACATTCTATCTGATCGGTTAAAATTTGGTCATTGTTTTGAACATCTAATGTGAGATCATCAGCAAGCATTACTGAAAAAAAGCATCAATTTTAGTATAAAAAACATTTTAAAACTAAACTATAAAATAGAGGCGATCAATACAGAAAGAGCATAAGTTATGCACTGATCGCCATAATTATATTTTAATTTAATTTACAAATTTCGTATTCTTTAAAATTTTCAATTTTTCAATTTTTGGTTTTTTCTAAATTATTACCCAAACTCATCTATTTATTAGAATCATGTATTCAAAAACTGATATATTACCTGGACAATTTTCTTCTTCAGCTGAATAGGATATTTCCACAGAAGGCTTGTCAATTGTTTTATTTAAAGTTGTACTTGTTAAGCTTGTATTTTCTTCGCTAATATTTTCATCTAATAATGTACAAAAGTGTTTGAATATAGTTACTCAGGGTAAAAATATTAAAAATAAATTTAATTAGACCTTAGTTTTATTGAAACAACTAAATTTAAACGAATTAGCTTTATATATTTATATATTTAAAATTTTTTATATTACCAAGATCGCTTCTTTCTTTAGCTGGATATGATATTGCTTCACAATCAGTAGATTTGTCAATTGTTATTTCATCTGTGATAGCACTTGTTCAGCTGGTATTTTCTTCGCCAAAATGTTCATCTGATTATGTACAAAAATATTGGAATATAAATATAATTGTATCGCCTGATAGGTTCAGAATAAAATTATGTAATTTTTTTACTTTCTTACAACATGTTTGTATAAAAAAATTAAAAGAAAACATAAAAGCTTTTCAGATGTATTCAATAATGTCTCAGCTTAGATTTGAGTCTTTATAAGTTAATAAATTAATCTACATTGCTTTATGAAATTTCTTTAAAAATGTCCGAGCATATTTTCGTCGAAAATTTTTCGAAGTTAATTCAAAATAAAATTGATAAACATTTTTTAAGTCTTAGAAACTTAAATTAACGCTCAGATTTACATTCTGTGGCTGAAAGTTAAAAGAGTATAACTCGAATTTTTTCATTTTGAGATAAGATCAGATTTCTATACATTTCGATATGCATTTTATAGTATCATAATTGCAAAATGATAAAAATATTTATTTACGAAGTAAATATTGTATTAATTAATGACTTAATTCTATTTTTGTCGTCGATAGAATATTGTAACGACACAACTCCATTCAGGCTATGAAAAACAATTGACGCTTTTAAAAAATCACAGATTCTACGTAATTTGTTTAATAATAGTAATAATAATAATAATATAATATACAATAATGCTAAAATCATATATAAACCTAAAAATTTGATGTTTAAACAAGAGTTTAAGCCATTATTTGAAAATGACATTTTAATACAAATTGCAGTTAATTCGATATTACAATTTAAATTATAAAAACGACATAACTCCAACAAAAGTATGATGTTGTGATGGAAAAATACTAAATTTCTTTAAACTCTATGCGTTCTATTAAATTTGATAAACGTATTTTAAAAATACATTATATAATAATACTTAATTTAAAACACTAAACACATTTGTTGATTTTTCGATTTCACAGAACTAAGAAAAAATGAAAATTCATTTATCTCGAAACCATAAAAATGGATGAGTTATGTTCTTTTACCTTTCAGCCACCAATTAATGATTCTAAAATATCTATTTTTCCTCAATTTTTCTGAATTATGCAAAACATTTTTGATAATTTCAAACATCCTGAACATTATTTAAAAAATTTGCGTATGATTATAAAAGTATAGCGTATTAAATACTGTGCAAAAGAAAATCTGAAATCTCACGCGTTTTTCTAATCGTCAGTGGTCAAATCATTTATTATTACATATTATTAATTTTAAGAATTTATACAATATTATTTTTATTTTATTATAAAATATTTATTTTATTATTTTATTACTTTACAACAACTACGTAGAAATAAAGACTCATTACCTACTTCAACACGTTTATTATTAGTTAAATCACTAATTCTTCCATTTTTTGATTATTGTTGCCCGGTTTATGATGATATCAGTAATGACTTGAATCAAAAACTCGAAAGATCCTTAAATGCTTGCATTCGTTTTGTTTATAACCTTCCAAAATCTGAACATATAACGCAATATAAAATTAAATCTGGATTGCTAGATGTCGCAACTCGTCGAAAATTTTTTATAGGCAACTTACTTATTTCAATATTTAAAACTGAGACTCCTAATTACTTGCTTAATTTTTTCGAGTTCAAGAATCTAAGTGACTCAATTTATAACAGGCTTAGAGAAAGAAAAAACATCTTAATTATACCACCGCACCGTACTTGCAATGTGCAGAGGTCTTTTATAGTTAGGGGTGCTAGGCTATGGAATAAACTTGATGCTGATATAAGAGAAGCTCCAGACAGCTCAAGCTTTAAAAGCTGATCTTATATCAGCATCAAGTTTATTCCATAGCCTAGCACCCCTAACTATAAAAGACCTCTGCACATTGCAAGTACGGTGCGGTGGTATAATTAAGATGTTTTTTCTTTCTCTAAGCCTGTTATGAATTGAGTCATTTAGATTCTTGAACTCGAAAAAATTAAGCAAGTAATTAGGAGTTTCAGTTTTAAATATTGAAAAAAGTAAGTTGCCTATAAAAAATTTTCGACGAGTTGCGACTTCTAGCAATCCAGATTTAATTCTATATTGCGTTATATTTTCAGATTTTGGAAGGTTATAAACAAAACGAATGCAAGCATTTAAGGATCTTTCGAGTTTTTGATTCAAGTCATTACTGATATCATCATAAACCGGGCAACAATAATCAAAAAATGGAAGAATTAGCGATTTAACTAATAATAAACGTGTTGAAGTAGGTAATGAGTCTTTATTTCTACGTAGTTGTTGTAAAGTAATAAAATAATAAAATAAATATTTTATAATAAAATAAAAATATTATTGTGTAAATTCTTAAAATTAATAATATGTAATAATAAATGATTTGACCACTGACGATTAGAAAAACGCGTGAGATTTCAGATTTTCTTTTGCACAGTATTTAATACGCTATACTTTTATAATCATACGCAAATTTTTTAAATAATGTTCAGGATGTTTGAAATTATCAAAAATGTTTTGCATAATTCAGAAAAATTGAGGAAAAATAGATATTTTAGAATCATTAATTGGTGGCTGAAAGGTAAAAGAACATAACTCATCCATTTTTATGGTTTCGAGATAAATGAATTTTCATTTTTTCTTAGTTCTGTGAAATCGAAAAATCAACAAATGTGTTTAGTGTTTTAAATTAAGTATTATTATATAATGTATTTTTAAAATACGTTTATCAAATTTAATAGAACGCATAGAGTTTAAAGAAATTTAGTATTTTTCCATCACAACATCATACTTTTGTTGGAGTTATGTCGTTTTTATAATTTAAATTGTAATATCGAATTAACTGCAATTTGTATTAAAATGTCATTTTCAAATAATGGCTTAAACTCTTGTTTAAACATCAAATTTTTAGGTTTATATATGATTTTAGCATTATTGTATATTATATTATTATTATTATTACTATTATTAAACAAATTACGTAGAATCTGTGATTTTTTAAAAGCGTCAATTGTTTTTCATAGCCTGAATGGAGTTGTGTCGTTACAATATTCTATCGACGACAAAAATAGAATTAAGTCATTAATTAATACAATATTTACTTCGTAAATAAATATTTTTATCATTTTGCAATTATGATACTATAAAATGCATATCGAAATGTATAGAAATCTGATCTTATCTCAAAATGAAAAAATTCGAGTTATACTCTTTTAACTTTCAGCCACAGAATGTAAATCTGAGCGTTAATTTAAGTTTCTAAGACTTAAAAAATGTTTATCAATTTTATTTTGAATTAACTTCGAAAAATTTTCGACGAAAATATGCTCGGACATTTTTAAAGAAATTTCATAAAGCAATGTAGATTAATTTATTAACTTATAAAGACTCAAATCTAAGCTGAGACATTATTGAATACATCTGAAAAGCTTTTATGTTTTCTTTTAATTTTTTTATACAAACATGTTGTAAGAAAGTAAAAAAATTACATAATTTTATTCTGAACCTATCAGGCGATACAATTATATTTATATTCCAATATTTTTGTACATAATCAGATGAACATTTTGGCGAAGAAAATACCAGCTGAACAAGTGCTATCACAGATGAAATAACAATTGACAAATCTACTGATTGTGAAGCAATATCATATCCAGCTAAAGAAAGAAGCGATCTTGGTAATATAAAAAATTTTAAATATATAAATATATAAAGCTAATTCGTTTAAATTTAGTTGTTTCAATAAAACTAAGGTCTAATTAAATTTATTTTTAATATTTTTACCCTGAGTAACTATATTCAAACACTTTTGTACATTATTAGATGAAAATATTAGCGAAGAAAATACAAGCTTAACAAGTACAACTTTAAATAAAACAATTGACAAGCCTTCTGTGGAAATATCCTATTCAGCTGAAGAAGAAAATTGTCCAGGTAATATATCAGTTTTTGAATACATGATTCTAATAAATAGATGAGTTTGGGTAATAATTTAGAAAAAACCAAAAATTGAAAAATTGAAAATTTTAAAGAATACGAAATTTGTAAATTAAATTAAAATATAATTATGGCGATCAGTGCATAACTTATGCTCTTTCTGTATTGATCGCCTCTATTTTATAGTTTAGTTTTAAAATGTTTTTTATACTAAAATTGATGCTTTTTTTCAGTAATGCTTGCTGATGATCTCACATTAGATGTTCAAAACAATGACCAAATTTTAACCGATCAGATAGAATGTGCTTCCTTAAAGCAAAATGATCCTGCTAAATTTAGTAAATGTACAAGATATCCTCGTGACTTGGTAGATTATATTCTTAAACTGGGACCGTGTCAACCAGCTCCTGAAGATCTTCCTGGAAAACAGTTTCCTCGAAATAAAAGTAACAGACACTTTCATCATGTGTATTATTTTAAAAAACTTGCGGATCTGACATCATCAAAAAGAAACTGGTTGTCTTATTCTATATCTGAAGAAAAAATTTTTTGTTTACATTGTATGTTGTTTGCAAACAATGGTGAAAAAGTATGGACAACAAACGGATTTAATAACTGGGTTAAACTCAATCAGTCTATAATTTTACATGAAACTTCCTCGAAACATGCTGATGCCACAGTTAAAGCTACGATTAAGGAAGTGTCCGTTCCACTTTTACCTAGCTTGCAAAAAAGTCGAAATCAAACCATTGCAACTAATCGTGAAGTAGTAAGACATTTAATTGATTCAACATTGTACCTAGCTCGGCATTGCATAGCTTTCAGGGGACATAGAGATTCACTAAAAGATAGACTACACGGGAATTTTCTTGACCTAATAATGCTTTTGTCAGAATATTCGCCAGCTATGAATATGTATATGAATTCATTAACTACAAATAATGAAAGAAATTCCTTGTTGTATTGGCGTCGACAAAATGAACTTCTAAATTGTGTGGCAAACTTCATAAGAAACTGTATTGTCGAAGAATTAAAAGAAGCACCAATGTTCAGTGTATGCATGGACACAACTTTTGATAAAGGTAGAAAAGAATAGCATTGTTTTGTAGTTCGTTACGTTAATGGAAATTCAGGTACAGTTTCAGAACGCTTACTATCAGTGAACAAATGTACTTTCACGACAGGTGGACAATTATTTGAAAAGTTTAAATCCATTTGTGAGGAACTTGATCTTGATTGGAAAAACAATTTAGTTGCACAGTCTTATGATGGAGCTTCTAATATGCGAGGTGAGGAGAATGGAGTTCAAGCCCATATAATTACCGAAAATCCAAGAGCGATTTATATTTGGTGCTACGCCCACAGATTGGCACTAATCGTAAAAGATGCGACAGCATGTTGCATAAATTCCATCAATTTATTTTCCAATTTAGAAACAGCATTTGTCATTGTTTGCGGCAGTAAAAAGCGAGTAGAGAAGTTTGAAGAATATCAAAAAGATAGAAATCTTAAAAATAGAATACGAAGATTAAAGCGTGTTTCTACAACTCGATGGATGTCACAAGAAAAATCGTTATTAACAGCATTGAAAACCTTCGATGCTTTATTAGATGTATTGAAGGACGTTAATTCTGCAGTCGAAACTGAATCTAAAATCAAAGCTACGGCTAGAGGATTAATAGATTATTTTCAATCTGAAGTGTTTTTTATGACTGCATTTCTTTTTAAGCATATTTTTGAAGAATTAGGACCCATGAATTTTCTTTTTAAAAAAACGGATTTAGATTTATTAGTTGCAGGAAGTGTCATCGAAAAGAATACAAAAAATCTTGAAAAATTGAGATCAGAAAAAAATTTTAATCGAATTCAGAAAGAATACAAAGAATTTGTATTTAAAAGTTCAATTGAAAGCATCACGCCGCTTCCAAAAGCACGGTTAAGGCAAAAAAAATGATGCCAGGAGAATTAGCTTCAGTTGAGCAAATCGAAAATCCATTGGAGTCCTTCAAAGTTAACACTTTTTATTATTGTCTTGATTGTATAACTGCAGAACTTAAACAAAGATTTTCAGACGCCAATTTAGGAATTTATAAAGATCTTTCTTTATTTTCAAAAAATAGAATACAGGAAATACGAAAAAATCCATTATCCATTCCTAGTGACGCTTTTCAAGTTTTTGCTGTAACTTATTCAAAATTTTTGGATCGACAAAGACTTATTTCCAAATGTGAGCGGTTTGTTGTTATTTACGAAGAAGTGGAATCTGCTTTTAAATTACCTGAGCGTTTACACGCTGAACCCAAGGAAGTAGTTGATGACAACCAAAATGACGATTTAAGTGATTGGAGTGGGGATGAAGATTTTCTATCAGAGAGTGACAAAGAAACAGAGGAACTTTGTCTTGATAAGGATTCATTGAATCACGGAAATAGTTTAGTGAGAACGTTTCAAATTTTTTGCCAAAATAATTTATCCTTGATTTTTCCAACGTTGTATGTAGCTTTGAAAATAGCCGTAACAATTCCGGTAGCAAGTGCATCTTGCGAAAGAAGTTTTTCAAAGCTGAAACTCATTAAAACAAGGCTCAGAAGCACAATGTCTGACAATCGCCTAAGTGATCTCATGGTGATCAGTTGCGAGCAAGACATACCGATAGACAAAGAGCGACTTACAGATATGTTTGCTGAAAAAGCACAAGTATTATCAAAAATGTTATGTTATTAAAACTCTTATAAGATACTTTTATTACTTGATGGCTGTTCTAGATTAGCTTCTGTTTTTTATAAAACTTTATCTATAAGTCTGCTAAAGGCATCAGTAAGTAAAAACGTGGTGATGAAGCTATTATTAAATGCTTATATTTCATGTTAATTTTTATAGTAATAGATTAGCATTTCTTTTTAGAAAGATGCCAACTAGTCAGTTAAAAGGCATCTATACCAAAGTATCGAAAATGTTAGGTTATGAAACATTACAGCTATCGACATCTATCATATGTTGTGTTCTTAATACTTTTCATAAATTCTTTCACACACTTATATTGTACTGCAATAAAAGACCTATGTTTCGCAAACTGCAAAAAATGTTTTAATAATTATTCATTACAAAAGTACCGCAGCAGTTGCATTATCAGTGTTGCCACAGGTGAGGGATACTCGTAATAAAATATTTGTGGCAACCCTGATTATCATCGGTAATATTGTATATATATTTACGCACACATATGTACTTCTTTTTTTTTTTGCTTGTTAAAAATGTAGGGGTGGGTGGGTACCTCCGTGTAGGGTTGGCTCCGCCTCCGGCAGGGAATTTTTGTGCCACTGGGCACGCAGTATAACTGTCTATATTTTAGGGTACATTGTATCCAATATGTTTATGATTAAATAATTTTAAATGGAAATAAAATCGCAAACATTTTAGTAATTAATTTTTAAAATTCTTCTGTCGAAACTGTTATACGTGTATAAGGGCGATTCCATTTTAAATTTACAGTCCACATTTTAAAATTTTAAATTGATTAAATCTATTTCTTATTTATTTCTTATAAAAAAATATTAGATACGTATTTATATATTTTTATATAAGTGGCCAAATTTTCGAGTTATAAATTTTCAAAATTCTAGATTTTTAATAGTAGACCTATTTTAATTACATATAACTCTGAACCTATTGATTTTAGAAAATAATTGCCAATGCGTAAAAAGTTAAGCTTTTCTTTAACTTTTAAAAACTGTTTATAAAAAAAAAAATAATATTTTTTAATTTAAAAAAACCATTTTTTAGGAACAAATTTTTTTTTCAAATTTAGACCAAACTAAAAAATTATTTTTTTTATATGCATACCTCGAAATGTCAAGAACATTTTACAAAAAGATTGGGGATGGCATTATGAGTATAATGAATTTAAATTAATTTTCAAACTCTACCTGTTATATCCACGTACTGTATAGTACCTGTTCTGGTTATTTGAATTCGATTTGGCATTAACAGGCACAGTACAGAACGTGGATCGAGTAAAAATTAATTTAAACTCATAATACTGATAATGCCATCTCCAATCTTTTTGTAAAATGTTCTTGACATTTTGAATTATGCATAAATAAAAAAAAAAAATTAGTCGGGTTCAAATTTAAAAAAAATTAATTTGTTTCTAAAAAATTGTTTTTTTTTTTAAATTAAAAAAGTTTTTTTTTTTTTTTTGGAAACACTATTTAAAAGTTAAAGGAAAACCTAATATATTATGTATTAGCAAAAAATTTTCTAAATTCAGTAGGTTCAAAGTTATATGTGATTAAAACTAGGTCTACTTATAAAAACCTAGAATTTTGAAATATTATAACACGAAAATTTGACCACTTGTATAAAAATATAAAAATACGAATCTAATATTTCTTTATAATGAACAAATAAAAAATAGATTTAGTCGATTTTAAAATTTAAAATGTGGACTGTGAATTTGAAGTGGAATCGCCCATAAGTTGCATTTTTTATGGTTACTAGTTCTATTCTTTTTTTGAATTCAAGAAGTGACTTACTTAATATTCCATATTCTACCTTATTTTACATTTAAGATAGAAAGCATTTGTATTTATCTTTCCAAAGATGAACACCTGGTAATAACAGATTGTTAGGAAGAAATAAAAAATATTTTTATACCAAGTATCCATCTTGCTGGCCACCCCTCTTTATATTTACGAGCATATTAAAACTACTTGGGATTACTTAGGAAACAGTTAATTAGATTGTTTATATAACTTTCAACTAATTATTATCATTTAACTTGTCATCTATTTACATCCTGATAAACCTCCCCCTCAATCCCCCCCCCCCCCACCACCTACTGACCAGGATACCCACTCATCCCTTTCATAGGTGGAGCGACCGCTCCTTTTAATACATTGTTGTGCGCCACTGTGCACATATACACGTATGTGTATGTGCACACACCACCAGATTTCTGCTACTATATTATGCTTAATTGTGAAATATTAAAATTGACTAAAATTAAAACATGCAATATATGGGTTTTAGTACGATAATAATAAATGAAATATTGATATTAATAATAATTAAGTAATAATAATCTGCTTGAAGAAGATAATTCTTGAAAATGGTAAATAATAATATAAAATTACTTGCAATTACAAATAGTTAATTAAATTTAAACATGCAATTACTTTCAAAAGCGTAATAACTAGGTAATATGATAAGATGATATTACCACATGACTCATTGTATGTATGATAATTTTTGTTTAAGTATATATGGTATAGTAGTAATTTTAATAAAATAAATCTTATAAGTCTAAAGAATAAGCACGGTGTAACAGATATAGTAATGCAAAACACTAAGTTTACTAATTTAAATGATTAAGATATTGTTCTTAGATTTTACTGTAATAATATGGATAAAATAACGATAATAATATTAAAATGTCAAAGTTATAAAAATAAGTGATACATAATAAAATGATATTAATAGCGAATTATTGATTTGAAACATTAATAACTAATATTGTCCAGTGATAATATACGTTACAAATATTTGAGATTAATAATAACTAAAACTAAAATAGTCAATGAACAAAACTGTATGTGAATAATGTTGATATTATTAATTAATATAGTAATGTTTTAAAATATGAATAATAAAGAAAACCGACAATTAGAAATGTATGCAAATAATAAATCAAAATTAAAATAATAATGATAATAGTAATAATAATGAAATGTAAAATACGCATGCAAGATTATATAATAATGCTATGAAATAATCTGTAAAAGTATACAAGCGAAATTCCTGTAACGTTACAAGAACATTACAAGAATTTGCCTGAATATAATGTATTATTAATCGAATCATAGTAAAAATCATAAACTTATAGGTTAAGATAGGATCATGTAAATGTAACTGTAATTGATTATATATATAATTTTATACATCTACACATACAAGTAAGTATATGTTTATGTATTTACCTATATTAATGCAATAATGTTTAATATTGTAAATATTTGATGTGATTATATTTTCTTAGTTTAAGTGAATACATGATTCTGTTTATATTTATTGAATAATAAGTGCTTTATTTACTTTTTCAAACGCATGCTATAGTTAGAATATTTAAGCAGAGAAAATAAATGTTTATTTCACGTGGAATAGAATGTTATAGATTATTAATTAAGTAATTTCTGTCATCTGATATAGTGATTATCATATGTTAGTTGATTATATTTGTATAATAATTGTAATAAAAGTTAAAAGAATAAAACTACTACTATCGGATTATAATGATAGTATTCTACTTTAATAAACTGGACTATTCTCATATTGGATTATAATATAAAATAAAGTTGATGGCAACACGCCTTGTATCAAACCAAGTCTAATCAATCATTATCTGGAACTTACAAACTAGAATGCGAACCTGACACTAGTAATTGGATTCATTAAAATATTATATCATAATGTAGATATATATTTAGTAAGTAGCAAAATTGATTATAGTGAAAGCATTTTTGTTTTTTGGTTTTTATTATTTTTATTGATTATATTAAGTATTGTAGTATTTTATAATATAAGATAATGTAAAGCGATTTTTTCCTTTCCTTTTGATTGGAATCATAGGTCTTTATTTATTTAATTGTCAGAAATAGTAATCATAACAATAACATCATATTTTGTATTAAAATGTGATGCCATTATTTCTTTCGCACTTTCATTCACGCAACATAATGCAAATGTTATTTATTAATCTGATTATATATTTAGATTATTATAGATCTGGTTATAATTATTTTAAATGAAATAGGATATTTACTGTTAATAAAAGCTCGAACCAAACATATTTGTTGCAAAAAGAATATGAAAATTAAGCGGTTAAGGCAAATCTTATTATTCTATTTCTAAACTAAAGTTGTATAATAATTTTCGTTTTCAAAGATTTCTTCTACATCAATAATCTAGAGGTTGAAACAATCGATTCTAAATTTTATTTATTTTAAATATTAATTTTTTTTATTTGAAGTTAAAAGAAATAAAATTTAATATGAGTTATCTTACTATAACAGGATACTACAATGAATTTTAATTCAAATAGAAAAATGTTATATTAAAATAGAATATTTCAATCTTTAGAATTAATTCTAACAATTACAATACGATTTTTTAATATAAAGTTGATAAAATTTTGTTTTAATAAAAAAAAAATTTATTATGATGTAGAAAAATTAATATAAAATTTTCTAATTATAGATCAGAAAAATTTATATTTTTTGGTTTATTAGTTTGGGAGATAGAGCGGATTCAATTTTTCAGTCTTCTTCAGCGGCCACAGAAGAGGAGGACTCGCTTGATTAACCGTAGGTTCCTCTCGGTCGCAGATGACGCACCGCGCTCCCTCCTTTCTCACCATCCGCATGTGTCAGGCGTCGTAGAGACTGCCACAAGAGAACTTTTTCTCTTCAAGGCGTGCGCGATATACTATATTAAGCGGCACTTGGATTTGATATATATGGATGATTTTGATACTATAGCTGGATTATTTCAAGTTGTTCAATATTAGGGATGGATTGTCCTATTGTTCCGGGTATTGTTTATAAAATTATGTTAATTTTAATCATTTTATTTCTTGAAAGAAAATATACTTTAAGATTTAGTAAAATTGAGAACTTAATTGATATTGAAATAAGATAAAAATTTTTAAAAATTGTATCCTTATGGAGATTTTTGGATCTTGATGCATTAACACTATAAGCAATATAAAAATTCTATTGAACTATAATGATCAAAGTTATAACAATCGAATCACTACGAAATGGAATTATTCAAATTATTGTAACTGTAACTAGTATTATATTCATGCATTTACACATACTTTACGCATATATTCATGCATGGATACAACCAAATACAATAATGTTAGACAGTAAATAAATGTTTGATTATAATTTTGTTAATTAAATTCAGTTTTCTTATTTTCTTAATACTGATTCGATTTTTATACTCTTGATATCAGTTTCTAATGTTTCTATTCTAAATTTTTTTGTTCCTTACCGTACCAAAACAGTTATACTTAACGTGTCCTCTCGAGTAGCATAGTTGACATGCATTGTCCCATTTGTATAATTTTAGCCTTAAGATCTTACGAGGGCAGTCCAGGCAGAATACGTATATTTTCTCTGGGTTTTCTTTGGTCCGTTCCTGCTCACTGAAGTAATAGTTGTTTTGCAACTTGGCTTAAACATTGCGGGCTTTAGAATGCATGGACAATTTTTTTGTAGTGGTTCCATCACCAATTTCTACAAACCTGGTGCCATTTATTTTATCTTCTAACACGCATTTCATATAGAATAATTTGAATTTGTTTTTTGTTTGTTCTTTTCGATCCAAGGTGAACTCCCGCGTGGAAAAATTATACTCCACTGCCAATTTCGTAAGTTGGGCCTTGGCAAATTCGAGGCCTTCTATTCTTCCTTTCGGAAGAATATAAGACGGTTGGATTGCGCCATGAAGAGGCGTTGGCTCAATGGTTTCGGCCATTGCTATCCTAAATAAAGAAATAATATTAATTTCATTTTACAAATATGCAAGTTTAAGTTTATCCATGTGTTTTTGAAACAGTTTTCCCTCTGTGTTCTCTAAAATAACGTTGTGTTTGTCTAATATTTTATTAATTTTATAAGGTCCGTGATAGTGACAATCTACTTTTTATGCAATTTAACCTCTTTTTGAACATAAACCATATCCCCAACTTTACCTAGGAAAGGTTTTACTTTTTTGTCATAATTTAACTTAGAAAGATATTTTTGCGAAATTAAATTTTCAGGTGCTAAAATTTTTAGTTCGTTTAACCTAATTATTAATTCTTGCAAATAAGACCCATATGTTTCTAAATTTTCATTTCTTGGGTAGGAATTTGGAGTACGTGCAGGTTTTCCGTAAATTAATTCAAAAAGGGTGAATTTAGTTGCTTGATGTAAAGAAGTATTGTAACTAAACATAGCAAAAAGCAATAGTTTATCCCAATCGTCAAAAGTATCAGCGTAAGATCTAATATAATCCATAAGAACTGCATGGCTCCTTTCAAGAGATCCATTTGATTGCGGTCTATAACCTGATGTCATTACTTGTTTAGTTCCAAATATTTTTGTTAATTTTTTTATTAATAGACTTGTAAATGCTGTACCTCGAGCTGATAAAATAATTTTTGGAGATCCGAATTGACAAAACAAATTTGTAGCCAATGCATGGGCTATTGTCGTTGCTGTAATATCTGGTATGGGAACAGCAATACAATATTTGGATAAATTATCTTGTATTATTAAAATGTGTTTATTTCCGTCCGGGGTAGTTGGCAATTTACCGAATTTACCAAAAATATTTTTCTCTTATTCTTCTATATGTTTTGTTTATACCTTTATGACCTCCAAACTTACTATCATGATTTTCAGTTATAATTTGATGCTGCTCTTCTGTTTTTGGAGTAACAATACTGCCATAGCAAACAATTACTTCAATATTATAAGGTGGGAAAATTTCAGATAAAAGGTTTGAAAATTTTCCACTCGGTAATGTATCAGTTAAATCACCTTGATTTGAAATTCTAAAAGAATTTATTTTGTCATGCCGTAGTATTGCTAATAAATTTTTAAGGGCAATTTCTAAATTTTCTTTTCTTAATTCGTCATAATAATTTTGTTGTATTATCAATGTATAATTTTTATAGCTTCCTCTAGGAGTTACAATTATTTGAACAGTTTTTGGCTTTACATCTTTAATTTCTTGAGGGACTAATAGTCCAATATCTATTAACTATCTACTGATTGGAGTATTAAACTGACAATCAGCTGAGAGAAAATGGACATAATTATTTTTTATATATGTCAAATTTTCTCTGGTAATTTTTAATTTATGTCGCTGTTCAGTGATATAATATGATAAAGTTGAAACTTCTATTGTAGATTGATTAGAAGAGGTCGAAATTGGTACATTTTTGGTGCTGATGAACTTAGTTGTTTAGACAAAGATGAACCGCTACATGGTGTCGCATTTAACTGCTTTTGGCGCAATTTAAGTTGTTTATCTTTTTCTAAATATGGAGTTGAAACCGCTTTTGGTTCATCATAGATAAAAGGGCCAGTTTCCGATAGAAATGTTTGCATTTCGATGTTAGGATTAAAAACTACGCTTTTTCGAGGTCGTAATGTTTTTGTTAATTGGTCGTTTTCTCTTTCTTCTTGTTCTTCCTGTTCTTCTTCTTCGTCTTCTTTATTTTCTTTCTCCTTTTCTTCTTCTTCTTCTTCCTCTTCTTCTTCTAAATCTTGCTTCTTGCTTAGTTCCTGTCGATTCCATTTAATGATAATCGAGTGAGAGACACTCGACGATCAAATTCCGTTTCACTGTCGGGTTCCATCTCTTCTATGTTCTTTAATAAATTTTCACCTTCAGATTGGTGTTAAAAATTTCTTGAGATGTTTCTTCAAGGATTTCAATATTTTGTCCATCTGAAGAACTATCTTCGCTATCTGTATGAGGTGGGCTTAGTCTTATAGCGTGTTATATTTCTTTTGGAGGTTTTGACATTTCCTGAAAAAATATATCTTCGTTTGGATTTGTAGGAACTTGAGGAGGGGCACTTTTGGGTAAACAAGAATCAAATTGGGCTTTTAAGGGGATTTCTAAACTTGGTAAAACGCTTCTTCGTTTTCTAAGAATAGGAGGAGGCTTCCGCCCCCTTTTTTCTGATTCATCAGAGCTGCTACTTTCTTCACAATAATTTGGAAGTGGTCGTTTTAGTTGAGATTCCGTTCTTCTTTGTAGCAACCGTTTTCCTATTGTGCTATCATCTACAATTTTTCTTGGATCGGAAATTTGCAATTTTTTCTTTTTAGAAGTTGAAGGTTTCTCCATTTGATTTTTGGTTGTTTTTAATGGTGATTTTCTGGAGCTCGTTACTGTAGGTTTTGTTTTGGAAGTTGATGGTTTTGGATTCGAGCTTAATTTTGAAAGGTTTTTTAAGGGTTTATCTTTAGATTCTGTTAACTTAGAACTTTGTCTAGTTTGCATTAATACTTTAGCTGTTGGAAATTCTTTTTCGTGATAATCTTCACCATTCGTACCTCTTGTTACAGGATTTCTTGATAAGGCATCGGCATTTGTATTTAATTTTCCGGGTTTGTACACAAAAGTATAGTCATAGTCTCTTAATTTTAACCTCCATCTTATTAAGCGCTGTCCTGGCTCTTTTACAGAGTTAATCCATCTTAAGGGTTCATGGTCACTTACTAAAATGAATTTTTGTCCATAAAGGAACTGCCGAAAATGTTTAACTGCATATAAAACAGCTAGACATTCCTTTTCCGTTGTGGTGTAATTTTCTTTTGCAGGTGTCATAACTTGAGAAAAATATGCGACTGGAAGATCCATGCCTACCTTTTCCTGACTTAAAACAGCATCTATGGCGTAATCAGAAGCATCTGTGGTGACTGTAAAAGTTTTTTCAAATTTTGGATACTGTAAAATAGGACTAGTGCATAATGCTTGTCTTAAATCTTTAAAACTTTGTTCTTGTTTTTCTCCCCATATAAAAGGAGCTTCCTTTTTTAAAAGATTTGTTAAGGGCTTAGCACGATAGGAAAAATCTTTTATAAATCTACGATAGTATCCTGCTAATCCCAAAAACTGTTTTATATTTCTAGGTGTTTTTGGTCTAGGAAAACAGCTAACAGCTTCTATCCTTTTTGGATCTGGTTTCACTCCTTCGCTGCTAATTACGTGACCCAAGTATTGTACTTCCTTAAAAAGAAACTTACATTTATCTGGCTGTAAGGAAAGATTTGCATCGCTTAATTTTAAAAAAAAATCTTCTTAGTTTTGTATTATGTTCTTCTAAATCAGCTGCAGAAACAACAATATCATCAAGGTATACAAATATCTCGCTTCCTTGAAGTCTTAATAATGTTTGATTCATTAATCGCTGAAAGGTGGCAGGAGCATTTTTTAATCCCATAGGCATTCTTATATATTCATAATGCCCATTTAGAGTTGAAAAAGCCGTTTTTGCACGATCTTCTGGTGCCAATTTAATCTGATGAAATCCACTGGCCAAAACAAATATTGAAAAATAGGTTGCTCCACCTAAATTTTGAAGAATTTCTGAGATACAAGGAAGAGGGTAAGCGTCTCCAATTGTTTTGTTTAACAGTCTAAAATCTATGACAACTCTCCATTTTCTTTTCCCTGTTGAATCTAGTTTTTTTGGGAATTATTAATAATGGAGAAATATATGGTGACTGGGAATGCCTTATTACTCCTTCGGATTCCATTTTATTTACCACTTTTTCTACTTCTTCATTTTGTGATGGTGAAAATCTATAAGGGCGTGTATTAATTGGTATATTATCACTTGTATAAATATGGTGTTGTACTAGGGGTGTTACCGTTAATGGTTCACCTGGTAAATGAAAGATGTCTGGATAATCTTTTATTATTTCCAAAATGTGATTTTGTTATTCTTTATTTAAATGAGAAAGGCGCAAATAATTTATAACTTCTTGATATCTATCGGAAATAGGACAATCACTACCAGAATCTGTTTCTTCACTAGAACCTTCCCCTGGTAAATTAAAATATTTAAAAGGGATAAGTTTTTGAGGAGGTACAGTAATTTTTACATCATTGTTAGTAGTATTTATCACATTTATGTGACAATAACCTTTGGAGTTCGTCACAACTGCTTCTCCCATAAATACTTCAGCTTGTGTTTTTATAAAGGGCAAATATCTTTCTTTGATCTTGTCATTTAACACCTTGCCCGATATCACTTGTCTTGTTCTGGATTTAATTTTTAATGTGGTGAGAATTTTCTTCTTTTCAGGTTCTATTTCAATATTAAATTTTAATGATTCATTATTAATAAATGCTACAGGATTTACAGGATTCGAGTGAGTAACCATTGTATTGTGCCAGAACGATATTTGAACCTTTTCTTGGCGTAAATATTCTCGACCCAACATCCCATCTACTTCCAAATTTAAATGAGGTGAAACAACATGGAATAATACTTCTGCATCTCCTAGTTTTAGTGTAACTGTGCCTAAAGTACGAATTTTTGTTTGTGTTATTCCAGTTATCTCAATGGCATCATTTTCTGTTACCATTACGTCATCATTTAAAGAACTTAATTTGACAATATTAATATCTGCACCCGTATCTATAAGAAAATAACCCTGTTTATTTTTAATAAAAGGAGAGAAAAATTTCACTACTGGAGATTCACTGTGGTCTCCTGTTTGGCAGATTCTCGTTTCAACAAGAGTCGAACACTCGTTTGACGCTCCGTTTTCTCTTCGCTCGTCGCTGCGTCTAAACGGCGAGCACCGTCGTAGTTTAAATTACTCGATGACCTTGCAGGTATTGGTGATTGACTCCTAGGTGGTGTTTCATGTCCGTTTTTATTAAAATTAAATCGACTAGTATGCGGAAATTGACCATGATTTTGATAATTACTAGTCCTTTCTGACGAATCGCTAAATCTTATTATTCCTGGTGAATATTGTTTTGGAGAAATACTCCTATTTGGCATTGTTGCAAATCTTACTTGCGGACTAGGACTTCGGTCGCGATAATTTGCTTGAGAATATCTATAATCATTATAACCTTGAGAATGAATTTGATGTCTAGTTTCATATTTTATTGCAAATTTAAAAGCTGTATCTAGATTTTCAGGATTTTGAGCTTCTACCATGCCGGACACGCTATCAGGTAAACCACTAATAAAAGCTTTTAATGCGCAATCATTTAACGATGATAACATCTGCTCAGCATTTTAATATTTATCTTCTAAGGCGGCCTGAGCACCTGTCACCAAAAGGGTAATTCTATCGTAAAATTCACTAACACTTTCCATTCGATACATCCTAATTGTTGAAATTTCATGCAAATACCACGAATAAGTTTTTCTAGGGGCGAAACGTTGTTTTAAGTGTTTAGTTAACGCGTTTATAGTATCAAATTCCTTACCATAAACACTATCTCTAGCTGCACCTTTTAACCTTGATAAAATTGCTTTAATATACTGTTTTTCACAATTTGGGGATACACTAGCTTCTCCGTTAGTTATGTCTTGTACGAAATCTCGTACAGGCATATTTCTACCATCAAATATTGGGACGTTTATGGTTGCTTGTTGTAGGGCAAATCATTCTGCCATTGAAGTTATCATAGCATCGCTAAGTGTACGATTAATCGTTCCACTGCAATTATTAGAACTGTCTCCGTTGTCAGGCATTTTGTTTGACCTTCTTTTCTTTCTCTTCGGTATGATGTTAAAATAATAGGACCTCTTAAATGCAAATCTTTTGCCTTACATGTAATAGTATAATAGATGATTTCTATTATCTATCTCGAAATTGAATATAAACTCTATTTAAAATTTTACTGAATAAGTAATCTTAGTTCTTTTAATAATGATTTTCCAATAAAACCAGTAAAATCAGAATTTGGAATATTTTCTACAATATAAAAATATAAAAATAGAAGAATCTATTGTGAAAACTGTATTTTTATTAAAATTTGCATTCACATTATTTATTGATCACTAATTATTGTTATTTCTAAAATATGAGCAATATAGTAGTGATAATATCAATTTATTTTATTTAATCAATAATAATTATTATTAACAATTAATAATAATAATAATCAATAGTTATTATAATATTTTGTTTTATAATTTTTTCTTCATAAAATTTTTTCTTTTAATTATTATTAATTTTAAATTGAACTTGACTCGAATTGAGATTTTAAATGAGATTCTAAACAGAAATTTGATCCTAATACTCCTGATAATTCAGAGTTACTATCATGCGAAATCACTTGGAATTTTACTAGCTTATCGACTAATTGGATATTGACTTCACCACAAGTGACAATAGTTGCATTTCTAAGAATGTACACTTCAGATTGGTTTATGTTCACAAAGGAAGCTAATTCCCTTTTCCTTATCAAATTAATTGGTAAACTAGGATCTAGAATAAAACTTCCTTCTAGATGTTTCAATTGCTGTGACACAACGTCAATAAATGAATACGCATATCTTCGTCTTTCCAAGAATGAAAACTATGAAGACATGTGTTTTGTTATATATTTTGTAAAAATTTTAAATGAATTAAAGGCAATTATTTAAATAATCATAAACTTTGGAAAGGTGATTGATTATTACAAGTTTAATAAAACCATCAATTTTGTTAAAATATCAATATGGGTCATTCCATGTGAAAAGACAAATGACTTTGTCCACTCGCAGTTTTAAGCTATTGCAAAGCTATATAGCTTAAAATTTAGCATTTTTTATGTGCAATCGAATGCCGAGTGGCTCATTTTGACATTTTTAAAATGGCTGCCACCACAGACACATAAGTGCCACAATTTAAAAACTTGCGTCTTTAAAAGTTTAAAATATCTTACATCTTGTGACTAAAAAAATTTAGAACCTCTAATTTAAATGTTTTTGAGGTTGCTAAATACGAATCCAATGACAGAATTTAAAAATTCAAAATGGCGGATCCAATATGGCGGATACATTTTTCAAAATTTAATACATTCAATTGAATTTAGCTGAAACATGGTACTTGGGGGTTTTTGGGGTCGCTAAATACGAATCCAATGTCAGAATTAAAAAATTCAAAATTGCGCATCCAATATGGCGGACATTTTTTTAAAAATTACTGAATTCAGCTGAAACATGGTACTTAGGGGTTTTTGGGGTCGCTAAATACGAATCCAATGTCAGAATTAAAAAATTCAAAATTGCGCATCCAATATGGCGGACATTTTTTTAAAAATTACTGAATTCAGCTGAAAATTGTTACTCAGGGGTTTTTGGGATCGCTGAATACGCATCCTAGGCTAGAATTTAAAAATACAAAATGGCAGATCCAATATAGCGAAAATTTTTTTAAAAAAATTACAAAAATCAGCTGAATGTTGTTACTAGAAGGTTCTTGAAATCGCTGATTACGCATATGTTGGTAAAATTTAAAAAGTAGTAAATGTGAACTGAATAAGTCGGAAATAAATCTACTAAAATAACTAAATGACGCGCTTAGAAAAAATTTTTTTATCAAAGAGAAGTCCTGAAAAGGACTGATTGTAATTTATTTTGCTATTTATTTATATTTAAAAAAGCACACTCTTTAGCACTGGAATATTCTTTTATTTCTAATGTCGTATCTGACACTGGAGTATAACCGTGGTTTTTTGTATTTTTGGAACTGCCGGTGCATTCTTGAAACGTAAATTTAATCGTTTCTTAATTGCTTACTGAATTTTCCGCCATATTGAATCCGCCATTTTGAATTTTTAAATTCTGACATTGGATTCGTATTCAGCGACCCCAAAAACCCCCGTGTAACAATTTTTAGCTGAATTCAATAATTTTTTTTAAAAAATGTCCGCTATATTGGATTCGCCATTTTGAATTTTTAAATTCTGACATTGGATTCCTATTCAGCGACCCCAAAAACCTTCGAGTAACAATTTTCAGCTGAATTCAGTAATTTTTAAAAAAAAATGTCTGCCATATTGGATCCGCAATTTTGAATGTTTAAATTCTGACATTGGATTCGTATTCAGCGACCCCAAAAACCCACGAGTAACATGTTTCAGCTGAATTCAGTTGAATGTATTAAATTTTGAAAAATGTATCCGTCATATTGGATCCGCCATTTTGAATTATTAAATTCTGTCATTGGATTCGTATTTAGCGACCTCAAAAACATTTAAATTAGAGGTTCTAAATTTTTTTAGTCACAAGATGTAAGATATTTTAAACTTTTAAAGACGCAAGTTTTTAAATTGTGGCACTTATGTGTCTGTGGTGGCAGCCATTTTAAAAATGTCAAAATGAGCTACTCGGCATTCGATTGCACATAAAAAATGCTAAATTTTAAGCTATATAGTTTTGCAATAGCTTAAAACCACAAGTGGACAAAGTCTTTTGCCTTTTCACATGGAATGACCCATATATATATATTTTCAAGAAAATAATGGCAATGCATAAATTTACAAAATCTTTTTAATTAGTCTTATTTTTAATTCTTTTTATCTAACAGATTTTAGGCTTTATTTAATAAAATTTCGAAAAAATTTGAAAATTCTTCATTTGAATTAAAAGTTTTAAAATCTGATCGATCGAAAGCAGATATGTTTCTAGAACTAATTGGTTTTTTAAATTGGTCTATGAATTGATCAGCACTTGAGTTTTGAATTGTTTTGAATCTTCTTA
The DNA here is from genome assembly GCA_037103525.1 of Ganaspis brasiliensis. Lineage (NCBI taxonomy): Eukaryota > Metazoa > Arthropoda > Insecta > Hymenoptera > Figitidae > Ganaspis > Ganaspis brasiliensis. The sequence goes on along the minus strand of JAZKLR010000329.1, from coordinate 76,963 downwards.
GTGCCTTTGCTCCTCCACGTTTTTTAACTTTCAAAATTTTGACTTCCGAGGGGTCTATCATGTTTTGGTATAACTGTAAAGAAAAACATGGTAGACTTTAGAATTTAATTTAATTTGAAATAAAAGTTATGATTGTTATTCAATAATATTTAATTCCCAGATTTTATAATTTACTCAAATTTCGAAAATACGTAATAATAAATTTAAAATATTTAACTTTCTTCGCGTTTACTATTCAATAAACCCGTTAGTATTTTCTACTATTATTTAGTTGATTGTTTAGAATAATTTCGAGAAAATAGAAAACAATAGGTACAATTTAAAACACTAACTTGCAAAAGTGCCAAACGGCATCTAATGTCAATGACGAAATACAAATGTGCCGAGCGGCATCAAATTTATTTCGATAGGGTTTAAAATTGCTTATATTGTTCTCACTATTATTAACAATAAAAAGGGTGAAGCATGACAAGAGTGCCGAGCGGCATCTGATGTCAATTGTCGAATTATAATTTGCCGGACGGCATAAGAACAATTCCAGCTTCACAATTAATTATGTTAATAAAATACTTTTTAAGAAATTAAACAAACTAAAATCAATTAAATTTCAAAGCAGAAAAAAATACAATCCCACTGCTGCCACCAAAATCAGCTGTTACATCCCGAGCGAAAGGCTAGATAAAATATTTAATTATTTCTAGTAATTTTGGAGGAGGGTAGGCTGATTAAATATTTATTTTTGTTGTGGGTACGTTGATTTCTATCGATCCTACGGGGGTCGTCTATCTTTGAATCTTATAATTGATTTATCTATATAATTGCCCTTTAATTAAAATGAAATAAAAAGATGATTGTTATATGAATATAATTTATTGAACGAATGTTTATTGAATGAATGTGACAAGATTAACAGTTAAAGTACTTACATTTACCTCAGTTTTGAGGGCAGAAACAAATAAATAGTTGTTGACGAACAGTGATTTTTTCTTCTCTTGAAAAGATCGGTCGATACTTCTCACTGTTATTAGTTCATAATCTCGAAAAGGCACTCACGTCACGTTTGCAATTTTCTCTTTGAGATTAGACTAAGTACGACGGTAAATTACAATTTTACTTTCTTGACCAGCTCACAAGTCTGGCGATGAGAATACCAGCCCGAAATTGGACAACGAGTAGACTATGCTGTTCGATCAAGCAAGAGTTACGGTCGCAAAATTTATAATAACCGAAGGGCCAAGCTCACCATAACAATTTCGATTCACGCGTCGAAGCACTTGCGAACTATGATTTTGTACCGGAGTAAATGACAATTGAAAATGAAAACGCGCTTGCTTTTATAGGCAAAAATCTACCCTAGTGGGAGAAAATCAGATCATAGTTCACGTATATTCTAAGCTTGATCCTTAGGTCATCCTAGGAATCGAGAAGATTCCAAGAGTTTGGCTATCATGGGTATCATATTGTGCGACTGCAAATTTCCTATGAGCACACGAGGCTAGATATCGGTGCTGACGCCTTAGAATATTCTCAAGTCTACTCGTAGTTCAAAGATTACTTTTATTTTAATTTTATTTCAATTTATTGGCTCTAGCTAATATCGAGTTTCATAGATGGACTTGACGAGAACAAAAGATCTTTAATTACTCTTACGATTTTTTATAAACTTCGTCAATCTATGAAGCTCGACAATATGCTTATTATCTAAAATAAGTTTATACTTTTGCAGCTGCAATAAAATTCACAAGAAATTATTCATAGAAACAAGAGACGTTTTTCAGCCGATCTATTTTTTAAGAGAAGATGTGCGTGAGAAAGAATGTAAAAGATTCTGCATGGACCGAATCATTTGCTAGCTTTAATATTTTATTATTTTATGATTTAGGTTTAAATAATGCACATTTCCTCTAATTTAAGAAAAGATTTTTGTTACCCGGATGTAACAAATAAAACAAATCTTTTACATCATATAATCAATAAACGTGGTCGATGACATGTCGTAAACAAAGCATCGGATAGTAGATACAACCTAGAAGGGAAACCGCATAACATAAATAATAAGGTGGGTTCACAGCACAAGTAAGTTTCCATTAATGCGTAAATCACATGTAAGAATAATTTTACTTAAACAGTTAAAATTACTCAAATTTTTAAAAAAAAAATTTATTTTAAAATATTATTATATGTATCACTTACAGTTTTCATTTCTGTTTGTAAATTAACCACAAGACTTTTAAACTTTTTTATAAAGATAGACTCTAGAACTTTTCTTTTAAACATATTATCTTCTCTAGCTAATATTTTTATATTATTACAACCCAAACAATTAATTAAATAAACTACATTTGATCAATTTTCTTTAGATTCTCTATCCTTTTTATTATTTAATAATAAATTTTCTAATTTATTTTTATTTTTGTACGAAACATGAATTTTATATTTTTTTAACATTACTTTTAACTTTTTACCTAGGGTCTCAACATAAGGAAGTGTAACATTTGGTAATCTATCTATATTAAACTTTTTTGAAGACTTATCAGAACTGTTATAAATTTTATGGATTCTTTCTTTTATAACTTGATTAATTAAAGGCAAAGGATAACTATTTTCCATTAAAGTGTTTTTTACCAAGTCTTAATTTTCACGTCTAAACTCAACATCTCAGAGCTTTATGGCCCTGTCAACCAACGATTTAATTAAACCTATTTTTTGTGAAAGTTGATGATGAGAAAGGTAATTCAAATATTGGCCCGACCAAGTAGCTTTTCTAAACAAATTAGTCTTTATTTGTCCATCAGAACATCAAATCAAATTTATGTCCAAAAAACTTATTTTTTTGTTTTTCTCCAATTCATGAGTAAATTGTAAAGAAGGGTCAATACTATTAAAAGTGTCAACAAACACAGAGACTTTACCAAAAGGGATAATTGTAAAAATGTCGTCCACATACCTCTTAAAAATTATGGGAGCAAACACCAAAGAATGTAAAGCTTTTTCTTCAATGTGTTCAAGAACTATATTTGAAACAATAGGAGACAAAGGAGAACCCATTGGGCACCCTGAAATTTGCTTATAAATTTATTATCAAACGAAAAAACGATGTTATCAAAAACTAATCTAAGAGCTATGATGATTTCATCTTTTGGTAGTTTAAACAAATGTGTATTTTCCGATATCTTTTTTTCAATTTTTGTCTGTGCCAAATTAAGAGGAATGTTATGAAACATATTTACAACATCCAGAGACAACATAATAAAATTATTAGGTATGATTAAACCACTAACTTCTTTTTTAAAAGACGAAGAATCTTTAACATAAGACTGAGATTTTCCTGAAATTGGTTTTAAAATTTTTGACAAATAAGCAGCTAAATCATGAGTTGGAGAACCGATAGACGAAACAATTAACCTCCATTTTAGATCTGGTTTGTGAACTTTAGGTAAAGCATAACATTTAGCAACGGTTGAACCAGAATTTTTTAACATATAAGCTAACGAACCAGTTATTAAATTTTTACGTTCCCATCTTTTTATCACATCATTTACTTTGTTTTCAACAGTTGGAACTAAACTATTTCTAGAAAGTGAATAGAGAGAGCTATCTTTTAACATTTTAGAAACTACATCAACATAAGTATTCTTTTCCGTAGCTACAGTTATGTTACCTTTATCAGCCTTTACAAACATTAAATCATTGTTTACTTTTTGAAATTTATTAAAATGTTTAAGATTTTTTTCTGAATATACACCACATCGAAGTTATCACATACGAGCAGCTTTTTACTGGCTTCATTTAGAGAAATTCACTTTTCGCGAATAAATGCAAAATGTTAATTGAAATTGGTTGATTATTAAGATCGACCATACCGACCGTGTTAAATACTCGACTCTATTTCTTCATATCTCCATATCTTCATTAATAATAAAGATAAAACCTTCATCATATATTTATTTTCAAGCTTAAATATTTGACATAAGCAATACTTAAAAATTTTTTTTAAAAATTACTTGTATTGTTTATTTGCTTAAAATAAGAAAAAATTTTTAACTTTTTTTAAAAAATTTCAAATTGATACAATTTTTGAAGAAATCATCACATTTTAATTCTACAAATGGCATTTAAAAGCACTTTTTGTCACCTTTTTTAAACGATTTTTTAAAAAATTTTCTAAGATAATTTTTAAGGAAAACAACCTTTTTTTTAATGTTGAAATACTTTATTCCTAATTCTTGATAATAATTTCTTCAAATTTTTTTAAGAAAATCAGTTGTTCTCAAGTCACGAACAACTGAAAAAAATCTATTTTCATAAACAAACAATCATATCTTTCTTAAAAATTATCTTAGAAAATTTTCAAACATATCGTTTTAAAGGTGACAAGCAACGATACAGAAGACTCAGGTGAAATCTGTCGTCACCGCCGATAATACCATACGCTCAGTGCAAGGTAGTTGTTTGCTTCCCATTGAGATAGATCGTGAATCCCAAATGATGAGAGTCTACATCGTCCCAGGAATAGAAGAGCAGGTGTTCTTCGGAATAGACACACCATTACCGAAAATAGTATTTGGTACATGTCGGATTACCAAGAGGTGGTCCAACACTATACCGAAACAGGGGTGGATGTATGAGGAGGAAATGGCTATCCCGATAGCTGCTTTAGACCCGGTGAAAGATGATTGGTATAGCCGACGCAGACAAGATGTACTGGAAACCTCTAGAAAGTTTTATGGCGGGAAAGTGTCTGACGGCATGCTTTATTGCTATTCACCGAATCCGCTTATCGACTTGGTAAAGGAAGACCTAGATGCGTGGAAATTGGTGGTCCCAACTGAAAGAAACCAGATGTCTTTCAGGAGGCTCACGTAGGTCCACAGTCCGCACATCTAGGAATCGACAAGACGTATCGAAGAGCCTTAGTTCAATACTACTGGCCCGGCATGTATCTCGACATGAGAGCGTGGGTGCGCACCTATGATACCTGTCGAAAGATCGAAGCTGACCAACGACCGGCAGCTGGTCTAATGGGAAGACAAGTGGTGCAGTAGCTCTGGCAATTCGTCGCGACCGATGTCATGGGCCCGTTACCAAAGACAGCATTGGGCTACGAGTATTGTGTGGTATTTAAAGACATTTTCACGAAGTGGATCGAGTTAACACCCATGAGAAAGGGCAATGCAGAAACGATCATAAAGGCCTTCGAAGACCTAATACTGTTTCGCTGGGGCGCACCGGAAGTGCTAGTATCGGACAACAAAACCGAATATGTAAACCAAGTGTTTGAAGGGCTTACGAAAGCGTATGATATCCTACACTCATTTACTTCAGTGTACCATGCGCAAGCAGAGCCAATGGAGCGAGTAAACAGAGTGCTCAAAACAATGATCTCTGAGTATGTGGAGAAAGAACATAGGCGGTTGGACGTCTGTTGTACATAGTACGACAGGGGTTAGTTCGTCATACTTAAATCTTGCTAGAGACCCACGTCCTTGCAACAGTTTACGCAGAGAGGTCGAGGAGCCGGTCAATCCAGTTCCAGCAGATCCAAATAAATTGCAAGAAAGAATGTTTAAACTTAGGGAATTACAAGATCTCGTAACCTTGAATCACGAGAATGCGTTCGACAAGCAGAAGAGCTAGTACGATCGACGCCAATGTTATGCGGTTTTCCAAGTCGAAAATAAGGTCATGCGCAAAGGCCAAGTCACGTCCTCGGGTGGGAAAGGCATCACGCGTAGTTTTAGGGTCAAGAATCAGGGACCGTACGTCGTAATCAGGGTAGTAGGACCCTCCGTCTACGAATTATGGACGGACGAAAGGCGACGATTAGGTAGGATCCCGGTCAAGCTTCTAATTCCGTACTGTCACCAAGAACCTAGGCAGGGGAAGAGGGTGAAGAAGATAAAAGCTTTGATATCCCATCCACCAGTCATCCCCGACAAGGAAACAACAGAACCAAGCAGAAGTAAAAATGACTTTGGTTAATGATCCCTCGTAAGGAGGAATTTTTTTTAAATGATCATACCATTGTTATTTAGATAAGTCCTACAAACCAGCTAAGAGTTTGAGGCAGCCCCCTCAAAGACACGAGAGTGTAGCGAGGACACAAAGTTTTTTTTGGGATTGTAGTTATTCGATAATTTGTATTTTCTTGTGAGGTAACCCCCCTCACTGTCACATGAGTTTGCGGGGGGATGCACAATAAACGAAAAATTTGTATTTTGTTTTTAGTAACCTTCCAGTTAGAGTCACTGAAACCACCCATTAGCTACTTGGGAACAGGGGGTTGAATAACTCTAGAGGTCACCTAAGGTAGTCAGTAGTCAAGTTTTAATTCCAAGGACCTTCCTAGGTGGGTGTAGAACTCGAGTTGAATGTCAAAATTCAAGAAAGTTTACAAAGATAAGACAAAAGAGGGAAGTAGACAGGACGGTCTGGGTTGAAGGTTAAAATAAGGTCAAGCCAGAACCAGGCTGAAAATTCCAAAGCCTTGCGACACACAGTGGTTTGAAATCAGAAATTGATGTTCAAATCAACATGTAGAGAGAACAGCTGCATGGATTTTTAATTACTTGTTGTTGAAAAATTCATAAATGAATTTTTAAGAGATCTGTAAGAGTAGATTTTTATTTTTTGTTTTATTTGTTTTTTAATGTTAATGCAAACACCTGAAAAAATGTCAACTTTTTCGTTTTTTTTTTTTACAACAAATTTTTTTAATGCCTGCTAATACCATGATTTTATAGAAGTAACGAAATAAAGTAAACAAGAAGTTTGAAAGCGCTAATTTAATTGTTGTTTACTCCTTATTACCCCCTAAGAGGGAGTTGGAATTTCGAATTTTCCGAAAAGTTATGTTCGGTGTCCATTTCTATGTTTTTTGGGGCGCTGAAACCGAAAAAGACCCACAAAAATAAATTTCTCCCCTTCTTCACCCCCTATTAACCCCGTAAGAGGGGGTTGTTATTTCAAATAAAAAAAACCAAATAGAGTGTCTATTCCTAAGGTTTTCGGGGCGCTGCAACCGGAAAAGACCTCTGTTACGTTTCCGTAACGTTGCGTGGTTGAGATTTAAAAAGAAGTTTTAAATTCCCTTCAGAGGTTAAGCTTTTTCGCACAAGTTGGTAAGGCTTGTGCTTAATTTATTTTTTTTGTAGGTTCGTTATTGTTTCAGCTCTACGGGAGCTGTCATTGCATTGCTTAATTGAAGAAAGATGAAATAGATTAATTTATTTATTGTTGAAATTATTAATTAGGAAGGAAAGAAAATAACAAGAATGAACAATGGGTATTAAAGAGAAATAAAATGTTTGTTCAGAAAATATCAGTGGAATAGAATTAAAGAAAATCGAATAGAATTATCCGCTTACTAGCTTTGGTGTAGCTGTTTTTTCGATTTCGAGAAAGTCTCTAATCGTAATAAAGGTTTATAATAGTTTAAGGTTTTAATCGACACGAGTATAATCGTAAATTGACAAAGTCTAAATTTTAACAATTAAATTTCGCGGTTCGATTCTTGGCTTTACATCGATGCCTGTTTATAAAACTCGAGTAATTCGGCTAATTCAACTTTAACTTAATTTTGAATCCAAAAGTTTGTAAGTCTACAATAACGATTCAAATTATACAACAAGGCCGTTAACTGATGGAACTTGAATTTAAAATTAACTTCACTCTTCGGTGGTTGGAAGTTAAATGTCACAGATGTTGAAATAGTTGTGGAAACTGACTTCCTTTTATAGAAATGACCAGTGGTTTAGTGTTGGTTTTTCTTATTCATATCCAAACCATCGTTGTATTTTACACAACGATGAGGTGGGATTGAACAAAGCTCAGATCATTTCCCTTAAAGAAGTGAGTGTAGGGGGTGGAGGGAAAAGTCTAGGAAGAGTGAGATCATCAGAAAGTCCCGAAGAAAATGTTATTTTCAGCAATTGAATAATCTCAATATTTCGATGTCAAAAATAATAACACAGGCCGACAAAATTAAACTTAACTTCATAACCAAGAACCTGACTATAATTTTCCGAAGGTTTTTGACGCGCTGAATTCGAATCTGACCGTAAAAAAATAAAAAAATAATTTTTTTTAATAAAAGTACAACGTTGACTGGGAGGTATACTTCCAAATAACTAATTTTTCTTAATCCCATGTGTTTCAGATGATTCTACGATTTTAAATCCGGGACACCGTAAAATGAAAAATTTTTGACATGGCCTACTGGAAGTGGCTTCAACTCCGTTGTTTCTAGACATTTTTTTCTTAAAAAATTCAAAAAGTCACTTTAAAAGTTACTAAATAATGTAGTAATAAAAGGATTAAAAAATATTTAGTAGTTTCGTAAAAAAAAATGTTTAAAAAGGGTTTTTTTTGGCCATTTATCCCATACCCCCCCTTAAAAATAAACTTGTTTCTAACTATATTTTATGTTTTTTATTAATATTTTTTGTGATTTCTAAATGGGTATTGTGGAAAACAGTATAGAATAACAGGGAGTCAAAACTAGATAATTTACTGAAAGGAATTAAAAATCTTAAAAAACTTTTGCAATTTCTTGAGTTTTTATTGATTTTATGACTTTTTCTTGCAATTTTTCAAGAGTGGTCCACTCAAGGTTACATTTTTTTCATTCCTCAAAAAAACGCATATTTTTTTACGCCAATTATATTTTTTTTAAATAACAAAATCAAAGCTCTCATGACATAAACTCTTATCTAGAGATCTAAACTAAGGCTTAGAATAGAGAAGTACAATTAATTTACTTTCATAAAGAATTTATTCGAAAAAAAGCTTAAGCGGTCCACTCATGGTGACATTACCCGAATAATAATAATAACCATCGCCATCGCCAACTGTCGAATGACCCCCATCTCGTGAAGAGATTGAAAACTTCTGGAATATCATCTATGGAAAAGCTCATTCAGTGAACGATGAAGAATCATCATTGACACTCTTTCTTAGCTTCTGTCTTAGACAGGGGCTTGACCATCCTACAGAGGTAAGCCCACCAGTTACTAAGGAGGAGAAAAGAATTGTGGTTGCTAAAACGTAGAACTCTTCAGCGCCCGGGCCGGATAAGATTAATAATCTTAGGTGGAAAAAGTTCACTTCAACTCACCAACATTTGGCTCGTATATTCTCTACCTTTCTCAACGTGGAACATCCAATACCACAGTGGTTGGTGGAAGGACGAACGGTACTCTAACCAAAATCTGGAGATTTGTCTAATCCAAAAAATTATAGACCAATAGCTTGTCTTAACACCTGCTGCAAGCTATTCACGGTCATCCTCAAAGAGAGGATTTTGACATCCATAGAGCCAGTATGGAGTGCAATAAGCGAACAGCGAGGGTGCAAGAAAGGCCTGGCAGGTTGTAGGGAGAACCTATTGATTGATAGGTGTGTTACACAGGACTCGATATTTTATCGACGTACCTTGTCAATGGCTTGGGTTGATTACTGAAAAGCATTTGACTCTACAAGTCATGAGCTGATCATCAAGCTCCTTGAATGTTTAGCAGTACATCCGAACATCGTGAGATGCTTAAAGAAGCTAATGCTCATGTGGAGGACAAAGTTTGTTATAACATCCAACAAACAGCAAATGATGACTAACATCATCTCGTTTAGAAGAGGAGTTTTCCAAGGAGACTCTTTTAGTCCTCTACTTTTTTGCATCTCCCTCTTGTCTCTGTCTGTAGTACTCTGGGAAAAATACTCTGGTAAACGTGTGGCAAACCCAGAAATAGAGTCCATAAAATCAACCATCTATTTTATATGGACGATCTCAAGCTATATGGATCCAGCAAGGACGAATTAAAAATTCTGGTGTTTGCAGTAGCCAAGTACTCCAGAGCTATTGGTATGGATTTTGGATTGGATAAATGTGCTGTTATCAATTTGATTAAAGGAAGACGAGAAACTAATGAAATGTCGAGCGACTTTGAGAATATTCAACTCATTGGTAGCAATACCATTCATCATCTTGGTTTTGGAGAAACCTACACATATCTTGGAATTCCTCAATCGGAAAGTCAAGATTTGTGTGAGCTTAAAGATCATCTCCATATGAAATACCATGGTCTTCTCAGAAAAATTTGGTCATCTGAACTATCTGGGAAGAATAAAGGTACGGGCACACCTCGTGGACTCTAGGAGTTGCCAATGGCAACCGTGAAAGAGTAAGAAAGACAGAAGATTCTCTAACTCTCTTACTCTTACACGGTTGCCAAAGGCAATTCCCATAGTCCGCGAGGTGTGCCCGTACCTTAAGATACAAGCTACAAACACATTAGCCATTTCTTTACTACTCTATACATTTGGAGCAGTTAAGTGGAATGTGAATGAGTTAAAGGAACTAGATAGAGAAACTCGCAAGATGATGATTATACATCGAATTCACAATCTTAGGTCTTCCGTACCTCGTATATACCTTCCACGAGATCAAGGAGGAAGAGGTCTTTTAAATTTAGAGTGTCTTCATCGTAGAATTGTTTTATCTGCGGCATGCTCAGTCATAAACAGTACGACGCCACCCGTTGATTGAGTATTTATAAAAAAGCCAGTGTAATAAAATGTTAATTTGAAAAACAGTGAAATGTCATTTTTATAATTAATTTTGTTGGATATGATTTCTATTAAACTGTTTGTTTAATCAAATGTCTTTTGAAGTTTTGTCATAAAATGTTAATTGGACCGAACGATGGTTACACTTGTTTATTAATTCAAATATGCAATAACATTCTGTATAACATTCTTTATTAAGCTTGCTTTAACATTATTCTACTGTTTTTCAGGATGGAGTGATAAATACTTTGGTGTACCGCAGTCGAGTAATGCATATATCTGTTGACAATACCAACTGTCGAGCGTGCAGGCAATACCCGGAGACACTTAGTCATATTCTAAGTGCGTGCCCGAAGTATGCATGTTACAGTTATGTAGAAAGGCACAATGCTGCGCTTAAGGTGTTGTATTATCACCTTCGACACCAATATGGTATTGATAAAGAACCCATCTTGCCGTATGCCCAAGGGGATCAGGAGTCCGTTGTGGAAAATGATCAGTGTAAGATCTACTGGAATTTTTCTTTTACCACCACTCATCGTATCAGTGCCAATAAGCCTGATATAGTGCTCCAGGATCATAAAAGTAAGGTCATTTGTGTGATAGAATTTTCGACATCTGCTGAGAGCAATATCACTCAAAAGGAGGAAGAGAAACGGACGAAGTATCAAGACCTTCATTTGAATTGAGTAGGGTATATCCAGGCTACAGGATCAGATTAATTGTTCTTGTACTCGGTTGTTTGAGAGGAATGCGAGCTTTATTTGTGAGCCAACTAAAGAAGATACCTAGCTGCGAGCATCGAGCCGATGCATTGACGGTTCGCATGCAAAAGGCTGTTCTTCTGAACTCTCTCAATCTGGTTCTGTAGCACTGTTCGTTATAAGCTCTTATACGGTAGCTCTAAAAAAGCATCCAACAACGTTCTTGACCACTGCTTAAGAACATCAATGGTTATGGGTGAGAACAACAGTGCAAGAAGTAGGAATAACGTCTCTAACAAATGAATCACGCTTTAGCTTACCCTCCAGGACGGATGGAGCAATAGCGGATTAGAGTAAGTAAAGCAAGAATAGGAGAGGTTGTTTTAGTGAGGTATTACCGCAGCATGTGGTCGAGTCCCACAAGAACAAGTGCGTAAATGCATTTTTTCCTCTCCTAAACTTGATTGTAAAAAAAAAGTAGCGGTAATAATAGTAATAATAATCGTAGTAATAGCAATATTAACTGAAGCTGAAAACGAGAAAAAGAGAACATAAATTATGGAGTTACAAAATAAGTGAAAAGATGAATTTCCTTAAATCGTTATTTTCTTGATGTTTGTATCACAACAGGCCTGAAAGTGACGATCAGGTGACATCTGAGAATAATGGCTGTAGTCGCGTGACGTAGTCTTTGCAGGGAGCAGGCGTTAACCGGTCTACGCTTGGCGGCAATGGCATGGCGGTTTGCATGCAGAAGCCTGTTCTTCTGTTCTTCTGAACTCTCTTAATCTGGTTCGGCAGCACTGTTCATTATAAGATCCTATTCGGTAGCTCTAAAAAAGCATTTAACAACGTTCTTGACCACCGCTTAAGAACTTCGGCGGCAATGGGTGAGAACAACAGTGTAATAGCAATAGCGGATCACAGTAAGTAAAGCAAGAATGGGAGAGGTTGTTTTAGTGAGGTATACCGCAGCACGTGGTCGAGTCCCACACGAACAAGTGCGTAAATGCATTTTTTTTCTCTCCTAAACTTGTTTTGTAAAAAAAAATAATAACAATAATAATAACCGTCGTTATTGCCATCATTACCGTTACTATAATAATGTCCTTTTAATGTTGTATTACAATAGTTATTTATTTATACATTCATCTATTTAAGCATACATTCATTTAATTTGTTTAATTTCGTTAAAGCTTATTGTTAACAACCCAAATCTCAATTCAAAGAGGTTTGATTACATTAAAATAATAAGATATTTAGATCGGAGTAGCAAATATTTGATCTTTCTCTTTCGCTAGTTCTTATAATTTATTTTTTAAAATTTTATATGAATATATATATAATTTTGGTAAAATATATATTTATATATATATATATATATATATATATGAATTTATCACTCGGTGTATTTTAAAGTAGAGATGAAAATTTTATCAATTTCTCCGAGTCAGAAGTAGAGAGATAGTTTAGTCAATAAATAAAGACATCTTTTGTTTTTAACGTTTTGACTAACTATGTAGTCCTCTTCAGAATTGTAATATTTATTTATCAAAATTAATTTTTAGGTAATTCTAAACGTTTATAATTAATTTACAAAAAAATTTTTTTTATCCCAGAGACACAAAAATGTCGCTTTTAGATGCCTGTAGGCAGGGTCTAAACGCATTCATTTGCTCGGCCGTGTGAAAATGGCGTCCATTTTTGCCCTAGGGAAAAAATGAACAGCTGATCCATGCATTTTTTTCACCTTAGGGAAAAAATGGACGCCATTTTCATACGGTCAAACAAATGAACGCATTTTGACCCTAACCTACAAGCATTTAAAAGCACCTCTTTTGTGCCTTTGGAATAAAAAATATCGTAAGCAACAAGTGTTTAAAGTCAGTCCAATTTGTTTACAATGATGTTTGTGTACTCGTTTTGTCTCGGGCTTCGCCCTCGACTGTCACTCGTACACAAACATCAGCGTAAACAAATGGCTGCCTTTAACACCTTGTTGCTTAATATACTATTTTTTTTTAACATTATGTTGATGAGAGTACTTACATATAAACAGTGTTGGTTTGTTTTTGAAAAACACACTTGATTATTTTTATTGTTTTCACAACTTCGTCATTTTTTTGTAAAACTAGTTTTTTACATGTTTATTTGGTCATTTTAATAAAATATATAAGAATAATTATAAATTATAAATTTTGTCACAAATTCTTATATTTTGGACTTAGTTGTATGAATATCCATATTTAACTGAAGGTTCAATTACAAGTTATTGTTTTTATTTACTAAGTGGTACAAGGAGAACGTAAATGACTTTAATTTCCATCAGTGAATTTACTAACTGTTAAATTGAAATTTCATTTGTCGAATTATAGAATCATATTGTTTGTTGAAAAATAAAATATCTTTTTTCTGTTAATAGAATTTTTTTGTAATTTTATATGTACTATTTCAGAAACAAGACGTTTTTTCTTAGAAGATTCCTTATCCAGTATTGTTATGTTTTGCCAACCAAATTCGTGTTTTGATTTGTCGTTACTGTTTTTTGATTTTTTATGTTCTATCATTACTGTGTCTTTTTTCGTTTTGTGGTCATTAATTCTTTTAATTAAATTTCTTTTTGTTTTTCCTACATAAGTTGCAGGGCAATCTTTGCAATTGATTTTGTACATTGTGTTAGTTATATAATTTTTTTCAGTTTTGTCTTTTATCTTTTTTACCAAATAGTTATGGTTACTTTTTATTGTTGGTATTGTGTGGATATTAAGTTTTTTGAAGGTATAAGAAAGTTTTTCATAGAAATTATTAAAATATGGTAATTTTAATTTTTGTGTCAATGTGTAAATATTTTGATTGTTTCTATTGTTAATTGTCTTTTTTCTAATTGTTATTAATCTTTTTCTGATATATTTTTGTGTTAAGTTTATAAGATAGTGGTTATTGTGTAAAATGATTCTTATAATTTTTAAATTGTTGTTATAAAATTTTTTATCTGATAGTGTTATTGCTCTATCGACTTAATTATGAATCATTGCTATTTTTTGTGATAAAGGATGTTTTGAATTAAAATTTAGTATACGACCAGAGAAGGTCGGTTTTGTGTACCAGTTAGTAATTAATCTGTCGTCACTTCTGATTAATGATATATCTAGGAAATTGATTTTTTTATTTATTTCTATTTCATGGGTAAATTGTAAATGTTTGTTGTAATTATTGAAAATTTCTACTATTTAGCTAATTTTGTTTTCAGGAATGTAAGTAATGATGTCATCTACATATCTGTGAAAAAAAAATTGTTTTAAAGGATAATAAATTTAAGCATTCGGTTTCTAAATCGCCCATGACTATGTCAGCAAATAGACCTGAGATTGGTGATCCCATGGGTGTACTAAACTTTTGTTGATAATATTTGTCATTGAATTTAAAAAAGGTGCTGTCCATCAGGAAGTCTGTTGCTTTGAATAAGTCGTCAAGTGGGATGTTAGTCATGTTAGCTATTTTTACGTATCGTTTTGTGATACTATTTTTTACCAATTGTTTATCAACGTTAGTATATAAAGAAGTGACATCTAAGCTGATTAGTATATGGTCTTGTGGTATAGTGATGTTTTTTAATTTGTTGATTAAATCGATATTATTTTTAATGTGTGATTTGGGTTTTGATATTGATTGTGATAAAATGTTATATAGTTGCTTTAAAAAATAGTTAGTGGTTGAACCAATCAGAGATACGATTGGACGATATGGGGTTTTCTGTCTGTGGATAGTAAATTCCATATTACAGATAGTAAATTCACTAATTGAAATTAAAGTCATTTACGTTCTCCTTGTACCACTTAGTAAATAAAAACAATAACTTGTAATTGAACCTTCAGTTTAATATGGACATTCACACAACTAAGTCCAAAAAATAAGAATTTGTGACAAAATTATATGCATCTTGTTCTAACTAGAGAACAAGTGAGAGCAAGAGAAATTGGTATGAACGTGACACATTGGTTGAGTTTTCAGTAAGTCATGTATCGTGATCGAAGATAGAAAATATTTGTATAAGATAATATTGGAAGAGTTTAAATATGAAGAACCCTTCACACATAGATGTTTCTTAGGTGGATGTTTTTAGAGATTAGTCATCATAATAAAAATCTGTCTGCTTCAAATAAATGCATCTTTTTGCTTTTCTCCTTGATAGTGATCCGTGAATACGTTCTAAGAAACCTTGGAAATTTTCGTCATTGATGGACATTTCGTTGAGGAAGCCGTCGATGAAAACAGAGCTATTGATTTATAGCCTTTAATATGAAAAAGGACAGAAAAATGGCATCTTTTTTTATTGGTTTAGGTACACAGGACAAACAAGGGATTAGGTAAAATTGATTGATTGGAAAGTAATTTACAATGACATCCTACTTATCGTTGTTACAAGATTGAGAACTTTAGATGTATATGCGTATACATGCCTGCACGTATTGACATATACTTAGAATGAGTCATCTTTATTTGTTTTATAATTTTAAATAGCGAGGTAAAATAATAAAGATCGTATTTCATCTAATACAAATAGAGGAATTCAAATATTAGAAATTTTGAAAAGTCAAATAAAATCATATAAATATTTCATCTTCATTTTTAATTTTATTTTTCTTTCTCGTTTCTTAATATTGTAAACATTTGTTAGTAACATTTATTTTATCTCACATTAAAGCGGTTGAAAATATATATATTTATTTATTCATTTATGCAAACTATAAGTAAATAAATACCTGAATAAAAATTAATTAATTTTTATTTTTAATCATTATTTTTTTTATTTATTTATTATCATTATTATTATATATTAATTTTTTTTTTATTTTCACGCCTTCCCCTCTTAGAAAATCAGTGTCCCGACTGATACTTAATTATAAATAATGATATAGCAGTTAGAAATTAAAATTACTTGTTTTAATTCACCCGTTTAAATACAATTGATAATTTTTATTAAAAAAATCAAGAATTTTGTTCAAAACCAATCTTTAAAAATCGTGTGAATGTTCCTTCAAGTAGCCGTGAATAAAAATCTAAAATTTTACTAAAATAATCCCGGAAAACAATTTCCAATTATGATATTTTTATTATATCAATATATAAAGTGAAAATAAAATTAGTAAATAAAAACAATACACAATTTTTTTATTTTTAGGGTTCCGTACACCACAAGTGTACGCACGGAACCCTATTGGCAAGACTTTGTCGAAAATCGTATCCCCCCCCCCCTAGCCGCCAAACTATTTGACTTAGAAAGTTCAAATTTGGCCCACATATGTATTTTCACGTGTAGATGAAAGGAAAATTATAGAGAACATGATTCTAAGGGTTGAACATAGCGTTGTCAAGAAAATAACAAGATTTTTGAGAAATTTTGATATTTTTTGGCTGAAATCTCTTGCCTTTTCTTTTGCAGCGCTATCACCACAACGGTCTCTATATATTTTTTTTGTAATCTACATATGATACTACATTTTTGTACCAAATTTGAACTCTTTAAGTCAAATAGTTTGGCAGGTAAGGGGGGGATAAAGTCATTTTTTAGCAAAAATTCGTTTAATTTGTACCATTCTTGCCCTCTATCTGACAAACTATTGTACTTTGAGTGCTAAAATTTGGTACACATATGTAGTTTGATGTGTAGATTACAGAAAAACTATAAAAAACCTTGTTGCAGGCTGTTTTCATAGCGTTTTTGAGCTAAAAAAAAAAGATTTTTTTTAAAAAATGTTAAAAAATTGTTGTATCCCCCCCCCCTGATCTTCCAAACTATTGGACTTAGAGAGTTCAAATTTGGTACACAAATGTATTTTCACGTATAGATTACAGGAAAGTTATAGAGAACATGATTGTATGTGTTGAACATAGCGTTGTCAAGGAAATAACAATATTTTTGAGCATTTTTTTAACATATGGGCCAAAGTTTAGTGTTATAACTTTGACAGCGCTATAATCATCACATTCTCTATAATTTTCCTGTAATCTACACGTAAATCTACATATGTGTACCAAATTTCAGAATCCTAAGTCAAATAGTTTGGAAGATAAGGGGGGGGGGGGGGATACGGTAATTTTTTTAGCAAAAATGCATTAAAAGTGTACAATTCCACCTCCATATCTGCCAAACTATTGTACTTAGAGTGCTCAAATTTGGTATACATATGTAGTTTGCCATATAGATTTTAGAAAAACTATAGAGAACTTTGTTGCAGATCGTTAGCATAGTGTTTTTAAGCAAAAACCAACGATTTAAAAAAATGCTTAAAAATTACCATATCCCCCCTCCCATAACTTCTAAACAATTTGACTTAGAGAGTTCAAATTTGGTACACAAATGTATTTTCACGTCTAGATTACAGAAAAATGGTAGAGAACATGATTGTAAAAGTTGATCATAGCGTTGTTAAGGAAATAAAATGATTTTTAAGTATTTTTAATGGATATTTGCTAAAATCTCTGGATTTTTCGTTAAAAATGCAATCACGATCACGTTCTCTATAATTTTTATGTTATTTACACCTGACAATACATTCCTGTACAAAATTTGAACCCTCTAAGTAAAATATTTTGGAAGACAGGGGGGGAGGGTGGTCCACTTTTTATAAAAAATTCATTATATATTCTATTTTATTTATTATATTATATGTAATATGTATAATATATTTATATATTATATATTTAATAGTATCAAATATATTAAAAATTATTTTGTTTTGTGTACGGAACCCTTGATTTTAGTGCGAGTGTAACTCGAACTTGCCCGATTTTTTTTATATTATTATCATTTACTTATTAACTTAATTTGATATTTTAATTTGTACGAGTTTTTAGTAAATATGAAAAACAAAATAACGGCAATAATAATATTTTTAATGTATTTTACAAATTCTTTTAGGATTTAATATATATCCGTATTTAAAAAATTCGCTTAAAATGGAATTTCAAATACAAAATAGGTTGCAAATCTATTTGAAATGGAAAATTGAAAATGGTTTTCTAATTCTTATTTGAAATGGAAAATGGCATTTTGCATTTCAAATACGTATTTGAAATAAATTCATTTTAAATACTTACCCAGCTCTGACTACTGCGTATGTACTGTGACGCATTCTTCTAGCTTATATTTGATGTTCAAATGTTTTAAAAGCAATAGACTAATAAATAAAATTAATTACTCCATTTATTAAAATTAAATTAAAACTAACAAGCCACGACTAACCAAATTGACGGAGAGTGGGGAGTAAGGAGCAGCAGCAAACGAAGAATTTATATCAAAACACAATACCAAAAATTTATTAATTGGGTACCATTTCAAACGTTTACAAGAAATCAAAAGAAAGCTGGCCACATGGCACGGCCATTTACAAAAAGACGCGCACTGAACACTGACTCTAAACTTTAATGTCTAATATTGGAGATCGACTCTATCAAAGAAAAACAAATAAATTGTTAATGTAGGAGCTCACCTAGGTGGGCACAATGGCTACGAAGGAACCCCGTCAGTAGTATTAATTACATCTATACAAAGAAAGTTTAACACTTTAAATATTACATGACCATACGGTCGAACACACCAGTTCAGAATCCGAACGACAGCGACAACGCATTGTCGTCAAGTCAGTATGCGGCGATATATGTGCCGCGGTGCCGTTCTCACAAATCACATTTCAAAATCCAGCGGCAATCGACGGAGGAACGTAAATCAGATGTACTGGATGATCTTTTGGTCCTGGCACTCTTGAGCGAACGGGACTCACATCCGGACCCATGTGCCAGGACAATCCCAAGACGATCAGGAATGCCAACCACGACGATGACGACTACCAGAACCACCTCCTCGACGATTCATTATGATGTGAAAAACTCCTCATCGAAGCAAGCAGTGTTTGTGCGTGTAAAATAAAAGTGCGAACATTTCATGTTTATTGCACAAAACAAGTAATTGGCCGATCTGCCAAGTTGGCAGGTATAAACCGAAAGTTCAATTAATAATATTATTCAATCAATTTAATTAATTAAATACAAAATCAAAATAGAAATAAATCATAATTTAACAAAATCTTAAATTTTACAAAAATCAAAATAAATATAAATTAAAGTAAATTATAAATATTTAATAAAAATAAATAATGTTAACTCAAAATAATAACAGGCACAAATTGCCAAGTTTACATTAAGGCTGAACAATAGCCTGGAATTAATTCCAGACTAATGTGTGTAATAATTTATTTTTAAATTAATTTAAAAATATTGTGCGCGGTAACTTTTTACCACGTCACAGTACTTGTGCGCTAAAACACTAGTGCGCATGTATTTGTGCATTAGAACACTTTTTTGATTTGTAAATCAAGGTTTTTGGAAAATACATTTACTTAGAAACGAGGCATGACCCGGAATTCAAGTTAAAAAGAATGACATGAGTGCTGAGACAGATTCTGTATTATGCTTTAGTATTGCCCATCTATTCTAAACGAACAACGTGTAATATACATCGTCCTTAGTTTCACAGTATTGAACTGTCCGTGTCCACTAAGAAATTGCGTAAGGTGGAAGTTGACTTCACCATGCTTTCTCTCAATCCACGCCACAGTGGAAAGAAATGCAGTGTTTTGGACAAAATTCTGCTGACAACGCAAATCTTAACCAATTTTAATTTTTTTTATCTTGAACTTCTTAGGAAGGTTTGCGCTATAAGCCTTCATTGTTACAAATTTGAAATTTTTGCAACATAACCTTAAAAAATGAAATTATTTGCAAATAAATGCTTTTTTATTACTTGATCTTAACTGTTAATGCATACTGGGTGTTTTTTTTAGTCACTCTAGTCAAATTTAATGTCTGATTGTTGAAATTCAAAATCGCAAATTCAAAATAGCAGCTAAAATTAGAAGAAACATATTTTTACTCTGCAATCAATAAGTATAAGTGTTTAGAGTCATCAGTTGCTCTGGAGGTTTTGTAACAAACATTTTAATTTATATGTATAATAATAATATGGTAACATAACCTAAAAAAAATTGTTTTAATCATACTTCAATGCATTTCTTTGAGATTAGGTCCTTCTGTAAATGCATATTGATAAATTTTGTATTACTTTCTTCATGAATATGATGTTACAAGATTATAATTAAAAATAACAAATATAAAATGTTGATTAAAATTTTGAAAAATGGTTTGTTCTCTCGATATGAGTTTCTTAACATGTTCTGAGTTATTAAATACTCAAAAAACATGTTTTTAAACGCTATGAGTTTTGAATTATTAATGTTCATATTTTGAATCAATTTATTGTAATCGACAAAAAAACAAAACAGTTCTGAATAATCTTCAACCATGTAAAAACTAAGCAACATTCTGCAGACGTCTAAGCTCATGCAATGCAGCTTTTCAATATGAATCTACCAATTAGGATATGATTATAATAAACTAATAAACAAATAAAAACAATCTGTTATAAAAAATTGAATGGAATTAGTATTTGAAAAAATACGTCAATAAAGTTTTGAAACTAGCTGTTAATTTAAAAGTTTTTGAATTTCTTTAGATAATGCTTAATGATTTTTCTTCTCCTTTATTCTCATGGAGCTAATTAATGGATCTGATCCAATAATTACATAGCTACAACAACATGAATTTTAAACAATCTTCAGCGACTACACATACAAATAACATGTTAAAGCAGGAAAGAAAAAAATACATTAAAAAAATGTTTAAATCTAAATTATGACTATCAGTAGTTTTTTGAGAATTTAATAACTCAGAACATGTCTAGAAACTCATATCGAGAAAACGAAACCATTTTTCAAAATTTTAATCGAAATTTTATGTTTGTTATTTTTAATTGTAATCTTGTAACATCAGATTCATGAAGAAAGTAATACAAAATTTATCAATATGCATTTACAGAAGGACCTAAGCTCAAAGAAATGCATTGAAGTATGATTAAAACAATTTTTTTAGGTTATGTTACGATATTGTTATTATACATATAAATTAAAATGTTTGTTACAAAACCCCAAAGCAATTGATGACTCTAAACACTTATACTTATTGATTGCAGAGTAAAAATATGTTTTTACTAATTTTAGCTGACATTTTGAATTTGCGATTTTGAATTTCAACAATCAGACATTAAATTTGACTAAAGTGACACAAAAAATCACCCAGTATGCATTATAAGTTAAGATCAAGTAATAAAAAAGCATTTATTTGCGAATAATTTCATTTTTTAAGGTTATCTTGCAAAAATTTCAAATTTGTAGCAGTGAAGGCTTATAGCGCAAACCTTCCTAAGAATTTCAAGATAAAAAAAATTAAAATCAGTTAAGATTTGCGTTGTCAGCAGAATTTTGTCTAAAACACTGCATTTCTTCCCACTGTGCCACGGTTTGATCTTTGGGATCAGTTTACGTGTCCATTGTGCTTGGGATTCGATGTTCCAAGCTTCTTGCCACAACAGAATAAAGGTTTCGCGATCTGTTCTCCTAACCAATGAGGCCGGTTCACCGTTCCTCTTCCAAGGGAATGCGCGGCTTTTTTCAATTGCCAATAGGTGTATAGGGATAACGGAGGCAATCAGTAAAGCTGCCACCGCGGACACGGTTCGATTTGCTGCTGCTATTCATAGCGCGCCCCTGCATTGTACAGACTCCACTCTCTGTTTATACGTCTTGGTTTCCAAAGCAGCACCCCAGAGTCTCCTTTTGTCTTCATTTGGGCCGTTAATATTTGGCATCAATCTGATCAGAGCTGCTACAAGTCTTTCGGCTTTTGCAGCTGCCTCACAGTGGGGCAAAAAATGCGTCTGTAGACAAATTAACATAGAGCCCACAAATATTAACCGATTTAAAAGTTTTTTTTTTATTTAAAGATAATAAAATTCTGCATAAGACCTCTGATTTTGTTTTTTAAAAATAATTGTTTTTATTTGTGTATTTATTGTTAAAAATAAAAAAAATAAATTTTACAATTTAAGACACTTTAATTTTTCATCAAACGCAATATTTAAATTAGAAATGACGAAAAATGTTGAAGTAATGATTTAAGAACAAATTCTAATACCTCCTCTTTGCCTTTTCTTCACTTTACCTTCATACCTTTAACCACAATATTTTTTTTCTTTTCTCCTTCTCCATAACTTCTACTTTTATCGATAGTTCCTTCATTTTGATTTCTAGATCGTCATCTGCTTTTTTTCTAGTCCCCACCCTTTCTTCTACTCTTTCATTTGAAGTTACCCTCTCTCTTTCTACGAATTCCCTCTTCCTACGCTCCTCACTCTCCATTATATCTTTCTCTAACTCCTCCATTCTCTTCCACATATTTTCCATCTCCTTATCCCAACTTGCCTCCCACTGTTCAACTCTTTCTAAAATTGCTTTCACTGCCTTTCGTAATTCCTCAATTTGCTTAAACCTCTTTTCTTCCAGTTTCCTAATTTCCTCCAATTCATCCTAGGATTCATCAAACTGCTTATCATTCTCCTTCACTGTTCTTTTGATTAGACTTAGTAAAACTTGACAATCCTTGCATTCAAAGCTTTTCCTGTCCAATCCCTTTTCAAATTTTCGCGCCTTAGACTCATTTCCGCCTTTACCACTTGTGTCATTACTTTCCTCTTTATTCGACAATTTTATCAAGTTCTATCTTATCTACCCAGAAGCACTACCTTTTATCTTTCTCACCCTCTCGCTCTTTCACTCTCACTCAACACGCTTTTATCCTATGTAACCTCACAATTTTGCCTACTTTCTCACTTTTTTTTACCATTATTTCACACTTACTACTACATACGCTTTTTTCCTTTTAACTCACAGCCCTGTACTCTGTACTTACCACTCACTCCACTACCTACCCGTCACTTAATATTAACAGATTTTCAAAAAACTATTTCCCTTTCACAAAACGCGTCAACTGCTCATTGGTAACGGAAACGGAAGCCAACTATAAATAATTAGTATTGTTATCAATAACGTCCTCCAATTATAATTTAAAGAGTACAACGACCAATAAGGACAACAATTGGTAATACAACCAAAAAAACAACACCAATCTGACGTTTCGAGACAGACTTACCATATGAATGTTCATAATACATGGATTATTTTTACTTTTTCCGTCATATAATGTGATGTGAGTATAATATTTTTCTTTTATTTATATATCTTTATAATTGTTATTCTAAATTTTTGTCCTAATAACAATATCTACGAATGTAATGAAAATGTATATATTTTTATTTGTTTTTTTTTAAATTTATAGATACAATTAAATAAACTCTGAACAGGAGACTGAGTCAGTCTCGAAACGTCTGATTAGTGTTGTTTTTTTGGTTGTATTACCAATTGTTGTCCTTATTGGTCGTTATACTCTTTGAATTATAATTGGAAGACGTAAAAAAGTTTCTTAATAATTTTCAACTGGGACCTGAAGTTAGTTGAACTGTTTTTTATTTTTACTAATTTTTATAAAATATTAAGCTGTTATAAAAATCCGTTTTTGAAAAATGTTTTATCAATATATTAGGACTGAATTTGGAAATGATGTGTGCGGCGCGCCGCAATGCGCCTGCGCGATGAGAGTTTTTTTCACTGTTCGGAAGTTTTTTTACCTCTAACGTTCACTGACCTGAAAACTGTGAGTTCTGCCCCGCTTAAGGCGAACGAAAACACGAGGTTTTCGTGCATGTGTGGTAGAAAATGTTTTTCCTAAAAATATTCAAAATGCTGTTAAAAACATTGTTAACTTACAATTTTATAATATTAGAATTAACAAGAATTTAAATAGTTATAATCTGTAAGAAATAAGTTGATAATACTAAAATTAAAAAAGTATATCAGCTATCAAGGTAACATAACTGAAAAAACTTTCATTCGCGAACCTAATTATAATTGAGTAGACTTGGAAATGAGCCTTAGAGAATCCAGGTTGGATACCCTCATTACATGGGGCGAGAAAAGGCTCGACAATCAAGAAATCTTGGTCGGAGAAATGATCTCCAGGAACAACCTGATGGTTGCGAACCGTGGGAGGTCTTGGACTTTTAGGAGAAACGGTCAGGGATCGATAATTGACTTGTCGATCACAACGGCCCTCCTAAATAAACGTATTAAAGATTGGCGCGTCCTGGAGGATTATACCCATAGTGACCACCAGTATATCGAGTTTTTAGTCTCAAGGGGAGACACGCTGCGGGCCAGGAACCACGGAGTTCTCCGTGAGAATGGCCCAAAGTGGAACATTAAGAAAATCGGCAAGGAGAAGTTTGGCCGGTCCCTGGAAGAATCCCGCCTCATAGAGGATCTGGGATGGGTGAAGAGGCCGAATAACCTTGAAGGGGAGGTGCGGACGGTGAAAAATATGATTGTCACCGCATGCGACGCATCTATGCCGCGTTGTAGAAGCACAACCCCAAGAAGAAGAAATGTATACTGGTGGTCAGAGGAATTGGCCTCTTTGCGAAAGGCATGCCTCAAAGCAAGAAGGAGATATCTTATAAAATCTTATAAAATCGTTAACAAGAAATTGTTATCGAGGCAAAAGACCTCCGGTCTAGACAATCCCGATTGGGTCCGGCAAATCATAAAGGCTTTGTTTCCTCCAGCAGAACCATGGCCTAGGATGGACTGGAGTAACTGTCATGTCGGTGAGGAAGAACTCTTCACTCTTACAGAATTACAAAAAGCAGGCAGTAGGTTAAAGCCAGGCAAAGCGCCGGGATTAGATGGGATAAGCAACGAGATCCTTAAAAAAGTGATCGTTGCGTCACCCCAGATTCTCCTAGACTGCTATAACAACTGCCTGAAGAGAGGAGAGTTTTTCCGCGACTGGAAAAGACAGAGTCTGGTCCTCCTAAGGAGGCAAACCTCTAGATAAAATCTGATTCTACAGGCCTATATGCCTGTTAGATACGATGGGTAAGCATCTAGAGGACATGGTTCTGCAGAGAATGCAATCTCACTTGACCGGAGAGAATAGTCTGCCTGACAACTAATTTGGATTCCGCAAAGGCCTGTCCACAGTAGACGCAATTCAGAAGGCGGTGGGCCTAGCCAGAGAAGGAAAAAACAAATTGGGACCAGGAAAGAAAAAGGGCTTCTGCGCGTTGGTAGCCATTGATATACGCAACGCGTTTAATACCGCGCGATGGGAAGATCTCATCAAGTCGATGAGAAACAAAGGAATACCGCCCTACCTGTTGCGGATAATGGATAATTATCTTAGCGACAGGTGGGTAATATACGAGGGTGACACCTGCACTCTGAAAGAGGAGATGCAGAAAGGTGCCCCACAAGGCTCGAGGATAGGACCATTCGTATGGAATGTCTCGTATGACGACTTCTTGCAAATGGGTCTACCTAAAGGCGCGGTGATCATCGGCTTCGCGGACGACGCGTTAATCGTATGCACTGCCGAAACAGTAGAAGCTCTGGGCGTATTGGTGAACGAATGTCTGAGACGGGCAAAGCGCTGGCTGGAGGCCAGAGGCCTCCATATGGCTCTGGAAAAGACCGAAGCGCTGCTAGTCACAGACAGACATGGTTATACAGCCCCTGGTATTCAGATAGACGGATTCGAGGTCCAATGGAGGAATCATATTAAATATTTAGGTGTCGAACTCGACAAATTTTTGAATTTGAAACACCATATAGCTGTAGCATGTCAGAAGGCCGAACAGTGTTCGGCAAGTTTAGCTCGTCTAATGCCGAACATTGGTGGGCCTTCTGAAGCAAAGAGGAGACTGGTGGCGAGTGTTGCCCTTTCAAAGCTGCTATACGCAGCACCTGTATGGGCTCCGACCCTGCGAAATGACAGAAGCAAGACCATCTGTAGAAGGATACTGTCCGCGCAAAGAAGTGTTACTAAACGTATCATTTCGGCCTATCGGACAGTACCGACGTGTGCTGCTCAGGTCCTTGCCAGCGTCCCGCCGGCAGATCTTTTGGCACAAGAAAGGGAGGAAGTTTTCCTCCTTTTCAAGAAGAGAAATTCTTCCGCATATACGGAAGATAATAGACCCAGCAAGGACCGAATTCGCCGAGATGCGAGAAGCAGACTCGTCGACAGATGGCAAGAACGATGGAGCGGGGAGGAGACAGGCCGATGGACGTATCGGCTGATACCTACACTCGCCACCTGGATAAGTAGGAAGCACGGAGTGGTTTCCTCCTATTTAACCCAAGCTCTCACAGGGCACGGGTGTTTCGGCTCCTATCTGGAGCGATTTAAAAAAGTCGTTAGCTCGGAGTGTGTGTACTGCAAGTTCCCAGTGGACGACCCAGAGCACACACTCTTCAGCTGTAAGCGTTGGGACGCGGAGAGGCAGGTTATGTTTACCGGTGTTAATCGCAAGGTTACACCGGAGAACATGATCCCGCTTATGACTCGCTCTCCCGAGGATTGGCGAATCATCGAGACCTTCATACATTATGTTATGAGGGTCAAAGATCTCGATGGTCGACAAAGAATGGAGGTCCCGTAGAATAAGGGAGAAAGTCGCTTTGGCGATAGAGGAGGGGATATAAGACCACTCCCAATGGCGATACGCGCGAAAAGTGCTAGCCGGGAGTGGTCCTAAGGTCCCCAAATAAGGGTGTGTTTTTAGCGGGTCGACAGAACATCGCCACCCCCGCATAACCCTGTAGTACGGGCTACAGGGTACCTGGTAGCAGGTTTTCACATCCTACGCAAAAAAAAAAATAAAAATAATTACATTAATTATTTAAACTAAATTCGGGAAATCGATTAAAAATACACGACGTTTTTTTTGTGTCACATTACATTAAAACTCGGACACATTTCACGAAAATGTAACATTTTTTATCTATTATTTTTTCTGTGACTGTCACATTTTAACATTCAGGAGCAGATTCACGTTTTAGATTATTAGAGAAAAGATACTACACAAAAAGATTAATTGACTTTTTTATATGTCTAATTCTCTGTCAAAAATTAAAATGAAAAATAATAGATATTTCGTGCATGAATTGCAGATAATTGGTTGAACTGGAAATATGCTCGCTTTCGTAGAATTGAAGAACACAACGATTTAAGAGAATTTAAAAGTTGTAAAAAAAGTATACTAGCAGAGAACTGAAAATTTGAAATACAGATTGAAGGGAATTAATTTTTTAGACATTCCATTCCTAGTTAAAGTTTTTTAAAAATGAAAAATTCGCCTACTCAAAAGAATTCAATATTCTGCACTTTGAGGTTAAAGCCTAGAAATTTTAGTTTTTCCCTATTCAACGCATCTTACCGGGTGGAGAAGTAAAATTCACACAAAACCTAAGAAGCTCAAAACGTTACATAATGATACCGATTTTTCGATTTATTTCACAAATTGAGCTCAAAAATGGCATTTTTATGCAACGTTTTGAGCTTTTCAGGTTTTGTGTGTTGTTAAAAAATTATTAATAACAATACTAATTATTTAAAGTTATTAAATCCAATCTCTTCTGGGGTTTTTTGAGTTTCTTGGCTAGAGAGAGAAACTATAGATGCTTCTGTACGCTCTCTCTCAACCCAAAGATTAGACTCAACCCTTCCCTTGGAGGGATTTGTTGAACGCAGGCTGTAGAGGGTGGTAGAATTTTTATATACGGGTAATTGTAAATTTTAAAGGTAAAAGTATAAAGTCGAAAGTTTGAACCAGAAAACTGAGAAGACGTTGGAAGAAATCGTTTATATTGTCAGGATAAAGAATATTGTTTAAAATTCGATATTAAAATTTGTCATTAAATTCTTTTATTATTTTTGTAAGCTAATTTTTATTTTGTTTAAATATAATTTCTATCTCATTCTTGAATTAAGAATAGTTTGAGTTATAACTGACTACACCTGTTCTTCAGAAATTAAGAAATTCATTTTAACGATAAATGTCAGCCAGCAGGCTTATATTTACTTTGTATTTGCTTTTCTTTTAATTTTCAGCTAGAAAATAAGTTAATAATCATCGTTGGATTGTAAATTCCATTTGAATTTTGAGGTTATGAACGCTGGACAATCTGACTAGCGTATTCCGGAGCAACTTTAATAATTAAGAAAAAGTCCTATCATTACAAATAGTAAAGTTATGAATTTGTTAATTAGTGATTGTTTAAATAATGCTAATGTTTAAAAAAATTAAATTATTTTTTTTTAACTACCTGCAGTAATAATATTGTACATTGCATTTAAAGTTTCATTAAGTTCGAAGTCAAGAACTGTAGAAATAAAAATGTTTATAAAATTATTAATAGCAATACTAAATTTAAGGAGATAAGAAAAAAGAACGAAACCTGTACGACTAAAAATAATGAAGCTATGAATTTGCTAATTGGTGATTGTTTAAACAATGTAAATGTTAAAAAAAATTATATTCTGCTTTTTTCAACCATCTGCAGCAATAATATTGTACATTTTGTATAAAATTTCAGTAATTTCATGTTAAGGAATTGGACAAGTAAAATTGTTTATAGAATTTGTTTATAATAATTTTTCTAATTTTAATCACTAATTTGTAATCAGTATTGAATAATAGATGGTTTTAGATTGACAAATATCAAGTAAATCATAAAAATATTTTTCCTCCACTAATTTGTTTATAACAAATGCAAATATTTTTTAAACAATTAACTCACTATTACAATTTGTTCTTAAATTATTACTTTAACATTTTTCGTTATTCCTAATTTAAATATTGCGTTTGATAAAAAATTAAAGTGGTTTATGCAAAATTTTATTACCTTCAAATAAAATAAAAACTTCTAAATCGGTTAAGGGGGGGGGGGGGGGGGGGTAAAGTTTGACAACTTTTTTTTCCATTTTTTTTATATTTTTTTTACTGAAAGTACAATATCTGAAAAATATTGTATTACATTTTTAGACCATTCAGAGCAAAACTAACGAAGTTAAAGTTCACTGTAAAAAAAGTGTCTTATTTTAATACATTTTTGTCCTCACTTTTAAGACGTTTTAAAGTGTCTTAATTTTAAACCAATGAAAAAGCGTCTTTCAAAATTATTAACCAATAAAAGAGCTTGAAATAACCGTAAGACGCTTTCTTAATGTCTTGTGTCTTAAAATAAGACACTTAGAAGACAGCAGTTTTTGCACTGTAGATGATCGTACCTCTAACTTACGTTTCCCAAAAGTGTCATTTTTAAGTTTGGTGACCAACCTACCGGAAAAACTACTGAATCTCTATCTATTTTTTAACAAAATTTTTTTTAATATTCTTCAAATGTTACACTATCATATAATAATATGTAAAATAAATCGACAGCAATAATTTCTTTTAAAAAAATTCATGAAAAAAGGTCTTTTTTAGACGAAACAAACCTTACCCCCCCCCTTAATATTTGTGTGAAAGCCGTGATCTATCAGCCAATCATTTATAATCCTGGCTACTCCTTCTAATTTGGTCTTGGCTAGACCGTGAGTTCTTGCTGCGACAATTACCACTATTTCGTCGGCAAACACAATTATTATAACCCCGTCTGAGAACACTAGTCTGAGTATGCCATCGTATGATATGTTCCACAGTTCTGGTCATAGGGCAGAACCTTGGGCAACTCCTGATGTTACTTGTTTGGTTCTTGTTCCTTCTGCTGTGTTGTTCATCAACACCCTGTTGTCCAAATAGTCATTTACTACTTTCATGATGTATTTAGTGTTAAATGAATTTAAGGAGCTAAGGATGTCATCCCAGTTAACTGAGTTGAATGCGTTTTGGACATCTATAGTCATAAGAACACATATGTCTTTCGTTTTATGTGGGATTGTGGGACTTCCCAAGCTTCTTCTACCGCAGTTCTAACCTTCAGCAGGGCATCTATTGTTGACAGCTTCTCTCGGAAACCATGTTGGCTTTCTGATAGGTTGCAATTTTTCTTTTTGGACTCTCGTATCCTATAACGGAGTAGCTTCTCGTATACCTTGCCTATGTTGTCAAGCATACACAGTGGTCGGAAGCACGATGGTGTTATTGGTTCTTTTCACCTTTGTTCAGGTGTACTAACCGCTGACGTTTCTATGTGTTGGGAAATATTTCTGCGAGAAGGCATGTGTTGTACATTTGCAACAGGATGCCAGGGCATGTTTGAATTACAATTTTCACTACCTCTGAAGGAAATCCATCAGTACCAGGAGCCTTGTTGTTCAGAAGTTTATCAGTTACTGCACGGAGCTTACTGCCTTAGTCAGTTACTGCCTCTGTAAACAGTGGAATGTTCCGTTGGATAGTTTTGTCAACCTTATTTCTCAGGGGCTGATCAGGGAAGAGAGCTGTCACTAACTCTTCCATGGATGCTGGATCGAGTACAGCTTGATTTAAGGCAATTCCTTCGCAAATCAGCGATTTGCGTTGTTATCGTCTCTAGCGGACACACGCGACAGTTGACCCAGCCTATGCGTATTCAAGATTTCTGTATGAGGGCACTTGCAGATCTCTTATCCATCTCCACAAAAGCCTTCTTTTTACCTTGAAATGCCTGGGCCTGTAGGTATTCTCTTGAAAGAATTCTAAGAGAACGTCTTGAACTTCCTTTAATTCGGTAGACTCATCTATTTCTTTGATTTATATAAGAGCTTTGTGTTGTAGTGCCCTTTCAGCTCCCTTATTCTCTAGTGTCTCTTGTATCGCTGTGCTAAACCTGCTATTGCTTTTTTTAGCTTGTCCTAACAGAACTAAAACGTCTCCGTTTCTTGTCGCTCGTATACTTTTGACGTCCACGGCGAGCTGCTTTGGGTCGACCTTACTCTTGTTGTCTTTCAGAACCTCTAAATAGCTGACATTCTTGAAGGGGTTTGATTATGACCGCCTCAGGACGTATTAGAGTGTGTCTGTTTTTGGCCTTTGTGTTCCGTTGTGGAGGGTTGACAGAAGGTTCAATTTATTTTCCTGGGTACTTGGCAGAATTCTGAATCATTCGTTTGGCAGATTTTTTGTTTATGACGTAAGTCTATTTACACATAGGTGTTCCCGGTTGAGTGGCCTGTGAAGCATCTCCTTTCTTCTTTTTATGTTCGGCGGGTGTAGAGGCGCTAGGTGTTCCTCTCTGATCGCGATTTCTTTTCTTCTCGATCACCTTGTGGTTGTCAGATGTAAGAGTACAAGGTAGTCCTAGCTGGTTAATCATAGAAATTGCAAGGTTCTGAGATCCAGGTAAGATATTCGTCTTCCCTGTTGCCGTCCACCTCCATGATCATAATCTCGTCGAAAGTTTGGATCCCTCCAAAAAACGTGGATCCTGCACTGGCCACCGGGGCTTGCACCCGATCGGAAACAGTGGGATTACAGTCCCCTCGCGGGGTTCCTCCTTGGGGTTGTGAGTTAGAACTCTCACTATTCATTGTTTTTGGTTGTTGGTTGGTTCTTAGTAAGGTCGAGAGTACGAGAACCACACACCCGCCAGCTAATCTACGGATTTTCCATATTATTAAACAGAGGACCCTAAAAGGGATACTGTGACAGAGTAATCATCCCGCTTAGCTTAAAAGAAGGGCTTGCCACCCCTTCTCATTCTAGAATTGCCCGACTTAACGGGGTACCTCACAGGTAGGCTGTATCCGCTTCAAAACAAGCAGGTAATGGGTCGTCGTACTCTCGGTCTTAAGCGCATGTTTTTGTAAGCTATAACACTACAGCACATGTATTTGTGCGCTAAAACACTAGTGTACATATATTTATGCATTTAAACACTAGTGCGCACGTATTATTCTCAGACAAATGTTAAGCGAAAACATGCTAAGTCAGTATCGAATAGTTGGCTGACTTACAGAAAAACCTGCTAAGTTACAAAAATGCTCATAAAAAGTAAGTACTTGTTTTTGTTCGTATTTTTGTAGCTAGTAATAAAAAATATTACGAAATATTGCGTTTAATATTTTAAATTTTGTTCGAGATCAACAAATTTCTTTTTTGTGAAGTTTTTTGTTCTTCCTGTAAATTTTTCTAATTGTGAGTTAGCAGGTTTGCACTTTAAACTGTCGATATACTTTGGCTTAACTTATGATGTGGAGATTTGGGATCACCCTTACGGTGTAAGGTTACCACGACCTTACTTCGTAAGTTTACCATATAGCGGTTAAGTTCACTGTATACTTACTACTGGCTTACTTTGTAACCTTACAATCTTACAGTAGCTTCA
This sequence comes from Ganaspis brasiliensis, assembly GCA_037103525.1. Taxonomy (NCBI): domain Eukaryota; kingdom Metazoa; phylum Arthropoda; class Insecta; order Hymenoptera; family Figitidae; genus Ganaspis; species Ganaspis brasiliensis. Next base: position 44,538 of record JAZKLR010000329.1, on the reverse strand, counting down.
CAGCAAACTATTGTGCTATTTGGGTAACAACAAGAAACAAGACCTAGATTTTAGTAGATCGTTCCAAGGATCACAAAGTCATCGGTTCTAATTTGGTTTTACGGACCAAATTTAACATTGATGGTTCCATAAAAGGGCGAAAAGCAAGAATAGTTGCCAAAGTTTTTGCACAGGAAGCTGATGTCGACTATCATAAAACTTTTGCACCTGTTTGTAGTCCAGAATATATTCGTTTTACGATGTCTTTGACAACGGAATTAAAAATGATGGAGCATCAATTAGATTTTGTCAGTGCTTATTTATATTATGACATCAAAGAACGAATTTTTATGGCATTACCCGAAGAACTATCAAGAATTTTGATTAAAAACTTTGTACAGATTGAAAATAAATTTAAAAAAAAGGTATGTTTATTGCTCAAAGCTATTTATGAATTAAAACGATCAGGACGTAAATGGTATGCTAAGTTGTATGACAAATTAAAAGAACTGTACTTCAAACCTTTTTCTTCTGATGAGTGTGATTACATCTACAAAAATGAAAACCACTGTACGTTAATTGTGATCTGCGTTGATAATATCATCTTATCATCAAACAAGAAAAAAAATTAATTAAGTTAAACAAGCTCTCTCAAAAGCTTCTGAAATGAAATATTTAGGTAAAATTCATCACTGCCTTGGTATCAAGTTCTATCAACATTTAAATGAAGATAAGATTCACATTAAACAAAAGAAATACATTTAAGAAATTCTAAAAAGGTTCAACATACAAGTGTTTACACTGATCAATCCTACTATAAAACTCTTAACAAAAATGTCTCCAAAAACTGAAGAGAAAAAAATATATAAAAAAATTCCCTATCGACAAGCAATTGGATCATTAATGTATCTAGCTACTTCTATTCGTCCAGATTTAGCTCATGCTATGACGCTGCTTGGGGAGCAAATGTTGACGATAGAAGATCATATACTGGTTACGTTTTCACTTTTTCTGGGACAGCAATTAGTTGGAAATCTAGAAAACAAAAGACCGTTGCTATGTCCACAGCTGAAGCAGAATACATGGCATTATTTGACACCGCTAAAGAAGCTGTACGCGAAGACTTTTATACGAAATAACTGGACATTCAGAACCAACGGTACTATCCCGTAACAATCAAAGTGCTAAGAAGCTGTCTAAAAATCTAGTTTTTCACGAAAAAACAAAATACATTGCAATTAGATATTATTTTCTTCGTGAGCTTATTCACCAAAAAGACATCGACATTCGTTACTTGGAATATGCATTTGTATTGTCTACAATATTTTTTAAGGAAAAGTCTTCAAAGTTTAAAAAAACACTTGTACCAACACTTATGGATACAATCGATACAAGAACATTTGACTTACTCAATCTTAATTACGCATGGCATTGGCATATGTTTTAATCTTATCTATCATAACAAGAATTTGTTAATAAATAAACGCGTTTTATAAACTAATTAAATTATATTAATTGTGTCTCATTTTCTTAGTTCAACAGTTCTCGATAGCATGATATATTAATTTATAATTTAATTACTTTATGAAACTTTAAATAATAATGAAACAAAATTATCATACAAATAATATTCATTTAATAATAGTTAAATACAAAAAAGAAATGTATTGAAGATATTTACAATTTTATATAAGGGAGTAGGCCCCAAGATGGACAGGTCCCCACGATGGTCTTTTCTTATAAAATTTTTGTTTAAGGTGAAAGCGCCTTATGCTTTTTGTAATTTTTGTTGTTTGTATAGACAAAGATTTTGATGCACATTTGAAGAAAAAAAACCAGTTGGTTTTTCTTTTACACCTGCCACGTAATTTTGTGTCTAAAAAACTTATGAAAGTTTTTTCTTAAGTTGGTAAAGTTACTTAAATTTATAATTTAGAATGAGTACTTAACGTTATAATATTCTTTATTTACCGTATAATAATATCCTAAAATGATTTTATTAATTCAGTGTTCGAATATATATTTTTACTGGGGATTAAAAAATGGTGTCATGTACCCTAAGATGGACAGGTCTCAAATCTCAATGTATTTATTTGGATATTTTGGATTTTACACTTTTTTGATAATTTTTTGAGACAATTAACATTTTTTATTTTTCACCATAAAATGTGATGTTATCGTTAGAGAATTTGATATATCGATATTTTTCGATATTTTATTACTTTTTACTGTTAAGCTATTAAATTGAAGTTTTTAGAAATGTTATTTCTTGATAAATTCCGTAAAATAATTAAAAATTAGTTTAAGAATTGTTACACGATGTTCATTTTTTATTTACTACATTTTTCAGAGACTTTTAAAAAGGTGTCCATCGTAAGGCCACTGTTTTTTAAGACCGAAAATTTTAACTATTAGAAAAAACGCTTTTAAACATGTTTATGTTCAAAATAAAATTTTATCTCTGTGGCCATAAGTTACCTTATAAACTGTACTTTCATCCGTTATAAAACATTATAATATATTTTATTTGGTTTGGATTCTACAACAATAAGACGAAAGGGTGTCCAACTTGGGGCCCTCTCCCCTATATTTTCAATAAAATATATATAATAAATAAATATATAAACATCACAAAGAACCGAGCGAGCGCGGTTTATAAAGCTAGTTAGTTATAGTTCTTAGAACGAACCCTATGTTTTAAAAAATTAATTAGTATTGTTCGTGTAGTGACTGGAGCTACGGATTGTGGACTATTGGAAGGAGTTCTTGTGGACCACGGAACAGGACTATTTCCAGCACATTGTGTTCAAGAGGTTAGCTTACCAGTTACAAGCATTGATTTTGGTAACAATACTGCACGAGATAACAACATTAAAGTTCACGAAAAAAGAGATTCACAACACATATACTTTGCGACTGCCCCTAGATTAAAGAAACAGTAAGTAGTTATATACTTCTGAATGATTTGAATACAAATAATTTGAAAAATTACTTTTATTTTTAATGTATACCTGTTATCAAGCATTAACCCCTTCGCTGCCGACAGTATTTCCGAAAAAGTGCTCAGAGTGCAAAAAAATTAAAAGTCAATGAATTTTCAAAAGATCATGTATATGGGGGTTTTTTGGGTCGCTGATTACAAATCTGACATTAGTTTTCAAAAATTCAAAATGGCGGATCCAATATGGCGGACGATTTTGAAAATTGCTTGAAATCGTCTGAAACTTGTTACTCAGGGGTTTTTGGGTTCGCTGATTACGAATCTGACATTTGTTATCAAAATTTTAAAATGGCGGATCCAATATGGCGGACGATTTTTGAAAGATTACTTGAAATCATCTATAACTTATTACACGGGGGATTTCGGGGTCGATGATTACGAATCTGACATTACTTTTCAAAAATTCAAAATGGCGGAATCAAAATGGCGGACATTTTTCGGAAAAACTACTTGCAATGGTCTGAAACTTATTATTCGGGGGTTTTTGGGGTCGCTGATTACGATTCGGACATTAGTTTGTAAAAATTCAAAATGGTGGAACCAATATGGCTAATAATTTTTGAAAAATCACTTGAAATTGTCTAAAAGTTATTACTTGGGGGTTTTTGGGGTCGCTGATTACGAATCTGACATTAGTTTTCAAAAATTCAAAATGGCCGATCCACTATGGCGGACAATTTTTGAAAATTGCTTGAAGTCGTCTTATTACTCGGTGGTTTTTGGGGTCGCTGATTACAAATCTGACATTAGTTTGTAAAAATTCAAAATAGCGGAACCAATATGGCGGACGATTTTTGAAAAATTACTTGAAATCGTCCGAAAAATTTTTACTCGTGTGTTTGAGGGGTCGCTGATTCAGTGGCGCCCAATCGGCTGGAGTAAGAGGGGCGGCCGCCCCCCCCCCCCCCTGGTCGAGGGTTGGGTAGTGTAAGGAGGATGGTAAAAAATATAGATAAAAAATATAATTTTACGTAACAAAATAATCAGAAAAGTACGGAATGGATAATGTTCCGAATAGGGCAACCCTCCGATTTTGATAAAACTTGGTATACTTACGTAACTTGATACGCTGATTTCGAAAATCATAGTAAAAATTAACGACTAGATCATCTTCATTGTAAAAACCATAAAAATTGAAGTTTTTTGCATTTATCTTTTTAAATATTTAAAATATTAAAAATTGCTTCATACAAAAATTGTAGGTTTCATTAAAATACACATTTTATGTGTAAAACATTTTTTCCTAAAACTGATTAGTTTATGAGAAAAATGAAAAAAAATAGAAATCACCATAAAATCAACCTATACACACATTACATCAAAATTAGGGAAATTCAAATCATCACACTTATTTCTCAAGTAATTTGTTGCTCTAATTACGAAAAGCTTAGTGAAAATTGGCGAGTTGATCATTTTAATGGAAAAACCCATAAAAAACCCTAAATCCTTAAATTCATTATTTTTTGCATTTAACTCGTAAAAACCGCAAAATGTAAAAAAATGTTTTTGACAAAAGTTGTAGAGAACCTTAAAGTACATATTTTAGAAAGTATACATTTTTTAACAAAAATTAATATTTTTCGAGAAAAATTTTAAAAATATGGTAGATCAATACTACTATATATACTATATATATATATATACTATATACCCCTTACTAAGGGGGGGGGTTGGGGTACCCACTGACAGTGGAATATGGCCAACAATTGGAGGTAGTTACGCAATGTAATTGCGTAATATTACGTAGTTACGTAATGTAATTACGTAATTACGACTGAGTGTAATTTAATATTGACGTAATGTGGATATTTGGTCGTATTTATGGTGATTTATGTTTTTTGCAATTTTCTCGTAAACTAATTAATTTTAGTAAAAACAGCATTCAATATAAAATATGCATTTTTGTGAGATCTACAACTTTTGTAAAAAGCAATTTTTGATATTTGTAATATTTAAAAAGATAAACACAAAAAACCTAAATTTTTATGATTTTTTATACATGTTTTTTACCATGAAGATGGCCTAGTCGCCAATTTTCACTATGATTTTCGTAATCAGCGCATCAAATTACGTAAGTATACAAAGTTTCATCAGAATCGGAGGGTTGTCCTATTCGGAACAGACATTTTGAAAGGCTCATAAACCTCTGAGTATTTTTAAATAATATTTTCATTATTTTTTTTAAATTTTTTAAAGAAATCCATTTTTCCCATGCATTATAAATGGCAAGATAGGGGGTGCGGGCGGCACCCCTTAATATTGTCGGATCAAAAAAAGGTGTTTACTTTTTTTTGTTTGTACTTTGTAGTCAATTTTTTTTGTTCCAGAAACAAAATTAAAAAATGTCCATTTTTTAAAACACCCTACTGTGCATATCTTAACATTTTCTCTCCGTATCGCGTTACAAAGAAGGTGTGATAAACGTCGTCTTTCTCCTCAGGGCAATAGTCGCAATATGGGCTATTTTTCCGGTTGAGCTTGTGGAGGTATTCCTTAAACATGCCATGCCCGGTAAGAAACTGGGTCAGGTGATAGTTCACCTCACCATTTCGTCGTCCAGTCCATGGTATTAATTCCTTGATGAGCCTTTTAGTACATTTCCCTTTTGTAGCATTTTCCCAGTGAGACTGCCACAACTGTAGCATATAACGCCTTTCTTGAGACCTAACTGTTTCCATAACTTCATCTGTTCTTCGCCTAAAAACTCTTTGTCTTTCATCTGCCAGCAGATCTATCGGAATCACTCCAGAAACAACAAGAATGGCAGCCTCCGAAACGGTCCTGTAGGCACATGACACACGCAGCGCACCCCTACGCTGAACTGTAGACAATCTCTTTTTATAAGCCTTAACTTTCATTGCACTTGCCCATATCTCGGAACCATACAGTAATGTGGAGTGTGCAACACTTAATAAAGCTTTTCTCTTATTACTTCTAGCGCCCATTACATTCGGTAGTATTCTAGAAAGCTTTCCACAAGTATTAAAGCTTTATCAGCTAAATTCTGAATATGCTTCCCAAAAGTAAGTTTCGGGTCCAGAGTTATTCCAAGGTACTTAGCTGAGTCAACGGACACAACTTTAACGCCGTTTATTTTTGTGGATAACCTTTGAGGGAAGGTGCGTTGTCTTGTGAGGATGATGATTTCCGTCTTCTGTGAGGCCAGATCAAGGCCATGGGTCCTAAATCGATCATCAATCCGCCAGTTCATTTGCCCAATGCGTATTTTAGCCTCTGTCTCGTTTCGAGCTTTTATTGGAGCAGCTATGTCATCTACGTATCCTACCACTTGGATTTTATTAGTCGACATAGGTGTTGTTAAAACATCATCGTATACTACATTCCACAAATCAGGGCCAAGCGCTGAACCTTGAGCTACTCCTGATGTCACTTGTCTGCGTCTTTGCCCCTCAGTTGTTTCGTAAACCAGGATTCTTTTTCTTAGGTAGTCCGCATTAATTTCAACGAGTAGGTTGGGACAGCAAAGCGTTCTCTCAGAGCTTTCATGATATCTGACCAACGGACAGAGTAAAAGCATTTTTTACGTCTAGAAGAACCAAAGCACAGGCCTCTTTTGTTCGGTTGCTTTTCTTCCACGCGCTTTCCGTTATTTCGATGACTTTATTAATGCACCAATTGTGGATCGGCCGGGTCGAAAACCATATTGGTTGTCCGACAAGCCTCCGCCTCCGTCCAGCGCCACAGCGGTGCGCAGTCTTGCTCGAATCAATTTTTCGAAGATTTTCCCCACCTTGTCCAGCATACATAAAGGACGATACGACGACGCAGAAATTGGGGGACCCTTTCCTTTGTCGATTAGGACAAGCCTTTGAATTTTCCACCTTTCGCTGAATACACCTAACCGGAGACTCGAGTTGTACATATTCAGAAGAAGATGTGGCAAAACCTCTGCAACTGTCTTAAAAACTTCGATTGGTATACCATTTGGGCCAGGTGCCTTACGTCTATAGAACGAAACCAGAACTCGGTGTAATTCCTCCACAGTACAGTTTGGGATTTCCATTTCCTTGTCGGCCTGAAATATATCCACTGGCCTTTCCTCGTTCTGCGGGAACAAATTTTCCACTATTTCGACCATTGTTTTTATATCCATTGACTGAACCGGCACGCTTTTTCCGAGTTTTCCGGTGACGATCTTGTACCCTTTTCCCCAGATATCCTCGTCAACCTCATTGCATAGTCGGAGCCAACATTTCCTTCTGCTGATTTTTATAGCTGACGATTGTCAGGTGCTAATTAAGTCCTAAATACGTCCTAAAATTATTAAATCCTAATAAAGTCCGAAAATTATCAAGCTCTAATTTCGTCCTAAATTATCAAGTCTTAATTTAGTCCTTTAATTGTCAAGTCCTAATTAGGAGCCTAAAATTATCAAGTCCTAATTAAGTCCTAATATTATTAAGTCCTAATTAAGTCCTGAAATCATCAAGTCCTAACTAAATCCTAAAAATATAAGGTCCTAATTAATTTTTACGATTGCCAAGTCCTAATTAAGTCCTAAAATCACCAAGTCCTAAATACGTCCTAAAATTATGAAATCCTAATAAAGTCCTAAAATTATCAAGTCCTAATTAGGTCCTAATTAAGTCCTACAAACATCAAGTACTAATTAAATCCTAAAAAAATTAAGTCTGAGTTAATTCCTACGATTGTCAAGTCCTAATTATGTCCTTAAATCACCAAGTCCTAAATACGCCCTTAAATTATTAAATCCTAATTTCGTCCTAAATTTATCAAGCCTTAAATTAGTCCTTTAATTGTCAAGTCCTAATTAAGTCCTAAATTTATCAAGTCTTCATTCAGTCCTACAATTGTCAAGACCTAATTTAGTCCAATAATCACCAAGTTCTAAATCCGTCATAAAATTATTAAATCTTAATAAAGTCCTAAAACTATTAAGTTCTAATGTAGTCCTAAACTTTTAAAGTCTTAATTAAGTATTAAAATCGCCAAGTCCTTATTAAGTTCTAAAATTATATGGTCCTAAAAAAGTCCTAAAATTTCCAAATTCTAATTAAGTCCTAAAATTATCAAGTGCTAATTAGCTCATGCAATTGTCATGTCCTAATAAAGTCCTAAAATTATCAGGTCCTAATTTCGTCAAAAAAATTATTAAATCTAATTAAATCCTACAATTGTTAAGTCCTAATTTAGTTCTATAATCACTAAGTTCTAAATACGTCCTAAAATTATAAAATCCTAATAAACCCCTAAAACTATCAAGTCTTAATTCAGTCCTTCAATTATCAAGTCCTAATTAAGTTCTAAAATGATCAAGGCCCTATTAAGTCCTAAAATCACAAAACCTAAATACGTACTAAAATTATCAAATCCTAATAAAGTACTAAAATCATCAGGTCCTAATTAAGTCCGACAATTGTCAAGTTCTAATTAAGTTTAAAGTGATCAAGTCCTAATTAAGTCCAAAAATTATCAAGTCCTAATTAAATCCTAAAATGATCAAGTCCTAATTATGTCCTAAAATTATTAAATACCAATTAAGTCCTAAAATTAGCTAGTCCTAATTAAATCCTAAATATATTAAGTCTTATTTAAATCCTACCATTGTCAATTTCTAATTAAGTACTTAAATCATCAAGTTCTAATTAAATCCTAAATTTATCAAGTCTTAATTTAGTCCTTTAGATGTCACGTCCTAATTAAGTCCTAAAATGATCAAGTCCTTATTAAGTCCTAAAATCACCAAGTTCTAAATACTTTCTAAAATTATTAAATCCTAATAAAGTTCTAAAATTATCAAGTCCTAATTTCGTCCTAAATTTATCAAGTCTTAATTTAGTCCTTCAATTGTCAAGTCCTAATTAAATCCTAAAATGATGAAGTCCGAATTAAGTCCTAAAATCACTATGTCCGAAATACGTCCTAAAATTATGATATTCTAATAAAGACCTCAAATTATTAAGTCCTAATTAGGTCCTTAAATTATTAGATCCTAATTAAGTTTTAAAATCATCAAGTCCTTATTAAATCCTAAAAATATTAAGTCTTAATTAATCCCCACTATTGTCAAGTCCTAATAAAGTCCTAAAATAATCAAGTCCTAAATAAGTCCTAAAATAATTAAGTCCTAATTAAGTACCGTCAAGTGGGGCTATTTTGTGCACAAAATCGCTCTTTTTCCACTCTATGCTTTATTAAAATTCAAAATTTGAAAAAATAAAGAATTTATCTATTCAGTTATGTTGTAGATATCTTTCTAAAGGTGTCCTATGAGTTAGCTGAAAAGAAAAAAATTTAAGTCTGAGTTATAGAAACTCAAAGTTGTGCACAAAATAAACCCCATGGTGGGGCTATTTTGTGCATCAAAGTTTGCTTATTTATAAAGTTGTGTAAAAAATTTGTTTGAACGCTTTTGCTGCATGAAGTATTATTACTAGATATTCTAGAGTACAATAAAGGAAAACAAAGACAGAAATATTTTTTTTCTAGGAATTGTTTAACTAATTTAAATGTAAAACACTAAAATTTCACAAAAATGTAGATTTACAAAAAAAGTTATTTCTTTAAGAAAATTTTACTTAAAATAACTTCTATTAGACTTTTTGAGTTATTTTAAGAGAAAAAGTTTCAAAACTAACTTGAAAAGCATGTAATTATTAATGTTACTTTTTTGAGGTTTTTAAGGGACCATGTGTAAAACTGAGATTTTATGCTTATTTCTAGTTTTTTATAACAAAACTAAGGCAAAAATGTTTTAAAACGAAATTCTAAAGTAATTTTTAATAACTACAAAACAAATTATTGAAAAAAACTTGATTTTAAAGGATGCACAAAATAATCCACCAAATCCTGGTTTTTCAGTTTTTTACAATTTTTCATAAAATATGCAATAAAAAGTTAGCGCATCACGTATACATCATCACAACTAAATTGTCAACAAGTATTATTAATACTTTTAGAAACACTTTTAAACTTCCGGAGATCTGAACAGAATTTTTAGAACTTTGAAAATTTTCAGCTTGATTTTGACGACTTTACGATTTTTTTTCTGATTTCTGATAAAGAATAAAGTAAATTCATCTAGTACTCTCAATAGTTCAGTTATCAGAAAATATTTATACCAAGTAGCAAACTTAAGCAACTGAATATAAAGATTTTATTTATTAAAAACCTCGCGTGCACAAAATAGCCCCTCGGCGCACAAAATAGCCCCACTTGACGGTACTTAAATAATCAAGTCCTAATTAAGTTCTAAAATGATCAGGTCTTAATTAACTCTGACAATTGTCAAGTTCTAATTAAGTTTAAAGTGATCAAGTCCTAATTAAGTCCCAAAATTATCAAGTCCTAATTAAGTCCTAAAGTGATCAAGTCCTAATTAAAACCTAAAATTATTAAGTACTAATTAAGTCCTAAAATCATCTAGTCCTAATTAAAAACTAAATATATAAAGTCTTATTTAAATCCTATGATTGTCAAGTTCTAATTAAGTCCTAAAATCACAATTCCTAAATACGTACTAAAATTATCAAATCCTAATAAAGTACTAAAATTATCAAGTCCTAATTAAATCCTAAAAATATTAAGTCTTATTTAATTTTTAAGATTGTCAAGTCCTAATTAAGTCCTAAAATGATAAAGTCCTAATTAAGTTCTAAAATCACCATGTCCAAAATACGTCCTAAAATTATGAAATCCTAATAAAGTCCTAAAATTATTAAGTCCTAATTAGGTCCTAAAATTATTAGATCCTACTTAAGTCCTAAAATCAACAAGTCCTAAATAAGTGCTAAAATTATCAAGTCGTAATTTCGTACTAAATTTTTCAAGTCCTATTTTCGACCTAAATTTATCAAGTCTTAATTTAGTCCTTTAATTGTTAGGTCCTAATTAAGTCCTAAAATAATCAACTCCTAATTAAGTGCTAAAATAATCAAGTCCTAATTAAGTCCTAATTAAGTAATAAAATTGTCACGTCCTAATTAAGTCCTAAATTGATCAAGTCCTAATAAAGTTCTAAAATCACAAAGTCATAAATACGTACTAAAATTATCAAATCCTAATAAAGTACTAAAATTATCTAGTCCTAATTAAGTCCTAAAATGATCAGGTTCTAAGTTCGTCCTCAATTTATCAAGTCTTAACTCAGTTCTCCAATTGTTAAGTCCTACTTAAGTCCTAAAATCAACAAGTCCTAAATAAGGCCAAAAATTATCAACTTCTAATTTCGTACTAAATTTTTCAAGTCCCATTTTCGTCCTAAATTTATCAAGTCTTAATTTAGTCCTTTAATTGTTAGGTCCTAATTAAGTCCTAAAGTAATCAACTCCTAATTAAGTCCTAAAATAATCAAGTCCTAATTAAGTCCTAAAATAATTGAGTCCTAATTAAGTACTAAAATTATTAAGTCCTAATTAGTTCCTAAATTGATCAAGTCCTAATAAAGTCCTAAAATCACAAAGTCCTAAATACGTACTAAAATTATCAAATCCTAATTAAATCCTAAATATATAAAGTCTTAATTAAATCCTACGATTGTCAAGTGCTAATTAAGTCCTAAAATTATCAAGTCCTAATTTTGTCCCAAATTTATCAAATACTTATTAAATCCTACAATTGTCAAGACCTAATTAAGTCCTATAATCACTAAGTCCTAAATCCGTTCTAAATTTATTAAATCTTAATGAAGTCCTAAAACTATCAAATTCTAATGTAGTTCTCAACTTTTAAAGTCCTAATTAAGTATTTAAATCATCAAGTCCTTATTAAGTCCTAAAATTATCAGGTCCTAATTTCGTTCAAAATTTATCAAATACTCATTAAATCCTACAATTGTCAAGTCCTTATTTAGTTCGATAATCACTAAGTTCTAAATGCGTCCTAAAATTATTAAATCCTAATAATGTCCTAAAATTATCAACTCCCAAATTTGTCCTAAATTTATCAAGTCTTAATTAATTCTTTCAATTGTCAAGTCCTAATGAAGTCCTAAAATGATTAAGTCTTACTTAACTTCTAAAATTATGAAGTCCTAATTAAGACTTACAATTGTCAAGCAAACATTAAGTCCTAAAATCACCAAGTCCTAAATAAGTCCTAAAATTAGGCAATCCGAATAAAGTCCTAACAATTATATATAAACTCCTTATTTCGTCCTAAAATTATCAAGTCGTAATTAAGTCCTAAAATGATCAGGTCCTAATTAAGTCCGACAATTGTCAAGTCCTAATTAAGTCCTAAAATCATCAAGTCCTAAATACGTCCTAAAATTATGAAATCCTAATAAAGTCCTAAAATTATCAAATTCTAATTTCGACTTAAGTTTTTAAAGTCCTAATTAAGTCCTAAAATCATCAAGTCTTAATTATGTCCTAAAATTATCGAGTCCTTATTTCGTACTTAATTTATCAAGTCTTTATTAAGTCCTTTAATTGTCAAGTCCTAATTAGGTCCTCCAATTGTCATGTTCTAATTAAGTCCTTAAATCAATAAAGTCCTAAAATTAGCAAGTCCTAATTAACTCCTACAACTGTCAAGACATAATTAAGTCCTGAAATCACCAAGTGCTAAATACGTCTTAAATTCATGATGTCCTAAATAAATCCTAAAATTATTCGATCTTAATGAGGTCCTAAAATGATCATGTCCTAATAAAGTCCTAATTTCGTCTTAAATTTATTAGGTCTTAAATAAGTACTTGAATTGTCAAGTTGTAGTTAAGACCCAAAATTATCAATTTCTGATTTCCTTGTAAAATTATTATTTTCTAATGAAGTCTTAAAATTATCAGGTCCTAATAAGGTCCTAATTACGTCTAAAATAATCAATTTCTAATAAGGTCCTAAAATTGTCAAGTCTTAATTTCGTCCTACAATTGTCTAGTACTGAGTCCTAAATTTAGCAGGTCCTTAATATGTCCTAATAAGTTAAAAAGGCCGTTGGAGACACAGAGTCCGCAGAGAATCTGTAGGGGGGAGCAGTGGTTCTCAAAGACTGTCCCCATGCGTTTTGAAGACTTAGGAATTTTTCGCGACAAAGTCCAACACTTTTCCCACAAAAGAACATCGTACTGCAAATTCTATTGAAATAAAGATTCAGAAAAATACTTACTTTTGATAAATCAAGTATTTTCTGAGCTTTAGTGTCTCGAGGAAATTCGTGTGATGAAAACAACCTCCAATGATGTTCCATGTTTGGCAATTTTTTCTAATAAAACCAGACACTTTTTCCGAAAATGAAAATCGTAGTGAAAATTTAAATTTAATTAGCACTTTTTCACTTATTTTGTTTTTGGCATATGAGTTTTTAAATCGCGTCAGTCTCTCGAGGAAATACAAAATCACTTGACACTTCACTCACTGATTCCCACTTTGACAATTTTTTTCGGCAAAATCCGACACTTTTTCCACAAATGGTCATCGTAGTGAAAATTTAATTTTAACTAGCACTTTTTCACTTATTTTGTTTTTGGCATTTGAGTTTTTAAATTGCGTCAGTCTCTCGAGGAAATATAAAATCACTTGACACTTCACTCATTGATTCGGACTTTGACAATTTTTTCCGTCAAAACCCGACACTTTTTCCGCAAATGGTCATCGTAGTGTAAATTTAAATTTAATTAGCTTTTTTTCACTTTTTTTGTTTTTGGTATTTGAGTTTTTAAATCGCGTCAATCTCTCGAGAAAAGTAAATTTTTTTCAATTTCATCAATAAAAATGTCAAACAATGTAGCAGAATATAGTTTGTCGTGCGCTGTTCTGATACGGCATTTTCGGGTACTATAATTCACACGGCGCCGCCTTTGAAATTATAGACAGGCGTACATTATATTCATTATATTAATCAACCTATTTATAAAATTCAATGTTTAGATATTAATTGTAAAAATTTAATATAAAAAATTAATGTCAAGTTCCAAACATAATTTTGCTAACTTTGTACAAAAAATAAAAGTTGTTTGTTAGTTTATCAGAAGAATGCAACCCGACTTACAGAGAAGATGGGAAATAGATATTGTATAGGAACTGAAATAAGTGTTTCTTTTAATTTTTTAAAATTAAATAAACAGAGCATTCGATAAATATTTTATACATAACGTAAAAATTAAAGAAATAATTAAAAAGAAAGGACTAAAAAATAGTGTAATATCAAAAAAATTAAATGAACAGGAAGAAAATGGAGAAATGTTTTTTTCTTAATCTAACAAACTGTAAAAAATGTAAAAAGTAAAAAAGAATAAGTAAGTAAGTTTGTAAAAAAACTCTCAAGAAATAGACAAGATGTGAAAAGAAATTGAATAAATTTACAAAAAAATAAGTGTATTTACTTTTAAAAGTATAGAAATAATTATTAAAATTAACGTAATAAAAAGTTTAATGAATGTATAAATAAGATAACTGTGTAATATAATATTAAATAATTTTTATAAAAAGAAGAAAATTAAAGAAAATCCTAAAAAGAACAGAGACAAATACCAAAAAAAAAATATCAAAAATACCTAAACGGAGAAAAAATTTTAAAAATGTTGTAAAAATAATAAATTATAATATAAAAATGAAAGTAAAATCTCTTAAAAATCTTGTAAGAATATTACCAAAGGAAGGATTATTGTGAATATGGAAATTAATTAATATTATTGAATTAAGATGCATTGAAATTTAAATTAATTTAAATTTAAAAGTTGGTACAAATTGGAATATGAGTTCATTGACGTTTGGAATTTATATAACTTTTAATGACTTGAAGATGTACAAATCTAATATTATTTTTTGATAACTTGATACCAAAAATTTTTAAATTGTAGGTATTTTGATCATCTGTATTAATACAATTTTTTAAATTTTATAACGAATAAAATATTGAAATTTTCAAGATTTATCCACAAATTTCTGTTTTTTTTATGATTTGCGATACTCTACATGCAATATTGGACATCCGGAGAATTGAAAAGTTTTTTTTCATTTAAATCAATAACAGCCCTGTTTATAGATTACATTTTTTTTATTTATTTCAAGCAATCTATACATATATCTTTGATGAATAATTTGATCTCGGTTTCCGAACATCTATGTAAGTCGGGTTGCCTTCTTTCTCTGCACTAAATAAACCATAAGGATTTATGATGTAACTCTTAGTATTTGAGAAATAATTTAGCAAAAAAAAAGATAAAATTTTTTCCTACATAAATTTTAATTTGTTAATTTTAAATTATGCAATTCTTTATTACAATATTAAATATAATAAACAAATTATTAATGTTCTAAAACAAGTATTAAAGTAAATTTCTTATTTCTTCAAAATAAAAGAGAGAATTTTTGTTACATAATATAAATATTATATAATTTTTTTTAATATATTGAATGTTTTAAAAATAAAATAAATTAGTTTAAAAATGATATTAGATTAAACTACCTATCTTTTAAAAATAAAATGTAAGAAACTACTTGGTAAATAAATTATATTTACTTATTTAATTTTAAATCTTACATTTTTTAAGCCAAGTTTTTTTTTCTTATAAAAAAAGAGATATACATTTGTCTGTGTAGCATAAAATACATACAATTTATTGACAACATTTTCAGAAAAAGCTGTCTCAAATTCGACCAATTCAGATGAAAATTCTAAACATGACAGTTAAATTTCAAAAATATTTGTTAACATGCCCAAGTTATTAAATATTTAACAAAAAAGATCTATAAAAACGATTTTGCTTTCAAGAAAGTGCAACATTCGCAATTTACAAAATTTTTTCCACGACATTTGTAGAAAAATTTAATTTTTGCTTCGGTCAACAAGCACAAAGTTTCTTATTTCTGATCTAAATTTGTTAAATATTCGATAACATGCCCAAGTTATTAAATATTTAACAAAATACACCAATAAGAACGATTTACCTATCGTGAAAGTGAAAAATTCACATTTTACAAAACTTTTTCCACGACATTTGTAGAAAAATTTAATTTTTGCTTCGGTCAACAAGCACAAAGTTTCTTATTTCTGATCTAAATTTGTTAAATATTTGATAACATGCACAAGTTATTGAATATTTAACAAAATAGACCAATAAGAACGATTTACCTATCGTGAAAGTGAAAAACTCTCATTTTACAAAACTTTTTCCACGACATTTGTAGAAAAATTTAATTTTTGCTTCGGTCAATAAGCACAAAGTTTCTTAGTTCTGATCTAAATTTGTTAAATATTCGATAACATGACCAAGTTATTAAATATTTAAAAAATTAGATCTATAAAAACGCTTTAGCTTACGAGAAAGTGGAAAATTCGCAGTTTACAAAATTTTTTACACGATATTTGTAGAAAAATTAAATTTTTGCTTCGGTCAACAAGCACAAAGTTTCTTATTTCTGATCTAAATTTGTTAAATATTCGATAACATGCCCAAGTTATTGAATATTTAACAAAATAGATCTATAAAAACGTTTTAGCTTACGAGAAAGTGAAAAATTCACATTTTACAAAACTTTTTCCACGACATTTGTAGAAAAATTTAATTTTTGCTTTGGTCAATAAGCACAAAGTTTCTTATTTCCGATCTTAATTTGTTAAATATTCAATAACTTGGGCATGTTATCGAATATTTAACAAATTTAGATCAGAAATAAGAAACTTTGTGCTTGTTGACCGAAGCAAAAATTAAATTTTTCTACAAATGTCGTGGAAAAAGTTTTGTAAAATGTGAATTTTACTTTCACGATAGGTAAATCGTTCTTATTGGTGTATTTTGTTAAATATTTAATAACTTGGGCATGTTATCGAATATTTAACAAATTTAGATCAGAAATAAGAAACTTTGTGCTTGTTGACCGAAGCAAAAATTAAATTTTTCTACAAATGTCGTGGAAAAAATTTTGTAAATTGCGAATGTTGCACTTTCTTGAAAGCAAAATCGTTTTTATAGATCTTTTTTGTTAAATATTTAATAACTTGGGCATGTTAACAAATATTTTTGAAATTTAACTGTCATGTTTAGAATTTTCATCTGAATTGGTCGAATTTGAGACAGCTTTTTCTGAAAATGTTGTCAATAAATTGTATGTATTTTATGCTACACAGACAAATGTATATCTCTTTTTTTATAAGAAAAAAAAACTTGGCTTAAAAAATGTAAGATTTAAAATTAAATAAGTAAATATAATTTATTTACCAAGTAGTTTCTTACATTTTATTTTTAAAAGATAGGTAGTTTAATCTAATATCATTTTTAAACTAATTTATTTTATTTTTAAAACATTCAATATATTAAAAAAAATTATATAATATTTATATTATGTAACAAAAATTCTCTCTTTTATTTTGAAGAAATAAGAAATTTACTTTAATACTTGTTTTAGAACTTTATTAATTTGTTTATTATATTTAATATTGTAATAAAGAATTGCATAATTTAAAATTAACAAATTAAAATTTATGTAGGAAAAAATTTTATCTTTTTTTTTGCTAAATTATTTCTCAAATACTAAGAGTTACATCATAAATCCTTATGGTTTATTTAGTGCAGAGAAAGAAGGCAACCCGACTTACATAGATGTTCGGAAACAGAGATCAAATTATTCATCAAAGATATATGTATAGATTGCTTGAAATAAATAAAATAAATGTAATATATAAACAGGGCTGTTATTGATTTAAATGAAAAAAAAACTTTTCAATTCTCCGGATGTCCAATATTGCATGTAGAGTATCGCAAATCATAAAAAAAACAGAAATTTGTGGATAAATCTTGAAAATTTCAATATTTTATTCGTTATAAAATTTAAAAAATTGTAATAATACAGATGATCAAAATACCTACAATTTAAAAATTTTTGGTATCAAGTTATCAAAAAATAATATTAGATTTGTACATCTTCAAGTCATTAAAAGTTATATAAATTCCAAACGTCAATGAACTCATATTCCAATTTGTACCAACTTTTAAATTTAAATTAATTTAAATTTCAATGCATCTTAATTCAATAATATTAATTAATTTCCATATTCACAATAATCCTTCCTTTGGTAATATTCTTACAAGATTTTTAAGAGATTTTACTTTCATTTTTATATTATAATTTATTATTTTTACAACATTTTTAAAATTTTTTCTCCGTTTAGGTATTTTTGATATTTTTTTTTTTGGTATTTGTCTCTGTTCTTTTTAGGATTTTCTTTAATTTTCTTCTTTTTATAAAAATTATTTAATATTATATTACACAGTTATCTTATTTATACATTCATTAAACTTTTTATTACGTTAATTTTAATAATTATTTCTATACTTTTAAAAGTAAATACACTTATTTTTTTGTAAATTTATTCAATTTCTTTTCACATCTTGTCTATTTCTTGAGAGTTTTTTTACAAACTTACTTACTTATTCTTTTTTACTTTTTACATTTTTTACAGTTTGTTAGATTAAGAAAAAAACATTTCTCCATTTTCTTCCTGTTCATTTAATTTTTTTGATATTACACTATTTTTTAGTCCTTTCTTTTTAATTATTTCTTTAATTTTTACGTTATGTATAAAATATTTATCGAATGCTCTGTTTATTTAATTTTAAAAAATTAAAAGAAACACTTATTTCAGTTCCTATACAATATCTATTTCCCATCTTCTCTGTAAGTCGGGTTGCATTCTTCTGATAAACTAAATAAGCTCTACTGTTTTTCCTTCAACTCTTAGATTTTTAAAAATATTTAAATTGTTTAGAAATTATTAATGCATGATTTACAATAAATAATGTACTTGTTGCATTTGAATGGTTTAAATTATTTTAAATGCGTCTTTTCAATAGAGCTAATTACACTTGAAATAACAAACAACTTTTATTTTTTGTACAAAGTTAGCAAAATTATGTTTGGAACTTGACATTAATTTTTTATATTAAATTTTTACAATTAATATCTAAACATTGAATTTTATAAATAGGTTGATTAATATAATGAATATAATGTACGCCTGTCTATAATTTCAAAGGCGGCGCCGTGTGAATTATAGTACCCGAAAATGCCGTATCAGAACAGCGCACGACAAACTATATTCTGCTACATTGTTTGACATTTTTATTGATGAAATTGAAAAAAATTTACTTTTCTCGAGAGATTGACGCGATTTAAAAACTCAAATACCAAAAACAAAAAAAGTGAAAAAAAGCTAATTAAATTTAAATTTACACTACGATGACCATTTGCGGAAAAAGTGTCGGGTTTTGACGGAAAAAATTGTCAAAGTCCGAATCAATGAGTGAAGTGTCAAGTGATTTTATATTTCCTCGAGAGACTGACGCAATTTAAAAACTCAAATGCCAAAAACAAAATAAGTGAAAAAGTGCTAGTTAAAATTAAATTTTCACTACGATGACCATTTGTGGAAAAAGTGTCGGATTTTGCCGAAAAAAATTGTCAAAGTGGGAATCAGTGAGTGAAGTGTCAAGTGATTTTGTATTTCCTCGAGAGACTGACGCGATTTAAAAACTCATATGCCAAAAACAAAATAAGTAAAAAAGTGCTAATTAAATTTAAATTTTCACTACGATTTTCATTTTCGGAAAAAGTGTCTGGTTTTATTAGAAAAAATTGCCAAACATAGAACATCATTGGAGGTTGTTTTCATCACACGAATTTCTTCGAGACACTAAAGCTCAGAAAATACTTGATTTATCAAAAGTAAGAATTTTTCTGAATCTTTATTTCAATAGAATTTGCAGTACGATGTTCTTTTGTGGGAAAAGTGTTGGACTTTGTCGCGAAAAATTCCTAAGTCTTCAAAACGCATGGGGACAGTCTTTGAGAACCACTGCTCCCCCCTACAGATTCTCTGCGGACTCTGTGTCTCCAACGGCCTTTTTAACTTATTAGGACATATTAAGGACCTGCTAAATTTAGGACTCAGTACTAGACAATTGTAGGACGAAATTAAGACTTGACAATTTTAGGACCTTATTAGAAATTGATTATTTTAGACGTAATTAGGACCTTATTAGGACCTGATAATTTTAAGACTTCATTAGAAAATAATAATTTTACAAGGAAATCAGAAATTGATAATTTTGGGTCTTAACTACAACTTGACAATTCAAGTACTTATTTAAGACCTAATAAATTTAAGACGAAATTAGGACTTTATTAGGACATGATCATTTTAGGACCTCATTAAGATCGAATAATTTTAGGATTTATTTAGGACATCATGAATTTAAGACGTATTTAGCACTTGGTGATTTCAGGACTTAATTATGTCTTGACAGTTGTAGGAGTTAATTAGGACTTGCTAATTTTAGGACTTTATTGATTTAAGGACTTAATTAGAACATGACAATTGGAGGACCTAATTAGGACTTGACAATTAAAGGACTTAATAAAGACTTGATAAATTAAGTACGAAATAAGGACTCGATAATTTTAGGACATAATTAAGACTTGATGATTTTAGGACTTAATTAGGACTTTAAAAACTTAAGTCGAAATTAGAATTTGATAATTTTAGGACCAACGGCCTTTAGGCCAACGGCCTTAAAACATAATATTAACATTGGTTTGTTGCCAGTGCTGGCACAACATTGGATGTGTTTTTTTAAAAAAAATTAATAAAAATACAAAATTTTGGGCCAGCATTGGCAACTATTCTTGCAATAAAAGGAATGGCAATATTTAAACATAATATTAACATTGGTATGTTGCCAGTGCTGGCACAACATTGAATGTGTTTTTTAAAAAAAATTAATAAAAATACAAAATTTTGGGCCAGCACTGGCAACTATTCTTGCAATAAAATCAATTACAATATTAAAATATAATATTAACATTAGTATGTTGCCAGTACTGGCACAACATTAAATGTATTTTTTTAAAAAAATTTAATAAAAATACAAAATTTTGGGCCCGCATTGGCAACTATTCTTGCAATAAAATGAATTACAATATTAAAACATAATATTAACTTTGGTATGTTGCCAGTGCTGGCACAACATTGGATGTGTTTTTTTTAAAAAAAATTAATAAAAATACAAAATTTTGGGCCAGCACTGACAACTATTCTTGCAATAAAATGAATTACAATATTAAAACATAATGTTAACATTGGTATGTTGCCAGTGCTGGCACAACATTGGATGTGTTTTTTTTAAAAAAAATTAATAAAAATACAAAATTTTGGGCCAGCACTAACAACTTTTCTTGCAATAAAATGAATTACAATATTAAAACATATTATTAACATTAGTATGTTGCCAGTGCTGGCACAACATTGGATTTGTTTTTTTAAAAAAAATTTATAAAAATACAAAATTTTGGGCTAGCACTGACAACTATTCTTGCAATAAAATGAATTACAATATTAAAACATAATATTAACATTGGTATGTTGCCAGTGCTGGCACAACATTGGATGTGTTTTTTTAAAAAAAATTTATAAAAATACAAAATTTTGGGCTAGCACTGACAACTATTCTTGCAATAAAATGAATTACAATATTAAAACATAATGTTAACATTGGTATGTTGCCAGTGCTGGCACAACATTGGATGTGTTTTTTTTAAAAAAAATTAATAAAAATACAAAATTTTGGGCCAGCACTAACAACTATTCTTGCAATAAAATGAATTACAATATTAAAACATATTATTAACATTAGTATGTTGCCAGTGCTGGCACAACATTGGATGTGTTTTTTAAAAAAAATTAGTAAAAATACAAAATTTTGGGCTAGCACTGACAACTATTCTTGCAATAAAATGAATTACAATATTAAAACATAATGTTAACATTGGTATGTTGCCAGTGCTGGCACAACATTGGATGTGTTTTTTTTAAAAAAATTAATAAAAATACAAAATTTTGGGCCAGCACTAACAACTATTCTTGCAATAAAATGAATTACAATATTAAAACATATTATTAACATTAGTATGTTGCCAGTGCTGGCACAACATTGGATGTGTTTTTTTAAAAAAATTAGTAAAAATACAAAATTTTGAGCCAGCACTGACAACTATTCTTGCAATAAAATCAATTACAATATTAAAACATAATATTAACATTGGTATGTTGCCAGTGCTGGCACAAAATTGGATGTGTTTTTTAAAAAAATTTAATAAAAATACAAAATTCTAGGCCAGCATTGGCAACTATTCTTGCAATAAAATGAATGACAATCTTAAAACATAATATTAACATTGTTATGTTGCCAGTGCTGGCACAACATTGGATGTGTTTTTTTAAAAAAAATTAATAAAAATACAAAATTTTGGGCCAGCACTGACAACTATTCTTGCAATAAAATGAATTACAATATTAAAACACAATATTACCATTCGTATGTTGCCAGTGCTGGCACAACATTGGATGTATTTTTTTAAAAAATTTAATCTAAATACAAAATTCTGGGCCAGCATTGGCAACTATTCTTGCAATAAAATGAATGACAATCTTAAAACATAACATTAACATTGGTATGTTGCTAGTGCTGGCAAAACATTGGATTTGTTTTTTTAAAAAAAATTAATAAAAATAAACATGTTGGGCCAGCACTGACAACTATTCTTGCAATAAAATGAATGACAATATTAAAACATAATATTAACATTGGTATGTTGCCAGTGCTGGCACAACATTGGATGTGTTTTTTTAAAAAAAATTAATAAAAATACAAAATTTTGGGCCAGACTGTCAACTATTTTTGCAATAAAAGGAATGACAATATTAAAACATAATATTAACATTGGTATGTTGCCAGTGCTGACACAACATTGGATGTGTTTTTTTAAAAAATTTAATAAAAATACAAAATTCTGGGCCAGCATTGGCAACTATTCTTGCAATAAAATGAATGACAATCTTAAAAACATAATATTAACATTGGTATGTTGCCAGTGCTGGCACAACATTGGATGTGTTTTTTTAAAAAAAATTAATAAAAATACAAAATTTTTGACCAGCACTGACAACTATTCTTGCAATAAAATGAATTACAATATTAAAACATAATATTAACATTGGTATGTTGCCAGTGCTGGCACAACATTGGATGTATTTTTTTAAAACATTTAATAAAAATACAAAATTCTGGGCCAGCATTGGCAACTATTCTTGCAATAAAATGAATGACAATCTTAAAACATAATATTAACATTGGTATGTTGCCAGTGCTTGCACAACATTGGATGTGTTTTTTTAATAAAAATTAATAAAAATACAAAATTTTGGGCCAGCACTGACAACTATTCTTGTAATAAAATGAATTACAATATTAAAACATAATATTAACATTGGTATGTTGCCAGTGCTGGAACAACATTGGATGTATTTTTTTAAAAAATTTAATAAAAATACAAAATTCTGGGCCAGCATGGGCAACTATTCTTGCAATAAAATGAATGACAATATTAAAACATAATATTAACATTGGTATGTTGCCAGTGCTGGCACAACATTGGATGTGTTTTTTTAAAAAAAATTAATAAAAATACAAAATTTTGGGCCAGCACTGACAACTATTCTTGCAATAAAATGAATTACAATATTAAAACATAATATTAACATTGGTCTGTAACCAGTGCTGGCACAACATTGGATGTGTTTTTTAAAAAAAATTAATAAAAATACAAAATTTTGGGCCAGCACTGACAACTATTTTTGCAATAAAATGAATAACAATATTAAAACATAATATTAACATTGGTATGTTGCCAGTGCTGGCACAACATTGGATGTATTTTTTTAAAACATTTAATAAAAATACAAATTTCTGGGCCAGCACTGACAACTATTCTTGCAATAAAATGAATTACAATATTAAAACATAATATTAACATTGGTATGTTGCCAGTGCTAGCACAACATTGGATGTGTTTTTTAAAAAAAAAATTTAAAAAATACAAAATTTTGGGCCAGCACTGACAACTATTCTTGCAATAAAATGAATGACAATATTAAAACATAATATTAACATTGGTATGTTGCCAGTGCTGGCACAACATTGGATGTGTTTTTTTAAAAAAAATTAATAAAAATACAAAATTTTGGGCCTGCATTGGCAACTATTCTTGCAATAAAATAAGTGACAATCTTAAAACATAATATTAACATTGGTATTGTTATGTCCGGAACGGACATTCGCAGGTTACAAATCTATCTATTTTAATATTTTACCCCTGATTCATTTACAAAGCCAACGGACTTTGAACTAAGGGAACAGGGAAAAGAAAGTCCACTGAACAAGCATCAATTGGATTATATAATTCTCAAACATTTATTTTATTAAATACAATTTTTAGAGGAGTAAGAGAAGGAAGATGAGAGGAGAAATCCCTTGTTTTGTATCCTTGGTTGTTTTAAGAAATCGTCATTCACTGAAACAATGAATGATATTTAGCTAGGGAAATTATTTTGCTCGTGATAAAAGCCGAGTAAAATTCTTAACTTACTGTGTTTATTAGTTGAAGAATGTCTCAGTTGAATTCTCTGAATATACAGAGTGATCGTTCAAGATGTGTAGAAAAAAGGGTCGATGAGATTTATTAGCTTCGCAGGTTCGTGCTCTCCGGGAGAAAAATAGAAATAGGCCGCGACTCAATTCAAATGAAGTAAGGCAGTGCGTAGGTGTTGTTCTCCACTATCCCAATAGCATGTTTATATATATCAGCACGAAGGTGAAACCTGGTCCTTCCTCAAGTAATTGGTGAACGATCGAAGACAGCTGGCTCGATGATTTACAATTTTACTGTTCAATAAACTGTTTACTGTTTTTTTTGACACAAGGATTAAAGTCAAGGGTTAGAAGGATTTAAATTGTTAAAGGGTTAAAGGATTGGAAATTGTTACTGACAAATTATGTCAGGAGTTCTTACACCTTCACTAGATTCACAGTTTCACTTAATTTCTATACCAACAGTACTCCAATTTTATAATTATAATATTATGAAAAGTTTCTCACTCGCTACAACACGTAAATATTTATTCGCAACCGACACAGTACGAATTGACAATATTAATCGCAGAAATATGTTACGATAAGTGTGAGAACTATGTTTGAATATAAGACTTAGAATTGTAGACTATGCTACCAGTCAATCTTTACAGAAAGTGAACCGGAGGTGACCGTGGTGAAGCAAGAACTATTTAAAAATGACAAGTTCGATTATAGCGAGTTCCTCGGAGTCACAATTAAACAAATCAATTCCATATAATTATGGAGTAGAATTTGATTATTTAACTCGACCAACAATGACTGATAGATATAATGTTGCCGAGATATAAGATTTATATTGGCGCGTTAAGAGACCGATACTGGGAAGATACAATATTCGCGGAGCTTAAGAAACTTCGTTGCGACTCCGGTGATGGTAGCTGAGGAACTGATTTTTGGTTTTGCTTAATTATAAAAGAAACCTCGGTTCTCTGTATTTTCATCCCTTCCAGGATTTAGCGTGGGTTTCATGAAAAACGCAGGGAAAATCATACATCCCACACGAAAAAGGGTGCTACACCTGAGGGTTGCATATCCGCATCCGGTTGGTCAATTAAACCTTCGAAAGAACAAATATTATTTAGACAAGGGGAGAGTTTGATCTCATAAATCTGTCTTAGCTCCCCTCGGTCATTTACCAAATCCCAAATTCTCAAACTCGTCAAGATTCAAGTATTGATTTTTAGAAAAATTCAGGAATGTAGTATGATATTTGTAAAGTTCATTGGCATCTGAACTCAACAAGTCACGGGGACGTGACAGTATGTTGCCAGTGCTGGCACAACATTGGATGTGTTTTTTTAAAAAAAATTAATAAAAATACAAAATTTTGGGCCAGACTGTCAACTTTTCTTGCAATAAATTGAATTACTATATTAAAACATAATATTAACATTGGTATGTTGCCAGTACTGGCACAACATTGGATGTGTTTTTTTAAAAAAAATTATTAGAAATTCAAAATTTTGGGCCAGCACTGGCAACTATTTTTGCAATAAAAGGAATGACAATATTAAAACATAATATTAACATTGGTATGTTGCCAGTGCTGACACAACATTAGATGTGTTTTTTTAAAAAATTTTAATAAAAATACAAAATTCTGGGCCAGCATTGGCAACTATTCTTGCAATAAAATAAATGACAATCTTAAAAACATAATATTAACATTGGTATGTTGCCAGTGCTGGCACAACATTGGATGTATTTTTTTAAAACATTTAATAAAAATACAAAATTCTGGGCCAGCATTGGCAACTATTCTTGCAATAAAATGAATGACAATCTTAAAACATAATATCAACATTGGTATGTTGCCAGTGCTGGCACAACATTGGATGTGTTTTTTTAAAAAAAATTAATTAAAATACAAAATTTTGGGCCAGCACTTGCAACTATACTTGCAATAAAATCAATTACAATATTAAAACATAACATTAACATTGGTATGTTGCCAGTGCTGGCACAACATTGGATGTGTTTTTTTAAAAAAAATTTAATAAATACAAAATTTTGGGCCAGCACTGACAACTATTCTTGCAATAAAATGAATTACAATATTAAAACATAATAATAACATTGGTATGTTGCCAGTGCTGGCACAACATTGGATGTATTTTTTTTAAAAATTTAATAAAAAATCCAAAATTCTGGGCCAGCATTGGCAACTATTCTTGCAATAAAATGAATGACAATCTTAAAACATAACATTAACATTGGTATGTTGCTAGTGCTGGCACAACATTGGATGTGTTTTTTTAAAAAAAATTAATCAAAATACAAAATGTTGGGCCAGCACTGACAACTATTCTTGCAATAAAATGAATGACAATATTAAAATATAATATTAACATTAGTATGTTGCCAGTGCTGGCACAACATTGGATGTGTTTTTTTAAAAAAAATTAATAAAAATACAAAATTTTGGGCCAGCACTGACTAGCTATTCTTGCAATAAAATAAATGACAATCTTAAAACATAATATTAACATTGGTATGTTGCCAGTGCTGGCACAACATTGGATGTGTTTTTTTAAAAAAAATTAATAAAAATACAAAATTTTGGGCCAGCATTGCCAACTATTCTTGCAATAAAATGAATGACAATCTTAAAACATAACATTAACATTGGTATGTTGCTAGTGCTGGCACAACATTGGATGTGTTTTTTTAAAAAAAATTAATAAAAATAAAAAATGTTGGGCCAGCACTGACAACTATTTTTGCAATAAAATGAATGACAATATTAAAACATAATATTAACATTGGTATGTTGCCAGTGCTGGCACAACATTGGATGTGTTTTTTTAAAAAAAATTAATAAAAATACAAAATTTTGGGCCAGCACTGACAACTATTCTTGCAATAAAATAAGTGACAATCTTAAAACATAATATTAACATTGGTATGTTGCCAGTGCTGGCACAACATTGGATGTGTTTTTTTGAAAAAAATTAATAAAAATACAAAATTTTGGGCCAGACTGTCAACTTTTCTTGCAATAAATTGAATTACTATAGTAAAACATAATATTAACATTGGTATGTTGCCAGTGCTGGCACAACATTGGATGTGTTTTTTTAAAAAAAATTATTAGAAATTCAAAATTTTGGGCCAGCACTGGCAACTATTTTTGCAATAAAAGGAATGACAATATTAAAACATAATATTAACATTGGTATGTTGCCAGTGCTGACACAACGTTAGATGTGTTTTTTTAAAAAAATTTAATAAAAATACAAAATTCTGGGCCAGCATTGGCAACTATTCTTGCAATAAAATGAATGACAATCTTAAAAACATAATATTAACATTGGTATGTTGCCAGTGCTGGCACAACATTGGATGTGTTTTTTTAAAAAAAATTAATAAAAATACAAAATTTTGGGTCAGCACTGACAACTATTCTTGCAATAAAATGAATTACAATATTAAAACATAATATTATCATTGGTATGTTGCCAGTGCTGGCACAACATTGGATGTATTTTTTTAAAACATTTAATAAAAATACTAAATTCTGGGCCAGCATTGGCAACTATTCTTGCAATAAAATGAATGACAATCTTAAAACATAATATTAACATTGGTATGTTGCCAGTGCTGGCACAACATTGGATGTGTTTTTTTAATAAAAATTAATAAAAATACAAAATTTTGGGCCAGCACTGACAACTATTCTTGCAATAAAATGAATTACAATATTAAAACATAATATTAACATTGGTATGTTGCCAGTGCTGGCACAACATTGGATGTGTTTTTTTAAAAAAAATTAATAGAAATACAAAATTTTGGGCCAGCACTGGCAACTATTTTTGCAATAAAAGGAATGACAATATTAAAACATAATATTAACATTGTTATGTTGCCAGTGCTGACACAACATTGGATGTGTTTTTTTAAAAAAATTTAATAAAAATTCAAAATTCTGGGCCAGCATTGGCAACTATTCTTGCAATAAAATAAATGACAATCTTAAAACATAATATTAACATTGGTATGTTGCCAGTGCTGGCACAAAATTGGATGTGTTTTTTTAAAAAAAATTAATAAAAATACAAAATTTTGGGCCAGCACTGACAACTATTCTTGTAATCAAATGAATTACAATATTAAAACATAATATTAACATTGGTATGTTGCCAGTGCTGGAAGAACATTGGATGTATTTTTTTAAAAAATTTAATAGAAATACAAAATTCTGGGCCAGCATTGGCAACTATTCTTGCAATAAAATGAATGACAATCTTAAAACATAATATTAACATTGGTATGTTGCCAGTGCTGACACAACATTAGATGTGTTTTTTTAAAAAATTTTAATAAAAATACAAAATTCTGGGCCAGCATTGGCAACTATTCTTGCAATAAAATAAATGACAATCTTAAAAACATAATATTAACATTGGTATGTTGCCAGTGCTGGCACAACATTGGATGTATTTTTTTAAAACATTTAATAAAAATACAAAATTCTGGGCCAGCATTGGCAACTATTCTTGCAATAAAATGAATGACAATCTTAAAACATAATATCAACATTGGTATGTTGCCAGTGCTGGCACAACATTGGATGTGTTTTTTTAAAAAAAATTAATTAAAATACAAAATTTTGGGCCAGCACTTGCAACTATACTTGCAATAAAATCAATTACAATATTAAAACATAACATTAACATTGGTATGTTGCCAGTGCTGGCACAACATTGGATGTGTTTTTTTAAAAAAAATTTAATAAATACAAAATTTTGGGCCAGCACTGACAACTATTCTTGCAATAAAATAAATTACAATATTAAAACATAATAATAACATTGGTATGTTGCCAGTGCTGGCACAACATTGGATGTATTTTTTTTAAAAATTTAATAAAAAATCCAAAATTCTGGGCCAGCATTGGCAACTATTCTTGCAATAAAATGAATGACAATCTTAAAACATAACATTAACATTGGTATGTTGCTAGTGCTGGCACAACATTGGATGTGTTTTTTTAAAAAAAATTAATAAAAATACAAAATGTTGGGCCAGCACTGACAACTATTCTTGCAATAAAATGAATGACAATATTAAAACATAATATTAACATTAGTATGTTGCCAGTGCTGGCACAACATTGGATGTGTTTTTTTAAAAAAAATTAATAAAAATACAAAATTTTGGGCCAGCACTGACTAGCTATTCTTGCAATAAAATAAATGACAATCTTAAAACATAATATTAACATTGGTATGTTGCCAGTGCTGGCACAACATTGGATGTGTTTTTTTAAAAAAAATTAATAAAAATACAAAATTTTGGGCCAGCATTGCCAACTATTCTTGCAATAAAATGAATGACAATCTTAAAACATAACATTAACATTGTTATGTTGCTAGTGCTAGCACAACATTGGATGTGTTTTTTTAAAAAAAATTAATAAAAATAAAAAATGTTGGGCCAGCACTGACAACTATTTTTGCAATAAAATGAATGACAATATTAAAACATAACATTAACATTGGTATGTTGCTAGTGCTGGCACAACATTGGATGTGTTTTTTTAAAAAAATTTAATAAAAATACAAAATTCTAGGCCAGCACTGACAACTATTCTTGCAATAAAATGAATTACAATATTAAAACATAATATTAACATTGGTATGTAGCCAGTGCTGGCACAACATTGGATGTGTTTTTTTAAAAAAAATTAATAAAAATCCAAATTTTTGGGCCAGCACTGACAACTATTTTTGCAATAAAATGAATTACAATATCAAAACATAATATTAACATTGGTATGTTGCCAGTGCTGGCACAACATTGGATGTATTTTTTTAAAACATTTAATAAAAATACAAATTTCTGGGCCAGCACTGACAACTATTCTTGCAATAAAATGAATTACAATATTAAAACATAATATTAACATTGGTATGTTGCCAGTGCTGGCACAACATTGGATGTATTTTTTTAAAACATTTAATAAAAATACAAAATTCTGGGCCAGCATTGGCAACTATTTTTGCAATAAAATGAATGACAATCTTAAAACATAATATTAACATTGGTATGTTGCCAGTGCTGGCACAACATTGGATGTGTTTTTTTAAAAAAAATTAATTAAAATACAAAATTTTGGGCCAGCACTTGCAACTATTCTTGCAATAAAATCAATTACAATATTAAAACATAATATTAACATTGGTATGTTGCCAGTGCTGGCACAACATTGGATGTGTTTTTTTAAAAAAAAATTTAAAAAATACAAAATTTTGGGCCAGCACTGACAACTATTCTTGCAATAAAATGAATTACAATATTAAAACATAATATTAACATTGGTATGTTGCCAGTGCTGGCACAACATTGGATGTAGTTTTTTAAAAAATTTAATAAAAATACAAAATTCTGGGCCAGCATTGCCAACTATTCTTGCAATAAAATAAATGACAATCTTAAAACATAACATTAACATTGGTATGTTGCTAGTGCTGGCTCAACATTGGATGTGTTTTTTTAAAAAAAATTAATAAAAATACAAAATTTTGGGCCAGCACTGACAACTATTCTTGCAATAAAATGAATTACAATATTAAAACATAATATTAACATTGGTATGTTGCCAGTGCTGGCACAACATTGGATGTGTTTTTTTAAAAAAAATTAATAGAAATACAAAATTTTGGGCCAGCACTGGCAACTATTTTTGCAATAAAAGGAATGACAATATTAAAACATAATATTAACATTGGTATGTTGCCAGTGCTGACACAACATTGGATGTGTTTTTTTAAAAAAATTTAATAAAAATACAAAATTCTGGGCCAGCATTGGCAACTATTCTTGCAATAAAATAAATGACAATCTTAAAACATAATATTAACATTGGTATGTTGCCAGTGCTGGCACAACATTGGATGTGTTTTTTTAAAAAAATTTAATAAAAATACAAAATTCTAGGCCAGCATTGGCAACTATTCTTGCAATAAAATAAATGACAATCTTAAAACATAACATTAACATTGGTATGTTGCTAGTGCTGGCTCAACATTGGATGTGTTTTTTTAAAAAAAATTAATAAAAATACAAAATTTTGGGCCAGCATTGGCAACTATTCTTGCAATAAAATAAATGACAATCTTAAAACATAATATTAACATTGGTATGTTGCCAGTGCTGGCACAAAATTGGATGTGTTTTTTTAAAAAAAATTAATAAAAATACAAAATTTTGGGCCAGCACTGACAACTATTCTTGTAATCAAATGAATTACAATATTAAAACATAATATTAACATTGGTATGTTGCCAGTGCTGGCACAACATTGGATGTGTTTTTTTAAAAAAAATTAATAGAAATACAAAATTTTGGGCCAGCACTTGCAACTATTCTTGCAATAAAATCAATTACAATATTAAAACATAATATTAACATTGGTATGTTGCCAGTGCTGGCACAACATTGGATGTGTTTTTTTAAAAAAAAATTTAAAAAATACAAAATTTTGGGCCAGCACTGACAACTATTCTTGCAATAAAATGAATTACAATATTAAAACATAATATTAACATTGGTATGTTGCCAGTGCTGGCACAACATTGGATGTAGTTTTTTAAAAAATTTAATAAAAATACAAAATTCTGGGCCAGCATTGCCAACTATTCTTGCAATAAAATAAATGACAATCTTAAAACATAACATTAACATTGGTATGTTGCTAGTGCTGGCTCAACATTGGATGTGTTTTTTTAAAAAAAATTAATAAAAATACAAAATTTTGGGCCAGCACTGACAACTATTCTTGCAATAAAATGAATTACAATATTAAAACATAATATTAACATTGGTATGTTGCCAGTGCTGGCACAACATTGGATGTGTTTTTTAAAAAAAAATTAATAGAAATACAAAATTTTGGGCCAGCACTGGCAACTATTTTTGCAATAAAAGGAATGACAATATTAAAACATAATATTAACATTGGTATGTTGCCAGTGCTGACACAACATTGGATGTGTTTTTTTAAAAAAATTTAATAAAAATACAAAATTCTGGGCCAGCATTGGCAACTATTCTTGCAATAAAATAAATGACAATCTTAAAACATAATATTAACATTGGTATGTTGCCAGTGCTGGCACAAAATTGGATGTGTTTTTTTAAAAAAAATTAATAAAAATACAAAATTTTGGGCCAGCACTGACAACTATTCTTGTAATCAAATGAATTACAATATTAAAACATAATATTAACATTGGTATGTTGCCAGTGCTGGAAGAACATTCAATGTATTTTTTTAAAAAATTTAATAAAAATACAAAATTCTGGGCCAGCATTGGCAACTATTCTTGCATTAAAATGAATGACAATCTTAAAACATAATATTAACATTGGTATGTTGCCAATGCTGGCACAACATTGGATGTATTTTTTTAAAACATTTAATAAAAATACAAAATTCTGGGCCAGCATTGGCAACTATTTTTGCAATAAAATGAATGACAATCTTAAAACATAATATTAACATTGGTATGTTGCCAGTGCTGGCACAACATTGGATGTGTTTTTTTAAAAAAAATTAATTAAAATACAAAATTTTGGGCCAGCACTTGCAACTATTCTTTCAATAAAATCAATTACAATATTAAAACATAATATTAACATTGGTATGTTGCCAGTGCTGGCACAACATTGGATGTGTTTTTTTAAAAAAAAATTTAAAAAATACAAAATTTTGGGCCAGCACTGACAACTATTCTTGCATTAAATGAATTACAATATTAAAACATAATATTAACATTGGTATGTTGCCAGTGCTGGCACAACATTGGATGTAGTTTTTTAAAAAATTTAATAAAAATACAAAATTCTGGGCCAGCATTGCCAACTATTCTTGCAATAAAATAAATGACAATCTTAAAACATAACATTAACATTGGTATGTTGCTAGTGCTGGCTCAACATTGGATGTGTTTTTTTAAAAAAAATTAATAAAAATACAAAATTTTGGGCCAGCACTGACAACTATTCTTGCAATAAAATGAATGACAATATTAAAACATAATATTAACATTGATATGTTGCCAGTGCTGGCACAACATTGGATGTGTTTTTTTAAAAAAAATTAATAAAAATACAAAATTTTGGGCCCGCATTGGCAACTATTCTTGCAATAAAATAAGTGACAATCTTAAAACATAATATTAACATTGGTATGTTGCCAGTGCTGGCACAACATTGGATGTGTTTTTTTAAAAAAAATTAATAAAAATACAAAATTTTGGGCCAGACTGTCAACTTTTCTTGCACTAAATTGAATTACTATATTAAAACATAATATTAACATTGGTATGTTGCCAGTGCTGGCACAACATTGGATGTGTTTTTTTAAAAAAAATTATTAGAAATTCAAAATTTTGGGCCAGCACTGGCAACTATTTTTGCAATAAAAGGAATGACAATATTAAAACATAATATTAACATTGGTATGTTGCCAGTGCTGACAGAACATTAGATGTGTTTTTTTAAAAAAATTTAATAAAAATACAAAATTCTGGGCCAGCATTGGCAACTATTCTTGCAATAAAATAAATGACAATCTTAAAAACATAATATTAACATTGGTATGTTGCCAGTGCTGGCACAACATTGGATGTGTTTTTTTTAAAAAAATTAATAAAAATACAAAATTTTGGGCCAGCACTCACAACTATTATTGCAATAAAATGAATTACAATATTAAAACATAATATTAACATTGGTATGTTGCCAGTGCTGGCACAACATTGGATGTATTTTTTTAAAAAATTTAATAAAAATACAAAATTCTGGTCCAGCATTGGCAACTATTCTTGCAATAAAATGAATGACAATCTTAAAACATAATATTAACATTGGTATGTTGCTAGTGCTGGCACAACATTGGATGTATTTTTTTAAAACATTTAATACAAATACAAAATTCTGGGCCAGCTTTGACAACTATTCTTGCAATAAAATGAATGACAATCTTAAAACATAATATTAACATTGGTATGTTGCCAGTGCTGGCACAACATTGGATGTGTTTTTTTAAAAAAAATTAATTAAAATACAAAATTTTGGGCCAGCACTTGCAACTATTCTTTCAATAAAATCAATTACAATATTAAAACATAATATTAACATTGGTATGTTGCCAGTGCTGGCACAACATTGGATGTGTTTTTTTAAAAAAAAATTTAAAAAATACAAAATTTTGGGCCAGCACTGACAACTATTCTGGCATTAAATGAATTACAATATTAAAACATAATATTAACATTAGTATGTTGCCAGTGCTGGCACAACATTGGATGTAGTTTTTTAAAAAATTTAATAAAAATACAAAATTCTGGGCCAGCATTGCCAACTATTCTTGCAATAAAATAAATGACAATCTTAAAACATAACATTAACATTGGTATGTTGCTAGTGCTGGCTCAACATTGGATGTGTTTTTTTAAAAAAAATTAATAAAAATACAAAATTTTGGGCCAGCACTGACAACTATTCTTGCAATAAAATGAATGACAATATTAAAACATAATATTAACATTGATATGTTGCCAGTGCTGGCACAACATTGGATGTGTTTTTTTAAAAAAAATTAATAAAAATACAAAATTTTGGGCCCGCATTGGCAACTATTCTTGCAATAAAATAAGTGACAATCTTAAAACATAATATTAACATTGGTATGTTGCCAGTGCTGGCACAACATTGGATGTGTTTTTTTAAAAAAAATTAATAAAAATACAAAATTTTGGGCCAGACTGTCAACTTTTCTTGCACTAAATTGAATTACTATATTAAAACATAATATTAACATTGGTATGTTGCCAGTGCTGGCACAACATTGGATGTGTTTTTTTAAAAAAAATTATTAGAAATTCAAAATTTTGGGCCAGCACTGGCAACTATTTTTGCAATAAAAGGAATGACAATATTAAAACATAATATTAACATTGGTATGTTGCCAGTGCTGACAGAACATTAGATGTGTTTTTTTAAAAAAATTTAATAAAAATACAAAATTCTGGACCAGCATTGGCAACTATTCTTGCAATAAAATAAATGACAATCTTAAAAACATAATATTAACATTGGTATGTTGCCAGTGCTGGCACAACATTGGATGTGTTTTTTTAAAAAAAATTAATAAAAATACAAAATTTTGGGCCAGCACTGACAACTATTATTGCAATAAAATGAATTACAATATTAAAACATAATATTAACATTGGTATGTTGCCAGTGCTGGCACAACATTGGATGTATTTTTTTAAAAAATTTAATAAAAATACAAAATTCTGGTCCAGCATTGGCAACTATTCTTGCAATAAAATGAATGACAATCTTAAAACATAATATTAACATTGGTATGTTGCTAGTGCTGGCACAACATTGGATGTATTTTTTTAAAACATTTAATACAAATACAAAATTCTGGGCCAGCTTTGACAACTATTCTTGCAATAAAATGAATTACAATATTAAAACATAATATTAACACTGGTATGTTGCCAGTGCTGGCACAACATTGGATGTATTTTTTTAAAACATTTAATAAAAATACAAAATTCTGGGCCAGCGTTGGCAACTATTCTTGCAATAAAATGAATGACAATCTTAAAACATAATATTAACATTGGTATGTTGCCAGTGCTGGCACAACATTGGATGTGTTTTTTTAAAAAAAATTAATTAAAATACAAAATTTTGGGCCAGCACTTGCAACTATACTTGCAATAAAATTAATTACAATATTAAAACATAATATTAACATTGGTATGTTGCCAGTGCTGGCACAACATTGGATGTGTTTTTTTAAAAAAAATTAATAAAAATACAAAATTTTGGTCCCGCATTGGCAACTATTCTTGCAAAAAAATAAGTGACAATCTTAAAACATAATATTAACATTGGTATGTTGCCAGTGCTGGCACAACATTGGATTTGTTTTTTTAATAAAAATTAATAAAAATACAAAATTCTGGGCCAGCATTGGCAACTATTCTTGCAATAAAATGAATGACAATCATAAAACATAACAATAACATTGGTATGTTGCCAGTACTGGCACAACATTGGATGTGTTTTTTTAAAAAAAATTAATAAAAATACAAAATTTTGGGCCAGGACTGACTAGCTATTCTTGCAATAAAATAAATGACAATCTTAAAACATAATATTAACATTGGTATGTTGCCAGTGCTGGCACAACATTGGATGTGTTTTTTTAGAAAAAATTAATAAAAATACAAAATTTTGGGCCCGCATTGGCAACTATTCTTGCAATAAAATAAGTGACAATCTTAAAACATAATATTAACATTGGTATGTTGCCAGTGCTGGCACAACATTGGATGTAGTTTTTTAAAAAATTTAATAAAAATACAAAATTCTGGGCCAGCATTGCCAACTATTCTTGCAATAAAATGAATGACAATCTTGAAACATAACATTAACATTGGTATGTTGCTAGTGCTGGCACAACATTGGATGTGTTTTTTTAAAAAAAATTAATAAAAATACAAAATGTTGGGCCAGCACTTACAACTATTCTTGCAATAAAATGAATGACAATATTAAAACATAATATTAACATTGGTATGTTGCCAGTGCTGGCACAACATTGGATGTGTTTTTTTAAAAAAAATTAATTAAAATACAAAATTTTGGGCCAGCACTTGCAACTATTCTTGCAATAAAATCAATTACAATATTAAAACATAATATTAACATTGGTATGTTGCCAGTGCTGGCACAACATTGGATGTGTTTTTTTAAAAAAAAATTTAAAAAATACAAAATTTTGGGCCAGCACTGACAACTATTCTTGCAATAAAATGAATTACAATATTAAAACATAATATTAACATTGGTATGTTGCCAGTGCTGGCACAACATTGGATGTAGTTTTTTAAAAAATTTAATAAAAATACAAAATTCTGGGCCAGCATTGCCAACTATTCTTGCAATAAAATAAATGACAATCTTAAAACATAACATTAACATTGGTATGTTGCTAGTGCTGGCTCAACATTGGATGTGTTTTTTTAAAAAAAATTAATAAAAATACAAAATTTTGGGCCAGCACTGACAACTATTCTTGCAATAAAATGAATTACAATATTAAAACATAATATTAACATTGGTATGTTGCCAGTGCTGGCACAACATTGGATGTGTTTTTTTAAAAAAAATTAATAGAAATACAAAATTTTGGGCCAGCACTGGCAACTATTTTTGCAATAAAAGGAATGACAATATTAAAACATAATATTAACATTGGTATGTTGCCAGTGCTGACACAACATTGGATGTGTTTTTTTAAAAAAATTTAATAAAAATACAAAATTCTGGGCCAGCATTGGCAACTATTCTTGCAATAAAATAAATGACAATCTTAAAACATAATATTAACATTGGTATGTTGCCAGTGCTGGCACAACATTGGATGTGTTTTTTTAAAAAAAATTAATTAAAATACAAAATTTTGGGCCAGCACTTGCAACTATTCTTGCAATAAAATCAATTACAATATTAAAACATAATATTAACATTGGTATGTTGCCAGTGCTGGCACAACATTGGATGTGTTTTTTTAAAAAAAAATTTAAAAAATACAAAATTTTGGGCCAGCACTGACAACTATTCTGGCATTAAATGAATTACAATATTAAAACATAATATTAACATTAGTATGTTGCCAGTGCTGGCACAACATTGGATGTAGTTTTTTAAAAAATTTAATAAAAATACAAAATTCTGGGCCAGCATTGCCAACTATTCTTGCAATAAAATAAATGACAATCTTAAAACATAACATTAACATTGGTATGTTGCTAGTGCTGGCTCAACATTGGATGTGTTTTTTTAAAAAAAATTAATAAAAATACAAAATTTTGGGCCAGCACTGACAACTATTCTTGCAATAAAATGAATTACAATATTAAAACATAATATCAACATTGGTATGTTGCCAGTGCTGGCACAACATTGGATGTGTTTTTTTAAAAAAAATTAATAGAAATACAAAATTTTGGGCCAGCACTGGCAACTATTTTTGCAATAAAAGGAATGACAATATTAAAACATAATATTAACATTGGTATGTTGCCAGTGCTGACACAACATTGGATGTGTTTTTTTAAAAAAATTTAATAAAAATACAAAATTCTGGGCCAGCATTGGCAACTATTCTTGCAATAAAATAAATGACAATCTTAAAACATAATATTAACATTGGTATGTTGCCAGTGCTGGCACAAAATTGGATGTGTTTTTTTAAAAAAAATTAATAAAAATACAAAATTTTGGGCCAGCACTGACAACTATTCTTGTAATCAAATGAATTACAATATTAAAACATAATATTAACATTGGTATGTTGCCAGTGCTGGAAGAACATTCAATGTATTTTTTTAAAAAATTTAATAAAAATACAAAATTCTGGGCCAGCATTGGCAACTATTCTTGCATTAAAATGAATGACAATCTTAAAACATAATATTAACATTGGTATGTTGCCAATGCTGGCACAACATTGGATGTATTTTTTTAAAACATTTAATAAAAATACAAAATTCTGGGCCAGCATTGGCAACTATTTTTGCAATAAAATGAATGACAATCTTAAAACATAATATTAACATTGGTATGTTGCCAGTGCTGGCACAACATTGGATGTGTTTTTTTAAAAAAAATTAATTAAAATACAAAATTTTGGGCCAGCACTTGCAACTATTCTTTCAATAAAATCAATTACAATATTAAAACATAATATTAACATTGGTATGTTGCCAGTGCTGGCACAACATTGGATGTGTTTTTTTAAAAAAAAATTTAAAAAATACAAAATTTTGGGCCAGCACTGACAACTATTCTTGCATTAAATGAATTACAATATTAAAACATAATATTAACATTGGTATGTTGCCAGTGCTGGCACAACATTGGATGTAGTTTTTTAAAAAATTTAATAAAAATACAAAATTCTGGGCCAGCATTGCCAACTATTCTTGCAATAAAATAAATGACAATCTTAAAACATAACATTAACATTGGTATGTTGCTAGTGCTGGCTCAACATTGGATGTGTTTTTTTAAAAAAAATTAATAAAAATACAAAATTTTGGGCCAGCACTGACAACTATTCTTGCAATAAAATGAATGACAATATTAAAACATAATATTAACATTGATATGTTGCCAGTGCTGGCACAACATTGGATGTGTTTTTTTAAAAAAAATTAATAAAAATACAAAATTTTGGGCCCGCATTGGCAACTATTCTTGCAATAAAATAAGTGACAATCTTAAAACATAATATTAACATTGGTATGTTGCCAGTGCTGGCACAACATTGGATGTGTTTTTTTAAAAAAAATTAATAAAAATACAAAATTTTGGGCCAGACTGTCAACTTTTCTTGCACTAAATTGAATTACTATATTAAAACATAATATTAACATTGGTATGTTGCCAGTGCTGGCACAACATTGGATGTGTTTTTTTAAAAAAAATTATTAGAAATTCAAAATTTTGGGCCAGCACTGGCAACTATTTTTGCAATAAAAGGAATGACAATATTAAAACATAATATTAACATTGGTATGTTGCCAGTGCTGACAGAACATTAGATGTGTTTTTTTAAAAAAATTTAATAAA
This sequence comes from Ganaspis brasiliensis, assembly GCA_037103525.1. Classification (NCBI taxonomy): domain Eukaryota; kingdom Metazoa; phylum Arthropoda; class Insecta; order Hymenoptera; family Figitidae; genus Ganaspis; species Ganaspis brasiliensis. The sequence goes on along the minus strand of JAZKLR010000329.1, from coordinate 4,432 downwards.
AATACAAAATTCTGGGCCAGCATTGGCAACTATTCTTGCAATAAAATAAATGACAATCTTAAAAACATAATATTAACATTGGTATGTTGCCAGTGCTGGCACAACATTGGATGTGTTTTTTTTAAAAAAATTAATAAAAATACAAAATTTTGGGCCAGCACTCACAACTATTATTGCAATAAAATGAATTACAATATTAAAACATAATATTAACATTGGTATGTTGCCAGTGCTGGCACAACATTGGATGTATTTTTTTAAAAAATTTAATAAAAATACAAAATTCTGGTCCAGCATTGGCAACTATTCTTGCAATAAAATGAATGACAATCTTAAAACATAATATTAACATTGGTATGTTGCTAGTGCTGGCACAACATTGGATGTGTTTTTTTAAAAAAAATTAATTAAAATACAAAATTTTGGGCCAGCACTTGCAACTATTCTTTCAATAAAATCAATTACAATATTAAAACATAATATTAACATTGGTATGTTGCCAGTGCTGGCACAACATTGGATGTGTTTTTTTAAAAAAAAATTTAAAAAATACAAAATTTTGGGCCAGCACTGACAACTATTCTGGCATTAAATGAATTACAATATTAAAACATAATATTAACATTAGTATGTTGCCAGTGCTGGCACAACATTGGATGTAGTTTTTTAAAAAATTTAATAAAAATACAAAATTCTGGGCCAGCATTGCCAACTATTCTTGCAATAAAATAAATGACAATCTTAAAACATAACATTAACATTGGTATGTTGCTAGTGCTGGCTCAACATTGGATGTGTTTTTTTAAAAAAAATTAATAAAAATACAAAATTTTGGGCCAGCACTGACAACTATTCTTGCAATAAAATGAATGACAATATTAAAACATAATATTAACATTGATATGTTGCCAGTGCTGGCACAACATTGGATGTGTTTTTTTAAAAAAAATTAATAAAAATACAAAATTTTGGGCCCGCATTGGCAACTATTCTTGCAATAAAATAAGTGACAATCTTAAAACATAATATTAACATTGGTATGTTGCCAGTGCTGGCACAACATTGGATGTGTTTTTTTAAAAAAAATTAATAAAAATACAAAATTTTGGGCCAGACTGTCAACTTTTCTTGCACTAAATTGAATTACTATATTAAAACATAATATTAACATTGGTATGTTGCCAGTGCTGGCACAACATTGGATGTGTTTTTTTAAAAAAAATTATTAGAAATTCAAAATTTTGGGCCAGCACTGGCAACTATTTTTGCAATAAAAGGAATGACAATATTAAAACATAATATTAACATTGGTATGTTGCCAGTGCTGACAGAACATTAGATGTGTTTTTTTAAAAAAATTTAATAAAAATACAAAATTCTGGACCAGCATTGGCAACTATTCTTGCAATAAAATAAATGACAATCTTAAAAACATAATATTAACATTGGTATGTTGCCAGTGCTGGCACAACATTGGATGTGTTTTTTTAAAAAAAATTAATAAAAATACAAAATTTTGGGCCAGCACTGACAACTATTATTGCAATAAAATGAATTACAATATTAAAACATAATATTAACATTGGTATGTTGCCAGTGCTGGCACAACATTGGATGTATTTTTTTAAAAAATTTAATAAAAATACAAAATTCTGGTCCAGCATTGGCAACTATTCTTGCAATAAAATGAATGACAATCTTAAAACATAATATTAACATTGGTATGTTGCTAGTGCTGGCACAACATTGGATGTATTTTTTTAAAACATTTAATACAAATACAAAATTCTGGGCCAGCTTTGACAACTATTCTTGCAATAAAATGAATTACAATATTAAAACATAATATTAACACTGGTATGTTGCCAGTGCTGGCACAACATTGGATGTATTTTTTTAAAACATTTAATAAAAATACAAAATTCTGGGCCAGCGTTGGCAACTATTCTTGCAATAAAATGAATGACAATCTTAAAACATAATATTAACATTGGTATGTTGCCAGTGCTGGCACAACATTGGATGTGTTTTTTAAAAAAAATTAATTAAAATACAAAATTTTGGGCCAGCACTTGCAACTATACTTGCAATAAAATTAATTACAATATTAAAACATAATATTAACATTGGTATGTTGCCAGTGCTGGCACAACATTGGATGTGTTTTTTAAAAAAAATTAATAAAAATACAAAATTTTGGTCCCGCATTGGCAACTATTCTTGCAAAAAATAAGTGACAATCTTAAAACATAATATTAACATTGGTATGTTGCCAGTGCTGGCACAACATTGGATTTGTTTTTTTAATAAAAATTAATAAAAATACAAAATTCTGGGCCAGCATTGGCAACTATTCTTGCAATAAAATGAATGACAATCATAAAACATAACAATAACATTGGTATGTTGCCAGTACTGGCACAACATTGGATGTGTTTTTTAAAAAAAATTAATAAAAATACAAAATTTTGGGCCAGGACTGACTAGCTATTCTTGCAATAAAATAAATGACAATCTTAAAACATAATATTAACATTGTATGTTGCCAGTGCTGGCACAACATTGGATGTGTTTTTTTAGAAAAAATTAATAAAAATACAAAATTTTGGGCCCGCATTGGCAACTATTCTTGCAATAAAATAAGTGACAATCTTAAAACATAATATTAACATTGGTATGTTGCCAGTGCTGGCACAACATTGGATGTAGTTTTTTAAAAAATTTAATAAAAATACAAAATTCTGGGCCAGCATTGCCAACTATTCTTGCAATAAAATGAATGACAATCTTGAAACATAACATTAACATTGGTATGTTGCTAGTGCTGGCACAACATTGGATGTGTTTTTTAAAAAAAAATTAATAAAAATACAAAATGTTGGGCCAGCACTTACAACTATTCTTGCAATAAAATGAATGACAATATTAAAACATAATATTAACATTGGTATGTTGCCAGTGCTGGCACAACATTGGATGTGTTTTTTTAAAAAAAATTAATTAAAATACAAAATTTTGGGCCAGCACTTGCAACTATTCTTGCAATAAAATCAATTACAATATTAAAACATAATATTAACATTGGTATGTTGCCAGTGCTGGCACAACATTGGATGTGTTTTTTTAAAAAAAAATTTAAAAAATACAAAATTTTGGGCCAGCACTGACAACTATTCTTGCAATAAAATGAATTACAATATTAAAACATAATATTAACATTGGTATGTTGCCAGTGCTGGCACAACATTGGATGTAGTTTTTTAAAAAATTTAATAAAAATACAAAATTCTGGGCCAGCATTGCCAACTATTCTTGCAATAAAATAAATGACAATCTTAAAACATAACATTAACATTGGTATGTTGCTAGTGCTGGCTCAACATTGGATGTGTTTTTTTAAAAAAAATTAATAAAAATACAAAATTTTGGGCCAGCACTGACAACTATTCTTGCAATAAAATGAATTACAATATTAAAACATAATATTAACATTGGTATGTTGCCAGTGCTGGCACAACATTGGATGTGTTTTTTAAAAAAAATTAATAGAAATACAAAATTTTGGGCCAGCACTGGCAACTATTTTTGCAATAAAAGGAATGACAATATTAAAACATAATATTAACATTGGTATGTTGCCAGTGCTGACACAACATTGGATGTGTTTTTTTAAAAAAATTTAATAAAAATACAAAATTCTGGGCCAGCATTGGCAACTATTCTTGCAATAAAATAAATGACAATCTTAAAACATAATATTAACATTGTATGTTTGCCAGTGCTGGCACAACATTGGATGTGTTTTTTTAAAAAAAATTAATTAAAATACAAAATTTTGGGCCAGCACTTGCAACTATTCTTGCAATAAAATCAATTACAATATTAAAACATAATATTAACATTGGTATGTTGCCAGTGCTGGCACAACATTGGATGTGTTTTTTAAAAAAAAATTTAAAAAATACAAAATTTTGGGCCAGCACTGACAACTATTCTTGCAATAAAATGAATTACAATATTAAAACATAATATTAACATTGGTATGTTGCCAGTGCTGGCACAACATTGGATGTAGTTTTTTAAAAAATTTAATAAAAATACAAAATTCTGGGCCAGCATTGCCAACTATTCTTGCAATAAAATAAATGACAATCTTAAAACATAACATTAACATTGGTATGTTGCTAGTGCTGGCTCAACATTGGATGTGTTTTTTTAAAAAAAATTAATAAAAATACAAAATTTTGGGCCAGCACTGACAACTATTCTTGCAATAAAATGAATTACAATATTAAAACATAATATTAACATTGGTATGTTGCCAGTGCTGGCACAACATTGGATGTGTTTTTTTAAAAAAATTAATAGAAATACAAATTTTGGGCCAGCACTGGCAACTATTTTTGCAATAAAAGGAATGACAATATTAAAA